>OZ025803.1:485000-1228000 GCA_964019425.1 Flectonema sp. DT1601 | reverse complement strand
ACGGGTTACACGATTAACCCTTTTTCTTTGAGTTGTTGACATGTTTATAATCCTCATGTGAGTACATCTAATTTACTTTACGTCTTCATCTAAATAAGTGTTCTCCACATCTTAAAACTGTCAGCCCTCCTTCCAGCAATCAGCTTTCCCTCTTGCTTAAGAAGTTTTTCGCATAATGGAAGTTAAGAAGAGCAAGATGAACAAAAGACTTAGTTAGATTTGTCTAATGTTAAGCAAGAGTTACGTAATAAATGTTATCAGCATAATTGTTATTATCAGCATAATTAAACAGCAAAATGACAGGCTTCTCAATGAACCCTTCTTGTTCTCAAGGAGTAGGATGATCTCTTCTGTTCATTTAACTTACTGCAGTATCCTCATCATTTTCGTAACTACATAATCTTCATCTTTTAAATGACATCAGAATCACCTTCTTCATACATCAGAATCCTCTTCATCATCTGTTCCCCTGTCTGCTTTCCTTCGGCACCACAAGGCATCTACCTTCACAAAAGAGTGGGGCAAAAGCATCGTTTCTTTATTTTCTTATGAGCCTCACCCTTTGGATAAGCCCTTTTCCCACTTCACATATATATTTCAACAGTATTTTCATACCATCGAATTCATTCACGTGTCCTTCTAACTCTTGTTCCGATAGTATAAGAGATTCGAAGTTTGTTTTTCTTTCCTTATAGAATGCAGGGCATTCACATACAAAGTGTTGTACTGTGTCTTCGACTTCACAGCATTGACACAATCCATTTCTATATCTATTATCAGTTTGCTTTGTGGTAAAGCATGCCTTTCCCATCCTTATTTGAGAGATCAATATTTCCATTTCCCTATTGAATTTCGGAGGAAATGATTCTTTCTTTCCTATTTTAACTTTTGTATGTAAGAATTTCATTTTCGTCGTTACAGTTTTGTAATCAACTTTGACTTTGTCTTGTTCCATATGTACTGCTTCAGCAGCAAGAGCATCTGCCCTTTCATTCCCTTCGATTCCACAATGTGAGAAAATATGAGATATATTAACTTTCAAACCCTGTTCACACAGTATTCCCAGGATAATCCAGCATTTAAGACCTAGCTCAGTCCGTTGGTAGCAATGACCTCTTTTTAGTTCAGATAAGGCACTCTGTGAGTCTGAGAGAACTAGAATTGCCTTGTCTTCCAACTCCCTATTTGGTTTTTTCTTTATTACTTTCAGTAAAGTATTGAGAGCATGGTATATTGCAAATAACTCCGATCTAAAAGAAGAGCATATTTTTCCTGCCGGGAATTTACCTTCCAGGAATTTCTCTTCAAAATTTATTACAAATGATGCACCTCCAACTCCTTCACTTACAGAGCCGTCAGTATATATTGTCGCAAGTATGTTGTTTTCATATTTTTCTTCTAATTTTCTGATAAGTTCTTTACAGATATCTTGATTTCTATTCGTGTTTTCGCATTTTCTCGCACCAATATTTTCGTTAATTTCTATTTTATCAAAATCCTTCCAAGGAGGAAAGTAAGTTGGAGGATAAAGTTCTACTGGTAGGTCTGTGAGACCAATATCACTATACGTTTTGATTGCAAAACACAATGTTTGCATATGTTTATATTTTATTTTTCGTTTTTCCATCAATCTTTTGGTACAAGGAGAGGCACGCAGTCGTTCGATCTTTGCAGCCCATCTTGCTGTTTCAACAAGATAGTAGCTGTTCAGATCCGCTACGCAGGATTCTTCCAAGACCTTCTCAAATTTTGTTCCGTAGTCAGCACCAGTTATGATTTGAGCTGCTTTCATATGAAGAGTATTCAGTTTTCGCATTAGTTTTCTGCTTCGTACAATGGTGCTGTACAAACTCTCGATAGCATAGGTAAATACAGGTATGATGTATATTAAGTAGACTAGTCTGATTATGTTTTTAGTACAACCCCATCTTTTATCAGCCAGCATTTTTAGGAAGCGAAGTTTCTTGTTCACACTTTTACATATTTGAGATACATGATCAGAAAACGATAGATCATTATCAATCTGGACACCTAAGAACCTCTCAGAATCAGTTTCTGTTAGGCACGTCTTATCTTTAAATTCAATTTTATATTGGCATTTCTTTTTCCGTGAGGTACTCGAGTCAACAATCATTATTTTTGTTTTATCTCTCGCCAACTCAAGATTAATGTTGTTTAAGTGTTCTTCCGCTTTCGTAAATACAGTTTGAACTCTGTTTGACAGCCTACCAGCACAATTTTCGTCAGATACTACAAATGCAATATCATCTGCATAGAGTGACATGTTTGCTTTGTTCTCTATAATTTCGGTTATTTCATCAATGTAGAGTACAAATAATATACTCGCAAGGACTGTTCCCTGCGGGACTCCATTTGTGAGCTTAATGTACTTGCTTACTCTGCTGTTAATTATAGTCGCAGCTGTCCTTTTGTGCAGAAAGCTTTCGACCCACCTAATATAGTTTTCAGGTATCGACATCTTTCTCATTCTTTCTTGTAACTTGTGGTGGTTGACAGAATCAAAAGCTTTCTTTATATCCATAAAGACAACCGCCGAAGTTTTCCCTCTTATTCTATTCTCTTTGAGTATATCGATTAGGTACAGAATCTGTTCCCTACACGATCTCGTTTTACGATAAGCAGCTTGATTATGACTCAGGTTTTTAACACCATTGTTATGTTTTTCTAAGTGATATACAAGTCTGTTCTTTATTAATTTTTCGATAAGTTTAGCGATCGCAGGGGTGAGCGCTATCATTCTGTAAGATGCTGGATTGTGGGGGTCTTTTCCGGGTTTTGCAATCGGTACCCAATAAGTCTGTTTCCAGTCATTAGGTACTACCATGTTCAACCAAGAGTTATTTAGGATATCAACTAATGTTTTTTGCATTTTGGGTTTTAGATTTTGCAACAGGATCGCATTCATTCCGTCAGGTGAAGATTTAGTACTATGTAGTTTTCCCAATTGTGTCATCACCTCAGAAAAAGTGAACGGAACTATGTCATCTTTAATATTCATGTTGAAGTTATGTCTGTACTTTTCATTTATATCTTTCCCTACTATAGTTGAGAAGAAATCAGTAAAGAAATCAGCTTTTTCTTTATCGTCGATTATTTTTTCCATATTTGGGTCGTGTATAAATGGTATTTCTACCCTTTCACACCGCCCGTCAAGTTTTCTCGCATCATCCATGTACTTTAAAATGCCATCTTTGTTCGGAGATCCATCATCCGTAACACATTCTTTCACTCTTTTTTCAATTTGTTGTTCCCTACATTCTTTTACTTTTTCACATATTTCTTCATTCAATTTCTTTAGTAGTGCCATATTTTCATCATTCAGGTCGCTGTCATCTGTAATTTCTTTTTGTTTAGCTTCAAATTGACGAAGCTGTTTCATTAGTTCGGAGTTCCACCACTTCTTCGCTTTTCGCCTACGCACATAAATTCTAGGTACGTGTTTACTTTTTGCTTTTAATATTTCATTCTTAAAGATTTTTGCTTTCTTTTCATTGATCTTAATATCTTGGATTCTCTCAGAGACTAATTCAAGGTCATCACTGAAGTTTGTCCAATCAGCTTCGGCCCAGTTGAAACCACATTTTTTCACTTTTTGGTAGTCAACATTTTTGCACGAGTTTTGTATTACAATCATCATTGGTGAGTGATCAGAGTTAACTGTTCCAAGGGTAGACCAGGATTTTATTCTCATATTTGTATTCGTTAGGGTTATGTCCGGAGAGGTCCTTGATTCCAACCTTGTTGGAATTGATGGCTCATTCCAACACACAAGATTGTTTTCACTAATCCACTCAGATACGATTTCTCCGTTGATGTCGTCAATGGAATTCTCTTCCCACATATGGTTATGTGTATTAAAGTCTCCCATTATGACAACATCATTTTTCATATTATTTTTCAAGTCAATGCAATCCAGGCTAAGATTCGGGCACCTAGTATCTTTATATTGCAGGGGTGGACGATATATGTTATAGACAATTAGAGGTTCATCACATTGTATTTCAACAGCTGATATTTCAAGTGAGTCACAATCACTTTGTGTGATCGCGATTTCTTTAAATTTATATTTATTATGAACATAGGTTAGTAGACCTCCTCCTCTTATAGGTTTACCTACTTGTGTTGGAAGTGTCCTATCTTTCCTATATGAGTTATAATCTTCAATTACGGGTGTTTTCTTATTTTTCGTTAAAAATGTCTCTTGTATTAATAGCACGTCAGGTTCATAGTTAATAACAAGGAGACGTAGAAGTTCAATTGATGTTGTCATCGACCTCGTGTTTACTGATATTATTTTAAGGTCTGTATAGTTTCTTTCATTATTTGGTTCCGGGTTGGGATGGACATTACCACGTTGAACCAGCAAGTTGTCATTAATCACATTTATGCTTTTCTCAACGTTGGTGTCTATTGGAGGGGACGGGTTGTTGTTTTTTTGAGTATGGTCTGCATGTCAATCATATTCACCGTTTGACATGTCCACATCAGATCCACTGATCTCTGTCTGCCCTAATCCTGGCATTAGTATTTCTAGTTTTGTTTCAATTTGCATGAAACGTTTTTGGATTGCCTCAAAGTTTTTGTTTTGATTTGCAACATTATTTTCTATTTTCGCAACACGAACGTTGCTTATTTCGACATTTTTTTCAATGTTCTCTATTTTATTGAAATACGTCTCATTCATCGACAATAATTTGTCAAGTTTACTCTCCATACCACTTTGTTGCACTTTTTCTTGTTTGTCTGATTCAGGCTTTGCCTGTGGTGCACCTTCAGCTGTATGGGTTATCAGCTTTGGTTTCGGCCTTTCGGTTCGGGAGCATGCAAGCTTCACCCCATGGTCTGGCCATTCCAACACCATTCTATTCTCACCTCCCAGAAAGTCATCCTCTATTTTGAGGACCCACTTGCCATCAATTACTTTGATCGGCTTCACCACAATATCTTTTGTTGCGAAGTTCGCAATTATCTTGTCCACTGGGACTCCCTTGGGAATACCCTCTACCGAGAAGTATCCTAGGGACTTCACCCCAATACTTTTTCGTACCTGTTCCCTACAGGCGTTCTCTACCCGTACTCCATAATTTCCCCTACACAGGGCTATTCCATAAGTGCTCTTTACACTTTCCTGCGCTAATATGGACGTTTTTAGGTCCATTCTCCCCAGCCAGATCACACTTAAGATCTGGTTCATGGGGTGGTCTTTCCTTAGTCTGAAAAACAGCCCTCCTCTTCCGGAGGCACTTAAAAATAGTCTTAGATTTGGTTCTTCTATCTTGAGAAGAATCGAGAAGGTTTTAAATTCAGGAAGTTTATCGTTGATTTTTTGTGTACTTATGTCGGGACGATAGAGCCCTAATATTTTTTCACTGTAATTTATAGATGTCAAAATTCTTTGAAACGATGCTCTTACATCACAATTTTGTGTGTCGAAATCAGATACGCCTTTATACTCAGCTTCAGTCAAAGCCCTCACGGTGGTTTCAGCAATAACAACGATTCCATCAGATACTTTCCAGTCAGCCATTTTGTGTTGTGTATGTCAATAAAGTACAGAAAGTAGCTTTCCAACAATATACTTTGGTGCAGTGGTTTTTGTCACCGTCTGTCTTCTGGTCCACCTGGGTTCAATACCCTGTGGGGGTCGGGGGGCGACGGGGGCGACTTCTGCGACTTAAAAGACTTTAAAGCGCTAAGCGCTTCGCTACACGAACACGAGTGTGTCACGTGGCTGCCGCCGTTTTCTTCTTTTGTTGGGGTGGGGGAGGGTGGATGGGGTGAGCGTGGGGAAGGGTGGTCGGGTTGTGGGATCCGCTTGCGTGGAAAAATTCCTAGCTGCGCTTTCCTACTCGCTGACGGGGATGGGGCGAGGGAGGGAAAAAACTGTGAAGAAGATGTTTTAATTTAACAATAACAAAAATGTACTACAGATAAATGTAACAAAATAACAGATAGTAACAGAATATACAGACAGATAAACAGACAAATAAACAAACAAATAAATAAGCAAATAAACAACAATCTAAGAGAGGAATGAAATTAAGAGGAAGTAATTAACAAAAGTAAACAAATAAATAAGGAAGAAGAAGGTCAGTCACATACACCGTCTCTTCTACGTCGTCGTCGTCGTCGTCGTCTTCGAAGTCGCCGAAACGCTTCGCTACACGAACACGAGTGTGTCACGTGGCTGCCGCCGTTTTCTTCTTTTGTTGGGGTGGGGGAGGGTGGATGGGGTGAGCGTGGGGAAGGGTGGTCGGGTTGTGGGATCCGCTTGCGTGGAAAAATTCCTAGCTGCGCTTTCCTACTCGCTGACGGGGATGGGGCGAGGGAGGGAAAAAACTGTGAAGAAGATGTTTTAATTTAACAATAACAAAAATGTACTACAGATAAATGTAACAAAATAACAGATAGTAACAGAATATACAGACAGATAAACAGACAAATAAACAAACAAATAAATAAGCAAATAAACAACAATCTAAGAGAGGAATGAAATTAAGAGGAAGTAATTAACAAAAGTAAACAAATAAATAAGGAAGAAGAAGGTCAGTCACATACACCGTCTCTTCTACGTCGTCGTCGTCGTCGTCGTCTTCGAAGTCGCCGAAACGCTTCGCTACACGAACACGAGTGTGTCACGTGGCTGCCGCCGTTTTCTTCTTTTGTTGGGGTGGGGGAGGGTGGATGGGGTGAGCGTGGGGAAGGGTGGTCGGGTTGTGGGATCCGCTTGCGTGGAAAAATTCCTAGCTGCGCTTTCCTACTCGCTGACGGGGATGGGGCGAGGGAGGGAAAAAACTGTGAAGAAGATGTTTTAATTTAACAATAACAAAAATGTACTACAGATAAATGTAACAAAATAACAGATAGTAACAGAATATACAGACAGATAAACAGACAAATAAACAAACAAATAAATAAGCAAATAAACAACAATCTAAGAGAGGAATGAAATTAAGAGGAAGTAATTAACAAAAGTAAACAAATAAATAAGGAAGAAGAAGGTCAGTCACATACACCGTCTCTTCTACGTCGTCGTCGTCGTCGTCGTCTTCGAAGTCGCCGAAACGCTTCGCTACACGAACACGAGTGTGTCACGTGGCTGCCGCCGTTTTCTTCTTTTGTTGGGGTGGGGGAGGGTGGATGGGGTGAGCGTGGGGAAGGGTGGTCGGGTTGTGGGATCCGCTTGCGTGGAAAAATTCCTAGCTGCGCTTTCCTACTCGCTGACGGGGATGGGGCGAGGGAGGGAAAAAACTGTGAAGAAGATGTTTTAATTTAACAATAACAAAAATGTACTACAGATAAATGTAACAAAATAACAGATAGTAACAGAATATACAGACAGATAAACAGACAAATAAACAAACAAATAAATAAGCAAATAAACAACAATCTAAGAGAGGAATGAAATTAAGAGGAAGTAATTAACAAAAGTAAACAAATAAATAAGGAAGAAGAAGGTCAGTCACATACACCGTCTCTTCTACGTCGTCGTCGTCGTCGTCGTCTTCGAAGTCGCCGAAACGCTTCGCTACACGAACACGAGTGTGTCACGTGGCTGCCGCCGTTTTCTTCTTTTGTTGGGGTGGGGGAGGGTGGATGGGGTGAGCGTGGGGAAGGGTGGTCGGGTTGTGGGATCCGCTTGCGTGGAAAAATTCCTAGCTGCGCTTTCCTACTCGCTGACGGGGATGGGGCGAGGGAGGGAAAAAACTGTGAAGAAGATGTTTTAATTTAACAATAACAAAAATGTACTACAGATAAATGTAACAAAATAACAGATAGTAACAGAATATACAGACAGATAAACAGACAAATAAACAAACAAATAAATAAGCAAATAAACAACAATCTAAGAGAGGAATGAAATTAAGAGGAAGTAATTAACAAAAGTAAACAAATAAATAAGGAAGAAGAAGGTCAGTCACATACACCGTCTCTTCTACGTCGTCGTCGTCGTCGTCGTCTTCGAAGTCGCCGAAACGCTTCGCTACACGAACACGAGTGTGTCACGTGGCTGCCGCCGTTTTCTTCTTTTGTTGGGGTGGGGGAGGGTGGATGGGGTGAGCGTGGGGAAGGGTGGTCGGGTTGTGGGATCCGCTTGCGTGGAAAAATTCCTAGCTGCGCTTTCCTACTCGCTGACGGGGATGGGGCGAGGGAGGGAAAAAACTGTGAAGAAGATGTTTTAATTTAACAATAACAAAAATGTACTACAGATAAATGTAACAAAATAACAGATAGTAACAGAATATACAGACAGATAAACAGACAAATAAACAAACAAATAAATAAGCAAATAAACAACAATCTAAGAGAGGAATGAAATTAAGAGGAAGTAATTAACAAAAGTAAACAAATAAATAAGGAAGAAGAAGGTCAGTCACATACACCGTCTCTTCTACGTCGTCGTCGTCGTCGTCGTCTTCGAAGTCGCCGAAACGCTTCGCTACACGAACACGAGTGTGTCACGTGGCTGCCGCCGTTTTCTTCTTTTGTTGGGGTGGGGGAGGGTGGATGGGGTGAGCGTGGGGAAGGGTGGTCGGGTTGTGGGATCCGCTTGCGTGGAAAAATTCCTAGCTGCGCTTTCCTACTCGCTGACGGGGATGGGGCGAGGGAGGGAAAAAACTGTGAAGAAGATGTTTTAATTTAACAATAACAAAAATGTACTACAGATAAATGTAACAAAATAACAGATAGTAACAGAATATACAGACAGATAAACAGACAAATAAACAAACAAATAAATAAGCAAATAAACAACAATCTAAGAGAGGAATGAAATTAAGAGGAAGTAATTAACAAAAGTAAACAAATAAATAAGGAAGAAGAAGGTCAGTCACATACACCGTCTCTTCTACGTCGTCGTCGTCGTCGTCGTCTTCGAAGTCGCCGAAACGCTTCGCTACACGAACACGAGTGTGTCACGTGGCTGCCGCCGTTTTCTTCTTTTGTTGGGGTGGGGGAGGGTGGATGGGGTGAGCGTGGGGAAGGGTGGTCGGGTTGTGGGATCCGCTTGCGTGGAAAAATTCCTAGCTGCGCTTTCCTACTCGCTGACGGGGATGGGGCGAGGGAGGGAAAAAACTGTGAAGAAGATGTTTTAATTTAACAATAACAAAAATGTACTACAGATAAATGTAACAAAATAACAGATAGTAACAGAATATACAGACAGATAAACAGACAAATAAACAAACAAATAAATAAGCAAATAAACAACAATCTAAGAGAGGAATGAAATTAAGAGGAAGTAATTAACAAAAGTAAACAAATAAATAAGGAAGAAGAAGGTCAGTCACATACACCGTCTCTTCTACGTCGTCGTCGTCGTCGTCGTCTTCGAAGTCGCCGAAACGCTTCGCTACACGAACACGAGTGTGTCACGTGGCTGCCGCCGTTTTCTTCTTTTGTTGGGGTGGGGGAGGGTGGATGGGGTGAGCGTGGGGAAGGGTGGTCGGGTTGTGGGATCCGCTTGCGTGGAAAAATTCCTAGCTGCGCTTTCCTACTCGCTGACGGGGATGGGGCGAGGGAGGGAAAAAACTGTGAAGAAGATGTTTTAATTTAACAATAACAAAAATGTACTACAGATAAATGTAACAAAATAACAGATAGTAACAGAATATACAGACAGATAAACAGACAAATAAACAAACAAATAAATAAGCAAATAAACAACAATCTAAGAGAGGAATGAAATTAAGAGGAAGTAATTAACAAAAGTAAACAAATAAATAAGGAAGAAGAAGGTCAGTCACATACACCGTCTCTTCTACGTCGTCGTCGTCGTCGTCGTCTTCGAAGTCGCCGAAACGCTTCGCTACACGAACACGAGTGTGTCACGTGGCTGCCGCCGTTTTCTTCTTTTGTTGGGGTGGGGGAGGGTGGATGGGGTGAGCGTGGGGAAGGGTGGTCGGGTTGTGGGATCCGCTTGCGTGGAAAAATTCCTAGCTGCGCTTTCCTACTCGCTGACGGGGATGGGGCGAGGGAGGGAAAAAACTGTGAAGAAGATGTTTTAATTTAACAATAACAAAAATGTACTACAGATAAATGTAACAAAATAACAGATAGTAACAGAATATACAGACAGATAAACAGACAAATAAACAAACAAATAAATAAGCAAATAAACAACAATCTAAGAGAGGAATGAAATTAAGAGGAAGTAATTAACAAAAGTAAACAAATAAATAAGGAAGAAGAAGGTCAGTCACATACACCGTCTCTTCTACGTCGTCGTCGTCGTCGTCGTCTTCGAAGTCGCCGAAACGCTTCGCTACACGAACACGAGTGTGTCACGTGGCTGCCGCCGTTTTCTTCTTTTGTTGGGGTGGGGGAGGGTGGATGGGGTGAGCGTGGGGAAGGGTGGTCGGGTTGTGGGATCCGCTTGCGTGGAAAAATTCCTAGCTGCGCTTTCCTACTCGCTGACGGGGATGGGGCGAGGGAGGGAAAAAACTGTGAAGAAGATGTTTTAATTTAACAATAACAAAAATGTACTACAGATAAATGTAACAAAATAACAGATAGTAACAGAATATACAGACAGATAAACAGACAAATAAACAAACAAATAAATAAGCAAATAAACAACAATCTAAGAGAGGAATGAAATTAAGAGGAAGTAATTAACAAAAGTAAACAAATAAATAAGGAAGAAGAAGGTCAGTCACATACACCGTCTCTTCTACGTCGTCGTCGTCGTCGTCGTCTTCGAAGTCGCCGAAACGCTTCGCTACACGAACACGAGTGTGTCACGTGGCTGCCGCCGTTTTCTTCTTTTGTTGGGGTGGGGGAGGGTGGATGGGGTGAGCGTGGGGAAGGGTGGTCGGGTTGTGGGATCCGCTTGCGTGGAAAAATTCCTAGCTGCGCTTTCCTACTCGCTGACGGGGATGGGGCGAGGGAGGGAAAAAACTGTGAAGAAGATGTTTTAATTTAACAATAACAAAAATGTACTACAGATAAATGTAACAAAATAACAGATAGTAACAGAATATACAGACAGATAAACAGACAAATAAACAAACAAATAAATAAGCAAATAAACAACAATCTAAGAGAGGAATGAAATTAAGAGGAAGTAATTAACAAAAGTAAACAAATAAATAAGGAAGAAGAAGGTCAGTCACATACACCGTCTCTTCTACGTCGTCGTCGTCGTCGTCGTCTTCGAAGTCGCCGAAACGCTTCGCTACACGAACACGAGTGTGTCACGTGGCTGCCGCCGTTTTCTTCTTTTGTTGGGGTGGGGGAGGGTGGATGGGGTGAGCGTGGGGAAGGGTGGTCGGGTTGTGGGATCCGCTTGCGTGGAAAAATTCCTAGCTGCGCTTTCCTACTCGCTGACGGGGATGGGGCGAGGGAGGGAAAAAACTGTGAAGAAGATGTTTTAATTTAACAATAACAAAAATGTACTACAGATAAATGTAACAAAATAACAGATAGTAACAGAATATACAGACAGATAAACAGACAAATAAACAAACAAATAAATAAGCAAATAAACAACAATCTAAGAGAGGAATGAAATTAAGAGGAAGTAATTAACAAAAGTAAACAAATAAATAAGGAAGAAGAAGGTCAGTCACATACACCGTCTCTTCTACGTCGTCGTCGTCGTCGTCGTCTTCGAAGTCGCCGAAACGCTTCGCTACACGAACACGAGTGTGTCACGTGGCTGCCGCCGTTTTCTTCTTTTGTTGGGGTGGGGGAGGGTGGATGGGGTGAGCGTGGGGAAGGGTGGTCGGGTTGTGGGATCCGCTTGCGTGGAAAAATTCCTAGCTGCGCTTTCCTACTCGCTGACGGGGATGGGGCGAGGGAGGGAAAAAACTGTGAAGAAGATGTTTTAATTTAACAATAACAAAAATGTACTACAGATAAATGTAACAAAATAACAGATAGTAACAGAATATACAGACAGATAAACAGACAAATAAACAAACAAATAAATAAGCAAATAAACAACAATCTAAGAGAGGAATGAAATTAAGAGGAAGTAATTAACAAAAGTAAACAAATAAATAAGGAAGAAGAAGGTCAGTCACATACACCGTCTCTTCTACGTCGTCGTCGTCGTCGTCGTCTTCGAAGTCGCCGAAACGCTTCGCTACACGAACACGAGTGTGTCACGTGGCTGCCGCCGTTTTCTTCTTTTGTTGGGGTGGGGGAGGGTGGATGGGGTGAGCGTGGGGAAGGGTGGTCGGGTTGTGGGATCCGCTTGCGTGGAAAAATTCCTAGCTGCGCTTTCCTACTCGCTGACGGGGATGGGGCGAGGGAGGGAAAAAACTGTGAAGAAGATGTTTTAATTTAACAATAACAAAAATGTACTACAGATAAATGTAACAAAATAACAGATAGTAACAGAATATACAGACAGATAAACAGACAAATAAACAAACAAATAAATAAGCAAATAAACAACAATCTAAGAGAGGAATGAAATTAAGAGGAAGTAATTAACAAAAGTAAACAAATAAATAAGGAAGAAGAAGGTCAGTCACATACACCGTCTCTTCTACGTCGTCGTCGTCGTCGTCGTCTTCGAAGTCGCCGAAACGCTTCGCTACACGAACACGAGTGTGTCACGTGGCTGCCGCCGTTTTCTTCTTTTGTTGGGGTGGGGGAGGGTGGATGGGGTGAGCGTGGGGAAGGGTGGTCGGGTTGTGGGATCCGCTTGCGTGGAAAAATTCCTAGCTGCGCTTTCCTACTCGCTGACGGGGATGGGGCGAGGGAGGGAAAAAACTGTGAAGAAGATGTTTTAATTTAACAATAACAAAAATGTACTACAGATAAATGTAACAAAATAACAGATAGTAACAGAATATACAGACAGATAAACAGACAAATAAACAAACAAATAAATAAGCAAATAAACAACAATCTAAGAGAGGAATGAAATTAAGAGGAAGTAATTAACAAAAGTAAACAAATAAATAAGGAAGAAGAAGGTCAGTCACATACACCGTCTCTTCTACGTCGTCGTCGTCGTCGTCGTCTTCGAAGTCGCCGAAACGCTTCGCTACACGAACACGAGTGTGTCACGTGGCTGCCGCCGTTTTCTTCTTTTGTTGGGGTGGGGGAGGGTGGATGGGGTGAGCGTGGGGAAGGGTGGTCGGGTTGTGGGATCCGCTTGCGTGGAAAAATTCCTAGCTGCGCTTTCCTACTCGCTGACGGGGATGGGGCGAGGGAGGGAAAAAACTGTGAAGAAGATGTTTTAATTTAACAATAACAAAAATGTACTACAGATAAATGTAACAAAATAACAGATAGTAACAGAATATACAGACAGATAAACAGACAAATAAACAAACAAATAAATAAGCAAATAAACAACAATCTAAGAGAGGAATGAAATTAAGAGGAAGTAATTAACAAAAGTAAACAAATAAATAAGGAAGAAGAAGGTCAGTCACATACACCGTCTCTTCTACGTCGTCGTCGTCGTCGTCGTCTTCGAAGTCGCCGAAACGCTTCGCTACACGAACACGAGTGTGTCACGTGGCTGCCGCCGTTTTCTTCTTTTGTTGGGGTGGGGGAGGGTGGATGGGGTGAGCGTGGGGAAGGGTGGTCGGGTTGTGGGATCCGCTTGCGTGGAAAAATTCCTAGCTGCGCTTTCCTACTCGCTGACGGGGATGGGGCGAGGGAGGGAAAAAACTGTGAAGAAGATGTTTTAATTTAACAATAACAAAAATGTACTACAGATAAATGTAACAAAATAACAGATAGTAACAGAATATACAGACAGATAAACAGACAAATAAACAAACAAATAAATAAGCAAATAAACAACAATCTAAGAGAGGAATGAAATTAAGAGGAAGTAATTAACAAAAGTAAACAAATAAATAAGGAAGAAGAAGGTCAGTCACATACACCGTCTCTTCTACGTCGTCGTCGTCGTCGTCGTCTTCGAAGTCGCCGAAACGCTTCGCTACACGAACACGAGTGTGTCACGTGGCTGCCGCCGTTTTCTTCTTTTGTTGGGGTGGGGGAGGGTGGATGGGGTGAGCGTGGGGAAGGGTGGTCGGGTTGTGGGATCCGCTTGCGTGGAAAAATTCCTAGCTGCGCTTTCCTACTCGCTGACGGGGATGGGGCGAGGGAGGGAAAAAACTGTGAAGAAGATGTTTTAATTTAACAATAACAAAAATGTACTACAGATAAATGTAACAAAATAACAGATAGTAACAGAATATACAGACAGATAAACAGACAAATAAACAAACAAATAAATAAGCAAATAAACAACAATCTAAGAGAGGAATGAAATTAAGAGGAAGTAATTAACAAAAGTAAACAAATAAATAAGGAAGAAGAAGGTCAGTCACATACACCGTCTCTTCTACGTCGTCGTCGTCGTCGTCGTCTTCGAAGTCGCCGAAACGCTTCGCTACACGAACACGAGTGTGTCACGTGGCTGCCGCCGTTTTCTTCTTTTGTTGGGGTGGGGGAGGGTGGATGGGGTGAGCGTGGGGAAGGGTGGTCGGGTTGTGGGATCCGCTTGCGTGGAAAAATTCCTAGCTGCGCTTTCCTACTCGCTGACGGGGATGGGGCGAGGGAGGGAAAAAACTGTGAAGAAGATGTTTTAATTTAACAATAACAAAAATGTACTACAGATAAATGTAACAAAATAACAGATAGTAACAGAATATACAGACAGATAAACAGACAAATAAACAAACAAATAAATAAGCAAATAAACAACAATCTAAGAGAGGAATGAAATTAAGAGGAAGTAATTAACAAAAGTAAACAAATAAATAAGGAAGAAGAAGGTCAGTCACATACACCGTCTCTTCTACGTCGTCGTCGTCGTCGTCGTCTTCGAAGTCGCCGAAACGCTTCGCTACACGAACACGAGTGTGTCACGTGGCTGCCGCCGTTTTCTTCTTTTGTTGGGGTGGGGGAGGGTGGATGGGGTGAGCGTGGGGAAGGGTGGTCGGGTTGTGGGATCCGCTTGCGTGGAAAAATTCCTAGCTGCGCTTTCCTACTCGCTGACGGGGATGGGGCGAGGGAGGGAAAAAACTGTGAAGAAGATGTTTTAATTTAACAATAACAAAAATGTACTACAGATAAATGTAACAAAATAACAGATAGTAACAGAATATACAGACAGATAAACAGACAAATAAACAAACAAATAAATAAGCAAATAAACAACAATCTAAGAGAGGAATGAAATTAAGAGGAAGTAATTAACAAAAGTAAACAAATAAATAAGGAAGAAGAAGGTCAGTCACATACACCGTCTCTTCTACGTCGTCGTCGTCGTCGTCGTCTTCGAAGTCGCCGAAACGCTTCGCTACACGAACA
Source organism: Flectonema sp. DT1601 (assembly GCA_964019425.1). Classification (NCBI taxonomy): domain Eukaryota; phylum Euglenozoa; class Diplonemea; order Diplonemida; family Diplonemidae; genus Flectonema; species Flectonema sp. DT1601. Next base: position 1,212,688 of record OZ025803.1, on the reverse strand, counting down.
CGAGTGTGTCACGTGGCTGCCGCCGTTTTCTTCTTTTGTTGGGGTGGGGGAGGGTGGATGGGGTGAGCGTGGGGAAGGGTGGTCGGGTTGTGGGATCCGCTTGCGTGGAAAAATTCCTAGCTGCGCTTTCCTACTCGCTGACGGGGATGGGGCGAGGGAGGGAAAAAACTGTGAAGAAGATGTTTTAATTTAACAATAACAAAAATGTACTACAGATAAATGTAACAAAATAACAGATAGTAACAGAATATACAGACAGATAAACAGACAAATAAACAAACAAATAAATAAGCAAATAAACAACAATCTAAGAGAGGAATGAAATTAAGAGGAAGTAATTAACAAAAGTAAACAAATAAATAAGGAAGAAGAAGGTCAGTCACATACACCGTCTCTTCTACGTCGTCGTCGTCGTCGTCGTCTTCGAAGTCGCCGAAACGCTTCGCTACACGAACACGAGTGTGTCACGTGGCTGCCGCCGTTTTCTTCTTTTGTTGGGGTGGGGGAGGGTGGATGGGGTGAGCGTGGGGAAGGGTGGTCGGGTTGTGGGATCCGCTTGCGTGGAAAAATTCCTAGCTGCGCTTTCCTACTCGCTGACGGGGATGGGGCGAGGGAGGGAAAAAACTGTGAAGAAGATGTTTTAATTTAACAATAACAAAAATGTACTACAGATAAATGTAACAAAATAACAGATAGTAACAGAATATACAGACAGATAAACAGACAAATAAACAAACAAATAAATAAGCAAATAAACAACAATCTAAGAGAGGAATGAAATTAAGAGGAAGTAATTAACAAAAGTAAACAAATAAATAAGGAAGAAGAAGGTCAGTCACATACACCGTCTCTTCTACGTCGTCGTCGTCGTCGTCGTCTTCGAAGTCGCCGAAACGCTTCGCTACACGAACACGAGTGTGTCACGTGGCTGCCGCCGTTTTCTTCTTTTGTTGGGGTGGGGGAGGGTGGATGGGGTGAGCGTGGGGAAGGGTGGTCGGGTTGTGGGATCCGCTTGCGTGGAAAAATTCCTAGCTGCGCTTTCCTACTCGCTGACGGGGATGGGGCGAGGGAGGGAAAAAACTGTGAAGAAGATGTTTTAATTTAACAATAACAAAAATGTACTACAGATAAATGTAACAAAATAACAGATAGTAACAGAATATACAGACAGATAAACAGACAAATAAACAAACAAATAAATAAGCAAATAAACAACAATCTAAGAGAGGAATGAAATTAAGAGGAAGTAATTAACAAAAGTAAACAAATAAATAAGGAAGAAGAAGGTCAGTCACATACACCGTCTCTTCTACGTCGTCGTCGTCGTCGTCGTCTTCGAAGTCGCCGAAACGCTTCGCTACACGAACACGAGTGTGTCACGTGGCTGCCGCCGTTTTCTTCTTTTGTTGGGGTGGGGGAGGGTGGATGGGGTGAGCGTGGGGAAGGGTGGTCGGGTTGTGGGATCCGCTTGCGTGGAAAAATTCCTAGCTGCGCTTTCCTACTCGCTGACGGGGATGGGGCGAGGGAGGGAAAAAACTGTGAAGAAGATGTTTTAATTTAACAATAACAAAAATGTACTACAGATAAATGTAACAAAATAACAGATAGTAACAGAATATACAGACAGATAAACAGACAAATAAACAAACAAATAAATAAGCAAATAAACAACAATCTAAGAGAGGAATGAAATTAAGAGGAAGTAATTAACAAAAGTAAACAAATAAATAAGGAAGAAGAAGGTCAGTCACATACACCGTCTCTTCTACGTCGTCGTCGTCGTCGTCGTCTTCGAAGTCGCCGAAACGCTTCGCTACACGAACACGAGTGTGTCACGTGGCTGCCGCCGTTTTCTTCTTTTGTTGGGGTGGGGGAGGGTGGATGGGGTGAGCGTGGGGAAGGGTGGTCGGGTTGTGGGATCCGCTTGCGTGGAAAAATTCCTAGCTGCGCTTTCCTACTCGCTGACGGGGATGGGGCGAGGGAGGGAAAAAACTGTGAAGAAGATGTTTTAATTTAACAATAACAAAAATGTACTACAGATAAATGTAACAAAATAACAGATAGTAACAGAATATACAGACAGATAAACAGACAAATAAACAAACAAATAAATAAGCAAATAAACAACAATCTAAGAGAGGAATGAAATTAAGAGGAAGTAATTAACAAAAGTAAACAAATAAATAAGGAAGAAGAAGGTCAGTCACATACACCGTCTCTTCTACGTCGTCGTCGTCGTCGTCGTCTTCGAAGTCGCCGAAACGCTTCGCTACACGAACACGAGTGTGTCACGTGGCTGCCGCCGTTTTCTTCTTTTGTTGGGGTGGGGGAGGGTGGATGGGGTGAGCGTGGGGAAGGGTGGTCGGGTTGTGGGATCCGCTTGCGTGGAAAAATTCCTAGCTGCGCTTTCCTACTCGCTGACGGGGATGGGGCGAGGGAGGGAAAAAACTGTGAAGAAGATGTTTTAATTTAACAATAACAAAAATGTACTACAGATAAATGTAACAAAATAACAGATAGTAACAGAATATACAGACAGATAAACAGACAAATAAACAAACAAATAAATAAGCAAATAAACAACAATCTAAGAGAGGAATGAAATTAAGAGGAAGTAATTAACAAAAGTAAACAAATAAATAAGGAAGAAGAAGGTCAGTCACATACACCGTCTCTTCTACGTCGTCGTCGTCGTCGTCGTCTTCGAAGTCGCCGAAACGCTTCGCTACACGAACACGAGTGTGTCACGTGGCTGCCGCCGTTTTCTTCTTTTGTTGGGGTGGGGGAGGGTGGATGGGTGTGAGCGTGGGGAAGGGTGGTCGGGTTGTGGGATCCGCTTGCGTGGAAAAATTCCTAGCTGCGCTTTCCTACTCGCTGACGGGGATGGGGCGAGGGAGGGAAAAAACTGTGAAGAAGATGTTTTAATTTAACAATAACAAAAATGTACTACAGATAAATGTAACAAAATAACAGATAGTAACAGAATATACAGACAGATAAACAGACAAATAAACAAACAAATAAATAAGCAAATAAACAACAATCTAAGAGAGGAATGAAATTAAGAGGAAGTAATTAACAAAAGTAAACAAATAAATAAGGAAGAAGAAGGTCAGTCACATACACCGTCTCTTCTACGTCGTCGTCGTCGTCGTCGTCTTCGAAGTCGCCGAAACGCTTCGCTACACGAACACGAGTGTGTCACGTGGCTGCCGCCGTTTTCTTCTTTTGTTGGGGTGGGGGAGGGTGGATGGGGTGAGCGTGGGGAAGGGTGGTCGGGTTGTGGGATCCGCTTGCGTGGAAAAATTCCTAGCTGCGCTTTCCTACTCGCTGACGGGGATGGGGCGAGGGAGGGAAAAAACTGTGAAGAAGATGTTTTAATTTAACAATAACAAAAATGTACTACAGATAAATGTAACAAAATAACAGATAGTAACAGAATATACAGACAGATAAACAGACAAATAAACAAACAAATAAATAAGCAAATAAACAACAATCTAAGAGAGGAATGAAATTAAGAGGAAGTAATTAACAAAAGTAAACAAATAAATAAGGAAGAAGAAGGTCAGTCACATACACCGTCTCTTCTACGTCGTCGTCGTCGTCGTCGTCTTCGAAGTCGCCGAAACGCTTCGCTACACGAACACGAGTGTGTCACGTGGCTGCCGCCGTTTTCTTCTTTTGTTGGGGTGGGGGAGGGTGGATGGGGTGAGCGTGGGGAAGGGTGGTCGGGTTGTGGGATCCGCTTGCGTGGAAAAATTCCTAGCTGCGCTTTCCTACTCGCTGACGGGGATGGGGCGAGGGAGGGAAAAAACTGTGAAGAAGATGTTTTAATTTAACAATAACAAAAATGTACTACAGATAAATGTAACAAAATAACAGATAGTAACAGAATATACAGACAGATAAACAGACAAATAAACAAACAAATAAATAAGCAAATAAACAACAATCTAAGAGAGGAATGAAATTAAGAGGAAGTAATTAACAAAAGTAAACAAATAAATAAGGAAGAAGAAGGTCAGTCACATACACCGTCTCTTCTACGTCGTCGTCGTCGTCGTCGTCTTCGAAGTCGCCGAAACGCTTCGCTACACGAACACGAGTGTGTCACGTGGCTGCCGCCGTTTTCTTCTTTTGTTGGGGTGGGGGAGGGTGGATGGGGTGAGCGTGGGGAAGGGTGGTCGGGTTGTGGGATCCGCTTGCGTGGAAAAATTCCTAGCTGCGCTTTCCTACTCGCTGACGGGGATGGGGCGAGGGAGGGAAAAAACTGTGAAGAAGATGTTTTAATTTAACAATAACAAAAATGTACTACAGATAAATGTAACAAAATAACAGATAGTAACAGAATATACAGACAGATAAACAGACAAATAAACAAACAAATAAATAAGCAAATAAACAACAATCTAAGAGAGGAATGAAATTAAGAGGAAGTAATTAACAAAAGTAAACAAATAAATAAGGAAGAAGAAGGTCAGTCACATACACCGTCTCTTCTACGTCGTCGTCGTCGTCGTCGTCTTCGAAGTCGCCGAAACGCTTCGCTACACGAACACGAGTGTGTCACGTGGCTGCCGCCGTTTTCTTCTTTTGTTGGGGTGGGGGAGGGTGGATGGGGTGAGCGTGGGGAAGGGTGGTCGGGTTGTGGGATCCGCTTGCGTGGAAAAATTCCTAGCTGCGCTTTCCTACTCGCTGACGGGGATGGGGCGAGGGAGGGAAAAAACTGTGAAGAAGATGTTTTAATTTAACAATAACAAAAATGTACTACAGATAAATGTAACAAAATAACAGATAGTAACAGAATATACAGACAGATAAACAGACAAATAAACAAACAAATAAATAAGCAAATAAACAACAATCTAAGAGAGGAATGAAATTAAGAGGAAGTAATTAACAAAAGTAAACAAATAAATAAGGAAGAAGAAGGTCAGTCACATACACCGTCTCTTCTACGTCGTCGTCGTCGTCGTCGTCTTCGAAGTCGCCGAAACGCTTCGCTACACGAACACGAGTGTGTCACGTGGCTGCCGCCGTTTTCTTCTTTTGTTGGGGTGGGGGAGGGTGGATGGGGTGAGCGTGGGGAAGGGTGGTCGGGTTGTGGGATCCGCTTGCGTGGAAAAATTCCTAGCTGCGCTTTCCTACTCGCTGACGGGGATGGGGCGAGGGAGGGAAAAAACTGTGAAGAAGATGTTTTAATTTAACAATAACAAAAATGTACTACAGATAAATGTAACAAAATAACAGATAGTAACAGAATATACAGACAGATAAACAGACAAATAAACAAACAAATAAATAAGCAAATAAACAACAATCTAAGAGAGGAATGAAATTAAGAGGAAGTAATTAACAAAAGTAAACAAATAAATAAGGAAGAAGAAGGTCAGTCACATACACCGTCTCTTCTACGTCGTCGTCGTCGTCGTCGTCTTCGAAGTCGCCGAAACGCTTCGCTACACGAACACGAGTGTGTCACGTGGCTGCCGCCGTTTTCTTCTTTTGTTGGGGTGGGGGAGGGTGGATGGGGTGAGCGTGGGGAAGGGTGGTCGGGTTGTGGGATCCGCTTGCGTGGAAAAATTCCTAGCTGCGCTTTCCTACTCGCTGACGGGGATGGGGCGAGGGAGGGAAAAAACTGTGAAGAAGATGTTTTAATTTAACAATAACAAAAATGTACTACAGATAAATGTAACAAAATAACAGATAGTAACAGAATATACAGACAGATAAACAGACAAATAAACAAACAAATAAATAAGCAAATAAACAACAATCTAAGAGAGGAATGAAATTAAGAGGAAGTAATTAACAAAAGTAAACAAATAAATAAGGAAGAAGAAGGTCAGTCACATACACCGTCTCTTCTACGTCGTCGTCGTCGTCGTCGTCTTCGAAGTCGCCGAAACGCTTCGCTACACGAACACGAGTGTGTCACGTGGCTGCCGCCGTTTTCTTCTTTTGTTGGGGTGGGGGAGGGTGGATGGGGTGAGCGTGGGGAAGGGTGGTCGGGTTGTGGGATCCGCTTGCGTGGAAAAATTCCTAGCTGCGCTTTCCTACTCGCTGACGGGGATGGGGCGAGGGAGGGAAAAAACTGTGAAGAAGATGTTTTAATTTAACAATAACAAAAATGTACTACAGATAAATGTAACAAAATAACAGATAGTAACAGAATATACAGACAGATAAACAGACAAATAAACAAACAAATAAATAAGCAAATAAACAACAATCTAAGAGAGGAATGAAATTAAGAGGAAGTAATTAACAAAAGTAAACAAATAAATAAGGAAGAAGAAGGTCAGTCACATACACCGTCTCTTCTACGTCGTCGTCGTCGTCGTCGTCTTCGAAGTCGCCGAAACGCTTCGCTACACGAACACGAGTGTGTCACGTGGCTGCCGCCGTTTTCTTCTTTTGTTGGGGTGGGGGAGGGTGGATGGGGTGAGCGTGGGGAAGGGTGGTCGGGTTGTGGGATCCGCTTGCGTGGAAAAATTCCTAGCTGCGCTTTCCTACTCGCTGACGGGGATGGGGCGAGGGAGGGAAAAAACTGTGAAGAAGATGTTTTAATTTAACAATAACAAAAATGTACTACAGATAAATGTAACAAAATAACAGATAGTAACAGAATATACAGACAGATAAACAGACAAATAAACAAACAAATAAATAAGCAAATAAACAACAATCTAAGAGAGGAATGAAATTAAGAGGAAGTAATTAACAAAAGTAAACAAATAAATAAGGAAGAAGAAGGTCAGTCACATACACCGTCTCTTCTACGTCGTCGTCGTCGTCGTCGTCTTCGAAGTCGCCGAAACGCTTCGCTACACGAACACGAGTGTGTCACGTGGCTGCCGCCGTTTTCTTCTTTTGTTGGGGTGGGGGAGGGTGGATGGGGTGAGCGTGGGGAAGGGTGGTCGGGTTGTGGGATCCGCTTGCGTGGAAAAATTCCTAGCTGCGCTTTCCTACTCGCTGACGGGGATGGGGCGAGGGAGGGAAAAAACTGTGAAGAAGATGTTTTAATTTAACAATAACAAAAATGTACTACAGATAAATGTAACAAAATAACAGATAGTAACAGAATATACAGACAGATAAACAGACAAATAAACAAACAAATAAATAAGCAAATAAACAACAATCTAAGAGAGGAATGAAATTAAGAGGAAGTAATTAACAAAAGTAAACAAATAAATAAGGAAGAAGAAGGTCAGTCACATACACCGTCTCTTCTACGTCGTCGTCGTCGTCGTCGTCTTCGAAGTCGCCGAAACGCTTCGCTACACGAACACGAGTGTGTCACGTGGCTGCCGCCGTTTTCTTCTTTTGTTGGGGTGGGGGAGGGTGGATGGGGTGAGCGTGGGGAAGGGTGGTCGGGTTGTGGGATCCGCTTGCGTGGAAAAATTCCTAGCTGCGCTTTCCTACTCGCTGACGGGGATGGGGCGAGGGAGGGAAAAAACTGTGAAGAAGATGTTTTAATTTAACAATAACAAAAATGTACTACAGATAAATGTAACAAAATAACAGATAGTAACAGAATATACAGACAGATAAACAGACAAATAAACAAACAAATAAATAAGCAAATAAACAACAATCTAAGAGAGGAATGAAATTAAGAGGAAGTAATTAACAAAAGTAAACAAATAAATAAGGAAGAAGAAGGTCAGTCACATACACCGTCTCTTCTACGTCGTCGTCGTCGTCGTCGTCTTCGAAGTCGCCGAAACGCTTCGCTACACGAACACGAGTGTGTCACGTGGCTGCCGCCGTTTTCTTCTTTTGTTGGGGTGGGGGAGGGTGGATGGGGTGAGCGTGGGGAAGGGTGGTCGGGTTGTGGGATCCGCTTGCGTGGAAAAATTCCTAGCTGCGCTTTCCTACTCGCTGACGGGGATGGGGCGAGGGAGGGAAAAAACTGTGAAGAAGATGTTTTAATTTAACAATAACAAAAATGTACTACAGATAAATGTAACAAAATAACAGATAGTAACAGAATATACAGACAGATAAACAGACAAATAAACAAACAAATAAATAAGCAAATAAACAACAATCTAAGAGAGGAATGAAATTAAGAGGAAGTAATTAACAAAAGTAAACAAATAAATAAGGAAGAAGAAGGTCAGTCACATACACCGTCTCTTCTACGTCGTCGTCGTCGTCGTCGTCTTCGAAGTCGCCGAAACGCTTCGCTACACGAACACGAGTGTGTCACGTGGCTGCCGCCGTTTTCTTCTTTTGTTGGGGTGGGGGAGGGTGGATGGGGTGAGCGTGGGGAAGGGTGGTCGGGTTGTGGGATCCGCTTGCGTGGAAAAATTCCTAGCTGCGCTTTCCTACTCGCTGACGGGGATGGGGCGAGGGAGGGAAAAAACTGTGAAGAAGATGTTTTAATTTAACAATAACAAAAATGTACTACAGATAAATGTAACAAAATAACAGATAGTAACAGAATATACAGACAGATAAACAGACAAATAAACAAACAAATAAATAAGCAAATAAACAACAATCTAAGAGAGGAATGAAATTAAGAGGAAGTAATTAACAAAAGTAAACAAATAAATAAGGAAGAAGAAGGTCAGTCACATACACCGTCTCTTCTACGTCGTCGTCGTCGTCGTCGTCTTCGAAGTCGCCGAAACGCTTCGCTACACGAACACGAGTGTGTCACGTGGCTGCCGCCGTTTTCTTCTTTTGTTGGGGTGGGGGAGGGTGGATGGGGTGAGCGTGGGGAAGGGTGGTCGGGTTGTGGGATCCGCTTGCGTGGAAAAATTCCTAGCTGCGCTTTCCTACTCGCTGACGGGGATGGGGCGAGGGAGGGAAAAAACTGTGAAGAAGATGTTTTAATTTAACAATAACAAAAATGTACTACAGATAAATGTAACAAAATAACAGATAGTAACAGAATATACAGACAGATAAACAGACAAATAAACAAACAAATAAATAAGCAAATAAACAACAATCTAAGAGAGGAATGAAATTAAGAGGAAGTAATTAACAAAAGTAAACAAATAAATAAGGAAGAAGAAGGTCAGTCACATACACCGTCTCTTCTACGTCGTCGTCGTCGTCGTCGTCTTCGAAGTCGCCGAAACGCTTCGCTACACGAACACGAGTGTGTCACGTGGCTGCCGCCGTTTTCTTCTTTTGTTGGGGTGGGGGAGGGTGGATGGGGTGAGCGTGGGGAAGGGTGGTCGGGTTGTGGGATCCGCTTGCGTGGAAAAATTCCTAGCTGCGCTTTCCTACTCGCTGACGGGGATGGGGCGAGGGAGGGAAAAAACTGTGAAGAAGATGTTTTAATTTAACAATAACAAAAATGTACTACAGATAAATGTAACAAAATAACAGATAGTAACAGAATATACAGACAGATAAACAGACAAATAAACAAACAAATAAATAAGCAAATAAACAACAATCTAAGAGAGGAATGAAATTAAGAGGAAGTAATTAACAAAAGTAAACAAATAAATAAGGAAGAAGAAGGTCAGTCACATACACCGTCTCTTCTACGTCGTCGTCGTCGTCGTCGTCTTCGAAGTCGCCGAAACGCTTCGCTACACGAACACGAGTGTGTCACGTGGCTGCCGCCGTTTTCTTCTTTTGTTGGGGTGGGGGAGGGTGGATGGGGTGAGCGTGGGGAAGGGTGGTCGGGTTGTGGGATCCGCTTGCGTGGAAAAATTCCTAGCTGCGCTTTCCTACTCGCTGACGGGGATGGGGCGAGGGAGGGAAAAAACTGTGAAGAAGATGTTTTAATTTAACAATAACAAAAATGTACTACAGATAAATGTAACAAAATAACAGATAGTAACAGAATATACAGACAGATAAACAGACAAATAAACAAACAAATAAATAAGCAAATAAACAACAATCTAAGAGAGGAATGAAATTAAGAGGAAGTAATTAACAAAAGTAAACAAATAAATAAGGAAGAAGAAGGTCAGTCACATACACCGTCTCTTCTACGTCGTCGTCGTCGTCGTCGTCTTCGAAGTCGCCGAAACGCTTCGCTACACGAACACGAGTGTGTCACGTGGCTGCCGCCGTTTTCTTCTTTTGTTGGGGTGGGGGAGGGTGGATGGGGTGAGCGTGGGGAAGGGTGGTCGGGTTGTGGGATCCGCTTGCGTGGAAAAATTCCTAGCTGCGCTTTCCTACTCGCTGACGGGGATGGGGCGAGGGAGGGAAAAAACTGTGAAGAAGATGTTTTAATTTAACAATAACAAAAATGTACTACAGATAAATGTAACAAAATAACAGATAGTAACAGAATATACAGACAGATAAACAGACAAATAAACAAACAAATAAATAAGCAAATAAACAACAATCTAAGAGAGGAATGAAATTAAGAGGAAGTAATTAACAAAAGTAAACAAATAAATAAGGAAGAAGAAGGTCAGTCACATACACCGTCTCTTCTACGTCGTCGTCGTCGTCGTCGTCTTCGAAGTCGCCGAAACGCTTCGCTACACGAACACGAGTGTGTCACGTGGCTGCCGCCGTTTTCTTCTTTTGTTGGGGTGGGGGAGGGTGGATGGGGTGAGCGTGGGGAAGGGTGGTCGGGTTGTGGGATCCGCTTGCGTGGAAAAATTCCTAGCTGCGCTTTCCTACTCGCTGACGGGGATGGGGCGAGGGAGGGAAAAAACTGTGAAGAAGATGTTTTAATTTAACAATAACAAAAATGTACTACAGATAAATGTAACAAAATAACAGATAGTAACAGAATATACAGACAGATAAACAGACAAATAAACAAACAAATAAATAAGCAAATAAACAACAATCTAAGAGAGGAATGAAATTAAGAGGAAGTAATTAACAAAAGTAAACAAATAAATAAGGAAGAAGAAGGTCAGTCACATACACCGTCTCTTCTACGTCGTCGTCGTCGTCGTCGTCTTCGAAGTCGCCGAAACGCTTCGCTACACGAACACGAGTGTGTCACGTGGCTGCCGCCGTTTTCTTCTTTTGTTGGGGTGGGGGAGGGTGGATGGGGTGAGCGTGGGGAAGGGTGGTCGGGTTGTGGGATCCGCTTGCGTGGAAAAATTCCTAGCTGCGCTTTCCTACTCGCTGACGGGGATGGGGCGAGGGAGGGAAAAAACTGTGAAGAAGATGTTTTAATTTAACAATAACAAAAATGTACTACAGATAAATGTAACAAAATAACAGATAGTAACAGAATATACAGACAGATAAACAGACAAATAAACAAACAAATAAATAAGCAAATAAACAACAATCTAAGAGAGGAATGAAATTAAGAGGAAGTAATTAACAAAAGTAAACAAATAAATAAGGAAGAAGAAGGTCAGTCACATACACCGTCTCTTCTACGTCGTCGTCGTCGTCGTCGTCTTCGAAGTCGCCGAAACGCTTCGCTACACGAACACGAGTGTGTCACGTGGCTGCCGCCGTTTTCTTCTTTTGTTGGGGTGGGGGAGGGTGGATGGGTGTGAGCGTGGGGAAGGGTGGTCGGGTTGTGGGATCCGCTTGCGTGGAAAAATTCCTAGCTGCGCTTTCCTACTCGCTGACGGGGATGGGGCGAGGGAGGGAAAAAACTGTGAAGAAGATGTTTTAATTTAACAATAACAAAAATGTACTACAGATAAATGTAACAAAATAACAGATAGTAACAGAATATACAGACAGATAAACAGACAAATAAACAAACAAATAAATAAGCAAATAAACAACAATCTAAGAGAGGAATGAAATTAAGAGGAAGTAATTAACAAAAGTAAACAAATAAATAAGGAAGAAGAAGGTCAGTCACATACACCGTCTCTTCTACGTCGTCGTCGTCGTCGTCGTCTTCGAAGTCGCCGAAACGCTTCGCTACACGAACACGAGTGTGTCACGTGGCTGCCGCCGTTTTCTTCTTTTGTTGGGGTGGGGGAGGGTGGATGGGGTGAGCGTGGGGAAGGGTGGTCGGGTTGTGGGATCCGCTTGCGTGGAAAAATTCCTAGCTGCGCTTTCCTACTCGCTGACGGGGATGGGGCGAGGGAGGGAAAAAACTGTGAAGAAGATGTTTTAATTTAACAATAACAAAAATGTACTACAGATAAATGTAACAAAATAACAGATAGTAACAGAATATACAGACAGATAAACAGACAAATAAACAAACAAATAAATAAGCAAATAAACAACAATCTAAGAGAGGAATGAAATTAAGAGGAAGTAATTAACAAAAGTAAACAAATAAATAAGGAAGAAGAAGGTCAGTCACATACACCGTCTCTTCTACGTCGTCGTCGTCGTCGTCGTCTTCGAAGTCGCCGAAACGCTTCGCTACACGAACACGAGTGTGTCACGTGGCTGCCGCCGTTTTCTTCTTTTGTTGGGGTGGGGGAGGGTGGATGGGGTGAGCGTGGGGAAGGGTGGTCGGGTTGTGGGATCCGCTTGCGTGGAAAAATTCCTAGCTGCGCTTTCCTACTCGCTGACGGGGATGGGGCGAGGGAGGGAAAAAACTGTGAAGAAGATGTTTTAATTTAACAATAACAAAAATGTACTACAGATAAATGTAACAAAATAACAGATAGTAACAGAATATACAGACAGATAAACAGACAAATAAACAAACAAATAAATAAGCAAATAAACAACAATCTAAGAGAGGAATGAAATTAAGAGGAAGTAATTAACAAAAGTAAACAAATAAATAAGGAAGAAGAAGGTCAGTCACATACACCGTCTCTTCTACGTCGTCGTCGTCGTCGTCGTCTTCGAAGTCGCCGAAACGCTTCGCTACACGAACACGAGTGTGTCACGTGGCTGCCGCCGTTTTCTTCTTTTGTTGGGGTGGGGGAGGGTGGATGGGGTGAGCGTGGGGAAGGGTGGTCGGGTTGTGGGATCCGCTTGCGTGGAAAAATTCCTAGCTGCGCTTTCCTACTCGCTGACGGGGATGGGGCGAGGGAGGGAAAAAACTGTGAAGAAGATGTTTTAATTTAACAATAACAAAAATGTACTACAGATAAATGTAACAAAATAACAGATAGTAACAGAATATACAGACAGATAAACAGACAAATAAACAAACAAATAAATAAGCAAATAAACAACAATCTAAGAGAGGAATGAAATTAAGAGGAAGTAATTAACAAAAGTAAACAAATAAATAAGGAAGAAGAAGGTCAGTCACATACACCGTCTCTTCTACGTCGTCGTCGTCGTCGTCGTCTTCGAAGTCGCCGAAACGCTTCGCTACACGAACACGAGTGTGTCACGTGGCTGCCGCCGTTTTCTTCTTTTGTTGGGGTGGGGGAGGGTGGATGGGGTGAGCGTGGGGAAGGGTGGTCGGGTTGTGGGATCCGCTTGCGTGGAAAAATTCCTAGCTGCGCTTTCCTACTCGCTGACGGGGATGGGGCGAGGGAGGGAAAAAACTGTGAAGAAGATGTTTTAATTTAACAATAACAAAAATGTACTACAGATAAATGTAACAAAATAACAGATAGTAACAGAATATACAGACAGATAAACAGACAAATAAACAAACAAATAAATAAGCAAATAAACAACAATCTAAGAGAGGAATGAAATTAAGAGGAAGTAATTAACAAAAGTAAACAAATAAATAAGGAAGAAGAAGGTCAGTCACATACACCGTCTCTTCTACGTCGTCGTCGTCGTCGTCGTCTTCGAAGTCGCCGAAACGCTTCGCTACACGAACACGAGTGTGTCACGTGGCTGCCGCCGTTTTCTTCTTTTGTTGGGGTGGGGGAGGGTGGATGGGGTGAGCGTGGGGAAGGGTGGTCGGGTTGTGGGATCCGCTTGCGTGGAAAAATTCCTAGCTGCGCTTTCCTACTCGCTGACGGGGATGGGGCGAGGGAGGGAAAAAACTGTGAAGAAGATGTTTTAATTTAACAATAACAAAAATGTACTACAGATAAATGTAACAAAATAACAGATAGTAACAGAATATACAGACAGATAAACAGACAAATAAACAAACAAATAAATAAGCAAATAAACAACAATCTAAGAGAGGAATGAAATTAAGAGGAAGTAATTAACAAAAGTAAACAAATAAATAAGGAAGAAGAAGGTCAGTCACATACACCGTCTCTTCTACGTCGTCGTCGTCGTCGTCGTCTTCGAAGTCGCCGAAACGCTTCGCTACACGAACACGAGTGTGTCACGTGGCTGCCGCCGTTTTCTTCTTTTGTTGGGGTGGGGGAGGGTGGATGGGGTGAGCGTGGGGAAGGGTGGTCGGGTTGTGGGATCCGCTTGCGTGGAAAAATTCCTAGCTGCGCTTTCCTACTCGCTGACGGGGATGGGGCGAGGGAGGGAAAAAACTGTGAAGAAGATGTTTTAATTTAACAATAACAAAAATGTACTACAGATAAATGTAACAAAATAACAGATAGTAACAGAATATACAGACAGATAAACAGACAAATAAACAAACAAATAAATAAGCAAATAAACAACAATCTAAGAGAGGAATGAAATTAAGAGGAAGTAATTAACAAAAGTAAACAAATAAATAAGGAAGAAGAAGGTCAGTCACATACACCGTCTCTTCTACGTCGTCGTCGTCGTCGTCGTCTTCGAAGTCGCCGAAACGCTTCGCTACACGAACACGAGTGTGTCACGTGGCTGCCGCCGTTTTCTTCTTTTGTTGGGGTGGGGGAGGGTGGATGGGGTGAGCGTGGGGAAGGGTGGTCGGGTTGTGGGATCCGCTTGCGTGGAAAAATTCCTAGCTGCGCTTTCCTACTCGCTGACGGGGATGGGGCGAGGGAGGGAAAAAACTGTGAAGAAGATGTTTTAATTTAACAATAACAAAAATGTACTACAGATAAATGTAACAAAATAACAGATAGTAACAGAATATACAGACAGATAAACAGACAAATAAACAAACAAATAAATAAGCAAATAAACAACAATCTAAGAGAGGAATGAAATTAAGAGGAAGTAATTAACAAAAGTAAACAAATAAATAAGGAAGAAGAAGGTCAGTCACATACACCGTCTCTTCTACGTCGTCGTCGTCGTCGTCGTCTTCGAAGTCGCCGAAACGCTTCGCTACACGAACACGAGTGTGTCACGTGGCTGCCGCCGTTTTCTTCTTTTGTTGGGGTGGGGGAGGGTGGATGGGGTGAGCGTGGGGAAGGGTGGTCGGGTTGTGGGATCCGCTTGCGTGGAAAAATTCCTAGCTGCGCTTTCCTACTCGCTGACGGGGATGGGGCGAGGGAGGGAAAAAACTGTGAAGAAGATGTTTTAATTTAACAATAACAAAAATGTACTACAGATAAATGTAACAAAATAACAGATAGTAACAGAATATACAGACAGATAAACAGACAAATAAACAAACAAATAAATAAGCAAATAAACAACAATCTAAGAGAGGAATGAAATTAAGAGGAAGTAATTAACAAAAGTAAACAAATAAATAAGGAAGAAGAAGGTCAGTCACATACACCGTCTCTTCTACGTCGTCGTCGTCGTCGTCGTCTTCGAAGTCGCCGAAACGCTTCGCTACACGAACACGAGTGTGTCACGTGGCTGCCGCCGTTTTCTTCTTTTGTTGGGGTGGGGGAGGGTGGATGGGGTGAGCGTGGGGAAGGGTGGTCGGGTTGTGGGATCCGCTTGCGTGGAAAAATTCCTAGCTGCGCTTTCCTACTCGCTGACGGGGATGGGGCGAGGGAGGGAAAAAACTGTGAAGAAGATGTTTTAATTTAACAATAACAAAAATGTACTACAGATAAATGTAACAAAATAACAGATAGTAACAGAATATACAGACAGATAAACAGACAAATAAACAAACAAATAAATAAGCAAATAAACAACAATCTAAGAGAGGAATGAAATTAAGAGGAAGTAATTAACAAAAGTAAACAAATAAATAAGGAAGAAGAAGGTCAGTCACATACACCGTCTCTTCTACGTCGTCGTCGTCGTCGTCGTCTTCGAAGTCGCCGAAACGCTTCGCTACACGAACACGAGTGTGTCACGTGGCTGCCGCCGTTTTCTTCTTTTGTTGGGGTGGGGGAGGGTGGATGGGGTGAGCGTGGGGAAGGGTGGTCGGGTTGTGGGATCCGCTTGCGTGGAAAAATTCCTAGCTGCGCTTTCCTACTCGCTGACGGGGATGGGGCGAGGGAGGGAAAAAACTGTGAAGAAGATGTTTTAATTTAACAATAACAAAAATGTACTACAGATAAATGTAACAAAATAACAGATAGTAACAGAATATACAGACAGATAAACAGACAAATAAACAAACAAATAAATAAGCAAATAAACAACAATCTAAGAGAGGAATGAAATTAAGAGGAAGTAATTAACAAAAGTAAACAAATAAATAAGGAAGAAGAAGGTCAGTCACATACACCGTCTCTTCTACGTCGTCGTCGTCGTCGTCGTCTTCGAAGTCGCCGAAACGCTTCGCTACACGAACACGAGTGTGTCACGTGGCTGCCGCCGTTTTCTTCTTTTGTTGGGGTGGGGGAGGGTGGATGGGGTGAGCGTGGGGAAGGGTGGTCGGGTTGTGGGATCCGCTTGCGTGGAAAAATTCCTAGCTGCGCTTTCCTACTCGCTGACGGGGATGGGGCGAGGGAGGGAAAAAACTGTGAAGAAGATGTTTTAATTTAACAATAACAAAAATGTACTACAGATAAATGTAACAAAATAACAGATAGTAACAGAATATACAGACAGATAAACAGACAAATAAACAAACAAATAAATAAGCAAATAAACAACAATCTAAGAGAGGAATGAAATTAAGAGGAAGTAATTAACAAAAGTAAACAAATAAATAAGGAAGAAGAAGGTCAGTCACATACACCGTCTCTTCTACGTCGTCGTCGTCGTCGTCGTCTTCGAAGTCGCCGAAACGCTTCGCTACACGAACACGAGTGTGTCACGTGGCTGCCGCCGTTTTCTTCTTTTGTTGGGGTGGGGGAGGGTGGATGGGGTGAGCGTGGGGAAGGGTGGTCGGGTTGTGGGATCCGCTTGCGTGGAAAAATTCCTAGCTGCGCTTTCCTACTCGCTGACGGGGATGGGGCGAGGGAGGGAAAAAACTGTGAAGAAGATGTTTTAATTTAACAATAACAAAAATGTACTACAGATAAATGTAACAAAATAACAGATAGTAACAGAATATACAGACAGATAAACAGACAAATAAACAAACAAATAAATAAGCAAATAAACAACAATCTAAGAGAGGAATGAAATTAAGAGGAAGTAATTAACAAAAGTAAACAAATAAATAAGGAAGAAGAAGGTCAGTCACATACACCGTCTCTTCTACGTCGTCGTCGTCGTCGTCGTCTTCGAAGTCGCCGAAACGCTTCGCTACACGAACACGAGTGTGTCACGTGGCTGCCGCCGTTTTCTTCTTTTGTTGGGGTGGGGGAGGGTGGATGGGGTGAGCGTGGGGAAGGGTGGTCGGGTTGTGGGATCCGCTTGCGTGGAAAAATTCCTAGCTGCGCTTTCCTACTCGCTGACGGGGATGGGGCGAGGGAGGGAAAAAACTGTGAAGAAGATGTTTTAATTTAACAATAACAAAAATGTACTACAGATAAATGTAACAAAATAACAGATAGTAACAGAATATACAGACAGATAAACAGACAAATAAACAAACAAATAAATAAGCAAATAAACAACAATCTAAGAGAGGAATGAAATTAAGAGGAAGTAATTAACAAAAGTAAACAAATAAATAAGGAAGAAGAAGGTCAGTCACATACACCGTCTCTTCTACGTCGTCGTCGTCGTCGTCGTCTTCGAAGTCGCCGAAACGCTTCGCTACACGAACACGAGTGTGTCACGTGGCTGCCGCCGTTTTCTTCTTTTGTTGGGGTGGGGGAGGGTGGATGGGGTGAGCGTGGGGAAGGGTGGTCGGGTTGTGGGATCCGCTTGCGTGGAAAAATTCCTAGCTGCGCTTTCCTACTCGCTGACGGGGATGGGGCGAGGGAGGGAAAAAACTGTGAAGAAGATGTTTTAATTTAACAATAACAAAAATGTACTACAGATAAATGTAACAAAATAACAGATAGTAACAGAATATACAGACAGATAAACAGACAAATAAACAAACAAATAAATAAGCAAATAAACAACAATCTAAGAGAGGAATGAAATTAAGAGGAAGTAATTAACAAAAGTAAACAAATAAATAAGGAAGAAGAAGGTCAGTCACATACACCGTCTCTTCTACGTCGTCGTCGTCGTCGTCGTCTTCGAAGTCGCCGAAACGCTTCGCTACACGAACACGAGTGTGTCACGTGGCTGCCGCCGTTTTCTTCTTTTGTTGGGGTGGGGGAGGGTGGATGGGGTGAGCGTGGGGAAGGGTGGTCGGGTTGTGGGATCCGCTTGCGTGGAAAAATTCCTAGCTGCGCTTTCCTACTCGCTGACGGGGATGGGGCGAGGGAGGGAAAAAACTGTGAAGAAGATGTTTTAATTTAACAATAACAAAAATGTACTACAGATAAATGTAACAAAATAACAGATAGTAACAGAATATACAGACAGATAAACAGACAAATAAACAAACAAATAAATAAGCAAATAAACAACAATCTAAGAGAGGAATGAAATTAAGAGGAAGTAATTAACAAAAGTAAACAAATAAATAAGGAAGAAGAAGGTCAGTCACATACACCGTCTCTTCTACGTCGTCGTCGTCGTCGTCGTCTTCGAAGTCGCCGAAACGCTTCGCTACACGAACACGAGTGTGTCACGTGGCTGCCGCCGTTTTCTTCTTTTGTTGGGGTGGGGGAGGGTGGATGGGGTGAGCGTGGGGAAGGGTGGTCGGGTTGTGGGATCCGCTTGCGTGGAAAAATTCCTAGCTGCGCTTTCCTACTCGCTGACGGGGATGGGGCGAGGGAGGGAAAAAACTGTGAAGAAGATGTTTTAATTTAACAATAACAAAAATGTACTACAGATAAATGTAACAAAATAACAGATAGTAACAGAATATACAGACAGATAAACAGACAAATAAACAAACAAATAAATAAGCAAATAAACAACAATCTAAGAGAGGAATGAAATTAAGAGGAAGTAATTAACAAAAGTAAACAAATAAATAAGGAAGAAGAAGGTCAGTCACATACACCGTCTCTTCTACGTCGTCGTCGTCGTCGTCGTCTTCGAAGTCGCCGAAACGCTTCGCTACACGAACACGAGTGTGTCACGTGGCTGCCGCCGTTTTCTTCTTTTGTTGGGGTGGGGGAGGGTGGATGGGGTGAGCGTGGGGAAGGGTGGTCGGGTTGTGGGATCCGCTTGCGTGGAAAAATTCCTAGCTGCGCTTTCCTACTCGCTGACGGGGATGGGGCGAGGGAGGGAAAAAACTGTGAAGAAGATGTTTTAATTTAACAATAACAAAAATGTACTACAGATAAATGTAACAAAATAACAGATAGTAACAGAATATACAGACAGATAAACAGACAAATAAACAAACAAATAAATAAGCAAATAAACAACAATCTAAGAGAGGAATGAAATTAAGAGGAAGTAATTAACAAAAGTAAACAAATAAATAAGGAAGAAGAAGGTCAGTCACATACACCGTCTCTTCTACGTCGTCGTCGTCGTCGTCGTCTTCGAAGTCGCCGAAACGCTTCGCTACACGAACACGAGTGTGTCACGTGGCTGCCGCCGTTTTCTTCTTTTGTTGGGGTGGGGGAGGGTGGATGGGGTGAGCGTGGGGAAGGGTGGTCGGGTTGTGGGATCCGCTTGCGTGGAAAAATTCCTAGCTGCGCTTTCCTACTCGCTGACGGGGATGGGGCGAGGGAGGGAAAAAACTGTGAAGAAGATGTTTTAATTTAACAATAACAAAAATGTACTACAGATAAATGTAACAAAATAACAGATAGTAACAGAATATACAGACAGATAAACAGACAAATAAACAAACAAATAAATAAGCAAATAAACAACAATCTAAGAGAGGAATGAAATTAAGAGGAAGTAATTAACAAAAGTAAACAAATAAATAAGGAAGAAGAAGGTCAGTCACATACACCGTCTCTTCTACGTCGTCGTCGTCGTCGTCGTCTTCGAAGTCGCCGAAACGCTTCGCTACACGAACACGAGTGTGTCACGTGGCTGCCGCCGTTTTCTTCTTTTGTTGGGGTGGGGGAGGGTGGATGGGGTGAGCGTGGGGAAGGGTGGTCGGGTTGTGGGATCCGCTTGCGTGGAAAAATTCCTAGCTGCGCTTTCCTACTCGCTGACGGGGATGGGGCGAGGGAGGGAAAAAACTGTGAAGAAGATGTTTTAATTTAACAATAACAAAAATGTACTACAGATAAATGTAACAAAATAACAGATAGTAACAGAATATACAGACAGATAAACAGACAAATAAACAAACAAATAAATAAGCAAATAAACAACAATCTAAGAGAGGAATGAAATTAAGAGGAAGTAATTAACAAAAGTAAACAAATAAATAAGGAAGAAGAAGGTCAGTCACATACACCGTCTCTTCTACGTCGTCGTCGTCGTCGTCGTCTTCGAAGTCGCCGAAACGCTTCGCTACACGAACACGAGTGTGTCACGTGGCTGCCGCCGTTTTCTTCTTTTGTTGGGGTGGGGGAGGGTGGATGGGGTGAGCGTGGGGAAGGGTGGTCGGGTTGTGGGATCCGCTTGCGTGGAAAAATTCCTAGCTGCGCTTTCCTACTCGCTGACGGGGATGGGGCGAGGGAGGGAAAAAACTGTGAAGAAGATGTTTTAATTTAACAATAACAAAAATGTACTACAGATAAATGTAACAAAATAACAGATAGTAACAGAATATACAGACAGATAAACAGACAAATAAACAAACAAATAAATAAGCAAATAAACAACAATCTAAGAGAGGAATGAAATTAAGAGGAAGTAATTAACAAAAGTAAACAAATAAATAAGGAAGAAGAAGGTCAGTCACATACACCGTCTCTTCTACGTCGTCGTCGTCGTCGTCGTCTTCGAAGTCGCCGAAACGCTTCGCTACACGAACACGAGTGTGTCACGTGGCTGCCGCCGTTTTCTTCTTTTGTTGGGGTGGGGGAGGGTGGATGGGGTGAGCGTGGGGAAGGGTGGTCGGGTTGTGGGATCCGCTTGCGTGGAAAAATTCCTAGCTGCGCTTTCCTACTCGCTGACGGGGATGGGGCGAGGGAGGGAAAAAACTGTGAAGAAGATGTTTTAATTTAACAATAACAAAAATGTACTACAGATAAATGTAACAAAATAACAGATAGTAACAGAATATACAGACAGATAAACAGACAAATAAACAAACAAATAAATAAGCAAATAAACAACAATCTAAGAGAGGAATGAAATTAAGAGGAAGTAATTAACAAAAGTAAACAAATAAATAAGGAAGAAGAAGGTCAGTCACATACACCGTCTCTTCTACGTCGTCGTCGTCGTCGTCGTCTTCGAAGTCGCCGAAACGCTTCGCTACACGAACACGAGTGTGTCACGTGGCTGCCGCCGTTTTCTTCTTTTGTTGGGGTGGGGGAGGGTGGATGGGGTGAGCGTGGGGAAGGGTGGTCGGGTTGTGGGATCCGCTTGCGTGGAAAAATTCCTAGCTGCGCTTTCCTACTCGCTGACGGGGATGGGGCGAGGGAGGGAAAAAACTGTGAAGAAGATGTTTTAATTTAACAATAACAAAAATGTACTACAGATAAATGTAACAAAATAACAGATAGTAACAGAATATACAGACAGATAAACAGACAAATAAACAAACAAATAAATAAGCAAATAAACAACAATCTAAGAGAGGAATGAAATTAAGAGGAAGTAATTAACAAAAGTAAACAAATAAATAAGGAAGAAGAAGGTCAGTCACATACACCGTCTCTTCTACGTCGTCGTCGTCGTCGTCGTCTTCGAAGTCGCCGAAACGCTTCGCTACACGAACACGAGTGTGTCACGTGGCTGCCGCCGTTTTCTTCTTTTGTTGGGGTGGGGGAGGGTGGATGGGGTGAGCGTGGGGAAGGGTGGTCGGGTTGTGGGATCCGCTTGCGTGGAAAAATTCCTAGCTGCGCTTTCCTACTCGCTGACGGGGATGGGGCGAGGGAGGGAAAAAACTGTGAAGAAGATGTTTTAATTTAACAATAACAAAAATGTACTACAGATAAATGTAACAAAATAACAGATAGTAACAGAATATACAGACAGATAAACAGACAAATAAACAAACAAATAAATAAGCAAATAAACAACAATCTAAGAGAGGAATGAAATTAAGAGGAAGTAATTAACAAAAGTAAACAAATAAATAAGGAAGAAGAAGGTCAGTCACATACACCGTCTCTTCTACGTCGTCGTCGTCGTCGTCGTCTTCGAAGTCGCCGAAACGCTTCGCTACACGAACACGAGTGTGTCACGTGGCTGCCGCCGTTTTCTTCTTTTGTTGGGGTGGGGGAGGGTGGATGGGGTGAGCGTGGGGAAGGGTGGTCGGGTTGTGGGATCCGCTTGCGTGGAAAAATTCCTAGCTGCGCTTTCCTACTCGCTGACGGGGATGGGGCGAGGGAGGGAAAAAACTGTGAAGAAGATGTTTTAATTTAACAATAACAAAAATGTACTACAGATAAATGTAACAAAATAACAGATAGTAACAGAATATACAGACAGATAAACAGACAAATAAACAAACAAATAAATAAGCAAATAAACAACAATCTAAGAGAGGAATGAAATTAAGAGGAAGTAATTAACAAAAGTAAACAAATAAATAAGGAAGAAGAAGGTCAGTCACATACACCGTCTCTTCTACGTCGTCGTCGTCGTCGTCGTCTTCGAAGTCGCCGAAACGCTTCGCTACACGAACACGAGTGTGTCACGTGGCTGCCGCCGTTTTCTTCTTTTGTTGGGGTGGGGGAGGGTGGATGGGGTGAGCGTGGGGAAGGGTGGTCGGGTTGTGGGATCCGCTTGCGTGGAAAAATTCCTAGCTGCGCTTTCCTACTCGCTGACGGGGATGGGGCGAGGGAGGGAAAAAACTGTGAAGAAGATGTTTTAATTTAACAATAACAAAAATGTACTACAGATAAATGTAACAAAATAACAGATAGTAACAGAATATACAGACAGATAAACAGACAAATAAACAAACAAATAAATAAGCAAATAAACAACAATCTAAGAGAGGAATGAAATTAAGAGGAAGTAATTAACAAAAGTAAACAAATAAATAAGGAAGAAGAAGGTCAGTCACATACACCGTCTCTTCTACGTCGTCGTCGTCGTCGTCGTCTTCGAAGTCGCCGAAACGCTTCGCTACACGAACACGAGTGTGTCACGTGGCTGCCGCCGTTTTCTTCTTTTGTTGGGGTGGGGGAGGGTGGATGGGGTGAGCGTGGGGAAGGGTGGTCGGGTTGTGGGATCCGCTTGCGTGGAAAAATTCCTAGCTGCGCTTTCCTACTCGCTGACGGGGATGGGGCGAGGGAGGGAAAAAACTGTGAAGAAGATGTTTTAATTTAACAATAACAAAAATGTACTACAGATAAATGTAACAAAATAACAGATAGTAACAGAATATACAGACAGATAAACAGACAAATAAACAAACAAATAAATAAGCAAATAAACAACAATCTAAGAGAGGAATGAAATTAAGAGGAAGTAATTAACAAAAGTAAACAAATAAATAAGGAAGAAGAAGGTCAGTCACATACACCGTCTCTTCTACGTCGTCGTCGTCGTCGTCGTCTTCGAAGTCGCCGAAACGCTTCGCTACACGAACACGAGTGTGTCACGTGGCTGCCGCCGTTTTCTTCTTTTGTTGGGGTGGGGGAGGGTGGATGGGGTGAGCGTGGGGAAGGGTGGTCGGGTTGTGGGATCCGCTTGCGTGGAAAAATTCCTAGCTGCGCTTTCCTACTCGCTGACGGGGATGGGGCGAGGGAGGGAAAAAACTGTGAAGAAGATGTTTTAATTTAACAATAACAAAAATGTACTACAGATAAATGTAACAAAATAACAGATAGTAACAGAATATACAGACAGATAAACAGACAAATAAACAAACAAATAAATAAGCAAATAAACAACAATCTAAGAGAGGAATGAAATTAAGAGGAAGTAATTAACAAAAGTAAACAAATAAATAAGGAAGAAGAAGGTCAGTCACATACACCGTCTCTTCTACGTCGTCGTCGTCGTCGTCGTCTTCGAAGTCGCCGAAACGCTTCGCTACACGAACACGAGTGTGTCACGTGGCTGCCGCCGTTTTCTTCTTTTGTTGG
Organism: Flectonema sp. DT1601; assembly: GCA_964019425.1. Lineage (NCBI taxonomy): Eukaryota > Euglenozoa > Diplonemea > Diplonemida > Diplonemidae > Flectonema > Flectonema sp. DT1601. The sequence continues at coordinate 1,188,476 of OZ025803.1, read as the reverse complement.
GGTGGGGGAGGGTGGATGGGGTGAGCGTGGGGAAGGGTGGTCGGGTTGTGGGATCCGCTTGCGTGGAAAAATTCCTAGCTGCGCTTTCCTACTCGCTGACGGGGATGGGGCGAGGGAGGGAAAAAACTGTGAAGAAGATGTTTTAATTTAACAATAACAAAAATGTACTACAGATAAATGTAACAAAATAACAGATAGTAACAGAATATACAGACAGATAAACAGACAAATAAACAAACAAATAAATAAGCAAATAAACAACAATCTAAGAGAGGAATGAAATTAAGAGGAAGTAATTAACAAAAGTAAACAAATAAATAAGGAAGAAGAAGGTCAGTCACATACACCGTCTCTTCTACGTCGTCGTCGTCGTCGTCGTCTTCGAAGTCGCCGAAACGCTTCGCTACACGAACACGAGTGTGTCACGTGGCTGCCGCCGTTTTCTTCTTTTGTTGGGGTGGGGGAGGGTGGATGGGGTGAGCGTGGGGAAGGGTGGTCGGGTTGTGGGATCCGCTTGCGTGGAAAAATTCCTAGCTGCGCTTTCCTACTCGCTGACGGGGATGGGGCGAGGGAGGGAAAAAACTGTGAAGAAGATGTTTTAATTTAACAATAACAAAAATGTACTACAGATAAATGTAACAAAATAACAGATAGTAACAGAATATACAGACAGATAAACAGACAAATAAACAAACAAATAAATAAGCAAATAAACAACAATCTAAGAGAGGAATGAAATTAAGAGGAAGTAATTAACAAAAGTAAACAAATAAATAAGGAAGAAGAAGGTCAGTCACATACACCGTCTCTTCTACGTCGTCGTCGTCGTCGTCGTCTTCGAAGTCGCCGAAACGCTTCGCTACACGAACACGAGTGTGTCACGTGGCTGCCGCCGTTTTCTTCTTTTGTTGGGGTGGGGGAGGGTGGATGGGGTGAGCGTGGGGAAGGGTGGTCGGGTTGTGGGATCCGCTTGCGTGGAAAAATTCCTAGCTGCGCTTTCCTACTCGCTGACGGGGATGGGGCGAGGGAGGGAAAAAACTGTGAAGAAGATGTTTTAATTTAACAATAACAAAAATGTACTACAGATAAATGTAACAAAATAACAGATAGTAACAGAATATACAGACAGATAAACAGACAAATAAACAAACAAATAAATAAGCAAATAAACAACAATCTAAGAGAGGAATGAAATTAAGAGGAAGTAATTAACAAAAGTAAACAAATAAATAAGGAAGAAGAAGGTCAGTCACATACACCGTCTCTTCTACGTCGTCGTCGTCGTCGTCGTCTTCGAAGTCGCCGAAACGCTTCGCTACACGAACACGAGTGTGTCACGTGGCTGCCGCCGTTTTCTTCTTTTGTTGGGGTGGGGGAGGGTGGATGGGGTGAGCGTGGGGAAGGGTGGTCGGGTTGTGGGATCCGCTTGCGTGGAAAAATTCCTAGCTGCGCTTTCCTACTCGCTGACGGGGATGGGGCGAGGGAGGGAAAAAACTGTGAAGAAGATGTTTTAATTTAACAATAACAAAAATGTACTACAGATAAATGTAACAAAATAACAGATAGTAACAGAATATACAGACAGATAAACAGACAAATAAACAAACAAATAAATAAGCAAATAAACAACAATCTAAGAGAGGAATGAAATTAAGAGGAAGTAATTAACAAAAGTAAACAAATAAATAAGGAAGAAGAAGGTCAGTCACATACACCGTCTCTTCTACGTCGTCGTCGTCGTCGTCGTCTTCGAAGTCGCCGAAACGCTTCGCTACACGAACACGAGTGTGTCACGTGGCTGCCGCCGTTTTCTTCTTTTGTTGGGGTGGGGGAGGGTGGATGGGGTGAGCGTGGGGAAGGGTGGTCGGGTTGTGGGATCCGCTTGCGTGGAAAAATTCCTAGCTGCGCTTTCCTACTCGCTGACGGGGATGGGGCGAGGGAGGGAAAAAACTGTGAAGAAGATGTTTTAATTTAACAATAACAAAAATGTACTACAGATAAATGTAACAAAATAACAGATAGTAACAGAATATACAGACAGATAAACAGACAAATACAAATAAACAAACAAATAAATAAGCAAATAAACAACAATCTAAGAGAGGAATGAAATTAAGAGGAAGTAATTAACAAAAGTAAACAAATAAATAAGGAAGAAGAAGGTCAGTCACATACACCGTCTCTTCTACGTCGTCGTCGTCGTCGTCGTCTTCGAAGTCGCCGAAACGCTTCGCTACACGAACACGAGTGTGTCACGTGGCTGCCGCCGTTTTCTTCTTTTGTTGGGGTGGGGGAGGGTGGATGGGGTGAGCGTGGGGAAGGGTGGTCGGGTTGTGGGATCCGCTTGCGTGGAAAAATTCCTAGCTGCGCTTTCCTACTCGCTGACGGGGATGGGGCGAGGGAGGGAAAAAACTGTGAAGAAGATGTTTTAATTTAACAATAACAAAAATGTACTACAGATAAATGTAACAAAATAACAGATAGTAACAGAATATACAGACAGATAAACAGACAAATAAACAAACAAATAAATAAGCAAATAAACAACAATCTAAGAGAGGAATGAAATTAAGAGGAAGTAATTAACAAAAGTAAACAAATAAATAAGGAAGAAGAAGGTCAGTCACATACACCGTCTCTTCTACGTCGTCGTCGTCGTCGTCGTCTTCGAAGTCGCCGAAACGCTTCGCTACACGAACACGAGTGTGTCACGTGGCTGCCGCCGTTTTCTTCTTTTGTTGGGGTGGGGGAGGGTGGATGGGGTGAGCGTGGGGAAGGGTGGTCGGGTTGTGGGATCCGCTTGCGTGGAAAAATTCCTAGCTGCGCTTTCCTACTCGCTGACGGGGATGGGGCGAGGGAGGGAAAAAACTGTGAAGAAGATGTTTTAATTTAACAATAACAAAAATGTACTACAGATAAATGTAACAAAATAACAGATAGTAACAGAATATACAGACAGATAAACAGACAAATAAACAAACAAATAAATAAGCAAATAAACAACAATCTAAGAGAGGAATGAAATTAAGAGGAAGTAATTAACAAAAGTAAACAAATAAATAAGGAAGAAGAAGGTCAGTCACATACACCGTCTCTTCTACGTCGTCGTCGTCGTCGTCGTCTTCGAAGTCGCCGAAACGCTTCGCTACACGAACACGAGTGTGTCACGTGGCTGCCGCCGTTTTCTTCTTTTGTTGGGGTGGGGGAGGGTGGATGGGGTGAGCGTGGGGAAGGGTGGTCGGGTTGTGGGATCCGCTTGCGTGGAAAAATTCCTAGCTGCGCTTTCCTACTCGCTGACGGGGATGGGGCGAGGGAGGGAAAAAACTGTGAAGAAGATGTTTTAATTTAACAATAACAAAAATGTACTACAGATAAATGTAACAAAATAACAGATAGTAACAGAATATACAGACAGATAAACAGACAAATAAACAAACAAATAAATAAGCAAATAAACAACAATCTAAGAGAGGAATGAAATTAAGAGGAAGTAATTAACAAAAGTAAACAAATAAATAAGGAAGAAGAAGGTCAGTCACATACACCGTCTCTTCTACGTCGTCGTCGTCGTCGTCGTCTTCGAAGTCGCCGAAACGCTTCGCTACACGAACACGAGTGTGTCACGTGGCTGCCGCCGTTTTCTTCTTTTGTTGGGGTGGGGGAGGGTGGATGGGGTGAGCGTGGGGAAGGGTGGTCGGGTTGTGGGATCCGCTTGCGTGGAAAAATTCCTAGCTGCGCTTTCCTACTCGCTGACGGGGATGGGGCGAGGGAGGGAAAAAACTGTGAAGAAGATGTTTTAATTTAACAATAACAAAAATGTACTACAGATAAATGTAACAAAATAACAGATAGTAACAGAATATACAGACAGATAAACAGACAAATAAACAAACAAATAAATAAGCAAATAAACAACAATCTAAGAGAGGAATGAAATTAAGAGGAAGTAATTAACAAAAGTAAACAAATAAATAAGGAAGAAGAAGGTCAGTCACATACACCGTCTCTTCTACGTCGTCGTCGTCGTCGTCGTCGTCTTCGAAGTCGCCGAAACGCTTCGCTACACGAACACGAGTGTGTCACGTGGCTGCCGCCGTTTTCTTCTTTTGTTGGGGTGGGGGAGGGTGGATGGGGTGAGCGTGGGGAAGGGTGGTCGGGTTGTGGGATCCGCTTGCGTGGAAAAATTCCTAGCTGCGCTTTCCTACTCGCTGACGGGGATGGGGCGAGGGAGGGAAAAAACTGTGAAGAAGATGTTTTAATTTAACAATAACAAAAATGTACTACAGATAAATGTAACAAAATAACAGATAGTAACAGAATATACAGACAGATAAACAGACAAATAAACAAACAAATAAATAAGCAAATAAACAACAATCTAAGAGAGGAATGAAATTAAGAGGAAGTAATTAACAAAAGTAAACAAATAAATAAGGAAGAAGAAGGTCAGTCACATACACCGTCTCTTCTACGTCGTCGTCGTCGTCGTCGTCGTCTTCGAAGTCGCCGAAACGCTTCGCTACACGAACACGAGTGTGTCACGTGGCTGCCGCCGTTTTCTTCTTTTGTTGGGGTGGGGGAGGGTGGATGGGGTGAGCGTGGGGAAGGGTGGTCGGGTTGTGGGATCCGCTTGCGTGGAAAAATTCCTAGCTGCGCTTTCCTACTCGCTGACGGGGATGGGGCGAGGGAGGGAAAAAACTGTGAAGAAGATGTTTTAATTTAACAATAACAAAAATGTACTACAGATAAATGTAACAAAATAACAGATAGTAACAGAATATACAGACAGATAAACAGACAAATAAACAAACAAATAAATAAGCAAATAAACAACAATCTAAGAGAGGAATGAAATTAAGAGGAAGTAATTAACAAAAGTAAACAAATAAATAAGGAAGAAGAAGGTCAGTCACATACACCGTCTCTTCTACGTCGTCGTCGTCGTCGTCGTCGTCTTCGAAGTCGCCGAAACGCTTCGCTACACGAACACGAGTGTGTCACGTGGCTGCCGCCGTTTTCTTCTTTTGTTGGGGTGGGGGAGGGTGGATGGGGTGAGCGTGGGGAAGGGTGGTCGGGTTGTGGGATCCGCTTGCGTGGAAAAATTCCTAGCTGCGCTTTCCTACTCGCTGACGGGGATGGGGCGAGGGAGGGAAAAAACTGTGAAGAAGATGTTTTAATTTAACAATAACAAAAATGTACTACAGATAAATGTAACAAAATAACAGATAGTAACAGAATATACAGACAGATAAACAGACAAATAAACAAACAAATAAATAAGCAAATAAACAACAATCTAAGAGAGGAATGAAATTAAGAGGAAGTAATTAACAAAAGTAAACAAATAAATAAGGAAGAAGAAGGTCAGTCACATACACCGTCTCTTCTACGTCGTCGTCGTCGTCGTCGTCTTCGAAGTCGCCGAAACGCTTCGCTACACGAACACGAGTGTGTCACGTGGCTGCCGCCGTTTTCTTCTTTTGTTGGGGTGGGGGAGGGTGGATGGGGTGAGCGTGGGGAAGGGTGGTCGGGTTGTGGGATCCGCTTGCGTGGAAAAATTCCTAGCTGCGCTTTCCTACTCGCTGACGGGGATGGGGCGAGGGAGGGAAAAAACTGTGAAGAAGATGTTTTAATTTAACAATAACAAAAATGTACTACAGATAAATGTAACAAAATAACAGATAGTAACAGAATATACAGACAGATAAACAGACAAATAAACAAACAAATAAATAAGCAAATAAACAACAATCTAAGAGAGGAATGAAATTAAGAGGAAGTAATTAACAAAAGTAAACAAATAAATAAGGAAGAAGAAGGTCAGTCACATACACCGTCTCTTCTACGTCGTCGTCGTCGTCGTCGTCTTCGAAGTCGCCGAAACGCTTCGCTACACGAACACGAGTGTGTCACGTGGCTGCCGCCGTTTTCTTCTTTTGTTGGGGTGGGGGAGGGTGGATGGGGTGAGCGTGGGGAAGGGTGGTCGGGTTGTGGGATCCGCTTGCGTGGAAAAATTCCTAGCTGCGCTTTCCTACTCGCTGACGGGGATGGGGCGAGGGAGGGAAAAAACTGTGAAGAAGATGTTTTAATTTAACAATAACAAAAATGTACTACAGATAAATGTAACAAAATAACAGATAGTAACAGAATATACAGACAGATAAACAGACAAATAAACAAACAAATAAATAAGCAAATAAACAACAATCTAAGAGAGGAATGAAATTAAGAGGAAGTAATTAACAAAAGTAAACAAATAAATAAGGAAGAAGAAGGTCAGTCACATACACCGTCTCTTCTACGTCGTCGTCGTCGTCGTCGTCTTCGAAGTCGCCGAAACGCTTCGCTACACGAACACGAGTGTGTCACGTGGCTGCCGCCGTTTTCTTCTTTTGTTGGGGTGGGGGAGGGTGGATGGGGTGAGCGTGGGGAAGGGTGGTCGGGTTGTGGGATCCGCTTGCGTGGAAAAATTCCTAGCTGCGCTTTCCTACTCGCTGACGGGGATGGGGCGAGGGAGGGAAAAAACTGTGAAGAAGATGTTTTAATTTAACAATAACAAAAATGTACTACAGATAAATGTAACAAAATAACAGATAGTAACAGAATATACAGACAGATAAACAGACAAATAAACAAACAAATAAATAAGCAAATAAACAACAATCTAAGAGAGGAATGAAATTAAGAGGAAGTAATTAACAAAAGTAAACAAATAAATAAGGAAGAAGAAGGTCAGTCACATACACCGTCTCTTCTACGTCGTCGTCGTCGTCGTCGTCTTCGAAGTCGCCGAAACGCTTCGCTACACGAACACGAGTGTGTCACGTGGCTGCCGCCGTTTTCTTCTTTTGTTGGGGTGGGGGAGGGTGGATGGGGTGAGCGTGGGGAAGGGTGGTCGGGTTGTGGGATCCGCTTGCGTGGAAAAATTCCTAGCTGCGCTTTCCTACTCGCTGACGGGGATGGGGCGAGGGAGGGAAAAAACTGTGAAGAAGATGTTTTAATTTAACAATAACAAAAATGTACTACAGATAAATGTAACAAAATAACAGATAGTAACAGAATATACAGACAGATAAACAGACAAATAAACAAACAAATAAATAAGCAAATAAACAACAATCTAAGAGAGGAATGAAATTAAGAGGAAGTAATTAACAAAAGTAAACAAATAAATAAGGAAGAAGAAGGTCAGTCACATACACCGTCTCTTCTACGTCGTCGTCGTCGTCGTCGTCTTCGAAGTCGCCGAAACGCTTCGCTACACGAACACGAGTGTGTCACGTGGCTGCCGCCGTTTTCTTCTTTTGTTGGGGTGGGGGAGGGTGGATGGGGTGAGCGTGGGGAAGGGTGGTCGGGTTGTGGGATCCGCTTGCGTGGAAAAATTCCTAGCTGCGCTTTCCTACTCGCTGACGGGGATGGGGCGAGGGAGGGAAAAAACTGTGAAGAAGATGTTTTAATTTAACAATAACAAAAATGTACTACAGATAAATGTAACAAAATAACAGATAGTAACAGAATATACAGACAGATAAACAGACAAATAAACAAACAAATAAATAAGCAAATAAACAACAATCTAAGAGAGGAATGAAATTAAGAGGAAGTAATTAACAAAAGTAAACAAATAAATAAGGAAGAAGAAGGTCAGTCACATACACCGTCTCTTCTACGTCGTCGTCGTCGTCGTCGTCTTCGAAGTCGCCGAAACGCTTCGCTACACGAACACGAGTGTGTCACGTGGCTGCCGCCGTTTTCTTCTTTTGTTGGGGTGGGGGAGGGTGGATGGGGTGAGCGTGGGGAAGGGTGGTCGGGTTGTGGGATCCGCTTGCGTGGAAAAATTCCTAGCTGCGCTTTCCTACTCGCTGACGGGGATGGGGCGAGGGAGGGAAAAAACTGTGAAGAAGATGTTTTAATTTAACAATAACAAAAATGTACTACAGATAAATGTAACAAAATAACAGATAGTAACAGAATATACAGACAGATAAACAGACAAATAAACAAACAAATAAATAAGCAAATAAACAACAATCTAAGAGAGGAATGAAATTAAGAGGAAGTAATTAACAAAAGTAAACAAATAAATAAGGAAGAAGAAGGTCAGTCACATACACCGTCTCTTCTACGTCGTCGTCGTCGTCGTCGTCTTCGAAGTCGCCGAAACGCTTCGCTACACGAACACGAGTGTGTCACGTGGCTGCCGCCGTTTTCTTCTTTTGTTGGGGTGGGGGAGGGTGGATGGGGTGAGCGTGGGGAAGGGTGGTCGGGTTGTGGGATCCGCTTGCGTGGAAAAATTCCTAGCTGCGCTTTCCTACTCGCTGACGGGGATGGGGCGAGGGAGGGAAAAAACTGTGAAGAAGATGTTTTAATTTAACAATAACAAAAATGTACTACAGATAAATGTAACAAAATAACAGATAGTAACAGAATATACAGACAGATAAACAGACAAATAAACAAACAAATAAATAAGCAAATAAACAACAATCTAAGAGAGGAATGAAATTAAGAGGAAGTAATTAACAAAAGTAAACAAATAAATAAGGAAGAAGAAGGTCAGTCACATACACCGTCTCTTCTACGTCGTCGTCGTCGTCGTCGTCTTCGAAGTCGCCGAAACGCTTCGCTACACGAACACGAGTGTGTCACGTGGCTGCCGCCGTTTTCTTCTTTTGTTGGGGTGGGGGAGGGTGGATGGGGTGAGCGTGGGGAAGGGTGGTCGGGTTGTGGGATCCGCTTGCGTGGAAAAATTCCTAGCTGCGCTTTCCTACTCGCTGACGGGGATGGGGCGAGGGAGGGAAAAAACTGTGAAGAAGATGTTTTAATTTAACAATAACAAAAATGTACTACAGATAAATGTAACAAAATAACAGATAGTAACAGAATATACAGACAGATAAACAGACAAATAAACAAACAAATAAATAAGCAAATAAACAACAATCTAAGAGAGGAATGAAATTAAGAGGAAGTAATTAACAAAAGTAAACAAATAAATAAGGAAGAAGAAGGTCAGTCACATACACCGTCTCTTCTACGTCGTCGTCGTCGTCGTCGTCTTCGAAGTCGCCGAAACGCTTCGCTACACGAACACGAGTGTGTCACGTGGCTGCCGCCGTTTTCTTCTTTTGTTGGGGTGGGGGAGGGTGGATGGGGTGAGCGTGGGGAAGGGTGGTCGGGTTGTGGGATCCGCTTGCGTGGAAAAATTCCTAGCTGCGCTTTCCTACTCGCTGACGGGGATGGGGCGAGGGAGGGAAAAAACTGTGAAGAAGATGTTTTAATTTAACAATAACAAAAATGTACTACAGATAAATGTAACAAAATAACAGATAGTAACAGAATATACAGACAGATAAACAGACAAATAAACAAACAAATAAATAAGCAAATAAACAACAATCTAAGAGAGGAATGAAATTAAGAGGAAGTAATTAACAAAAGTAAACAAATAAATAAGGAAGAAGAAGGTCAGTCACATACACCGTCTCTTCTACGTCGTCGTCGTCGTCGTCGTCTTCGAAGTCGCCGAAACGCTTCGCTACACGAACACGAGTGTGTCACGTGGCTGCCGCCGTTTTCTTCTTTTGTTGGGGTGGGGGAGGGTGGATGGGGTGAGCGTGGGGAAGGGTGGTCGGGTTGTGGGATCCGCTTGCGTGGAAAAATTCCTAGCTGCGCTTTCCTACTCGCTGACGGGGATGGGGCGAGGGAGGGAAAAAACTGTGAAGAAGATGTTTTAATTTAACAATAACAAAAATGTACTACAGATAAATGTAACAAAATAACAGATAGTAACAGAATATACAGACAGATAAACAGACAAATAAACAAACAAATAAATAAGCAAATAAACAACAATCTAAGAGAGGAATGAAATTAAGAGGAAGTAATTAACAAAAGTAAACAAATAAATAAGGAAGAAGAAGGTCAGTCACATACACCGTCTCTTCTACGTCGTCGTCGTCGTCGTCGTCGTCTTCGAAGTCGCCGAAACGCTTCGCTACACGAACACGAGTGTGTCACGTGGCTGCCGCCGTTTTCTTCTTTTGTTGGGGTGGGGGAGGGTGGATGGGGTGAGCGTGGGGAAGGGTGGTCGGGTTGTGGGATCCGCTTGCGTGGAAAAATTCCTAGCTGCGCTTTCCTACTCGCTGACGGGGATGGGGCGAGGGAGGGAAAAAACTGTGAAGAAGATGTTTTAATTTAACAATAACAAAAATGTACTACAGATAAATGTAACAAAATAACAGATAGTAACAGAATATACAGACAGATAAACAGACAAATAAACAAACAAATAAATAAGCAAATAAACAACAATCTAAGAGAGGAATGAAATTAAGAGGAAGTAATTAACAAAAGTAAACAAATAAATAAGGAAGAAGAAGGTCAGTCACATACACCGTCTCTTCTACGTCGTCGTCGTCGTCGTCGTCGTCTTCGAAGTCGCCGAAACGCTTCGCTACACGAACACGAGTGTGTCACGTGGCTGCCGCCGTTTTCTTCTTTTGTTGGGGTGGGGGAGGGTGGATGGGGTGAGCGTGGGGAAGGGTGGTCGGGTTGTGGGATCCGCTTGCGTGGAAAAATTCCTAGCTGCGCTTTCCTACTCGCTGACGGGGATGGGGCGAGGGAGGGAAAAAACTGTGAAGAAGATGTTTTAATTTAACAATAACAAAAATGTACTACAGATAAATGTAACAAAATAACAGATAGTAACAGAATATACAGACAGATAAACAGACAAATAAACAAACAAATAAATAAGCAAATAAACAACAATCTAAGAGAGGAATGAAATTAAGAGGAAGTAATTAACAAAAGTAAACAAATAAATAAGGAAGAAGAAGGTCAGTCACATACACCGTCTCTTCTACGTCGTCGTCGTCGTCGTCGTCGTCTTCGAAGTCGCCGAAACGCTTCGCTACACGAACACGAGTGTGTCACGTGGCTGCCGCCGTTTTCTTCTTTTGTTGGGGTGGGGGAGGGTGGATGGGGTGAGCGTGGGGAAGGGTGGTCGGGTTGTGGGATCCGCTTGCGTGGAAAAATTCCTAGCTGCGCTTTCCTACTCGCTGACGGGGATGGGGCGAGGGAGGGAAAAAACTGTGAAGAAGATGTTTTAATTTAACAATAACAAAAATGTACTACAGATAAATGTAACAAAATAACAGATAGTAACAGAATATACAGACAGATAAACAGACAAATAAACAAACAAATAAATAAGCAAATAAACAACAATCTAAGAGAGGAATGAAATTAAGAGGAAGTAATTAACAAAAGTAAACAAATAAATAAGGAAGAAGAAGGTCAGTCACATACACCGTCTCTTCTACGTCGTCGTCGTCGTCGTCGTCTTCGAAGTCGCCGAAACGCTTCGCTACACGAACACGAGTGTGTCACGTGGCTGCCGCCGTTTTCTTCTTTTGTTGGGGTGGGGGAGGGTGGATGGGGTGAGCGTGGGGAAGGGTGGTCGGGTTGTGGGATCCGCTTGCGTGGAAAAATTCCTAGCTGCGCTTTCCTACTCGCTGACGGGGATGGGGCGAGGGAGGGAAAAAACTGTGAAGAAGATGTTTTAATTTAACAATAACAAAAATGTACTACAGATAAATGTAACAAAATAACAGATAGTAACAGAATATACAGACAGATAAACAGACAAATAAACAAACAAATAAATAAGCAAATAAACAACAATCTAAGAGAGGAATGAAATTAAGAGGAAGTAATTAACAAAAGTAAACAAATAAATAAGGAAGAAGAAGGTCAGTCACATACACCGTCTCTTCTACGTCGTCGTCGTCGTCGTCGTCTTCGAAGTCGCCGAAACGCTTCGCTACACGAACACGAGTGTGTCACGTGGCTGCCGCCGTTTTCTTCTTTTGTTGGGGTGGGGGAGGGTGGATGGGGTGAGCGTGGGGAAGGGTGGTCGGGTTGTGGGATCCGCTTGCGTGGAAAAATTCCTAGCTGCGCTTTCCTACTCGCTGACGGGGATGGGGCGAGGGAGGGAAAAAACTGTGAAGAAGATGTTTTAATTTAACAATAACAAAAATGTACTACAGATAAATGTAACAAAATAACAGATAGTAACAGAATATACAGACAGATAAACAGACAAATAAACAAACAAATAAATAAGCAAATAAACAACAATCTAAGAGAGGAATGAAATTAAGAGGAAGTAATTAACAAAAGTAAACAAATAAATAAGGAAGAAGAAGGTCAGTCACATACACCGTCTCTTCTACGTCGTCGTCGTCGTCGTCGTCTTCGAAGTCGCCGAAACGCTTCGCTACACGAACACGAGTGTGTCACGTGGCTGCCGCCGTTTTCTTCTTTTGTTGGGGTGGGGGAGGGTGGATGGGGTGAGCGTGGGGAAGGGTGGTCGGGTTGTGGGATCCGCTTGCGTGGAAAAATTCCTAGCTGCGCTTTCCTACTCGCTGACGGGGATGGGGCGAGGGAGGGAAAAAACTGTGAAGAAGATGTTTTAATTTAACAATAACAAAAATGTACTACAGATAAATGTAACAAAATAACAGATAGTAACAGAATATACAGACAGATAAACAGACAAATAAACAAACAAATAAATAAGCAAATAAACAACAATCTAAGAGAGGAATGAAATTAAGAGGAAGTAATTAACAAAAGTAAACAAATAAATAAGGAAGAAGAAGGTCAGTCACATACACCGTCTCTTCTACGTCGTCGTCGTCGTCGTCGTCTTCGAAGTCGCCGAAACGCTTCGCTACACGAACACGAGTGTGTCACGTGGCTGCCGCCGTTTTCTTCTTTTGTTGGGGTGGGGGAGGGTGGATGGGGTGAGCGTGGGGAAGGGTGGTCGGGTTGTGGGATCCGCTTGCGTGGAAAAATTCCTAGCTGCGCTTTCCTACTCGCTGACGGGGATGGGGCGAGGGAGGGAAAAAACTGTGAAGAAGATGTTTTAATTTAACAATAACAAAAATGTACTACAGATAAATGTAACAAAATAACAGATAGTAACAGAATATACAGACAGATAAACAGACAAATAAACAAACAAATAAATAAGCAAATAAACAACAATCTAAGAGAGGAATGAAATTAAGAGGAAGTAATTAACAAAAGTAAACAAATAAATAAGGAAGAAGAAGGTCAGTCACATACACCGTCTCTTCTACGTCGTCGTCGTCGTCGTCGTCTTCGAAGTCGCCGAAACGCTTCGCTACACGAACACGAGTGTGTCACGTGGCTGCCGCCGTTTTCTTCTTTTGTTGGGGTGGGGGAGGGTGGATGGGGTGAGCGTGGGGAAGGGTGGTCGGGTTGTGGGATCCGCTTGCGTGGAAAAATTCCTAGCTGCGCTTTCCTACTCGCTGACGGGGATGGGGCGAGGGAGGGAAAAAACTGTGAAGAAGATGTTTTAATTTAACAATAACAAAAATGTACTACAGATAAATGTAACAAAATAACAGATAGTAACAGAATATACAGACAGATAAACAGACAAATAAACAAACAAATAAATAAGCAAATAAACAACAATCTAAGAGAGGAATGAAATTAAGAGGAAGTAATTAACAAAAGTAAACAAATAAATAAGGAAGAAGAAGGTCAGTCACATACACCGTCTCTTCTACGTCGTCGTCGTCGTCGTCGTCTTCGAAGTCGCCGAAACGCTTCGCTACACGAACACGAGTGTGTCACGTGGCTGCCGCCGTTTTCTTCTTTTGTTGGGGTGGGGGAGGGTGGATGGGGTGAGCGTGGGGAAGGGTGGTCGGGTTGTGGGATCCGCTTGCGTGGAAAAATTCCTAGCTGCGCTTTCCTACTCGCTGACGGGGATGGGGCGAGGGAGGGAAAAAACTGTGAAGAAGATGTTTTAATTTAACAATAACAAAAATGTACTACAGATAAATGTAACAAAATAACAGATAGTAACAGAATATACAGACAGATAAACAGACAAATAAACAAACAAATAAATAAGCAAATAAACAACAATCTAAGAGAGGAATGAAATTAAGAGGAAGTAATTAACAAAAGTAAACAAATAAATAAGGAAGAAGAAGGTCAGTCACATACACCGTCTCTTCTACGTCGTCGTCGTCGTCGTCGTCTTCGAAGTCGCCGAAACGCTTCGCTACACGAACACGAGTGTGTCACGTGGCTGCCGCCGTTTTCTTCTTTTGTTGGGGTGGGGGAGGGTGGATGGGGTGAGCGTGGGGAAGGGTGGTCGGGTTGTGGGATCCGCTTGCGTGGAAAAATTCCTAGCTGCGCTTTCCTACTCGCTGACGGGGATGGGGCGAGGGAGGGAAAAAACTGTGAAGAAGATGTTTTAATTTAACAATAACAAAAATGTACTACAGATAAATGTAACAAAATAACAGATAGTAACAGAATATACAGACAGATAAACAGACAAATAAACAAACAAATAAATAAGCAAATAAACAACAATCTAAGAGAGGAATGAAATTAAGAGGAAGTAATTAACAAAAGTAAACAAATAAATAAGGAAGAAGAAGGTCAGTCACATACACCGTCTCTTCTACGTCGTCGTCGTCGTCGTCGTCTTCGAAGTCGCCGAAACGCTTCGCTACACGAACACGAGTGTGTCACGTGGCTGCCGCCGTTTTCTTCTTTTGTTGGGGTGGGGGAGGGTGGATGGGGTGAGCGTGGGGAAGGGTGGTCGGGTTGTGGGATCCGCTTGCGTGGAAAAATTCCTAGCTGCGCTTTCCTACTCGCTGACGGGGATGGGGCGAGGGAGGGAAAAAACTGTGAAGAAGATGTTTTAATTTAACAATAACAAAAATGTACTACAGATAAATGTAACAAAATAACAGATAGTAACAGAATATACAGACAGATAAACAGACAAATAAACAAACAAATAAATAAGCAAATAAACAACAATCTAAGAGAGGAATGAAATTAAGAGGAAGTAATTAACAAAAGTAAACAAATAAATAAGGAAGAAGAAGGTCAGTCACATACACCGTCTCTTCTACGTCGTCGTCGTCGTCGTCGTCTTCGAAGTCGCCGAAACGCTTCGCTACACGAACACGAGTGTGTCACGTGGCTGCCGCCGTTTTCTTCTTTTGTTGGGGTGGGGGAGGGTGGATGGGGTGAGCGTGGGGAAGGGTGGTCGGGTTGTGGGATCCGCTTGCGTGGAAAAATTCCTAGCTGCGCTTTCCTACTCGCTGACGGGGATGGGGCGAGGGAGGGAAAAAACAATAAAGTACAGAAACTGTAGCTTTAGAATCGTTGGTTTTTTTTGAGGGATAGAGAGGCAGGTAAGTGGGAGAGCAAACCCTCGGAACCAGCGATCCTTATGATGTTTTTTTTGTGTGCACTGCAGGTTCCTTCGACCTGCTTTGCTGTTTGCGCTGTTAGGCGCGGTTGTTCTTTCTTTCTTCTGTAAACTTTCTTTTTGTGGGGATTGGGGATGGGATGGGGGGTTCCCGTAGGCTTCGTATCTTCTTTGTTTTCTTTGTTTATCAATTACTAAAGAGTTCAGTTTACTTCCTCATTTGGTCTAAGAACCGCATCTTTAAATTATGGATTTCCAGGTCTTCCGAGTATTTCAGCTATTTGGTCCAGTACCACTACAAAGTTGGACATGCTGCGTTGATTCTCCTTTAAGAAGCAGTCCTCTACTTTACTCACT
The DNA here is from genome assembly GCA_964019425.1 of Flectonema sp. DT1601. NCBI lineage: Eukaryota > Euglenozoa > Diplonemea > Diplonemida > Diplonemidae > Flectonema > Flectonema sp. DT1601. The sequence goes on along the minus strand of OZ025803.1, from coordinate 1,172,842 downwards.
ACTTCACCAGTTTCGGTATTAATCATGCTGTGTATGTACAATGATCTCATCTTTTGGATACACCAGTGGTTGCACTTGAAAAGCACATGATGCGGTGTTGCAGTATCTCCATGACAGAAGATGCACTGTTCGTTTATTCCTTTTAGTTTAAGAGATCTACAGTGTCCAACTCTGAAGCGGGACATTAGGACTTCTTGTGGTCTCGTCAGTTCTTCTACAAAAGGTGGATGCCTCTGTTCGCCGGCTCCAATCCACTCCTCTCGTTTTCTTCTCTTGTGAAAAGTCATAAGGGTTCCCATATCCAGTCTAGTAACTAAACTCTCGAGTACCACACTGTCATCTGGAGGTTTCTTTATCGTACCTGCAGCGTGTTTTGCCACCTTGTCTGCTATTTCATTATACAGCACATCCATATGTGCTGGGACATACTGCATGTTAATATTAACACCTCTGTGTTCCAGTTTCAGTGCTAACTTCCAGATTGATGCGTTTGTAGCAGATTTCTGTTCTTCAGGTCCTCGCTCAAGTGCCTGTATTAGCGACATTGAGTCAGTTAGAATATGCGTCTTTGTTGTGGGAAGTATTCCTTCGGATGCCTTTTTGTTTTCCAGGAGTATCCTCATCGCTTGTTCCACGGCTATCTGTTCAGTTCTGTAGGAGCTTCCTGCTACAGGTATTCTGAATCCGGTCATGCTAACTTCCTTACCCTTCACTATTATCACAGATGCTCCTGACTTAGTCATGTACGTCTTCGTCCTATGTCTAATAGACCCATCTGTGTACACCTTCACGTCTTCAATTGGTAGACCGGCTTCTTTGTCTTTTGCCTCTTCTTTTCCAAAACAGTAGTTGAATTCCATTGCATTAGTTACCTTCCATGATCGCATCTTATAGTGCTTTGGATTGATTTCCGAGTGATACGAGCTTCTGTGTTTGTCGAGTCCCGGGATCCCCGACACATATTCATCCCAAACTATGCGACCCCAAGCTGTTTTTGGTGGGTAGTTTAGGCCTCCCTCCGTCATTGTGAGGCTACAAGCTGGTAGGTGGGGACTTAATTTGAATTCTTCATAGGCCCTACACATCTTGTAGCGTACACTTAGCAGGAGTTGAGAGTACGGCTAGGGAGGTTCCCAAAATAGAAAAAACGCAAAAATAAAAGACGCAAAAAAAAAAAGCAAAAACTTTTGAAGCGGCTCTAGTTTAATGGTTAGAACACCTCGTTGTGGCCGTGGAGACCCGAGTTCGATTCTCGGGAGCCGCTGTTTTTGCTCTGTAAAATCAGCTGCTCCTTGGTAAAACATGTTTTGAGGGGATGTTAGTGGTTATTAAATACAGAATTACCATGTGTGGTTCATGTTGTATTGTGTGTGTGACTGAAACAAGAATTGATTTTTTTTACACGATTGAGCTTCCCATTACAATAGAAGCTGTCAAGCCATTTAATGGATGTCTGTAACCGAAGAAAAACTAACTCATGGACGGTGTTTTCTCAAATATGTTATGGGATAAGGTAAGTATACTAGGAGAAGAGACCAAATAAAACATCACAATATAAACAAGACATTTTACTTTGTGTTCATTGTCAAAGTAGTAAGTCAAAGTAGCAACGGTTCTGTTGTATCAAATGGGTTGCGGCCAGTTTGCGAATTGGCACCTTATGATGCATTTTCTTTTCTTTTTTAAACGTTCAGTGTGTCTTTAAAAATTACCGACACTGATAATTGAAACAGTCATTTAGCAATTTTTTAGGTCTACAAATCTAAATCTCCCACCTGCTTGTTTCAGGCCACAATCAATCTTATGCTATTGCTTTTAGTGTTAAAGCGACTAGAAATGCGAATCCATTTCGGAGCCCTGAGGTTGAGTTAGAAGCAAATATCATGGGGGAGAGAAACAGGGAAAAGAAAAAATATGTTCAGAACTAACCTTTTTGGAAAAGACATGCTTTCCCTTTTTTATCAAACAACTGGTGAAACACACCTGGGAAAAGGAAAAAAGAAGGGGGAATTATTTCGCATCAACCAGAATGTAAATGCCTATTAACCCATAATAAACACCACTCATGCGATGTACCTTTTGCAGCAGTTCACCTGATTTCATTAATCAACTAAGTCACTGTGGGAATATCCATCAGGGGATCTCGGTGCTTTAGAGCTGCCTGCCTACCGCGACGTTCGGATGTACGCTGCGGCATTCCCTGCAGGAACGTGAATCCTTCAAACTCATCTTCGAGGTCGGAGTTTATGGATCCCTCTGGGGAGCCGTCTAAAAGCAGGTCTGTGAGGGGTCTCTCTTTTGAATTGTTGCAAAAGTCTGCTTCAGGGACATATGGAGCGGCTACCTTACGAGACAGCAGATCAGACCACGCTGTCCCCCTAAAAAATCTCAGCTGCTTGGCTGTTGCAATAGTGTTCAGTCGGTGTGCCGGATCCCTTGCCAATGCAAAGGTTATAAATTCTCGGGCATTCTTACTGACTGCTGCAGGATATCGTATGTCATCCTCCATTATTCTAATAAACATTTCTCTGATCGAATCCCCTGCTTGGAATGGTGTCACACCCACCAACATCTCAAACGCCTGTTTGTTGATTTCGTTGTTGCCAACATAATTACAATTACCACAATCGGAACAGAATAAAATCCATACCATTATACCCAGCGCCCAAAAGTCAACGGCCTTTGTGTATCCGGATCCCTGCAGAACCTCAGGAGCTACGTACTGAGGTGTTCCACAAAAAGTATATGCCTGTTTGTGGGTGTTAGAGTTGAGTCAAAGATTGTAAACGTCTGCAATAACTACATACCCTACCAGATTGAGTTATGTCTGTTGCAAGTCCCAGGTCTGTGAGAACAGCATGGCCATCAGCATCAAGAACAACATTCTGAGGTTTTAAATCTCGGTACACTATTCCATGTGCATGTAAGTGATCCAGCGCTAACAATATCTGACAGCAGTAAAACTTAGCTCGGGATTCAGGGAATTTTCTATGCTTAGTTAAGTGAGTTCGAAGATCTCCCCCAGACAAGTAAGTCATCACCAAATACAACTTTGCCTTATTTTGAAAAGCATAATGTAATCGAACTATGTAAGGATGCTTCATACTTTGAAGGATCGCCTTTTCTTCCATCATCATTCGGGCTATTCTGATGGACGGGAGAGCTGCTTTCTTTACTATTTTCATAGCAAACACAGCTTCTGCGACTGTGTGAACTTTTGGAGGATTCAACAACCATTTTAGGTCACTTTCTGCATGAGGATACCTTCCAAGTAGCTGCTTGTAAAGATGTTCTTCTTGTCCAGTGCTGTGGGTGATAATGGTGGCAACCCCAGACACCCTTTCAGGTCTGTAGTGCTGATAGAAGTCTGTTAGACCTCTTGTAAGCCATTCTCTACGTTGTGGATTCTGACTTATTGGTTGTTTTAGAGTGCTTTTTAGAACCTTTGCAAAACTCCCTTTTCCCACGACGCAGTGTAAGTCAAAATCCTGAAGTGTTAAACCCTTAGCAGAAGGAAGAAGTCCAGTTAGCCAGTCCTCCATCTCCTCTGCTCCTGCAGCTTCGTACTTGTTTATAGTGCGAGTGATTGCCCTAATCCAGGCATTCCTCTCACCTTCGGTTTCGGTTGCCAGTTCATATGTTCTCGGAAGATGTCTTCCAGATATCGCAAATGCGTGAAGCCGATCTCCTGACTCGCAGACCTCAACCTGAGCATTTGCCAAGTCAATCTTTCCAACACATTGTTCGCCCATGGCCACACCATAGTGGAGGTATTGTTTATATATTTCACACCAACGACGACGGTAGAGCTTCAAGAGCCCTGAGGCACCCTTCTTTTCAAGCCAACCGGCATAGTCAGGTGTATATTGCTCGTCTCTGAATCGCAGGGTGAGAACGGTGGCCCCGCGAGCGCTGGAGGAGACATCTTGAGGAGTGACCATCTGACAACCACCAACATGTGTTAGTCGCTTGCCGACTACAATTTCAAGAGCCGGGTCATTAGTGGACTCAACAATAAGAGCTCCCTCTGAGAATGACAGGGAGAGTTCATCACCAGCAAGTTTTTCAATAACAATGCTCATACTAGAAGTATCAGTCTCTCCATGAAGTGGATCACTTCTACATGTTAATGGAGGTGTGAGTGCGGCAGAAGCAAAACTGCTGTTGACGCTCACACTTGGAGTGCCAGCATGTTTATATAATAATTCACTCGTAAAGTAATTATCAACCACCTCTCCAGCACCTTCACCATTGAATGTAACATCTGAGTACGGCGTGCTGTACTGAATACTTGAGTCTTTATATATCTGAAGCATGTATCCTCCCATTCCAACCGGGACTGCACCCCCCCTAGGTCTCAATTGCATACCAGGTATCTCATCATCACTACTCGCGTCTTCAACTTCTATTTCTATCTTCGTAGTGCGAGGTCTCGTCTCCGATAACATTTGCAGGGTCAGTTGTTCATGGTCTGGCTATACTTTATGTTGCCTTTTTTTTCTTTTTCCTCCTGCCTTGTGTTCGTTCCTGAAGGAAGAGAAATATAAATTTTGTTTTTTTGTGCAAATCGTATCAGCAAACAGAGTTGACTCTATACCTTGAAATCAAACAATGTCCGCGACAGTCGAAACATATTAACTTTAGAATGTGCTGTTAAATATTTGTTTACTAAATGACAAGAAAACTACTCAGTGGTATCAACATTGACTGGCCAATATATTCAACGTGTGTAAACATTTTGACTATATTGACAGAAAGTGTCACAGTGACAATCAATAAATAATATTAGTCTTCTGCAGTGACCGAGGTGTTGCAATAACACGGGAAGCCGCGTTTTCCCGCTTGAAAAAGTTTTACTTTTAGCGAATCCCCCACATCTATTTCATGGACCGAGATAGACGTCGTACGTATTCAGAACCCCCACTCAACGTCGAGTCCCTTCTTGGAGTCTGAAAACGTAGATGACGGAGGAGGAGGACAGGGCTCGGAATGTGGAATGGGGCTTGCAATGTACTTCGGAGTCGATTCAAGACAAGCAGCCATGGCTGCAGAGCGAGGACGACGAACCTTTCCCAGAAGAGTTCTGAGGGGAGGATGCTGCAGGTAATTTGGATACAATCGTTTATGGATATTAAAAGGTTTTGGAGGAGGCTTTGGGTGCAACGATTCCTCAGGAGGAGACCTGTCAACATATGAGGGTATTGATAATGGAACATCATAACTACTCTCTGCCGACAAGGTAGCATTCGTAAAGGCTGAAATCACATTTATCGATGTCATTCCTCGCTTGTCTGGTGATAGTGGTGTGATTGGGACTTCAAAAACAGCTGATTTTTTCTTTTCCTTCTCAATCCGCGGAACAGCATTTAACCGATCCTGAAGCTCCGACACGTTACCAGCTGCCTGATCTCTGTTTTGAACCATTTTTGCTCGCCTGGCAATCTTTTCGCGATGCTTCTTACTGGGGATTCCCTTCCACATGAAATCGATTGTCCCCCACTCAGTACAACTGTAGCTGGTAGAGGAGCTCACAGGGTACATGTGTGGAGTCCTTAAATGCTCAACGACAATCTGACTCCTATCGTACTGACTATCAGAGCAGGCAATCGGATTTATTAAATACTTTGATAGTTTTGCTGCTTCACGATATTTACCTTGTTCCTTCATATGAGTGACATATAAAGAACTAGACAGCTCTAAGCATTGTACAGTTGTTGCTGCAAATGATGAGTGAGCCCAACGGTGTGGCAAAACTGATGTGAAACCAGCTGGTTCACCAATATACCATTCCCTGTCAATACCTGAAGTTACTATTGTCAGCTTACCAGATAACGGAATTATAATTCTGTTGCATATCTCACTCTTGGAAGTTATTGTTTGCAGGGGTCTGTACAGCCTGAGTTTAAACTTCACCGCGAGACTTATAAAAGGCTGTATTTTTAGAACAATAACTTGTTCTTCTAAAGTTGCCTTCGATGATTGAAATACTTCGATCTCAGAAGCAAAACATTGTTTTATTATGGGAACTGATGCTACTAAGTCGTGTAGCTGTGACTCCTCGTAACCAGTAGTGAAGGTTTCTTCACGCAATTCAATTACTTGCAACTGTCTCCAGGTATCCGGACAGGAGTATCGCAGAGACTTGAAATCAACAAGCCGCAATTTCCAAAAACAACATTTAGCGCAGGTCTTCATCTGGTGGGGCATCGGTTGTTGTTTTACCATCGAGGAAGTACCAATCCATTGGGGGGCAGTTATTTCTGATAAAACAATATTAGTCTCGTCTTCATCGTTCAGGCATTCACTCACAAGACAATGACCATGTGATAAGAAGATTATTTCTGTAGGCACCACTCCCCCTTGGAATAACACTACCTTATTACCAACAGTGTGTTGGCTGCACTTTGTTCGTAGAAATTCCAAAACCTGTGATGAGACATCTTTAAATAAAATATTCTGCATCAATTGCTCATCAGATATTGTACTTGGCGGGTGTAGTAGTAGTTTAACTCCCTGACTCTTCTTTTGTACTATCCCAGAAATACTTTTTTCAAATATGATCGGGTCAAGCTTTGAAATGACATTCTTAAAGTCAACATTTGATAAGAATGCCAACACTGATGGATCTGTTGCTTTAATAGAAGCAGCTCTGGGTTCTTGACTAAATGCTGAGTAGTCTCCAATTAGACAGATTGGACTAAAGTGAGTGAGGGTAATATAAACTGGTTTTTCACGCCTTTTACTTTTTCTTTTCAAGCAATCAAGTCTACCAGCGAGTAAGAACATCATCCCCCTACTTGGCTCTCCCTCGTGTACTACAAACTCACCGACATCGTAGTAAACAGGTTTGAACTTATTCATCACTTCATACAGAAGGTTGTCAGGCCATGATGAATATAAAGGTTGTTGTTTCATAATATCTAACGTTAGACCTGATACGGCTGTCGGCTGTGCTTTTTCTTTTCGCAATCGTCTTACCCATAACATCAGTCGAGGTACGAGGATAAGTTGCATTATCTGAGTTCCTATTTTGCTGACTGCGTCTTTCAACATCTCAGGATAATGCTCTAAATCCTCCCTTGTGGGGAGCGTTAAATTTTCCTCCCGCAAAACTGAAATTGACTCGTCCACATTATCATCATCGCTGTCGGGTATCAGATCTTTGAGAGTTCCCATCAGTACAATTCATTCATTAATCACATCACTTTGAGTGATGTTTTCAAAAGCGTCAGCGAATGTAAAACTAAATCAGCCTGTATGATGACCCTGAAGGGAGCTGCCTACTTCGAATTCACTATTCCTGTCAAGAGAAGAAAAATTAATTTAACAAAAGTACCAACAAGTTCCAAAAGAATATCATCCATGCATTGGCGAAGACGCAGGACATTACTGTGCAGTGTTATTGACCGCAGGTCGTTTGGGAGGGAAGAAGAGTTGAGAAGGGAGGGGAGCTCATGTGGTGAGTGTCAGTTGATCGAGAGAAATTAGGGAAAATGTAGTCACGAGACAAGGAGATCTCTGGATATTAAAAAAAACAAGGATTACCCCTCCCCCTCTTCGAAGTCTCAGAGAAAGAGTAAGGGCGTGAGTCTCAAAAGCTTCTAAAAGTGACTCCCGTTTTTTTGAAAAAAGAAAATATCAAGTTTTTCACGCATTTTGTCAATCTTTACTGTTCCATGACAAATGTCAGTAAACAGATTATTAAAGTAGATCTTGAGTGCTGTGCACAAAGACTTTATCAAGGCCCACGGTCTTATACGTGTTTCCTAGAAAGGTGGAGAAAGCTGAAAAGCAAAAAGAATCGAAAAATTTGAAAACTGGGAGGGGAAATCAATCACCACCTAGTAACCTTGCACCAAGACGCTTCAATATGAGGCACCGCAATCTGCAAGCTGAGCACGTAAAGGCAACCACAAGACGAACAGAAGGAAAGAAAAACAAGGGGGGAAAACAATTTATTCTCAGTGCGTGACGCAGAGACATAGCTATTAGTCAATCCTTCTTCACGCGCTGTGGTACTTTTATTTTCTTTTTCTTTTTCTCCCTTCTCTACTATTTCAAAAAAGACAAAAAACAAAAACATTCTACTTCGAATTACAAGCAGAGGTCGCACATAGTGGCATCGGGCAAACTGACTCCGCACCACCATGTTCTCCTCCACGTTGTGTTAGTGTGAAGACAATTGTCCTTCACACAAATCCTCCATTTAAATATTTATCATTTTTTTTCCTTTAGATTCCTTTCAGACAGCTATTCGATTTACTACTACTTCCCTCACACGAAAACGAACTGAAGCACCGCCTCAGCTCAATTTTTATTTCTTTAGTACGAATCAGGTGGCGTTCAGTGAGATATTAAAAATAAAAAAATAAAAGAATGCAAACACATAATTGGACCGTTTTTTGAATAGGAATAATTATGTCATTAAACCTCTCTATTTTGGAATCACTATTTTTGGTAGGGGAAGAGCACGACAACTGACTAAGTAAAATCATCAATATTAAAAGAAAAGCCACGGTGGTGATGAAATCTCCAAAGACTACAAAAAAGATCACCATGTTACTGACTTTTTTTTTTCTTTTTTTTATCCAAAAAAAATGTAACAAAAATAGCTCTTTTTGATTTAAAAAAAAGAAGTAAAATAATTGAGGAACGGGAACGAAACAGAAAGGACAGCGAGATTTCATCCGAGCACAGATGACAGCCATTTTTTCCTTTTCATTTATTTTTTAATTCTTTTATTCTTTAAGATTATCGCTATTGATGCGGAACCATATTTTATATTTTTTTATTTTTTTCTTTACTCCCACTCTTTGTCCACCGCGTTAGCGGAGGGAGCATTAAAAAGGAACAGGACAGCACATCAGCTGTGACGCTGCGACAAAAAGCGCGCATCCCACGACTTAGGTATGGGTATTGGGCGTTACAAAACCAAAAAAAGAAAGGAGGAAGGTCGTTGTGATTCTATTCCCTACCCGTTTGCACAGGAGGGTTGGAGAAGGGATCTATTTCCGCTGATGATTCCTCGTTTTATTTTAGATTCGACAACCATTTTTTGAAGGAGAGAAAAACTCCTTTTGTAAGCAGCTTAATTTCCTTTTCTAACTGTTGTCGCACTCAAAGCAATCAGAGGGAGTGGGATGGGAGATACTTTGTTCAAAATGTAAAATATTTATATAATTACTCACTTAATCAGATAGTGACTACAGTGACTGACCAGGTTATTCGTCACAGCTGTTGTCAACTAATTACTGACACTTGGGAAGAAACAATAAATACTGTGACAGCCATTCTCAAGCGAAAAAAAATGGCTAAAAAGAAAATAATGGGAGTAGGGGGAATAACATGGCATTTCTCTTACAAGACATTTGCTACACCGCTTCGAAGAGTACGCAAGGAAGGCGTATTACAGGGGGGAGAGGGAAACGAAAGGAAGGAGGGGTGATAATCTCATTTCACTCAGAGGTACTTAGGTATTATCAAGTAGTCATCCAGTGGTCGTACCGAACAAAACCTGCTGTGTGGTGAAAGAACCTCCGTAATAAATCAGACTCTTCAAAAGGTTATAAAGAGCTACTGTAGTACACAAGTCTAATCTTCTGCAACGATGACAGAGAACAAACTAATTAACTCAGTAGATGAAAGGAGGTTACTTAGAATTAAAAAAAAAAAAAGGTTTTTTTTTATTTTTACTTTCTCCTTCAGAAAGAAACGGAGCAGCAGATAATGCAACAGCGTTCACTGTGACCCGAAATGGTGGTTTTTTTTTTTTTTTTTTTTTTTTTTCTTTTCTTTTCCCGCTTCTTGTTGAGAGGGCTAAACGGGAGAACTCTTTGGAAGAGCAAAATCTGCAAAGAGGAGGGACACTTATATCCATAACCTGAGCAGAAGGGAGAGAGGGAGGGGAAAATAAAAAAATCGAATGCAGTTAGCCTACCTTGGATCTTGCTAAGCAAATAAGACTCGAGAATCCTGGCATTGTAATTGCTATTTTTATTTACTTTTTTTTGTTTTTTTCCGGAAAAAAACAAAAAAAGCAAGACAAGGAAATAATAAAGAAAAATAATAAATCATAGCAAGACCAAAAAAGGAAAAAAAAAAAAGCGGGAAAATAAAAATAAATGAGTAGAGTTTTTCTCTTTTTTTTTTTTTTTTTTTGTTCCCTTGAAAGTACTTCATATCGGACACAAAGGATTCCTCGACAACCCAGTTTTGTAGTTGGAAACAGAGATCCCCGACGTAAGCAGACACGTCTGTCCAGATATGCAGGTTCCAATGAGCAAAGCAGTTTAAGCCTGAAAAGAAGAAAAGTACTGCATAATAATAATAAAGAATACTTTAGAGGAAGGGGGGGAGCGCAACTAGTATCCATTTTTTTTTGTTGTTAAGGGTTATCCGTGCATATTTAAAAGAAGAAAGGGAAAAAAAAAAAAAAAAAAAGAGTTTTTACAATAAAAAAAAACTGTTCTGCTGTTCCTATTTGCAAAAAGAAACGAAGCAATGGTTAAGTCACTTACAAATGAAGTAAAATTAAAATATGCAGCGAATTAAACTAAAAACAAACCATCGGTACCGCCGAACAAATATCACAAAGTAAACACTAATCTCTTCACAAGCAAGAATAGATTTTTTCCCCAAACCAAAAAAAAGTGATGCATTCATTGCCCGCGATGTTTTTCCTCTCTTTTCACAACGGCAAATCCGAAAACAGGCCGAACCTAAAATCAACATATCACTCAGCTTAGGAAAAACAAAAGCAACAGCGATTCTCAACCTGAATCCGAGAAATTACTTTTGCCAATAATGTTGTGATTATAAAATAAAATTAAAAAAGTGTAGTCAGGCAGGACCGAACTAAAGCTTTTTTCTGTTCTACTTAAGTATCAATTAAATAAAAGAAGAGGGAAACTTTCAAATTCTACGCAAAAAGGTATGCAGAATCCTGTCCACACAACGATTCTGTAGCAAAAAAAATGAAAAATAAACATCAGACCGCAACTTAAAGACTGCTGGCTGAGGGAAAGCACGCCTCGGGGGAAAAGAAAAAAAGGGAGCGGGAAAAAAAAAAAAGAAATGATCAGCCTCAGCCTCGGTATAGAAAAACAACACCGAAAAAAGAGAAAAAGAATTGCCGATTCGTTTCGTTTTCTGTTTAATGTGAAATTTACTTCTTTTTTCCTTCCTTCCCGCCATACTAAAAAGAGAGATCAGTCTTTAATCCTTTAATTTATGAACAATAATAAATAACTTTCTTAGTTCGCAACAAAGAAGAGCTATTTTGATGTGAAAAAGTGATTCAGACGACAATCTCTTTTTATAAAGTAAACAAACTTTCTTTTCAGGCTCACAAAGGAAGGGAGGGAATCTAAAAAAGAATAGAATCATTTAATTAGTCAGCGCAACGCAACACTTCTAATGTGAAGTTACGATGTACAAAAAAAAAAGGAAAAAAAAAAGAATGAACCTCGTTGAGAAAAAAAAATATAATTGGGCTGGCAATCTAGATAGATCGAGACCAGAATTACTCTCACGTATTCAATCAACGAGTGGAGGGAATTGGGAAAGGGAAAAAATTCTGCCACGGGGAAAAATAATGGCTAATAAAGTTGCCGCGATACGTCGCTGTTAATAATAAGAAAAAGAAGAGGGGAACCCTGTCCCTCAATTGAGGGATTGGGTCTTTCGAGCGGAAGGGATGCTAATCGAATTTTGATCTTTTTCATAATTCTACCTTCCCCTCCCCCTTTTGTTTTTCATCCTCCTCTGACAAGGTGGAGATATGTTTTTTTTATACTTTGTTCAAAAAATAAAAAAAAAAAAAAGGGAAAAAAAAGTCAACGGGTTCAACGAATAAAGAATCAGAGAGGTGGAGCTTACGGAAGTCCACAAGCTCAAGTTGTTCTCTTTCAACCTGTGTCACCGTTTTTTTTTTTTTTTTTTTTTGTTCCTTTTTTTTTTTCTTTTTTCTTTTTTCTTTTTCTCGTTCTGTAGGTTCTTCAGTAGCAGATAGAAATATTTTGCAATAGCGACAAAATCGCGAAAGCAATAAATATAAAAAATAATAATAATAATAAAAAACTCTTTTCCAACAAGTAATCCCAAAGATACCATTGAGGGTTACAAGAAGGGAAAACAATGCCACAGAAGAAGTGGTATCACATGCGGTTGCTTTTTAAAAGACAGCTTTTTTTCCTGAGGATACTTTAAGGAAATATTAGGAGAGTACCTCGGAACTGTCCGCTTGCAATTTTTATTTTATTTTATCTTTTTGTTTTTTGTTTTTTTTTTCGTTGTCAGCAGTATTCTCAAAAAAACCAGCAAAAGGGAACGTGGAAGAGGAGAAAGAAGAGCAAAATGGTACACTCTTAAGAAAACACTCCGCACTTACAATTCACTGGGGTCACATGGTACTACCTCAGGAGGGGCACCTTGACCGTAATAACTGGAGAAAGGTGGAGGGGCAGCCGAAGGCAACTTGAGCGTAGTCAATAAGAGTAAACTAATATGTAAAATTAAAAAGGGGGAAGAAATGATCGTAAATTGGTGTGCTTAGTGACTGTACACAAACGGTACAATTCCCGTCTTGCCTATTATTGCGTGAGGTTAAGAGAATAGAAAAGAGGGGAAAATATGTCTGATCCCTGAACAAAGAAAATCTGATCTTTTTTAGGGAGTTTTTTTTTTACTTTTTTTTTTTTTTTTTTTAAAAGAGGGAGTGGGTTGATAAATTTTAGTAAAGCGGGAGGGGAGAAAAAAAAAAAAAAGAAAACTCGGCTAGCTCCCACAGGGGTTGTCGCCGATTAGAGTAGGGAAAAAAGTCACATTATTAACCACTGTAATTAAATAACTGTTCTCACTTGCTCATCGATAAGCCGCACTTAGTTACCATTTCCCATTGGGATAGATATCAAGGCACAAGTGATAACAATAAATCAAAACGTCAGTCAAAAGAGACCCATCGGCTTCCTCAACGTGGATGACAACAGCAGGAATCTCCCTGCTGTTTCTTTTTCACTCGCACGAAGAAGAAATCACTTGAGCCTTCACCCTGACCGATTATTGAATTGTGACTTACTGTGAGAACCCAATAAAAAAAAAAGAAAATAAAATATCGCATCGGACAAAAAAAACAAAAGAAACGAGGGGGGGGAGAATTTGAGGAAAGGTCCGCCTTTCTTCAAAGAGTTGGCATTTTGATTGTGCGCGAGTCGAGTTCATAACTTCCATTGAAGCCTTCCATTGAGGTGCGTGTAGAAGTCGAGACGGCTCTTTTAATTCGTACAAGTTTTTTTAGTTGAAGCAAAACAACAATACTTAGCTACCAAAAGAAGGATCAGTTTGTTTTGTTTGGTTGGCAAGAACACTTTGATAGCACACACCAGCACACTGATGCCAACGTTGTACTCTTTTTGTTTTATTTTTTTCTGTCTGTACATAAGCTAACATCAAAGGAAAAACTATCCACTCACAACCAGCTTACAGAAGAAGTAATTAATTTCTTGCAGAAATTCCTTTTCGTCGCATTTTCAACAGCAGCTTCGTGTTGTTTGCTTTGGTTGGTTTTTATTTAAAAAAGGAAAACTCTGAGGACAAAACCCAAACTGATTTGCTAAAGTATTTTTAAAAATTTTAGCCTAGTTTAAAAACTTTTTTTTTTTTTTCTTGACTTGTATTTACATTTTTGAAAGCACCATTTGATTTACACAAGAAGTACATTCTACTTGTTTTTTGGTTGCCTACATTGGTTGATATTTATAACTCAGAGCGCTTATTGCGAACTGATCTGCGGCAAGATCATTACTGACATCGCCAAAGTGATTTTATTGTTATTGATCTGCGAGGTACTTTCTTGAGCGCCTAAGAAAGGAATACATGTTAGTCAGAGTCCTTTTCTTTTTATTTTTTTCGGTTCACGCAGTCTTTCATATAAAAAGAAAGATTAAAAAGTCTTTGCGCGAGTCGCAAGCACCTCAAAAGGCTGCCAAATAAGACCATCAGCTGGTGCACAACCACAAACTCTTCCTACAAAGAGCGGGAAAACAAAAATATGAAGGGGAGATAAGAAGCTTTTTTTTCTGCTTCAGGTTTTTTTATCTATAAAACAAATAGATTGCTCTCATCTTTATTCCTTTTTTATATCTTCATTTATACACGAGTTGTTTAGCAGAATAATGATATTTTTCTGAATTGCGTGGCATACACAAAAAAAGTGAAGAACGGGAAAAAATAAAAACACTCCTAAGACAATAGAGACTGTTCTCTTGTTTCTTTTTTTTTTTTTTTTTTCCTTCTTTTTTTTTTTTTGGTGCTTCTATTCTACACAATCACCAAAAAAAGACTCCCCTTGTCTTGCCAAACTACCCCAGAGTGACATAAAGAACACCCTTTCTAGACAAGCAAGCAGACCGAAGGCGAACAGTTGTTGTTTGTGAAAAATAAAAATAAAAAAGTATAAAAAAATTGGGTTAATTATTACTCTTCTTTTTTTTCTTCTTTCTTCATTTTTTTTTTTTTTTTTTTTCAGTTTGTAAATAGATTAATTAAATTGAAAAAAGGATAAACTTACCAAATAATAATTTAACATAACTAAATGTAGGCAGAGGTAACGGGAACACCCTCCAAAAGAAGAGGAGAGAGAAAAAATGAAGGGGAAAAGAAAAATAAAATAAAAAGGCTGACTGAATATTTATGTGAGCAGTTACAAATAGTTAACTTGTTGTAAATACAAAAATAAATGACACGGTTCGTATGAATAAAAAGAAAGGAGGGAAGGGGACAAGCAGTGCCTGTGTATCCAGACTGGTTGAGGATCGGTGTTCCTCAATAATACAATCAGGAACTCATAAAAGGTTAGGAAGGATACTCCACGTCGTAGACATTTATTTTTAAAACTTTTTTTTTTTTTTTTATATTTCTCCTTCGACTCAACAATTGACAAGCTGCGAACTTACAAGTTTTGGAGGTCACGCGGCAAACAAAGTTTCATCGACTCACCAAACTGTTTGTTGTTTTGTTATTCTTCAACATCAGAAGAATATCTTGTTGAAGTTATTATTTACTTTAATACATCCAATAACATACCATTGAAGATCCGTAGCTGTTTCCCAAGTTGACGCCCTGCAGACATTCATTCTTGTTACGCTTACGCTCTTGGTTGTGTCTCTTCTTGCGAGCAACTCTTGGCTGTGGAGGGAATTTGAATGCCTGCTGGAAGGTCTTCAATGATGATTCTGTCAGAGTAAAACCCTTTCCAAACTTAGCCGATCCTGAGAGTTCAATTTCTTCAGGAGTGACTGGGAGTGGTTCAGTGTTACAGCTGGTAGTGGTGGTGTTTGTTACTTGAGATTCCTTTGAAAGCCTTCTCTTGTTTCTTTGGTTGGTACGCTTCTTGTTGTTTGCAGGAAATGTCTGCGACGATGGCATTGGTAAGCTTGGCACTACAGCTCTCGTCTTCTCACTGAGTGTTTGATCAAAGTGAGCAACTCCTTGATTTCCAACAGGGTTTGCTTCTGGAAGAAGTTTACCAACTTCCCTACAGATGTGAATGTTTTTACAGTCTTTGCCGTATTTGCAGCAGTTTCTCTGTTGAAGGCGACAGATTCTTGTGGCTGAAACAACTATAACTGGCTCTCCCTTCATCAACAGAGCTTCGAAGGAGTTTGTTCTACCAAAAGCATTTGTCGGAACGTCGAATACTGCGCCGTTACTGCACTGGAGCTGGACAGCTTTCAGGTTACCTAATCTCATTAGGTAGGTGTGGTCGTTTGCTGAATGAACATCACCGTGTTTTAAACAGCATCGTGGAACTGTTTCTGCTGCCTGTCTGAGTGAGTGAATAAGACTTCTCTCAGCGTGGATTTGATTGCATTTGGTACCAGCATTGCATCGTCTTTGTTGAAATAACATACACAAACTGATGTCTTTCTTACCCGTCACTCCTCTGCTCATCCACTCCGCACGTCCAACGGTGTCGAATGTCTGAGTGAAGGGAACATCAATTTTACCAGATCTGTTTGCTGGATCGATTACTTGTAAGATGCGAAGGTTTACATCAGTTGGGTCAACTGACACTGGCGTTGGCGTTGGCGCCACAGCGATTTCCACCGCTTGCTGTACCGGAACTTGCTGGATAACAGCCTGCTGAGGAGCAAAGGCAACTGCCTGAGGAACGGAAATAACCTGCATCATATTATGTTATAAGGGTTGCTTTGGTTATCACTGTGAAAGTAGAGATATAAAATAAATATTTGAATAAGAATCCCCTCCTCATATAAATACTTTAGAGTGCATTATTCACTCTCTAAAACAACTGAACGTATACTTGAAGATGCTAACTGAGACAGAGAAAGGTACCAACTTCGTATATCGACTCTCTCTCTGTTTGTTTTGAGAGATTCCTGTGACAATAATGTTGAAAAAACTTCCAACTAATTGCTTACTAATATTATACCCTTATACCCCTATATATAAACATCTAGGGTGGGAGGGAATAAAAAAAAAAAAAAAAAAAAAAAAAGGGGGGGAAAAGTAAAACAACAACAACACGCATAATTGGAGCTCATAACAGAAAGGTTTGCGTAGTCATCAACCTGTCGTCGTACAGCTGTTTGAGACTGTAGCCTCGCTTAATTGATTGTGGTAAATAATACTTTTTTTTTTTTTTTTTTTTTTTAAAGGCTTCCTGCAGACAGAAAACCGACCAGTCTGGCAGTACCGACTTGGCTTGTGAATTAATTCTGGTTGATTCCCCCTTACCCCTTTTTACGCACAAATTCTACAGCTAAACCGCCCCTGAAAAAAACAGACTGAAAAATATAAATAAAAAAAAAAAAATACTTTTTATTAAAAAGAGTAAAATAACATAACGAAAAAGAACAAAATAAAATGAAATAAGAGGGGAAAAAAAAAAAAAAAGATTCTTTGTTCTTTACAGTAATAATAAATTTGTATCAACAAAAATAGATTTTTTCGAAAGAAAAAAATTAATTCTTCCACGACAAGAGACGAGGGTTGAGTTAGAATTGAGTTGCCACTACGGACGCACACTGTTGACAACGGCATTCTTCTTGTAGCGTACGCAACACAAGTCAAGTGTGTTGCAAACAGACGATCACATCACTTTCACTTCCAAGAAGGTTTTTAATCTTCAGCGAGAAGATTCCATTTGAGATGGTTTGTCACTTCAGTTTAACTCATTCAAAGTCTACATCACACATGTAGACACACGTTGATACTTTTTATGTTTTCTAAGAGTTACCTCGACTGTAGACATTGTGAAGGAACACGTTGCCCATAAAAAAGAAAAAAGACAAAACAGATAAAAATCAGAAAGAACGAAACTTACCGAAAGAAGAAACTATAATTCCCAACTATAGTCAGGATCATTATATTTAGTATAGAAAAAGTGACAATAAAAAGAAGAGATTAGTAAAAAAAAAAGTATTCATTTCCACAGTTTCCTAACATCAAAAGGGTAATAGAATATGTAGTTTCAGGAGCCTTAATATGATACTACTCGTCCCATTTTAGGTCTTCATCAGTAAGTTCTAAGGGACTTCATTCTGTGTTGAAGTTGTTATCGCTCTTCATAAAATGTTACTAAAGAATATTATTAGTGCTCTCGAGGAGGGTAACTCACAGCAACAGAGGACCCAATCCTTAACCGTTTCCGAAGAGTCAACCGAAGCGATGAAATTCAATTTTGTAGAAAAGAAATTAAGAAACGACAAACTTAAGTTTTTTCCACCTTTGCCCTTTTTTTTTAACAAACTTTTTTTTGAACTAAAAAAAAAAAAAAAAATAGAAATAGAAATAAATAAAAACCAAACACGAACACACGTTGAGCCGTCAGCAATTAACTTTTAATTGACAACAAGCTTCGCTTTTTTAATTAGACTCAAACCCGTGACTGAATAGAAGACTTTATCTTCTCAAAAGAATGTTAAATATAATCAAAATAACAATCCACAGATGTGACACAAGAGCTATATATTGATTAATTATTTTTCTTCAGCCATATTAAAAAAAAAAAAAAAAAGACAAAGGAAGAAAGACGAACAATACTTTTTTTTTTTTGCTTTGTGCATGAAATCTGAAAATCCGATTCGACTGTACTAATAATGATATGTTAAAGAGAAAAATAAAGAGAAAAAAGTAAACCTTTTTCCCTTATTATCAATTTGCTTCGATGTTTTTTTTTAATGTTTTTTTTTTTTTTTCCCCCCCCCATTCTTTTTCCATCAGCACAAAGACTTTAAGTATAAGGATAAAATTTCGCAATAAGTCGAACTTCTTGTTTTGGAAAAACGAATACAAAAAAACAACGAATCTCAGTAAAGTTAATCTGTGCTCTAATTTCTCTGTTAACTTTAATATTATTACAGACCTAGTTAAAAGCCAGTTATTTGACGTGAGACTAAAAAACCAAAATATATTTATTTCCTTTTTATTTATATTTTATCCTACACAATGCCAGCAGATGATGGTTGATTTGAACGAAAAAAACATGAAAGTTTTTTTTTTTTTTTTTTTTTTTTTTTAAAAACAGTTCGAGGATTGCAGTGAACTCTAACATTGATTACACTATCTGTTTCGATAAAATACAGAAAATCGACATCTGATTAAATAAAACAAAACCCACTTCAAGAATCATACGGAGTCATAGAATTATATTTCTGATTGTGATATCTGCTGTCTCGAGACTTACGCTGAGAGTTACTTAATGCCGCTCCATATAAAGGTGGTTGTGGTTGTTGTTGCTGTTGTGGAGGAGAAAAACTCTTCGTCTCGGGAGTTGTCTTATCAACGAGACCTAATATGGATGTCTCTCCCGGTTTCGTATTATAAGATCTTGATGGGCCTCTCATCCAAACAGGTCGAGAAGGAACAATACTAGCGATAGCTTCAACCTGATCATCTCCTTGACTGAAGCTGTATCCTAAATGTCTACTTAGTCTTCTGCTACCAATACCTCCATCGCTCTTTGCGTCATGATCTCTAGTATTAGAATTAGGTGACAATTCTTTCCTTATTTGATCTGCGGGTACAGTTTCTGGTTTCTTTTTTGACGGCTTGATCCTCTCCCTTCCAACAAAGAATTCCGGATGTTCTCTTTCCATCAGTTTGTAATTGAAGTCACTTCTAAGAGCACCTGACTTCACCATAGCCTCCCACTCTTGACACTGTTATTGATATTTTAATAAGTTTTTTTTTTCTTTTTTTTTTTGTTTTTTTTTTCAAACAAAAAGGAAACAACAAAACATACCTTATGAAGAAGAGTTGGTCTGAAGGCTCTTTGATAGAATTTCCAAGTAAAGTCTCTAAACAAAGCAATGAAGACCACCAATATAACTGTGAGCCAATGTTTTGAGTCCGACATAACAACTTCATACATCTGTTTTGGTTTGTTGTTAAATAGTAAACATCTCACAAAGTTAAATCTGAACTTTTATTGCATACCTTGTACCAGTCAAAACCAACCTTAAGAGGAGTTCCGAAAAAGTTTCCATAAACAATCAGAAACAAGTACCACGATGCTACACTTCCCCAACACACCAGGTGGTTCATCTTCGTCCAGGAGCTGTTTATATTTGTTGTTTTTTGATTGTTAAGTTGAATAAAACCAATTGTTACTCATCATACCTGGTCTCCAAGGCACATTTAAGTGTGACAACCCAAATGACACCCGTGTAAGCAGTAATTCCTGACCAACTTAGTCCAATAGAATACCCTTCTTGATCTTCAACAGCATCGTGAAGAACAGCTACGGGAATGAAGAAACAAGTGGCTGACTGAAACATTGCAGTTACAGAAAATTGCCAAAAGACTTTTGTTGTGAATAGAGTTCCCTTTCGACCTTCATCATACAACTCTGGGAATTGGTCTAGAGTCATAAGTCGGTGAGGTTCAATATCTCTGTCGAATATTCCAACCGCAACTATCGGAAAGAATGCGAACACGACGTTAAACAAACTCAACGCCCACCTGTCGTAGAATGACTGTCCAGTAAAATTATTAAAAAAACAAAAACAGAACTGAGTCAGGTACAGCAATATGTTTTTATAAAAAGAATATAAAATTACTTTCGTAACTCGGCGGTATGACCATCGTCCGTGAACGAGGAGGAGTCTCAGAAGAAAACGAAACTGTCCAATTGAATAGTCTGAAGCTCTAGCTGCCTGCAGTCCTTCTAATCCGCTGATACCAATTCCAACATGTGCTTCTGTTATCATCGCGACATCATTAGCTCCATCTCCTATACTTAAAGTCACTGTTTTGAGTCCAGTTTTAACAAGTCTCACAACTTCGGCTTTTTGTGCTGGTGAGACACGACAACAAATAACGGCTTTGCACTTTTTTGTAACTTCCAAAAAAAGTTCAGAATTCGTTGGAGGAGCAGTTTCTGATGTGATGTGAGTCAACGCAGCCCCCTGAACAATAACTCCCTGATCTTTTCCAGGTTGGATATTTGCTGCTTGACGAGCAAAGTCTTGAAGCTGTTCAGTTATTCGTTCAGCAGTTGCGCCTTCGTCGAACTCAAATAGACCCATGTCATTGTGAAGGAGAGCACAGGCAAATCCAATATTAATTGCTGTTTCTTGTTTATCACCTGTAAGTACCCAAACATTAATACCACACGCTCGTAACATTTCAATAGAAGCAGGTACTCCCTCTTGTAATTTATCTTCAATGGCAGTACTCCCAATGAGTTTTAAATCTTTTTCTATTAACGCCTGAGCAGCAGCCTCCTTTTCTTCCTTTCCTCCAACTGCTTCGGTTGCGGCTTTGTATGTCGGCGCCCATTCTTGGTATTGTTTTTCTGAAATATCAGTTTCAGCAATACAGAGAGTACGCAGACCTTCAGCAGCAAAGGTTCGGAGGTTTTCGAGTGTTGTGTTTCGCATTTGCAGCTCTGCATCGCTTTCGGGTTTGCGGAGGCGTTCGAAGATAACCGTGTCCGCTCCTTTGCAGAACAATCGCAATTGCCCAGTTGGATCTCTTACTATAACACTCATACGTTTTCTGTCAGAACTGAATTCGAACACTTCCAACAGTTTCCATTTTTCTTCGTACGACGTCCCCCCACCCGCAGCGATAGTAATTGTGATATCAGTAGCATCTCTGGTAACGTATTCTACTCCGAGATACTTCACTCCTGTAACAAGGCATGCTTCATCTGGTGAAGAAGCTTGATATAAAGTACAAGGATTCCCATCATCATCTTTTCCTTGTTCACTTGTCACTGTGTGACAGACTGCTAGAAGACGAAAGAAGTCACCCAACTCCTTAGCATTAGGTTGTGAAAGCCAATTCCAATCTCTTCCTTCTCCAGCTACATCACTGATGCGTTGATCATAAAAATAAAACCCTTTAACCAACTTAATACCTGCAGGCTTATCATCATTGAGAACACGTCCTTCACGGATGGCTGCTGCGCGACCGATTTCAGTTGTTCCAGTTCCGTAAGCGACTTCTCCAACTGAGAATTTTAGAAAGTCCATAATATTACACGTCAAGGTACCAGTCTTGTCACTAAATATGTACTGCACTTGTCCAAGTTCTTCATTTAGAGAAGAGGTTTTGGCATCCGTAGGGGTGTTGGACTCTTCATGATAAATCTCTAAGTCAGAACTCATTAATTTAGCCTGTACAATCTTAACTACTTCCATGGAAACATAAAGTGAGATTGGGATCAAATTATTAAATAAAATTAAAAAGGTTCCAAACCCCGCAAAGGCTGCCGTAACTGGATTACTTCCTTCAGCTGCCAGGTACCAATGGTTTGTGATGTCAGACATTGCTACTCCGAGACCGAGAGCAGATCCTCCACACAGAACCATCTGAAGGACCAACATAAAGATAATTTGAGTATTTGTCATTTCTTCTAAAGTTGATCTCTTGTGACGACTCTCTTGTTGGTTCATCATTAACTTACTTTGTTTACCAGTGTAGATTACTAGAGCTTGAATACGTTCTGTACTACCACCAAGCTTTGCTCCTCTCAGCAGAATACTCTTCACACTAATGGCACTCGTTTCCTCAGGTCGGCTTCCTCTGACCATCTTACCTTCGAATGTGTATAAACTTTTATTAGGAGCCTGACATATAATCTCACCTTGATATTGACTTGGGTTGTCAGTGTTGTACTCAGGTAGAGATTCATGGTCGATGTGTGTTTTTTGAACTTTAAGATTCGTCTCTCCATCTAAGTTAGCAGTTTCGATATGACACAAACCTTGATTCTCTGTACTCCAAAGAAGAAGTAAATCAGCTGGAAATTCACCTTTTGATTCAGTCTTTCGAACTTCAACGACGTCACCAACCTTTACTTGGTCCCAATGTTTTGTTTCCCAACTATTATTGCGATAGACTTGAATGTTTTGACCATTAAGTCCTCTATCTCTAACATGTCTTTTATAATCTTCATAAGTATCTTTTATCATCGTCATTGTTAACACAAACGTTAGAGGAACGAGTGTTGTGAATCTCCCAGTAGGAGATAGTCCAGGAATCAGTTGTAGACACGACACGGTTAAGAAATACAAGTTGGCGTATCTTCCCAGCTGCTCGAGTAAATTTTTCCAAACAAAGAACGACGGATGTAATGGTATAAAACTATACTTACTTGTTTTGATGCTGTTGTCGGAAAACTCTTTCGATCCATCGTTATTCGACCACAAGGGGATACGACGCTCTCCTACTTCAGTTTGCTCTTTCTTCTTCCCGAGAAGTCTTTCTTCCATTTTTGTTGTTGTGGGTTAGGAACGTCTCCCCCACCCTCCCACACCCTCCTGTGTGATGAAATATTTTAAAGAATTATCATTTTTTTTGTATTTTTCAAATAAAAAAAACACCAACACCTTGTTTTGTAATAACGAAAACTACGATTGTAATGTCTCGACCATCTCAACCATCGATGGTAACGGAGAGGAGACTTTAATATGACAACACTCGTCTTCAATCATCTCTCAGTTTGTTAACAAATAGAAATACGACAACCTGATTCAAAGTTAGATAATAGAATCGGGTTGAAGATTTTTATTTCGTACCGACGTAGTCGGAATTATTTCCTATTCTGTCTGCGGTCAACGAAGTATAAGGATAATCTGAATGGTTTTTTTTTTTTTTTTTTTTTGCATTTAGCAAGTATTGTAAGAATGAAAAAGAATTTTGGGCAGCACACGTAAACCTTCTTTAGCTTTATCAGTTTAAGTCGGTTCACGGGTTTCGCGACACAAACAAAACATCACAGTGTTATTTTTACTATTTTCTGTATAGTTTAAGATAAAGCCAATTCATTTTCCCGATGTCGTCGTCTTCCACTTTCAGTATATAAAAAAAAAATAAATAAATAAAAACTGCGGTAATCCAAAATTTATTATTAATTGTTGTGCGAATATGAGGGGAAAGAGAAACAAAGAAAGTACGCGAAATAAAAAAAATTTCTCATCTCAGAACCAAATTTGAAAAAGGAAAAAAGAATCGGCCAACTTCATTTTTTTTTTATTTTTATTTCAACACTTTTGTTGCGGCAACCAGTACTAAATCCTAATAAAGAAAGAGGCAAGTCACAAGCCTGCCAAGAATCTTTTCTACCGAACAATAGGTTTGTAGGTACAAAAAAAGATAGAACAGAAACAGATGTTTAAGACAATATTTATGAAACTCTAATCCCCCTCACTTCGTTAAACCAAAGTTTAGTATTTGCGAGTATTCCTTTATCGAATGGACGAGGGTGGTCTGTATGGATCCAAAAACACTTCTCAGGATGTAACACTTCAGGAGTGGTCTGGTTACTCGATATTAAAAACAAATGCCACAAAACAAGACCACAGCATATCGCTAGCAGCAATATGACGGTAAGGGTAACGAATAAGGGAATCATATTATAAATTACATTTTGAAATATTGTTTTATCAAGAGAGACACTAACAGTACTTCCAACAACAACAGACAAATGAGAAAGACCAACAGCAGTTGACGTTAAGAATAAAACATATCTCCCGTGATTGCCTTCACCAATACAACCATTCAATAGAGGACAATGGTGATCCCATTTTCTAACACATCGTTGGCATATCTTACAATGTTTTGATCTGCCTATTCTCTGACTTTGACAATCACAACACGTAACACAGTCGCTATCACAGACACCTCTTTCTGAGTCTCCAATGGGAGTGTAGTTGGGTTTACTTATCCTGGCTTGCCAAAACATGATGTCAGCAACGATAACTTTAAATACCAATATTTGTACATCACGTCCAAGCGGATCCGATGTTTGTGAATTAGGCCAAAACATCAACAGCAACAGAGTAAGTGGATGAGCGAGAAATACAAACCAAACACCAAACTCAGACATTTTATTATTTCTATCAATAAGTGATTGCCCCATTGGAGACGACTGAGAGATGAGGAAAGAAAATAATTTTTTTTAAAAAAACATCATCTCAACAAGTCTTCACATGAAGACCATAATATTAGATTATTAATCTGTTAAGGAAGTAGTAACGTGGATACAATTATTTCAACGACGAGTTAACTATTTGTCACAAACAGAAGTAACAGCAGCAGAGAAATGGGATTGGGGAAGGCGACAATCTACACCACAATTTTTAAATAAAAATAAATAAAAAGAACGACGGAGGCGCTAACCACCAAAAACAAGCAAAACAACTGAACAGTCGCTTAACCAAATTTTGCCGCTCAAAAAAAAAAAAAAAGTAAAACAAGTTAATACAACAACTATAAACAACAACAATTAAAGAGTTGAAAAATAATTTTCAAAAAGAAAAAAAAGAAAAAAAAAAAAGGATGAACTAAAAAGAGAGGAGAGAATCTATGCAGCCAACAGCTGTAGGATGTCATTTATTTTGAATAATAAAAAAAAAATAAAAACGCATCGAACACAGAAAAATTCACCCCGAAGGGGAAATATTCATCAGAAAACAATAAAATAAACAAAGAGTACAAAAAGATACAGAAATGCTAGTTGCAAAGAAGAAAAGGAAAACAACAACAAGGATCGGAAACACCCTTTCCTTTTTAGTATTCATCATCGCCACGGTTAACTTTTAAAGATGGCAGGTAATAAGTTTATCTACGGCAATCCAACTCTTCCAGGCGACAGTCCTCTAGTTGGTGGCGGAAGAGCCGACAGCGCTGGTGCAGCTTCGTACGGCAGCGTGAGAGAGCGGTTGTTGCTGTTCATTATTATAAATAATTGTGTGACTGATATCAAACTGTTCTCAATCAGTATAATTAAACATACCTTGGAGATACTGAGAGTGCTGTCCCAACCAGAGGGATGGTAGCCATCATTGGCATTGGTGCGACAACTGGAGGAATAGAAAGAGGTAAAGCCAATGGGGGAATCACAGGAGGTTTGTAAGCCGAAAACGACCTCGTTGGGGATGCAGCTACGGCAACTGTGGTGTCAGCAGCGGTACCTCCTCTGCCATGAGTAGTGTGGAATAGTCGTTGATCTTTTCTAAGACGGGCTTCCTTCTCTTCGAGACTGTCACGGGCTTCACGAAGTTTTACTTCTTGATCTAAAAGAGGACGTTCTTCTTCTTCGACTTGACGACGAGATACGTTGAGTTCCATGTTCTCGTGTTCAAGTTGTTGAGTTGCGCGTTCCTGTTCTTCAACCTGACGGATGATTTCTTCTTCGACAAGACGTTGAGCAGCCTCGCGTTCTTTAGCAGCAGTGAGCTCTCGCTCTTCCATATCACGTTTTGCTAATTGTCTGGCGGTGTCGTTCTGCGATTCACGGTGGCAACCTGTCGCTTCGCGTTCGCGTTCTTGGCGAGCTGCGACTTCAGTTTCCGCCATTGCGACTCTGTCAGCACAGGCTTGAGTGTCCTTCTGCGATTCGACTAACACAATTTGAGCCAAGTGTTCTGCTCCTTGGGCAGTTGCTAAATCACCTCTCGTGTGCTCAACTGTAGAGGCATGTGTTTCAACTTCTATTCTCTGTTCTGTGACACGGCGTTGCATTTCGCGGAGCATTTCTTCCGATTTAGCGAGTTCTGCTTCCTGCATGGAAAGCTTTCTTTGAACAGATTCAACGTCGCGAGTGGATTCTAAGACTGCGACCTGCTTTTGACGTTCCCTCTCTTTCTGTTGGTTTTGTTCCATTATTCTATCCCTGAGTTCTGCTCTACCTCGTTCGGTGTCTTCGTGGGCAGCTTCCAACACGATCTTTGCGTCTCTCTCACGCTGTTGAGCTTCCTGAGCTGAAGCAATCTGCATAGCGAGCTTTTGCTCCTGACATGAAGTGGAAGCCTGGCTTTCCATTGAAATCATTCTCGCGTCTTTTTCACGTTCGCGAAGGTCACAGAGAACCCTTTTAGCATTTTCGATAGCATTTTGTTGCTGAGTGTCGTTGTGGAAGTCCTTCTGTCTGAAGTAAAGCGAGTCGAGGAGAGTTGGGTACAACTCCGTGAAGGCCGTCCACTCATCGTAGGTAATAACACCGTCGCGATTTTGATCAGCCTTTGCGAAAAGTTCATTTACTGTGAGAAGTGAATAGTCAACTCTGAGTTTTGCGAGAGTTGATTTGAACTCTTCTGGTCCAACAGAACGAACACGAGAAGAGTCCATCGAATCGAAGACTGCTTGTTGTTTTTCAATAAAAGGAATAGTCATCCCACCAGTAGCTGCTGCTGCTGTAATAGAAGGGAACCCAGAAGTGATCCCCCCAGTAGTTGTAGTAGTAGTCGGTAATAAAACTGGTGCAGCTACCGACGGCATTATCGGTTGACTGATTGCAGCCAACGGAGACTGTGGCGCCATCGACATCGCTACTGGACTCGCTAACATATTGATTGGGGCAGGAATTGGTGGTGGGATTTTACTTTGTACTTCTTTGTGGTATTCATTTTCTTTTTGAAAGACGTAAACCTGTTTTTTTTTTTTTTTTTGTTATAATTCTTTCTTTATATGATTTCTTTTCCTTCCTTTCTTTTTTTTCCTCTTTCGCACTCAGAAAAAAAGAACCCCTTTTAGTTTTTCCTTAGGTCCAACACTTCTCG
Organism: Flectonema sp. DT1601; assembly: GCA_964019425.1. Classification (NCBI taxonomy): domain Eukaryota; phylum Euglenozoa; class Diplonemea; order Diplonemida; family Diplonemidae; genus Flectonema; species Flectonema sp. DT1601. The sequence goes on along the minus strand of OZ025803.1, from coordinate 1,145,810 downwards.
ACGCCCAGCAGGTGGCAAGAACCGGGAACGGGTGAAGAAGACCAAGCAGGTGTTAAAGCGTGGTAAGCACACAGGCGGTGTTTGACAGAAACAAGGACTGGTGCATCACGAAGGTATTCCGTGTAGGTGACTGATCAGCAAGATAAACGTGCACGGGATAGTATGGACAAGGTGATGTGGGATTCCTGCTGCTTTTCTGTGAGGGAGAGATGCGACTACTCGTCTCTTGTCCAACACAGCAAGTCAGAGTCCCACAAGCAAGGAAAGAGAGCAACCCAGTCTGGAAGGGTCGACTCTTACTTGCAAGAAGGCTGACCGGTCGCTCGTTTTTGCGTCCGCAACGTTCTACGCAGGGATGACGCGGCTTGCTGGGCAAGGAAGTGCAGGAAAACCTGAACCACCAGCTGCAATGGTGTCGTCAGGCGGGACAAGGTGGACGAGCCAGTTCAGGTTGCTCAGCCATCTCTGCCTCAAGAGACACAGCATTGTTGGATTCGTCCAGCAAGAATCCGAACGCTTCGGCAGCACCACCTGCGAGAGCGTGAAGGGACTCTTGCGGATATTCTCGCCAGGAGTCGATGTCACAGTGGAAGCAAGGAAGGCTGCGAACGACAGACGGGATGCGGTGTGGAACGAAGCAGTACAGGCAAAGGAAATCCTGGAGCCCATCGCACACTTCATCGATGAAGTGGCATATCTCACCAGGAAGAAGTCAGTCGTTGAGATGTTGCATTCCCGTGTGACAGGTGTGCTCGCAAAGGTGAAGGAAAAGTGCCCTGAGTTGGCCAGTTCCCTGCAGCAGGCATATGAGGCTGACCACGCAGCAATAACTACTTATTTTATAAAAAAACAATAAAACAATAAGTTAACTACAACTCAACACAAATTGTTTACATACTTGAGAATAATCAAGTAACTGAGCTGGAGTCAATAAGTCAACCCACTGCTGGGACCGTTCAGCGAAAGTCTGAATTCTGTCTACTTGAAATGTCTGCATCGCTGGAACGTCAGCTGGTCTTCTAGCTGCGTGCTCAGAAGTAAACAGCGACTCGACACGCGTCTGTAACTCTACAGCAGACGGAAAACTATCAAACTTCACTTCATAATTAACTTTTGTGCCCCACAAGTCAGCTGCGCACAGTATGACTGGCATTTTGTAGAATCTAAAGATAACTGAAAAAGGGAAGAAAACTTGATAAGGAAACTGTCGTCACAAACTAAAAAGTATTTTATTGGTTACGTGTAAATGTATAACAACGGGAATGAAGACTCTCGAAGTGTGACAAGAATATCAACCAAAACAATAACAGAAACAGGAAATCGATTCATTTCACAAACCAAGCCGGCTACTGGACATCATCCTTTTGAGTTTTCTAATTTTAGTAATTGCGATTGTCTTCTTCCTTTCTTTGATACTTATTGATTGTTCAGTTCTTTGAGAACAGACTCTCGTATGATGAGATAATATATTTAGAAACAATCGAGTATAACATCGACGAATACATCCCCTTTCTGTAGAGTCAGCTAGCAGCTCACAAGCATATTCAAATGAGTATAATTTATTACGAGAAAATAAAAGATTAATCTTCCTTCGAGCTGGTTCTCTGTACACCTCAGCAATGAGAGGATATTGGTCTCGTAGTTGTAAAAATGATGTTCTACTAAAGTGATAAAGAGTACTCTTCAATATCGCAACAGCACTTTTAATTATTTTTCTGTCGTATAGCATTGCTGTCTCACCAAAGAAACCCCCTGGGGTTATTACTTCTGGTTTTGTTATTTTATCATCATCCCCTTCAACAGTTTCAACTGATACCTTACCACAACATAATATTAGTAAGCCGGGAGTTTCCAATGAGATTTCAGAATCTTTTTCAACGACTACAGGAGTTAGTCTACAAGAGATCTCATGAAGAAAGACTTCATCGTGTCTCATCGCACTAAATAACGGAACGTATCTTACCAAGTCAGTTGATATGATTGATTTCATTCTAATCTTCGCAGCTTCATGAAGACCTCGTTCAATAGAAGGATACTTTCTGGTGATCTCATTGAAATCATTCCTCTTAAGTTTAAAAATAGAAACCGTACTTTGAATAACGACGCTACCCCTACGAGGTATGTCGTATATCAAGGCTATCTCACCAAAGAATCCTCCGTCTTTGATACTAAACATCTGTTCGTAGTCAATCAAAACAATGACAGATCCTCGACTTACGAAATACATTCCGTCAGCTTCATCTCCTGTTGTGTTGTTGTTGTTGTTTATAAGTCAAAATAAAAGGGAAAATGTAATTATTTGCAAACCTTCCTCAAAGAAATACTGTTCCCTATTCTCTGGGGGCTCTATGACGTGGTACGTTAGACGAGATGCAAGTTCAGATATGAATTCCTGTCTACTAGATTGATCTGTGCAAGTGATTTGACTAAAGAGAGGAACTCGTTCAATAATTGCTCGAAGAACAAACGCGTTGAGACGCTGGCGAGCAATTTGTTGAATTTGTTGAGCCTCCTTCGGGTACTTCATCATCACATTAGTGAACTCATCTTTATAAAGAACAAACAGTTCACTGTCTCCGATAGAAGTAATTGTTGCTGTACGAGGTGTGTCATAACAGAGGGCTATTTCACCAAAGAAATCACCATCTCTGAGAACGTGTACTTCCTCACCACATATTTGAGTCGACAACACTCCTCTCACTACAAAATACATTTCATCACCTCCTTCGTCTTCTCTAATTACTTTCTGTCCTGGAGTTACAAATTGAGCATCCAAACACTCTACTAAATCAGTTATAAAGTCACTATCAGAATCAGCAAAGAGAGGAACCTTCTTTACCAAGTTGTGTAGGATGTGATTTTTAAACCGACACTCCGCGACTCTTTTAATTTCCTCAGCAGCAGTACTCGTCGACAACAGTTGTTGAAAATGTTGTTTTTTTAAAACATAAATTGTCGAAGGAGTAGTTGACCTTATTGATGCAGTGCGAGGTGTGCTATAAATTAATGCAACCTCACCAAAGAAGTCACCATCTTTTAATGAGCTCACGACTGTTTCTTCTGATCCAACAGAAACGATTACATCCAAGTGACCTGTTTGAGTATCAGTTTAGGGTTTCATGTCATCACTGATGTGAAGTAAAAAGTACAATAAACACATACCTCTACTTACAAAAAACATTTCATCGCCTCCTTGACCTTCGCGGACTACGAAATCCCCTTCAGAAACATTTTTATGATCCATTTTTTCAACTAAGTTACTAATAAAGTCATCGTCACAGTGAGAGAACATCGAAACCTTTTTAATAAGTTCTTGCAATACGACTTGATTAAAACGATCTTTAGCAACTCGCTCAATACAGCGACGGATCTTTGGGTGTCTGGTGAGGATTTGATTGAAGTCATTTCGATGTAGAGAGTACAGAGTTGTTGTTGTTTCCGCAACAACCGAAGCAGTTCGTGGAGTGTCTAGAATGAGTGCTATTTCTCCAAAGAAATCCCCGTCGCTTAATAAGAATACACGTTCTCCTGATAAAATAACATTTAAGCGACCTCTACTTATGAAGTACATCTGATCACCACCCTGACCCTCGAATACGATATCTTCACCTGGTTTGAATGTCTCGGAGTTCATTACGGCCACCAGTTGAATAATAAAATTATTGTCTGCTTTCGAAAATATTGGAACCTTTCTGACCAGATCTCTTAGGATGTAGTTATTAAACCTTTCTCTTGCGACTTCAATCATTTTGTCTTTAAGACAACCAGATTGTGATTTTAAGATTCGATTAAAAGAAGTTCGAGTCAATACGAAGACTTGAGTCTTAACAGCAGCCATGATGGATGCTGTGCGAGGGGTATCAAATACCATTGCAACCTCACCACAGAAATCACCATCTCTGAGAGACTGAGCAACAACTTCCTTTCCGTTAACTTCCATTATTACTCGCAGCTCTCCACGAGAAACGAAGAACATCTCATTCGCTGACTCGCCTTCCTTTACCGCCCACCCGCCTTTACAAATACTACGAGGGATGAGAGCAGCGATGATCCTTTTTATTATATTCGCATCCTCTGCGGCTCCAAATATCGGAACTTTCTTAACCAAATCATTCAGAACGTACAGTTCGAGTCTCTCTCTTGCTATTTTTTTAATCGGTTCAGCGTCGGTTGGGTGTGCGTCGATTACAGAACCGAAGCAAGCTCTCGACAGGATGAACAACTGTGTTGGCTGGTCAGCTATGATGGATGCTGTTCTGGGAGTGTCGTACAGCAGGGCGATTTCACCAAAGAAGTCTCCATCTCTCATTGTGTGTACCGTCTGTTTTATTTATTTAATTTTTGAACCACAGAAACACTCCGTAAGAAGCACCGTAAGACTATCTTTAAACTGACTGAAATCAGAAACAAGAATCAGGTTCGGATGAATACTTTGAATCATATTAAAGACAACTTCCAAAAAGGGGGACTTCAGAAACAATAATTTCATACCTTACCAGCAACAGTAACTCGAAGCTCTCCTCGGCTAACAAAATACATTTCCTCACTCGAGTCGTCGTTCTCTTTGATCACAAATCCGCTTACGCTGCGAGGCTTTAGAAACTCTACAACGCTGTGAATAAATTCCTGAGAAACCCCTTCGAACATCGGAACCTTAGCAACGAGTGTTGTTAGTACGTAACGTTTGAATCTGTGAGAAGATATTTTATAGATCGCCGTATGAATTGGGGTGCCGGCGTATTTTTCAATGACCGCATTAAAATCTCTCCTAGTCAGTACGAATAACTGAGTCTGACACAAACATGTGATTGTTGCTGTACGAGGCGTATCATACACGAGAGCTACTTCACCAAAGAAATCACCGTCTTTGAGTGTGTGAACAGTTTTATTATCGACTACTACTGCTAACTGTCCTCTGCTTACGAAGTACATTTCATCACCACCGTGTTGCTGTGATACGATAGTAGTGTTCTCAATACAACTTCTGGGTGATAAGAAATCGACTAGTTCGTAAATAATACTTTGATCAGTACACTCCTTGAACATTGGAATCTTTCTTACTAAATCAAAGAGTACGAACTGTTTTAATCGAATACTCGCAGAGATGCTAATGGTTTGAACTTCTTCAGGATGGTCTATCAGAGCTCGATTTAAGTCTTCTTTTGTTAAAATATATAATTGTGACTTCTCAACTGCAATAATTGAAGCGGTGCGAGGAGTGTCGTATACGAGAGCTACCTCACCAAAGAAGTCGCCGTCACATAATTTAGTGACCTTCTCTCCGCATACAAAAACATCTAAAACACCTCTGCTAACAAAATACATTTCATCACCACCTTCTCCTTCTTCAACAATTAGATCGTTTTGTTCGTAAGTTTTTAGAATGAGAAGCTGAACTATTTGACTTAAAAACTCACTTGACTTACATTCAGAGAAGAAAGGAACCTTCTTAACGATGTCGTGGAGGATGAATTGTAGAAATCTTTCAGAAGCAACGGCTCTGATTCTGTCTGACTCAGAAGGGAATTCATTGATAACTGAATTGAAGTCATCCTTCGTTAATATAAATAATTGTGATTTAGTAGTGGCTATTATACTCGCTGTCCGCGGTGTTTCAAATACGAGTGCGACTTCACCGAAAAAGTCACCGTCTTTCATCGTATGAACAATTTCCCCTCCATCGGAACCAACAACAACGTTGAGGATTCCTCTGTTGACGAAGTACATTTGTTGTCCTCCGTGTCCTTCTTTTATTATTATGTCTCCAGTTTCGAATGAACTCGGTTCCATTTTATCGACTAAACAATTAATAAAGTCCTGACTACAATATTGGAATAAAGGAACTCTTCTCACGAACTCCGTCAACACGAATCCACAAAACCTCTCCCTGGCGATCGTTTGAATCGATTTTCCGATCGCTGGATTGGTTTCAATGACGGATTGGAAGTCTTTTTTTGATAAAACAAAAAGTTGACTTTTCGCAGCAGCTCTAATAGTCGCTGTTCTCGGAGTGTCGAACACTAAAGCGACCTCACCAAAGAACTCACCATCGCGAAGGGTTCGTAATATTGTTCCGTTAGAAGACATGATTTCGAGTTCACCTCTTGAGATGAAAAACATTTCATCACCACCTTCTCCTTCGGTTATAACAGTTTGTCCTTCAGAGTACCCTCTTGGTTTTAAGTGGCTCACAATGTTGGTTAAGAAAGCATCTTCTTTACAAGAAGCAAATATCGGAACATTCTTAACGATGTCTTGTAAAACATGTTTACGAAGACGTGATTCCGCTATTTCTCGAGTCCACGCTGCTTCATGAGGATATTTCTTTATAACATCACGAAATGCTTCACCAGATAATGAGAACAGGTAACTGTCTACTAACGTAACCACTGATGCTGTTCGAGGAGTGTCAAATAACATTGCGATCTCACCAAAGAAATTCCCATCAACAAGTCTGTGGACTTGATTTCCTTTGGAATTAAGAACAGAGAGAGAACCTCTTGAAATAAAAAACATTTCAGATCCCCCTTCCCCTTCTTGGATGACGGTACTGTTTGCTGGAAACAGTTGAGGTTGGAGGAGGTCAATTACTTCCTCTATCATTTCAGTTGTTTTACATCTCGTGAATAAAGGAACCTTTCTGACCATATCTCCTAATACGAACTTACGAAATCGTTCTTTAGCAATCGACTGTACTTTTGATGACTTCAAAGGAAATGGTTTGATAGCTTCTTCGAAATCTTTCTTTGAAAGTTCGAATAGCTGAGTTTTTGTTTCAGCTCTGATACTCGCTGTTCTGGGAGTGTCGTAAAGAAGAGCTACCTCACCAAAGAATCCTCCGTCTTTGAGCTTTCCAACCAGCTTTCCATTTGAGTAAACTAATAACTTCCCTCTGGAAACAAAAAACATTTCCTCACCTCCCTCACCTTCTTTTATTATAAAAGTGTCCTTTTCGAATGATCTAATTTTTAATCTTTTGACGACTTCTTGAAGGAATGATTCAGTCGATGTGGAGTCATCATCATCATCAGAGAATAAAGGAATCTTTGATATGATATCTTCCAATACGATTGCACGAAAACGATTGAGAGCTACTTCTCTAATGCTTTCAGCGACCTCGCTGTTTGTTTCGATAATTGATAAGAATTGATTTCTTCTTAAAATATATAACTGAGCAGGACCATCTGTCGTGATAGTCGCTGTTCGAGGCGTGTCATACAAAAGAGCGATTTCACCAAAGAAATCACCGTCTTGAAGTCTGTGAACAATCTCTTCCTTGTCACCTAATGAGACATTAAGTCGACCTCTACTTATGAAATACATTTCATTTCCACCCATTCCTTCAGAAATAACAACACCATCAACGACTGATGGGTGGAGGGCGCTAACAATTTGAGTTACTAATTCCTCAGAGCAGCTCGCAAAGAGTGGAACATCTCTGACGAAATCATTCAAGACGTGTTCATGAAGACGTTTCTTTGCTATCTCTACAATGCCTTCTGATTCATCCGGGTAGGTCATAATAACGTCGTGGAAATCTGATCTGGTTAAGATATATAATTGTGAGTTAGTCACTGAAGTGATTGTTGCTGTTCTGGGAGTGTCGTACACCAAGGCTATCTCACCAAAGAAGTCACCGTCTGCTAAGATGAATACTGTAGTTGTGGTATTTAATTAGTAGTTGTGAGTGACTGTAATTAAAATATAAAATAGCATACGAGGACTTCCCTGTTGTGTTATCTGCAGCTTACCGTTGCTTACGAAGTACATTTTATCACCACCTTCACCCTCCAGGACGACGATCTCATCAGCGTTGAAGTGTTTTGGGATCAAACGAGATGTGATTTCTTTCAAGAATGACATGTTTGGTTTCACAGTATCTGTTGTTTTGAAGATAGGAACCTTCCGAACCAAATCAAGAAGAACTATTTGAAGAAATCTTTCTTTTGCAACACCGAGGAGAAGTCGTGCAGCTCGAGGGTATCTTTTCATTACAACATCGAAATCATTTTTACTCAAAACGAACAAGTGAGTCTTCACTGTGGCCGTGATAGTCGCAACACGAGCGGTGTCGTAAACAAGTGAGATCTCACCAAAGATTCCTCCGTCAGTAACCCTGGCTAGGAATTCACCATCTCTGTGCATACTTACCTCACCTCGACATATAAAGAACATTTCATTACCTGCTTCGTGTTCCTTCATAATAATGAAATCCTTCTCAACAAGTCTGGGTTGTAGTAACTGAGTTAAGTCTTCACTGAACTCTCTTCCGCAGTGATAGAAGAGCGGGACTTTCTCAACCATCTGAAGTAGGACAAAATTTCGAAGTCTGACATCAGCCTGTTGCTGAACTTCTTTATGGAACTGTGGAAACTGAACAACGCACTTTAAGAAGTCTTCCTGACTGAGTACCAGAAATTGAGAATCTAACTCAACATAAATAGAAGCCGTTCTCGGAGTGTCGTACAGCAAGGCTACCTCTCCAAAGTAGTCCCCGTCACGAAGACGTCCTGTTGTTGTTATTTTAATGTCCTCATTAAGTTATCCGCGTTGAACAATAAACACAAACACAAACCTATATATTGATCACCAATTGTCAACGCAAGCTGTCCCCGCAGAATAAAATACATTTCACTACCCCCCTCACCTTCTCGTACAACATAAGTACCTTGAGAATGACGAGCAGGTTTTAATAATTCAATTAAAGACGTGACGAATAGATTGTTTCCCATCATAACATTTGAGAACAGAGGAACCTTCTTAATCATCGTCAGGTAGATGTCATGAAATCGAGTGAGAGCACAAGTTCGAATGTACGAAGTCTCTTCAGGGTATGCGGATGTCACACTCTGAAAACTTGATTTTTTCAAAACAAAAAGCGATCCCTTAGTCTCAGCAACGATAGAAGCTGTCCGAGGCGCATCAAACACCAATGAAACTTCACCAAAGAAATCACCATCTGTTAACTTGTGAACAATCTTTCCATCAATAATTACTTGTAATCGACCTCTGCTGACAAAATACATTTCATCACCACCTTCTCCTTCACTTATGATCTTCTCCCCTTCGATGAATGTTTTCGGAAGTAACATCTCTGAGATATCCTTTATAAGTACGCTATCCCTACAGCTATTAAACATTGGAACCTTTCTAATAAGGTCAGTCAAAGTATATAAACGAAGTCTAGATAAAGCCGTGTGATGTATTATATGAGAATCGTCAACGTAGAGTACTCGAACACTTGCGAATTGTTTTCTATGAAGAACGAAGACTTGTGTTTTTGTTGCTGCGGTGATGGTAGCCGTTCGGGGTGTGTCAAATATGAGAGCGATTTCACCAAAGAAATCCCCGTCTTGCATTCTGTTGATAACAACACCACCGACAGTCACATGCAACTCACCTCTTGAAACAAAGTACATTTCGTCGCCTCCATTTCCTTCCTCAACGATGAGGTCACCTGCAGCATATCCTCTTGGGACAAGACAGTCAACAATCTTAGAAATGAAATCGTCGGATTTGCAAAATTTGAACATGGGAACCTTTCTAATCAAGTCATTCAAAACACACTTATTCAACCTTTGTCTACTAATTGTTAATATCTGTTGACCTTCTTGTTTATATTTCCTCATCACACTGTGGAGGTCAGTTCTATTTAGTACGAAAACTTGTGTACTTACCGCTGCTGTAATTGACGCAGTTCGAGGCGTGTCGTACACTAAGGCTATCTCACCAAAGAAATCACCGTCTTTAAGAGAATGGACTGTTTTGAGTTGTTTTGTTTTATTATTTTTAAGAAAACAAAAGATGAATGAAATAAATTCAAACCATTCTTACCGTTGACGCAGATGTCGAGTTCCCCACGAGATACGAAATACATCTCCTCACCAGTGTCGTCTTGATTAATGACAACTTCACCGCTGTTGTACATTTTAGATTCTAACTTCCTCAGTAAATCATTTAAGAAAGCGACTGACGCAGAAGCAAACAACGGAACTTTCTTAACTAAAATCGATAAAACAAAATCATAAAATCTATTTTCAGCCATCTTCTTTATCACATTATTCTCAAGTGGGAACTGAGTAGCGACGTTAACGAAGTCTTCCTTGCTGAGAGCGAATAGGTGGCTGTGACTTTCTGCAGTGACTGTCGCTGTTCTCGGAGTGTCGTAAAATAAAGCGACTTCCCCAAAGAAGTCGCCGTCTTTTATTATCTTCACAACAACATCATCAATTGAGACGGAGAGCTTACCTCTGCTTATGAAATACATCCCATCACCTCCCTCTCCCTGTTCTACAACTGTTGATCCTGCTTCATACATTGAGTGCTTTAGACACTCGCTTAGCATTTCTGTTTTGTTAGGCGGATTGTAATATAAAATCAATCGCATCAGTCAACTCAAATAGTTTTAATAATAAATACAAACCTTGCATCTGAGTCGATGCATTAGCAAATAGCGGAACCGCGTTAACGAGGATCTGCAGTGTAGCAGTGTGAAACAATGCAGCACTTCGGAAAATAAAAGCACTATAGCTGTTGGGGTGTTTGTTTCGAAGGCAATTGGTAAAGTCTTGACGAGTTATTGAGAACACATGAGTTGATTTCGTAGCTGCCAAAGTAAACTTTCTAGGAGTTGCATGCAACATTCCTAAAATATTAAAATGACTACCATCCCTAAGTGATGATGAGTAAAGACCATCAACAGTAACATTCACACTCCCCTTCGATATTAAATACATCGATTGATATCCATCTGACCCTTCTAGTAGAACATAATCCCGAGGATGGTACACTTTATAAACTAACTTCTGAGCTAATGTTTTAACCAACCCACGACCAACAGATACGAAAACATTTATATTAGAAAGGATCTCAAATAATATTTCATTTCTTAAATATTGCCATGCACGAGATTCGACTTGTTCAACAACAGCTGAAGGAATATCAGTCTTATCGAGTATACAGACAGTGGTGTCAAGTTCACAAATAACTTCTAAGTGTCGAGGAGTTGGACAGAAGACTGCCACGTCTCCGTAGATATCACCGTCTCGTAAGATGAGATCATTCTTAAGATTATCATCAACGTCTTGTTGATGTTTAATTCGAACCTTTCCATTAACAACAATAATAATATGTTCATTAAGATCTCCGTTATCTGGATTGCTGAGAACCGTTCCGGCAACGTGAGTTTGTAAAATCGATTTTGAACTTTTTTTGAGAGGTTCCGACCCATCATTTTCATTAGAAGGAGACCTCAGCTTTGCTCTAATCCCACGAGGTGATTCCACCTCATCACTGAGAACTAGACACTTTGGACTATTGGGTGAGCTGCCTTCAGACCCACTTACAAAACTTCTTAGACTCGGAATAGTAAAAGTTTTTGATCCCATCCGCGTGGGTTGCGATATTAAATTATCATTCGTCTGACAAATAGAAGTCAACGCCGGGAGGTTTAAACTAGCTGACGTGTTGTTATCAATCCCAACACTACCAAATGGGTTACAGAATGAACCTCCAAAATTCTGAGTAGCGTGACTCATATTTGGGATATTAATATCAACAGCAATACTTGTCTGCGGAATACATACGCTCGCCACGTCCATCGCTTGTTGCCAAGATGAAAAGACTTTTGACCTTACTGTTATCAAATTAGCGAGTACACTACGGTATTCATCTAACCAGAGAGATGTTAAAGATTCTTTATTATACTTTGCTTCTGTTAGTACTTTCTCAAAGTCTTTCTTCTGAAGTAAAACACAAGAACATTCAGACTCTGCAACCAACCGTTCTGTTCGAGGCATGTCATACAATAAATTGAGTTCTCCGTGGCAGCTCTCATCTCCTAAATATCTGTAGGAGGTGGTGGTTCCTATTTGAGTTTCTACTCTGACCTTCCCTCTGATTAGAATCGCTAAATCTACTTTTGATTCATACATTTCAGAGATGATTTCGTCGGTGCTGAAAGTTACGAATTTGACTTCTTCGCTTATTCTCCTCAGGAACCACTGCGGTCCTCGAGAAGCCACAACTGGATCCGAGAACTCCGGTATTGTCAACAGAGTTACTTTTGATAAGTTTCTCAATATAATAAACTTTTCATAAGTCTTTTCAGATCTTGAAGTAATTCCCTTTCCAATAGAAACAGGACACTGATCAAACCTAATCAGCTTTTTAAAATTTGAAGACGTCACTCTCAATGCGATGCAATGCGTTCTCGCGATCAGATGACCAGTTCTCGGAACGTCGTGTAGCAGAGATAGTTCTGATACGGAACTTCCTTCAAGTAGAATACCAACATTCGAATCAACAACAACTGTATTAGATCCCTTATGTCTTGAGGAGCTGTTTAGGATATCAATCCCAATCGGAAGAGGAGTAGGAGGTGCTTTTTGAATTTTATTGAGTTTCTGTTTTGGTATTCCAATGGAACTGATCTCTTCATTCATAAGTAACTTCATCTGTTCTGAATCTAAAAAGTTTAATTGTGCGGCAGTACTCTGTTGTTCATTGAGGTCATTATTTCCTATTCCTTTTAAAAAAGATGCAGCATAGGCACTGCTACCCCTAGCTTCACTTAATCTTGTACTCATAAGGTTAGGAGACAAGTCGAAAAGAGTATCTGAAGCGAATGTATCCCTTTCAGAATTTGTTTTTTTTAATAAAAGTGAAGTTTGATCAGCACCGTGAGGCTGAGATCCCGTTATGTTGAGAAGGTACTTGCTGTTGATGTCTTTCTTTGCTTTTTGTAACTCTCCGTAAGCTCCCCTCGTAGAAATGTCTAAGACGTCGTGATGACTTCGTATGAGTTGTTCAGGTTCGGTGTAATTTATGGGAATTTCTTCACGTGAACTATACATGGCTATACTCCCACGTAATATTATTGTCAATTGAGTACTGTGAGGAATCTCTTCATGTTTATTATAAGTTACCGTGTCAAAACTTTCGAATAGTTTTGGAGGTATTTGTTTACCTCCGTCAAAGAAGTTCATTTTTGATAAAAATGTTTTTGATATGAATTTATTAAATAATTTTCTAAAATGATCTTCGACATCTCTGCTGGAGTCAGCAGAAAGACTTCGTGAGGAGGCTTTAAAAATCCTCCTTGAGATTTGAATTGCAAGAAGCTCTTCAGACGTCACTACGACTGTTGAGAGTCGAGGACACGCTCTGTAGAGTTCAAGAAGATCAATCACACTTTCAGACTTCATCACGTCAGTTGACCCGTCAACGTTGTACGAAACAGCTGTTCCTTTTAGTAGTAAATATGTCTTCCCTCCACCAACACCTTGGCGTACTAATTTATCCCCACCTAACAATACTATTTTTGGTGCTGTTTTTAATATGTTTTTACACATCTCTTCCCTCTCATGTTGATTTTTAATTGATGCGAAAACACTAATCCGCAACAGTTGATTTAATGCTTCATCATTATTTAATTCAGTTGGTGAACTCTCAGTAGAACAGTAGTATCCAAGTCGATGGAGACGACGATGAACTTGACGTCGAGGAGGGAGAGGAATGATCTCAGCCATGTTCTCTAACTGACTGAATTGACTATAAAAGAGATGAGTAATAACATTAAATAAATAACATAAATTAATTCTTCTAATCAATTCTTTTCATAATCCAAAACAACGCAAGGAGTATTCTACGATAGGGACAGTGAGAGGGGAAAAGGATAAACATATCAACAGGGATGAAACAACAAGAGAGAAAGAACAAGTAGATAACTTTACTTTTTTTTAAAAACACAAAAAAAAAAAGTGAACCAATGCAACATCACATAATAGACCAGAGTTCTGCTGTATTTAATTACAGACAGATGGTTCACACATCCTGTTCAACAGTTTTATTTATTTATTTTTAAGTTAGAATACGAGTCGTTTCCGAAGACTCAGAGATGGACTGTTGGATTAACTTCATCTGAAGAAATATAATTTAACTACTGGACGATAATTTTCAGCTTTTTCCATCTTTTGCCTAACTTATTATACCAAAATTACGAACTAATAAATAGTTAGTAAAAGTATTTTATTTTATTTTAAAAAAAACTCATACAAAAAAAAAAGGAAAAAAATCCGTTGTGTGCAAAAAAAAAAAAAAAAAACCAAAAATAAATAAAAAATAAAATTCTAGTACAAAAAAGAAATTTTTGGGGGAGGGTTACTGTGTTAATAAAGGGGAAAAAAAAGATTCAAAAAAAAAAAAAAAAAAAAAAACTGTATTTGCAACCAACAGTAACAACAACGAAGTTGAAAATTCGTGCAAAAATCCCCACTGAAAGCAGCTGTCTGCGCACATATACCACTTTAGGTGAAGTACGGAATAAGGATCGTTAAATATAAAGTAGCCAATACAGTAGTGTAGTTTACAGATGGGGAGTAGGCTGGACAACATCGCCCGAAAGGAAGGATATTTTTTAAATTAAAAAGAGAATAAAAGGACAAGAACTGCGGGGAAACAAAAGAATTCAAAAAAAAAAAAAATCTGCTTCTCGTAAACAAGTGTTAGTAGCGCCAACATTTTGGTTTTTTTTTTTTTTTTTTTCTGATGACCTTTTTTTTTTTTTCAATCAGAGTAAAATAAGTTTCAGGCTAGATTTCGATAATCGAAGACACCACTCAACCTACTCGACTCCAAAGAACTGCCGATGTGTAGACAGAAGAAACTCAGATCCATATTTTTTATAAAAAAGGATCTCTCAGTAAGTTGGTCAAAAAAATAAAAAGAGAGAGAATAGAAATAAGTAAGTATTGTGGAGGGGAAAAGGAAAGAACAAAAAGATCACCTCAACTACTTCGACGACCTAACAGACGTACGAGTGACAATCTTGCTTTGACTACTTTTCTTCGTGAGAGGTTTCTTAGTTGGATCTGTTTGTTGTTTTAATAAATATTTTTAATAATTACACACTCAGATGAATACTAAAATCCTTAAAAAGAACAAACCTCTCACAGGTACTCGAGGGCTCCCAGTTGGTGTACTGGTAGCTGTCCCCGATTCTTCCTTAAGACCGACCATACCGATCCCGTCTAAGTTCCTGTTTGATAAATTAGTTATTTTAATTTAATTCTTTCTCCTATAATACTTCAATGATGCTATTCAAAGACATACTTAATAGATCCTCCAATTGAACTACCAATTGGCATCGGAGTAGGAACTGATTTTGGTGATGGTTGAGTGCTGCCATCACCAGGCTCTACGTAGGCTTCCTTAACGTCAGTAGTTCCAAACATCTCTGACTGTGGATCATGTGCAACTGCGTAGTGACCTGAAGACGATCCGTGTTGCAGTTTCTCATAAGACGTAAAGTACTTTCCGACGATTACACCAACCAACTTCTTCGACAAGTCAATCTTCTTGAGAGTCGATTGAGTGAAGTCGACGACAGCCTTGTCACTCTTAGCAGTCGCAGCCGCAACACCAGAAGCGAGCTTCTTGTATGTTTTCTCGCGAGTTATCTTCATGAGTTCATTTCTTGTATTTTGAATGCTCTCGCGAAGTTTCATAATTTGCTCTACAAGTTGAGCTCTGGTACCAATCAAGAAACGGAGTTCGTTAGACTGCTGTTCCAGTTCCTTACTCTTGTCACCGAGAGCTTGATTCTCAGTTTCTAAATCCTGTAACCTTTGTTCAAGTTCAGTAATACGAAGGGAGTCAACCTGTCGCTGCTCCATCGCAGCGTTCAACTTCGCAAGCAGGTCGCTGATCTCTTCATCCTTTTGCTGCATCTCTTCTGGTGAGGCCTTCGTAGTTTGCATTTCCTGAATCTGCGTGAGTAAGGTTTCGTTTTGAGATGTGAGCTCATTTGCGTGTTTTTTCCATTCGTCGACCTTTTTAATTGAGTCGTCGAGCTGTTGCTTAATTCCATTCTCCTTCATTGCTTGAGTGAGTTGTTCTTTAAGAGAAAAGAGTTCTGCGTTCTTTTTGCGAAGTTCGTCTTCGTATTCGTCTCTTTCAGATTTTCTCTTTTCATTGATCATGCTGTTTTGACGACGAAGAGACTCCATAGCACTCTCGTCTTCTTCTCTCCTGGCCTTGAAGTTATCTGCGCGTCTCTTGTAGTCTTCAGTCTCGGCCAGGGAAGATTCGAGTTCGCGGCGAAGTTTTTTGAGTTCGTCTTCCAGGATTTCATTTTGTTCCTGAAGGGCTGCAAGTTGTTCACCAGCGTTTTGGTACTTCTTGAGCTTATCTTCCATTCGAGTCACTTCAGCATCTTTGAGTTGAGATTGTTTATTAGCTTCAGTCACCTGATCATTTGCATCATCAACTTGTCCTCTCAATGTGAGGATTTGAAGCTGCAGTTGAGTAGTCAAATCATCAGCAGCATTCAACTTGTCTCTCAGCTGTTGAATTCTGCGCTGCTTGTCAGCATCAGCCTGGTCAGAATCTGACTGCAGTTGTTTCGTCTGCTGCTTTGATCTTTCGACTTCGTCATTGGATCCGTCGAGTTGTTGTTTTAACTCTGTGATATCTATCGATAGTCTCTGCATCGCACCATCAGATTCTTCAAGCTGACGTTGCCAATTGTCCCGGTCCCGTTTATGCTGCTGCTCAGTGGAATCTAATTCCATCACCCGGGATCGAACTTGCTTCTCGTTTCGCTCTAAGTCAAGTTGAATGACGTCAATCTTTCGAAGTGCTTCAGATAATTCATTATCCTTATCAGAGAGAGAGTCTTGAAGTTGTTGTATCTGATTTCTGAGATCATTAATTCTATCTGACTGCATCCTTCTGTGATTGAGACGCTCTTCATCAAGTTGGTCTTGTGCTTGTTTGTAACGCTGGCGCTCTCTTTCTAATTCTTCTTCTAAATCTTTTATTTGAGTCGATAGTCGCTGGCCTTGAAGTTCTAAAGTCTGAACTTTACTTTCAGCTTTCTGGAGCTGACGTTTGAGTTCCGCCTGCTTTTCGGCATTGCTGGCACGGGTTTGTTCCTTTTCAGCCTCATAGGCTGCCATGAGGCGATCCTTTTCAGCCTTGCGCTCCTGAATAGTTTCTTGGGAGTCTCGTAATAAACGTTTTGTGTCGCTGAGTTGTTTGGTGAGACTTTCAATCTCGTGTTGGAGATGTTCCATCGTCTCACGAGATTCTCTGAGTGCGGACTCGATACGCCCTCTGACTTCATCTCTTTCACGTTCAAGGGTTTCTAATGCCTTCAGACGGGCTTCGTCTTTCTTTGCGAGTTCAGCCTTCAGAGATTCATTATCAGATAACAGCCTTGAGTGAAGAAGTTCTATTCTAATTCTCTGACTTTCTGTTTCTTCAAGTTGAGTATTTGTGTCTTGTAACTTATCCTGTAGTTGTGATATTTCTTCACTGTGACGAGCTGTTTGTTGGTCGAGCTGTTGTCTGAGTCGTTCCGCAGATCCCTTCGCACGTGAGAGAGCTTCCTGAGCTTCAGATAACTGTTGAGACATTGAATCGAATTGAGACTGAAGAAGGTCATTCTTACGCTCAACCTCAGCCTGGGCACTCTTAGCTGATGTGATTCTTTCTTGAGCAGACGCGAGGGATTCGTCGAGTCGTTTCCTTTCTAACTCTCTCTGAGATTGAGAAAGTTTTAAATCAGCCGTAAGACTGTTGACCTCATCCTGCATTCTCTGTTTTTCAGCTTTCAAAGTATGGACAGCATCTTCTGCCTCTTGACTGCGACGTTCTGCATCGCGGACTTTTTGTGAAGCCTCATCAAGTGAGTTCCTGTGAGTTACTCTCTCTTGTTCAAGTTGTGCAATAACTCGTTTATGAGCATCGCGGTACTTGTTTGAATCACCTTTTAGTTTTTCAATTTCAGCTTGAAGAGTATGAAACCTTTCTTGATTACTCGACTCATCAAGTATCATTTGATCAAGTCTATCTTCGAGAGCTCTAACTTTAGCACTGTCATCACTACTACCACCACCTGGAGCGTTGTATGCGACATGTTCAGATAAAAGATCATTCAGACGTTCAATCTCTGCTTCGAGTTCTTGTTGACGAACAGCAGCATCCTGTGAGCTGGTTAACTGTTCAGCTTTGACAGCTGCTAGTTGAGCTTCAACACAATCGATAGTTTTCTGAGCTGTTAGTAATCTGTCATTTAATGTTTTATCATTGTAAGTCATCTTTTCTAATTGATTACTAAAATCATTACCAATACTACTCTTCTCATTGGTTAGATCAGAGAGGTCTCTTTTCAATGATTCAACAACACCCAACAGGTGAGTGTTTCTCTTTCCCATTTCCTCCATTCTAACGGCATCAGCACGAGCCTTGTCTTCCAAGGCTCGCATTATATCAGCAGAGCGACCTGTTGGGTTGTTTTTATTTCTTTTTTTTTCTTGATTTTCGCCGAGAAAAGTTGCATTCAAGAATTCCCAAAGTCCCCAGACTGAAGGAGTAGTGTCGTAACGGCCCAGATGGCATCAGACAGACTCGGAAAACAGATCTTCAAGGCCTGCGGGGAGCTGAGCACCGAATGGTGCACCAGACGGTGAGGTGTCGGGAAGCTACTGAATGAACGACATTCTGCCAAGTCAACAGGTGTCGTCCGTTCCGAAGAGAAGAAAGGAAATTATGGGGTAAGGATGTTGATCTTTTTGATAGTCTTCTGCGAGGCTCTGTGTGAAGGAGGGAATGCTTGCTATTATCAAAGGAGGAGTTTAGCACTGCCTGGAGCCAAGGGAGTGAAGCTTTGGGACAAACCAATGAACGGCAGAGGAGACTTGAACATGCAGCGTCTGCAGCGTTAAGTGCGACTAACGAACGCCAGAATAAGATCGAACAGGAAACCTCGAATCTTTCAACAATGGCAGATAGCACACTGAGGGATCATAGAAAACAGATCTTCGTGAAACAAGCGAGAACAGGGTCGAAGGGCTGCGCCAAGAGCAAAACAATAGGATTGACAGCCTACAAGCCATGTTCATTAAATCACTTGTTGGTACTCACTCTCACTTAATAAGAATAATAAAACAAGGTTATCATACCGTCAACTTCACGTAAAGCGGTTTCGAGGTTCAGGATGGAAACATCCTTCTCAGAGACCTGCTGTTGTAAGTCTGCGAGACTTCTCTGATTGATTGCAAGCATTTCATCTAATTTCTCTTTTACTTTGACCATTCGATCGAGTTCTTGTTGAGCTTTCGTTAACGTCAATCTTGAGGCGTGAGAATCCGTGTCAACCGATCGAAGTGTTGCATCTTTACGAGCGAGTTCCGTTTCGAGAGAAACAACTCTTTCAGTGCTGGTAGTGAGGGCGTCACGTAGTTGACGCATTTCAATTTCCATCCTCAGAAGAACTTCTTCTTTTGATGCGTCCTTACCAACCAGAGTGTGTAAGTCATCGTTCAGTCGCTCGAGAAGTTTTGATTTCGTATTTAACTTCGTTGTTAAGTCTGCTTCAGACATCAGTCTTTGTTTTTCACAGTCTCGGACACGATCAGTCTGCTTTGCCAATTCCTTTTTCAACATGGTTGCTTCTTCTCGTGCATCAGCTGTTGCCAATGCACTTGATGAAGGCAGAACTGAAATGGGAATACGCGGAGATGCAGTTCTCAGAATGCTGGAAGGTGTCAGCGGAGGTGGTGCTGCTCCAGCTCTCGGGCTCAGTCTCGTTGCTCTCTCGTGTGCCAGTCTGTTGTTTGCAGCTGTTTCTTCCAATTCCATCAACATTCGACTGGTGTCGTTCACAATACTGTTCGACCGATTTGTTAACTCCGTGAGACCCATCACTCCCCGAGCTGGAGACCTGTCCACCAACCTAATGGGGCTGACACTTCGGTCCATGTGCCGGTGACCTGTCAGAAAGATAAGATAACAATTCAACAAACCTTCAATTACCCTACAACAGTACGATAGTTAACAAAGATGTCAACTAATTAACGACAACAACAATCACATTAAACCTGTCTGAAGAAGTAAATAAAGACAAGATCTTAATAAAGACAAATCACTTAAGGAACTCTATCAAAAATAATATAAAAAAACAAACAAATGAAAGAATATCTAATACGGCACATTATAAAATATCTAAATGGAAATCTCAGTATAATTCACCCACTTGGATAATACAACCAAGACGAAGGACTAGTGTCTCTGTTCTGTTGTATTGGAAGTGGACAGCTACCGAGAGGTTGAGGAGAGGTACTAAACGAGTCCTGTCGACTCGTTTCGAGAGCAATGAGTGAGTTGAGTGGATGTTGTTGAATTCGTTTTCTCAGTAGCTGTAGCTCTGATTCTAATTTGGGTTTTAAATCGCAATTCATGGCAGTGTTTTGTGACTCCAACCCAGACAGTAGTTGTTTCAGAATAGGAAGCTGACTCTCACACTCATCTACGAGAACTTTTATTGAAGATATTCCCGAGTTCTTCTTCCGACTAACTTTTGAAGAGTATTCGTGAATTTCTTTTAAACATTGCAACCACTTGCTACTTAACTTTACCAAGTCAAGTTGATCATTTGATGAATAAGTATTGTCATCAACAGCTGTACGAAGATCACCATCACCACCTGACTCAATCCATGTTTGTTGAAGTGAGTTAATTGATAACGTCTCCTCATCTTTATTAGAAGTCGAGAGTAGCTTCTCTAAGTCGATGTGTTTCTCTTTAACTTCTGCAAACGCAGCCAAAAGTTCTTTTCTTTTTGCCAATGCCGTAGAAGTAACCGTCGCGTCAATGTGAGTATTGTCATTCAGACTTGAAGTGACTTGTTTTTGAATTGTTTGCTTTCGTAGTTTTGCATTCTCGTAGTCTTCCAAAAGTATTTGAGTAACTTCTTTGATGCTGTTTTCAGTGTTTTGGTATTCTTCGATCACACTTTGGAATTTCAGTGATTCTCTAACGACCTGACTCTTTAGAACGTTTTGATGAACTTTTGTATCCGGCATCCCAGTCAGAGAATATATTTCTATTTTACCAATCGCCTGATGTTGTAATATAATTGACGATAGTCGTAAACAAACCCACGCCATTCGATGACCTGATTCAGTTAGTAACCTCCTGGCGTGTCCCATATCTTTTGGTAAAATATGTTTTAGTAGTTCAAGAAGATGGGTCGCATTCTTCTTAAAACTCGATAGCTGATCTGTTTCAACACATGGAAATGTCATATCGAGTTCAGTTAAATAAACCTGAACATTTTCATTGTATCTTTGGATTATTGAAGATCTCTGTCCAGCCATACCTCCAGAACACGGTAATTGATTAGCAACCTCAGCCCACGGAAGTGAAGTCATTATAAAATATAAAACAACTTCTGTAGCAGCAGTCGCTCCACTTCCAGAGCTGAACATGTTTTCATCTAATCGAAAGGTTCGATATCTTTGAGGTAGTGCTCTGGTTGGAACCTTTCTGAGGACAACATCATCAACAGAGAATCCTAAACATTCTAAATTTAGAAGCAATTGATGTCCCACAGTGTAGTCTTCTCCGCTCATGTTATATCAACTAAACTGACAAGGAAAAGATGTCATTCAAAAATTATGAAACAAATAAAAAAAAAAAAACCAACCAACTCCTCGAAGCCGTGTCTTTGGAAGAAATTCCAAAATTTTCAGTAAGAAAGAAATATATAAAAAAAAAAGAATGGAAATAACAATAACAGTAATGAATTCTACTACAATAACTAATCTAGAAGGGAAAAGGAGGAGGGAAATCTGTTATTCTTCGTTGGATACTTTCAGCTTAACATAGAGCTTTCTAAGATGAGATGAATTCCTATCAAAGTACGTAGCTAACGCACAAAATATTAAACTTTAAAGCGTTCCAAAGAAGTCATCACCGCTGCTGACCAAAGTCCTCTCAGAGTGTGTGAGAGATGATATGGTTTTCCATACGAATTGGATGTCACAAAAAGTTAAAATGAACACTCACCTATTAAAAGATCCGTACATCCTTTTACTTATTAATGAAGTCATCGGTTGTTGTTGACTTGTATCCCTCTTCGGTAGATGAGCGTATCCAACTGACGCGAGTGAAGGATGAAGTGCTGGTGATATTTGAAGTGATTGTGACTGACGTGGTGGTTGTGATTGCGAGTGAGGTGTCTTCACAGAAGGCGGAGCTGCAATTTGTTGAATACGACGACGAAGATCTTCAGCTTGTTGTCTCATAGATAAAGCTTTGGGAGGAGAAGAGACAAGTAATTGATCTTCAAAATGAACTGATCTAGAAACCCTTTTACTGTCCGGACTTCTTGTAAAGTCTTTCGGTGGTGAAGTCACTGAAACAGATCTTATTTCCTGATGATTTGGTTCTCTATTTACAAGTAGTCTATTAGCAGCAATCGACTTCACTGAAGGAGAACCAGATCCTCGACGCTTAAATATCCTTTCTGAAGGAAGTTCTACGACAGGACTACAAGACCTTCGTACTAAATTAATTTTATCAACAACAACACTCTCAACAGGTTTAACAGATGCTGTGACAGGATCAAGGTAAGGATACTCACTACTTGGACTACGCGGTTGTGTGACTTCAGTGTATGTTGAAACATCACTAAGCGGGGACCTTTTAGGACTCCGAGGGGATCGAACTGGAGACGGACTACTCCGATACGCTGGAGGATTACCATCTAAATATCTATGAGGAGAAGTATCCCCAAGACTCAAGTAAGACATTGAAGGTTGATATTCAACTGACGAAGGACTATTTGCTCCTAACGCGAAGATACTACTTGTCCTTGAACTGGGTGACCTTACAGTTGAAGTAATACCTCGAGATCGTTGTCTACTTGGACTGAGTGCTATTGTTGAGTAAGACTCTGAACGAGGAGCTTCAGGTGACAACATTCGATTTCTACCACTCAGAGCTCTCATCAACTTAGCGACTGCTTCTGTTTCTGGTGGCGGAACTATTTCATCATCTGCCTGCTGTTGATAATCTGTTCTCATTTCTGGTGTTTGTGGAGGTGTTGGTGACGCTAATGGTTTCCTAGTTAGTCGACTTCTATTTATTTTATCCCTCTCCTCTCTTCTAATTTCTAAAATAACTTCCTGAAGAGCTATTCTTTTATCTAAACTATTCTCAATTCTATTATAATAGTCAGAGTTGTCAGGAAGTTGTTTCTCTGAAGTATTTGACGACTGAGAGTTGGTGTCGGAGGATGATGTTTGTCCGAACTGTTTCGAGTTTTCCGCCTTCTCTCCTTCCAGAAGATTAATATCGCGTTCCAGAGCAGTTGCTACTTTTGGAGAGCCAACACGAAGACTACTGACAATATCTTCAACTCGAGGAACAGATAGTTTATTTGTTATTCTACGAGCCTTAGCCGCATATCTCAACGTAGCGAGAGAATCCTCTACGTTATTCATTGAAGGAGCAACAGTTGCTATTAAAGTAGTGTGAGAATTACCTCCCAGTGACTCCGACAGTAAGAACGTTAAGATCGATTCTCGGTAAGGAGGAATATTGCTTGCTGACTTAGTCAGAGAGTCGATTACCTTTCTTAATACAGTCAGAGATAAGTTGATAGCTGACGCTTCGTGCATAGAGTCGTCTCGGTACCTCCTCGCGCGCTCCGACCCGGCTAAATCAACGATTGATATCTTGGCTGAATTAACTTCTAATTGTATCAGCGCATGACTACGTGAGGAATATTGATTTCCATGAGTCGAAGCTGTTGATCGTTTTTCCTTTGCCTTGCAGATAACTTCAAGAACCTCTTCCTTACCTCTTCCAGAAAGGTTTATTTTCTTTGTGGTAACACCTTCTAAATAAGGTCCCAGAATAGGATGCAGTCTGACTCTCTTTTTACTAAAGACCGAGTCATTCACATCTAACAAGTCACGAGCTTTTTCAGCGTACAACTCAAAACAGGAAATACTCATCGTAGACGCTGACGTGTTATCAGGTCCACAAATACTTCGTAAGATGAGTTGGACTATTCCAAACGTTTCAGTGGATTGTTCACTCTGAAGAGAACCAAGAATAGTATGAGTTTTACCACTACCAGAAGCACCGTATGCTAGAATACAAGAGTTGTATCCATTACGTGTTGCTGAAAGGGTGTTTTGAATTATCTTTTCAATTGTCCCATCTTCAGATTCTGATATCGGAAGTAGTTCTGGTGAAGCAATGATGTGATCGAATTTAAACTCTTCAGCCTGACATCTAACAGTTGTCTCATCTTCAACAGACATCGAACATGGAACATCTCCCTCGTGAGGTAGAAATGGTCGAATACGAACAGCAACTACAACAGGTTGATCTCTGCCATCTTCTCCTTTCTTTGGTGTTTTTGGAACAACTTCATCTGCATTGTAACTCGAATCGGGACCGAGACCATAAAGTGGTGTTATCGGGTCAGTCGATTGTTCCGTCTCTTTCTCTGATGTGAAACCCTTTTGATGTTTTGCATTTAGTATTCCCTCTTTATCTTCTACACAAACCCAACCACTTCCGTAAAGAAGTCCCCAAGTGGTATCATGAAGTTGAGAGAGAGATCGGATCTTTATCTTTTGACCTTCCTTTAACAACAACATCTGTTCTGAGTTGGGATCCTTTAATTTGAAAACAGGAGTCGGTCTCAGAATCGTATAAACACCATCAGTCTCTATTGGTTCAATAATTGAATAAATCCTTCCTGTTGAGGATCCAACAGCTATTAGAGGACCGTTCTTTGTGATTTGAAGAACTTGTCCAACTTCGTACTTTGAGTTGGGTCGTGGCTTCACGCGAACGACATCACCAGGTCTGAGTTTTAAAGTATTTTTATAAACATCATTAGGTCCTCTATTGGGAAGACTAATCGCAGCAGCAGCTGCACTCTTCCCAAAAGGAGACGTAACGTGAACAGCGGGTTCTGGGTCTCCCCAGAAAACAGTTTTGACAACATTTTCAGTCTCAGATTTGTTTACTGAAGTAGTAGAGTCTTGTTCTTGAAGCTCTTCTCGAGTTATGGTTTCATTTATTTGGGCAGCCTTACCTGCAGGTCCCATGTACGAGTCATCTTTTGTGAAGGGTCCGTAGACTCTTCCGAATTGCTCTGATTTAATATTAACTTCTGGAGGAACAAAATGAACCGCTAAGGAAGAATAACTGCGAGGTTCTCTAACTGACGCTATTATCTTCGACATCATACTCGCTGTTGAGCACTCTGGAGGATTGTCTGGACTAAAGGAAAGCTGCAATGCCAACGAAGGCTCGCCAACGTCTCTGGAGAACTGAACTATCAACCAGTCAGTTTCTACCTTTCTCGCTATTCTGGTGTGGATTGCTAAGCAAGTGATGTGTTCGAGAGGAATCATTCTGTGAACAGCGCCACTTACTTTACAAAGTAAGAAATATTTATTAGAAATTACTACAACTCGTTGACTCATCCTACCGAGTGGAGGTCGTCCCTGTCTTCGAACTATTCTCCAGAGGTATATTGTCCCAAGGTTGAAGTTGTGGCTGAAATGCAACGGTGGTTTTATCTCACTCGGTACTCCAGAACCTCGAACTTCTGTAATTCGGATGCAGCTGAGATCGACGTCGACTTGTTTCTTCTTTCCGAATGGATTTGATAATCTTCGAGTTGTTCTTCTTGTTGTAGTTTCTCCCTCATCCGATGACGACGAGGGTACATCTGCGGCATCCTTCACATCAACAGCTGCAGTGGTAGTGACAGTAGTAGTAGCAGTAGCACCACTACTTATAGATACACATCTGCAGGCTATGCAGGCGACTAACCCAACCACCAACACCGCCGGGTCATCCATATTGACCTCCCCCCCCC
The DNA here is from genome assembly GCA_964019425.1 of Flectonema sp. DT1601. Lineage (NCBI taxonomy): Eukaryota > Euglenozoa > Diplonemea > Diplonemida > Diplonemidae > Flectonema > Flectonema sp. DT1601. The sequence goes on along the minus strand of OZ025803.1, from coordinate 1,120,114 downwards.
TCCTTCCGACAGAGGGACAGACTGAGTTGAAAATATTATTAATTGAGGAATGGATTAAGTGTGTCTTTATTAAACCAGACAGAGGAGCGTGAAATTATGCGCAAGAAGATAATAATGTTCCAAATCGAATATGATCCTCCGATTTCATAATTTCATCTCGTTCCAGTGAACCAGAGGAACTTTCTCTTGCGGGAAACGCTGGAGTAGAATTACTTGGCTACTTTTATTTCTCAGTCGATTGCCCATTCTCCTCTCTTGGAATATTAATTAGTCGATCAGTTTAATGTAATCTTTTAAAATAAAGGAAATGTATAAATTATTAATTACGTTAAACCTTTGCAAAGTAGAAAATCTCAACTACCTCATGGACACACTATTGGCAATCAAACTGCAGGTCGGGATCAATACATGCTTACTAACAGTTTGTGCTTTGATTTCGTCGTACAATCCAACAAATTAAAAAAAAAAAAAAAAAAAAAATTATGGGAAAAAAGAAGGGGGGAAAGACGTCTGAGCTCAGTGCTTTAAACCCATATCCAGCCATCAACCTAGTCAGCTGTTCAGGAACTGTTCTTTTTCTTTTTTTTTTTCTTCTGCAACTGCAACTTTTTATAAATGACCCATTAAGAAGCAAATCGTAAAACCGAAATTAACTGCAAAGCAACTTGAAATCGGTTTTTTAATCAAATCAAATCAAATCAAATCAAATCAAAGAACCTAACTACCGACATAAAGAACAAAACCAAACGAGGTCACGCTATTAAATATGCGGTCTCGGATCGCTTGCTCACCAGCCAGGTTCAATGCAAAGAGTTTTTCAGAACGTAAATCTGGCAATCTGTGTGAAGACGCCCTACGGGAATCCTTGGTGTTTAATTTTTTTTTTTTTTTTTTTTTTTCCCCTGAAGGCTGAAAACCTCCACAGAAGGAAGTGTTGTGATAATTAAAAAGAATGTGACATCAAGAATAAATATTTAAAACATAATTAAACTATTCAGACCCTCGGCTAAGAAACCGATTGAAGTCAACAGTTGGTATCTGTGAGATCTTTTGTTTACCTGTTTTTAGTATTCGTGGAGTGATCGATAACAGATCCAAGTGGTTGAGAGGAAACTATTTGTCATCAGCATACCTGCGGTCGTACCTGTCTCTTGAGTCGTATCTTCTGCCTCCACCACCTCCACCTCCTCCTCTGCGGTCTCTGGAATCGTATCTGTCTCTTGAGTCGTATCTTCTGCCTCCATCTCTGCCTCCACCTCCACCTCTGCGGTCTCTGGAGTCGTATCTGTCTCTACCACCTCCACCTCTGCTTGCTGGTGGACGTTCACGGTTGATAGCTGGACCTTCAACGGAGATGCATCTCTTCTTCCCGTTCTTTGGATCGTCCTCAACATCGAAAGTGACGGTCTCTCCCTCAGTCAGATCACCTCCTCCAAATGCAGAAAAGTGAACGAACAGATCCTCATCGAAGTCATTGCACTGAATGAATCCGAACCCACGACTGTTCCAACGTACGACCTTACCGCTGTATGACATATTGTTGTTGTAAACTCTGAGTTGGATCGTTTTTGTAACTTCAAAAAGTAGCAATCGGGGGACCTTTTCCGGTGGTGACAACATCAACGGCTCTGCAACTCTACTAAATTCAATCAAAGGGTAGCAGCAATCATTCTTTCTACAGAAAATCGTATTTTCGGTGGACTAGCTGAGCAACTGAAGTACCAGCACCGCAAATAATCAAAACAACATTTCTTTCAAACTGCAAATCGTTTTTTTTCAGAATTAAAACTACTCCCCCGATCCACACAGCGGGCAGTCAGCAAGCGAATCGAATCGAAAAACAAAAACCGAAGAGCTGCAGGTCCACCACACGAAACTTTCGGGGAATTAATAAATTGAAAACGAAAAAAAAGCCAAGTAGATGGTTATTGGATCTCAGCCTTCAGAAACAGACAGCAGCACACTTTCCAAAAAGCCTAAAGTCTTTCCTTTCTTCTGACCATCTCCGCGACTGTCACATGCTACCGCTTTAGCTGGAATCCGTCCTCAAAAAAAAAAAAACACTTTGTGAATAATTAAGAAAAGGGGAGGGGAGGAAGGGATGGGGATAATGGGATAAAAAAAGCTGAAAGCTCCTTTTTTTTTTTACTGCGAGATGTCGGGTTTACCTGTTTTATATTTTTCCGTCGCATTGTTTGCAGCAATACTCTTCATCAATTATTAATACTTACCTGCGGTCGTATCTATCTCTGGAGTCGTATCTGTCTCTACCTCCTCCTCCACCTCCTCCTCTGCGTTCGTACCTGTCTCTTGAGTCGTATCTGCCTCCACCTCCACCTCCTCCTCTACGCTCGTATCTATCTCTTGAGTCGTACCTATCTCTGCCTCCATCTCTGCCTCCACCTCCACCTCTGCGGTCTCTGGAGTCGTATCTGTCTCTACCACCTCCACCTCTGCTTGCTGGTGGACGTTCACGGTTGATAGCTGGACCTTCAACGGCGGTACATCTCTTCTTACCAGTCTTTGGATCGTCCTCAACATCGAAAGTGACGGTCTCTCCCTCAGTCAGATCACCTCCTCCAAATGCAGAAAAGTGAACGAACAGATCCTCATCGAAGTCATTGCACTGAATGAACCCGAACCCACGACTGTTCCAACGTACGACCTTACCGCTGTATGACATGTTGTTGTTATTCTCTGTAGAGAAGTAAACTAACACAACGCCTGGTTTATGGTAATTTATTAGTGTTAACAAGTGTTTATTAATTCTAACTTACACGAATGGAACAGTAATTTGCTATTTATCTGCTTCTCTTACTTTCCTGTTACCCCTACCGAGCACTAAGTTGATCACCGCAGGGTATTCTAACACAACTCTAATAGCGACGTATCCACAAAGAAATAACGCGACCACTATTTGATAATCTTTTATAACCATCAAAGCGGAGTTAATATGATCTGGGAAAGACTGCGCTAAGTGATAGATTCCAAGTAATCGAAGAGCTGTTCCAGTGAAGTTAAGCGACCAGAATAGATAAGGACTCATCTTCATACATCCGGCAAATAGACAAACAACCATTCCTGGGTCTAACATAACAGCGAAGTAACTCACTTTGCGGATAATACTTTTAGCTTTATGGATTGCTGGGACGTAAAGAGAAAGATATTCCACAGCCTGCTCACCATGTTGATAACCGAATGCGTAGAAAAGTGGATCTTCGATCATTCTCCTCACTGCGCAGGTCACAAACCATGTCTTAGGTTCTACTAATAATGCGGTTCCTAGACAGTGGATGTCATTCGCATTCAGTATCAGTAGCTGTATTGGATGTGATGATATAAATAGCGGACCAAGTGAATCCCCCAACTTCCCAACTAACATGACGACTGCTAAGAGAACACTAAAAGTACTCACCGTTGCTATTGTTGTTGTTGTCATTTAATTTATTTATTTTTTTCTTTTAAAGATTCTGAGGGACGGCACAGACGAGTTACGATACGTCCCACTTCACTTCACTTTACTTTACTTTACTTCACTTTACTTTACTTATCCAAATGGGATTGTCTCCCCCCCTCCCTCGAGACTATGACGCTCAGATTGTATGAAGAGTTTCAGTAGCTACGAGTGACTTCATAGATTTAGTGTTCTGTAACACATTAGATATTAACCAGAAGATGAATAGTAGCTGTTGACACACAAGGGAATTAGTTGATCTGTAGCCACAACCTGATGAAATAATTAAATTAATTACTAACTAATCAACAGTGGTAGTCAACTTCTTTTAACACGCGCAGCACCCGTCTGATTTCCCATTTTCAACCAAATCTGAGGAATGATAAATATATATTTCTCAAAAGGTACTTACTCAACATCACCGACAGGTGATCAACCTGACAAAGTCCGCACAATATTTCAGTGCTGCAGTAGGAATGAACTGTACAAGTCGAATACTGTGTGGTTCTCATCATAAGAACGAAACAATTAACTCGTCAGTTCAGATTATGAAATAGAGACCGCGCGGTCATCAACGTCGATGATTAGAAACGATTAGACTTTCCTTTTGCAAGGAATCAGCTCTCAGGAGGTCTCTCAAGCATTTCTAGTCTTTCTAAAAGTCGCTGCTGTCTTTCCATCAAATTCTGCTGAACTTCTGTCTGCATTTCCCTCAGTAGTTCAGTGGTGTCTTCTCTGGCAGCTTCAACAGCTGTTGCTGCTTCCATTTCTTCTTCTTCCCGTTGTTTGTCGGAAGCCTCCTTCTCTTTTTGCAGTTGGAGAAGGGCTTCTTGACGGAGAGCGTCCTCAGCCTCTCTGATTTCAGTCAGATGTACATTGAATTCCTTAGTTTTCTTATCCATCAAATTAGCATCACTGTCTCCAACTGCTGCTGATAATGGCATTGGGATAGCTGCTTGATTAATAACGACAGACATATACTCTGTAGTTGGTAACTGTCTGGGTGATGACAAGGATTTTATGTACAACGAGAAGTGCTGAATCATTCCAGATGTTATGTATTTGGCAATCGCTGCAAGATCATCTTGTGTGAAGGCAGGTGACGCTTCACTCTTTAGGTCTTTTGAATGATAATTTATTATCTGACGAAGTTTTATTTTAAGCTCACAGAGATCTTCAGACCTTAGAATATCGAACAAAGTTAACATGTCGCCTATGAAAATAGTACAAGTCGCTGGCTTCCAATCTCTCTCCATTGCAAAAGAGATGTGACCAAACCACATGTCAACAGCAATAGAGCTCTTGAGGCATATCTCATAGTCGGGTAGCGCCACTTCCTCGCTGTCTCCGATCAGTTTCATCGCCGCCTTCAGGTCACCGGATTTTGTTAACCTCACAATATCTGTTATGTATTGAACGTTAAGAAGCGAACACTTCACTTCGGGAACTGCCAGAGCAGCTGCCTCGGCAGCAGCGGCAGCAGCTGCTTCCCCTCCAGCGATGGATTTCCTGTTCTTCGGAGGCATCAGTCCTGAAAAATAAAATACAATAATTAACAAAATCGGATACATCAGACAGATAAGATACCTACAGTAGTAATCAGTTCCATGCGGCGGAAAAAATGGGCTGTGTGGTTCGAGGACTCTGTCTGGCGGTACTTGAGCCGATGCTCAGTCCTGCCTTCCTGGAACTGTCTGTTGCGGGGACTATGAGCTGCTCTGTGGCCAGCCTGGCCCGGTTCGCCCCTCTTTGAGCCCCTTTTCTCAACAGCTTGCGCCGAAGAGCCAATGGGCACACCAGACTAACCAGGACAGGACATCTGCACACCGGACACAAGCGACCGATACCCAGACAACCTTCCCCATTCCACACAACTACTGGCCCCCCCAAAGCTGGGGATGTCAGAGTGTAGCTGACACACTCCGGCTGATATTATACCACTTCCCCAACACCAACGACGTCATCTAACCCCCGACAGGAAAAATGACGCGACCCAGACTCGAACTGAACGGGTTTTAGTACTTTTTTTTTTTTTTTCCCAGAAGGTTGTCAAAGCATTTTTTTTTTTTCTTTCCTCTCAAAAATGCTGAAAGCAGAGAGATTACTTGGTTGCGGTACTGTAGCAAATCCTTTGTGAAATAAGTTAAATGGCCTTGCAACACCTTACATAACAAGTTCTCTTTCCATCAATTCCAAAACCTGTATCACATTTCCAACCGTTCTCATGTGGCGCACTTTCACCAAATCCCCCTGCTGGTCCAAATATGCGTATGTCATTGTGCATTCCTCCTCCAGTCATTTGATAGCCTTTTGGACATCTGACCCGAGTGGCACCAGATGAACCATACCGTGAAAAGGTGCCGCAGTTTTCGGTATTGCCAGTAGAGGCTGTGACCGAAATGCTTGGCATTGTGTACTGATTGGAATGTGTATTAACACCTTTTACTAGCAACTCTAACTGGCAATCCAAAATCAGATTGGCTTCCCCAGATCTTGTTTGCCTCCTGAAGAATGAAATACATTAATGAACTGACCACTAAAAACTAACAACATGGTTTATAATGAGAGATGGTTTTGCTAATTATTTTCATCAGCAAAGACAGCTATTTGGCTATTCAGTTTGCCCAATAATAAACTCACTAAAAGCACTTCTTGTTAGTAAGAATTTTTCAAGTGCATCATTCCCTACACCCCCTGCAATCTCACCGACGGAGTAGAAGAGAAGCGAAGACGGAATAACTTGACCAACTTCATGCCAGATCTCAGGACCACAAAACCCAGCAGACTGGACACTAAATGGGAATGTCACAGTCGCGAAGAATTGTGGCTGGTCTGAGGGTACTTCAAATCGTAAATATTTTCGAAAATGCTTTCTTACTGCTGCGAAGGCTTTATCAGGATCAACAGGTTTAACATAACATTCAGTGACTGCATCATATTGAGGAGCATGCTTGCATAATCCTGTTATCAAAACTCTTTCTAAAGTTGGGAATACTAAAGCAGTCTTATCAACCTCCTCCTCATTAACATCTACGTACTGCCCTCTGTTGAACTTCGATAAATTATAGCTGTGAAGGCTTTAGTTGATTAACACATCCTTCTGAGGATGCTAAAAGAAAAACTTCATACCGAGGAATGATATCCTTCAGTAAAACACGACTTGCACGAATCGCATTGGCAAAGTAATTCAGATGCAGGGAGGTTTGTGTGATAAGTGATTTACTCAATCGATAGACTTGTAATCCACACTCAATTCTGTTTGTGTTATTTAGTACTTTGAATATACTCTTGTCTGAGTAGTATGCATTGCATCCGAATACTGACCAGTTGCAGTCTTTCCTCAATTGATTTATAATTATCGAATGAGTTTCTTGTTGAATTTCAGTTGCGACCTTCAGAGGCTCTCCTGAAGGTGATGTTGGGGGTTTCGCTGAAGAGGAACCAATCCAAAAACGTTCTTCAGCTGCTCGCAATATTGACACCCCCCTCATGTTGAATGACAGGGTGAGCTGCTTATCCACTGGCCGTGAAGCAACAGGCATTTGTTTGTGAAGCTGTAATAAAAGAAAAACATATAAAAAAAAAGGAGGGGAAAAAAATCCCTTTACAACTGTGACCAGATTGTGTTCAAAAATGACTAAATGGGACACCCTTCATGAGATTACTGTGAGAGAAAAATAGTTTTACTTTGCCACCTGAGTATCCATCATTCCTTCTTTTTGTCTCCAAAAAATAAAAAAGCTTTTCCTTCTCTGTTTTTTTTTTTTTTTTTTGTCGTAGTACTTTAAAAAAAAACTACCTCCCCCCCCCAACCGAAGGAAAAAGTCAAACGAAGGAAGGAAAAAAATGACAGGGGGGGAGGCTTTCTTCTTCCCACCCCCTTTTTTCAACGCTTTGATAATAATAGTGACTTGGAGAACTTAAGACAAGGAAAAAAAAAATTTGATGTAAAAAAGGGGGAGATTTGGGGCAAATATATTTCTGTTTAATACAAGCGTAATTTTTCTTCAAAAATGAAAGAGAAAATAAAAAAAGAAATTGTTTTTTTTTTTTGTTTAAGCCCCATGAAAAAAAATGAAAAAACGAAATCCTTCTTCCTTAACTGTGACATCAGCAGTGTTATCAGAGACTGTTGCCCTGGAAGAGGCGACTGTGCCTTCCCAAAACCGACCAGTCCAATGTGTTGCGAACACTTGTCTACAGCAGTATTGCAAGAGAGTTTTAATTGTTTTCTTTTTCTTTTAGTTGTCTTTCTGACTAAAAACATGTGGGACGCGAGGAGAAAGCAACATGTAAAGGCAGGTAGTAGTACTTTTGTTTGTTTTCTTTCCTTCCAAAAGTATACTTTCAACTCTCCCAACCCCCCAGCTTAATTTATGGCAGGGCTTCTATTTCATGTGATTATTAAATAAAAACACTTAACAGCAGGACAATGACATAGACAAACTTTTCCAAAACAGTCTTCCCATTTCTTGTCCATTTTTTTTTTTTTTTTTAATTATTGTTTTATTTATTTTTTTTGTTTTGTTTTATCGGTTTTTATTATGTGTTAAATTATCTGTTCCTCATTTAAAAAGAAGGATCTTCGCAAAAGTAAAAAGTTTTTTTGTTTTTGTTTTTGTTTTTTTTAGGGATGGGAATGGGGTGCGTCTTAATGCTGATTGAAAGAAGAAAAGGGGTGATTTTGGGATGAGAGGAGGATTTTTTTTATTAAACAAGCTTCAGGTCTATTCCTTCTTCTTCTTGGTCTGTCTGTAGACACCCACCACCTGTTGTGATTTTGTTATGTTTGTTTCGTAGAGATGACTCAAACAATGTCTTGTAAAGAAAAAACAACATACGACAGCGTGATCTCTCTCAAACGGCTCAAGGGTCAACTGTTCCTGTGGTCTCAACTTAAGCTTCTTCATCTTTTCGATCTCTCCAGCGATGACAGCTGCGGCAGGGGCAGTGGAGTCAATGCAGTTTGCCTTAATGGTGAGGATGAAGTGTCCATCGTTCTTGAGGAAGTGCTTGGCGTTGAGCTCAATGATTTCAGTCTGTGTGTTGTTTATTTAAAATGTTATTTTAGTTTCCTTTAAAATATTTACAACAAATAAAAGTAAACATACGGCGTTAGGCTGGGCAACATCACTGAAGATAACATCTACCATAGGAACAAGCATTCTGTACTTGTTTGGGAGACGGGCATCCTCAACGATTGGGACAACGTTTGGCCGCTTCTTAACCATCTCGACAAGTTCTCTGCCGGAACGTGGGGAGAATTCAACAGCGTACACCCAACCGGTTGGTCCTACCAGATCGGAAACGTGGGAAACGGTAGTACCGGAAGCAGCACCGAGGTAAAGGACCTTTGAGCCAGGCTTGATCCAAAGGTTGTCAACTCCTCCGACAATGGCGGCGGCCAACTTCGAACGGAATGGAGACCAGACACGGTATTCCTTCTTGTCATCTTCTCCACCGCTAGCCAATCTCTTCTCACCGTAAACAGAGACTCCAGGAACCATGTTCAAAGTCAACAAACTCTGCTCCTTTCCCTTCTTTGATACGTAGACTCCTTCGTGTCTCAAGTGAGCTTCGACGACAACCTGCATTCCTGCTCCTCCCTTCTTTCCTCCCTTCTTACCTCCCTTACCTCCCTTTCCTCCCTTCTTTCCTCCTTTTCCTCCCTTTCCCTTACCTCCTCCCTTTCCCTTTCCTCCTCCTTTACCTCCTCCCTTTCCTTTACCTCCTCCTTTTCCCATTTTAATAGAAAGTCGTTAAAGCTGATTACAAAAAGTGAATTATTTAATAACACCACCTGAGATCAATCATAAAACATTTGAATAAGTACAGCAGTTAGGATACAACATAAGAATAATAATAAATGGGAAAAGGATTTAGTTCGACAAGGTTTCTTTAACAAAAGGAGAACAAAAATGAAATTTTTAATAAATCTTCTAATCTAAAAAAAACGGGGGAGAAAAGTCCAAAAAATCTTCTATAAAATAACCAAATTCACATCTAATCCAACACAGTCGAAGAGACCCTCGATGGAGCTCTAGAGTGCGGTCTGTCAAACGAGAATGGAGGGCTTCTAGTTTCTGAGTACAATCCAGCAATTGGTGAACCCGGACCTCCCTCAGTAGTTGTGGTTCGAAGTGCTTCTGAGATCTTAACTACGTTTGTCATTTGATTTGTTGCCAACACCAGGTCACTTTCTACACACTGAATTCTGTTTTCATGATCGTGAAGAAGCTCATCCTTTGCTGTAACACTTTGATCAACATAACCACTTAGTTGTTTAACAGCATCGTTAACTCTCATTACGAATGCTTTAATGTCGGTATTCTCTTCTAGGATTCCTTTGATTTCAGACTTTACTGACTGGTTATCAGTTCCTGTTTGGTATTTGTTTTCTCTGAAATATAATAAATAATAAATAGCTATAAATACTAACAAACGTACTAATACGAGCCTGTTCCTCATGCATCTGCTGTGCCTCTGGACCTGAAGTAGAGTCTGCCAGTTTGATTTCCACCCCGTTGATTCTGTTTTTTTTATATTTTGTTTTGTTTTCTAACAAAGTTAACATATTTTCTAATAAAAACAGACCTGTCATTAGTAGCGTCCAGAGCATTTCGAACAATTGAAAGTTCCTCAGAGAGATTACCATCAATCTGCTTACTGTGTTGTGACAGGGCATCATGTTGAGTGGAGACGGCGTTTACTTTGCTGGCAGTTCTTCGAAGGTTTTCTTCTAAATCAGCGAGTGCTTCAGTAACTTGACGTAAATCCTCTTCAGAGGAGCCAGTTTCTTTATTAACTTCCAGTGCTGTGACTCTTCCTTCAAGTGTTTCCAGACCCTCAGCTATTTCAGCAATGTCTTCCTGTTCAGCCTTCTTAGACAGCGCCTCTCTGATCTCCTGCAGGTCTTGTGGAGTTGTATTCTGTGGTTGGGTTTATTGGAAAAAATAATGGAATCGGTCCTCACTAATAATTTTCACACTTTGTTTTTTTTTTATTTGTGCAAAAAAGGTGGATAAAAAATAAAAATAGCTCCGTACCTTACCAGTGGCTACCTTGGTCTCTAAGGTTTGGTATTTTCCGTCGAAGTCCTGCGTTAGCCGTCTCATATCGCGATCGATACCTTCAGGTGTCGGAACTCTAATTAACTTTTCTTCGATGTCGCGTTGCTTAGTTTCGAGTCTGCGAAGAGACCGTTCGTTGCCATCCCTTCGTCTGTCATTGGTTTCAAGTGATGTGATTCTAGAATTGAGATCTTCTTTTGTCGCTTCATTGTCTGCCTTTAAATGTTTTACATCACCTCCAACTGTAGTGAGCTGTGAGACGTCATCCTCAAGTTGTGATAGTCTGGTGGGTGTGGTGTTGTTATTTAGCAAAGCAAAGTTATAAATAATTTGTGAACTATTGACTTTTGTTATCATACCTTCCATTAGTTGCTAACTTTGCGGAATCTATTTGTTGTATCGCAGTGTCAAGTATTCTTGATTCCAACTCCTCTAACGTATCAGTCACACGGTTGAGGTGATCAGAGGTACGTCTGCTGCCAGACATGAACTCTGATCGAGTGATAGCTTCCCGTCTGACTTCTTCGATGGAATCTCTGACATCCTCTCGGGTACGACTGTTGACTTCCTAATTTATTAATTTAGTTGTCTTTTTACATCATAACAAAACAGTATTAAATAACTTTATTGGGTATTTAGGCTATTGCGTTGAAAAGGAATGTCGACACTGGTGATTTATCGGCATGAGAATGGACGAAACCATTCAGATTAGCTGAACGCCATCTGTAGATCAACACAGGGCGCGATAAGCGATGAAGACCAGCTGAGTCAGAGGGGACATACAAGACGTACTAGAAGGAAGGTACGTCACGACCTCATACTCAGAACAGATAAACATGTACGGACCTTACGAGAGCGTTGTTTCGGAGCAGTTAGACCCGGGTCTCAGCTAAAACCAATTTAGCTTAATCGTCAGTCTTAATACAACTTTTATTTCAACTTTAATATCCCCAGTAGTAAGAGAGAATCCGATAAAGGCTTCAGAACCGCTTAAGGTAATAGAGGTAACTGGAATCACAAAGTCCAACCCGAAGACACGTTCACTTGTATTTATCAAGGAGAAGCTGAGAGGTGTGCACTGACGTGGGGACGGAGTAATGTTGTTCATTCCCTCAAGATTGAATATTAACTTCGTTGAACGCAGACAAAATCCTGTCGCACGGGGAAAATAAATCATGACCATAAGAATTACCGGCTTTCAATCTGAATAGTTTCTTCTCCGACTACGACACTAACATACCTGGAGCTGTCTCGCGGTGGAGGAAGTCGATTCCGTAATTTGATTAGAAACATCAGAGCGGAGTTGTCGCATTTCATCCTTCACGCGATCCATCTGTCGTACTTGTCTAGCGAGGTCTTGGACTTCTACCATCTCAGATTGTAGTTCGCTGAGATCTCGAGTGAGTTTGGTAGCATCTCTATTACCGCCTCCATTCTTTTGAATGAGTCGCTCAATTGTCTTCTCTGTTGCGGATATGTGAGACCAGACTTCCTCCTGATGTGATTTTAATGTATTTTCAATATCTGCAGCACTCGGAGATCCTTCATCAGATTTGCTGTTGTCAAACTGTTCTCGTAAGTTGTCGAGTCTGGCTGACAGGTCAGCGTATCTGTTTTGAGTTTTATTTCATTTAACATAAAATGATGACATCGACATGAGTGTTTACCAAGTAAATAATAATCAGACATACCTTCTATCAATGTCTGTTACTTTAAGTTGAAGCTCACCATCGATGTCAACTTGTCGTTTCCCAGAGAGGTTGGACTCAATTGCAGTAATACGAACGCTAAGAGGATGGCTTTCTTTTAACTCGCTGATGTCTCCATGAAGTGAGTTGAGAGTTTCTTGAAAACTACGAACAACCTCAGAGAGGTGTTTACGAACAGATTGCGGTACTGATGCTGTCGGCTCATCCCACATACGAGAGATCTGTTTGGTAATCATCTCCGATATGAATGTTGTTAAAGATGATCGTAGATTCTTACAAACAGGTAGATGACGAGAATCTGGATAAAGAGGAGGAGCATTAGCTGGTCTCAGCAATTCATCTCCCAAACACGACAATGCGTCAGCACCCTGATCTGCATAAAGTGACAGAGCGGATTGAACGGCTTCCTCCATTTGGATTGTTGTCGGTTCGAACTTTCGGTCTTCTGCTCTTGCGAGTCGCAGTTCCAGCTCCCTGACTTCATCTCTCAGAGCGTTGACTGTGCCGCATAGTCTGCTTTCAAGAGAGTCTTCTATTTCATTCTGTTGTGCGAATAGTAATTCAACAGTTTGATTACTTATTTTATTATCAACAGTTTTTCTCGAAGGACTAATAACTCTGTCTCTTTGTAAACCACCCTGACGCTCTCTCCAGGGACTGGATCGACGGGTTGGGGCCCCGATTCCGTGTTCTTGGTGGGACATCAAATCACTTTTCTGTGGAAAAATAAATCATCCAAACTTAAATAGAAATTAATAATGGATAGGGGTCTTTTCTGCTTTTAATATTATTATTCCGTATGGATATATATTTGTCGGTTTTTTTGTTTTATCCCTTTATAGAAAAAAAATAAAATAAAATGAATTAATAAAGCATACCCAAACAGGTATTCTTACTACAAAACAGATCAATTTATTTCTTCTTTATTTTCCTTTCCCCGAATAACTAAAAATCCTCTTTTTTTTTTTTTTTTTCACAAGACAAAACTCGCAAAAAAAAAAAAAATAAAAAAGGAAGAGGAAAAAAAAAGAAAAAAAAACAAGATTTCCCTGGCGACTATGCTGCGTATTTTTTTTTTTTTTTTAGGAAAGCTTCTGGTACCTTTGCGCTTGAAAGTAACAACAACAAAGGGGGAAAAAAAAGAAGAAGAAAAAAGCTCAAATTCCGTTGGGCTCCTTATGGCAACACTGTGTTTACACTTGTGAAATCAAAAACCAAAAAAATAATGCGGGAAACAACTAATTTGTAACTTGCTGGTTCAAGAAAAAAAAAAAAGAAGAAAAAAAAGAGGCAAACTGATAGTAACATGTGCAATAAAAAACAAAGAAAAAATATTTTAAAAAGAAAGGCTTTACGAGTAGTACGTGGTTGTGTTTGCACCAATCAAGTAACCACCAATTTATATTTTCTTTTTTTTTTTTTTTAATTTTTAAAACAAATTCAATAATTGTAGCCCAACACATAATATAAAATAAAAACCCAAATTGAGGCCCCTCGCCCTATGCAGCGGACAGACAGACCTCCCCGAATAACACTACAGTGCTTTCACTCACCAGGGAACATCCTTTTTTTTTTTTTTTTTTTTTTTTTTTTTTGTTATAAGTAAAGCAGTATAAGATATGAAAACCTCTCTACTCCTCAGCCAATCTCTCCTCTTCCTTTTCCCAGACCTGAATTTGTTTTTTTTTGTTTGTTTGTTTGTTTTTTTTTTTAAATCAAACATTAGAAAGGACACATACCAACTTAAATTTGTTCATAGATCCGTACATATAGGTAGAGCCCCAATGAGGAGCAGTCATCACTAAAAACCAACCGATTGTTCCAAATACAAAACTCGCAGGGGAGCGCATCGTAAATCCTTGTTTGGCCATGTTTTCTTTGTTTGATCACCTCTCTGTTTGAAACAAAAGTAATAAAAAAAAAATAAACCGACCACACTATGTACCCAGTGATAAGGAACTTTTGATAATCATCAATCATACAACCAATTCAGTATCTGGTAAGAAAGATAGTTTTTATTTGCAAAAAAAAACAGACATCTCAGTTTATCTCTCAATAATAACATAATAAGAATACCAATATGAAAAGGGGAAGTGGCTTGTGTGGTTTTGTCGCAAAATGAGATTTTTTTTTTTTTTTTTTTTTTTTTTTTTCCCAGATAAGTATAGTCCCGAGTAGCATAATAAGAAAAAAATGAAACATCTAATTCGTATGACGAAAAGAAAAAAAAAAAGAAATTTAAAAAAACTAAAAATCGTTCAAGGAGTGGGCAAAATGTATGTATTAATATTTCTGAGGGTGAAAACCACAGAAATAAAATAAAATAAAATTAAAAAAAAGGGAGTATGTGTCCTGTTATCTGTTTCCGACTGCACTCCCACCCCACCACCGTAAGAGAAACAACCCGTAGGCAGGAAAGTATTCTCGCTCACATCTAGCCGCACAGCTTTTTTTTACTGACAACAAGTATCCTGCGGGGTAAGACATCAACACCAGAATTTGAGACTAAAAATCTCGGAGCTTCTTTTTTCCCCTCATACGAGTTGCTGTCAACATTGCGGTTGAACGAAATAAGAGAACAAAAGTGAAGAAGACAATCTCGTTAGCTAACTGCTTCCTAGCAAAAAGAGCAGCCTTGCCAGTGAGCTCACCTGTACAAGCAAGCGTTGTAGAAAGGGAGTGGGAAAGAACCAGAAAGAGTTAAGGACCACAGCGGGGAGGGAAATTTAAAAAAAGAAAAAAAGAACTGAAAGATTAATATTATATGCGAGAATACAGCACTTCAACAAACCCACTTCTGTACACAAACAGAATCCCACTAAGCACACTCATGAGTATGGGAACTGTACATTCTAAGCAAACTGCCTCCTGCAACAGCGAAAAGGAGAAACTTGGAGTGTGTTTTTGATTTGTAGAATCCATCAAACCTCTTTTATGTTTGCTTAATTATTTCTGTTTCACATGACTGTTGTGTTGGTTTTTTTATAATAAATGGATATGTTTATAGCGGCTAGATACATCATACGGTTACCAACCTGAAAAAGAAAGCGCGCGATCGGAACGAGAGTGAGAGGGAGGGATCCAATATTTAATGGGAACACTTTCTTTTTCTTTCTCTTTTTTCTTTTCGCTTCGCGAACGAAACCTGTTAAGGGCTAGAAAGGATTACACGCAATCAGGTAGGAAATCAGACTAAAGTCGTATCAGTCAGTTGTTTTCTTTCTTTCATTTTATTTGTTATAAACTCAAACATATAATTACGTTCCTCACAAGAAGTAATTATTCACACCACCTCCTGTTGTTAATTAGCGCATCTACAAGTGAGGACTTCTGCTACGCACTAATACAAAATTGTCACGTCAACGTCTACCGACTGAAGCACATGACTACCAAAGAACGGCTTATTCAAAAATAAAATAAAACAAAGCAGCATCATACAGTTGGAACTAAACAAAACATATTCTGGAGGGAGGCAGGTGGTATTTCCGTGCGTTTAAATTTTTTTTTTTTCGTGTCTTTTTATTTCCCTGTATAGCTTTCTCATTTTGCATTGCATCAATAAAACAAGCGATAAGGATATCTTGTTTCTGTAATGAAAGGGAGATAAAAAGGTTTTCCTTTTTTTCTTTTTTGTTACCTCTCTTCGTTTGCAGTTGTCAGCACGTAACTCGCTGCGTATTGAGAGCCTCTCTCCCTTGCAGTCAATGCCCCACCAAAAAAAAAAAAAAAAAAGAAAAATAATAATAATAATAATAAAACAAGAAACGCAGGCAACTAAATAAAATCAATGAGTTGAGTAACGTTGATTGACTGCAAAGCAACTTCAAAAACTTTTGTCTCAACTTTTTAATTAAAAAGTTCTCAACCAAAAAAAAAAAAAAAAAAAAAAAAAAAAACTGCTCGCGATAAACCAGGGGGGAAACTTCGCAACACTTGCACCGCAATACTACAACTACAAAAGACGAGGGAATAAAAAAAAAAAAAAAAAGGAAAATTGTTCTCTCTCAGAAGTGAGTGAGTTTCAGTGTACCGCAAAAAAGAAAAAAAAAGAAAAAAAAAGAACAGACAGTCGGATCGATAAGATGCAACACGAATCCACCACACTCACAACACATCAAGAATTCGTATAACAAACTCTTTATTAATTTTACAAAAAAAATTGAAAGAAGAAAGAAGAAAGAAGAAAGAAGAAAGAAGAAGAAGAAAAAAATATCAGCCATAATCTACGGCTTTTATGGGTTTTTTTTTTTTTTTTTTTTTTTTTTAATTTGATTAAAGACAGCAATGTTCTAAACAAAATCCTCACAAGTAACTAAAACAGGTTTATGAGTGATCAATAGCTCTCTACTTCCAATTGTTGATATCTTAAAACCCTGCACCTCAAACGTAACCACCTTCTTGAGAGAAAACCTTTACAAACAACTGAATCAGTCACGTCAAATAAAGACAACAATCAGCGCCAAGGTTACGTCATCGATAGAGGAGACTTGTTACTTTCCGTTATTTTTTGTTTTTTTTCCTTTTTCTTTTTTTTTTTTTTTTTTTCACGATTACCCGCGGGAGGAGGGGGGGTTCAGCACTTTTCCTTTGACGACTTCGACTTCGATAATAATAATGTGTACACATTAAAGGGGTTCAGGCAGGTATTTATTACCTCCAACAGCAAGAACAAGATATTAAAAAAAAATAAAGAGAAAAAAAATAATCCTTTCACTTCTATCACCACCAAAGGACAGACAATTACCTGCTCCTCCCACAAATGCTACCAAGGTTTACTGAAGAGGAATAACCAAATGATGCAGGAGGGGATGCATCTCCAAGAGGAAGTGATGTGAAGTCATAAGTGAATGACTTCACAGAATTAATTTGATTAAAATCGGATCCAGAATCAATATGAGAGTGAGGTGTTGGATTAGATTTTATAAATCGGTGATGAAGTAATTCTGCTGCCGTCCCACGTTTGGAAGGCGACAACTCAAAGCAAGACGACAAGAACGATGCTCCAGCTTCGGATAACTTTTCGGGTGTTACGGGAGGAGTGGCTGCATTACTCCTTTGAAAAATAATAACACTGAGAGGGTTATCGAAATTACGTTCTGCATATGGATGCTTGCCGCTTGCCATCTCAACTAATACACATCCCAAAGACCAAATGTCACTTCCTCTTGTAAACCGTTGATCACGCATTACTTCTGGAGCAGTCCATAATGGAGTTCCTAAGAACTTCTTAATCTGCTGCTCTCCTTTTCCAACTACTTTTGTCGCTGCACCAAAATCAGCGAGTTTGCAAACACCTTCAGGCGTGACTAGAATATTACCACCTTTAATATCCATGTGAATAACTCCATTCTCATGAAGGTATCTCAGACCTGCTAATATCTGCACGAGGTACATCCGACAAACGTGTTCGTCAAATGATCCGAACTTTGAAAGAAGCGATGAAATCGAACCTCCCGGTACGAATCCAAGTAACACGTTAAAGACACCTCTCGCGATATCACAACCAATGTACGTAACGATGTTGTTGTGACTTAGTAGTGAGAGAATATCAATTTCTTTTTGTCTTTCTGCAAACTGTTCCGATGAAAGTTCTGACGACATGTGAATCTTCTTAACAGCAATCAGCTTTCCAGCTTTGAATCCCAAATGAACAGTTGCATTGGCTCCAGACCCTAATACACATTCTCCAACTTTGTATCCTCTTCCCTCCGGGTTCGAACCTGAGGTTAGATCGAAAATATAACCTGGAAACATAGTTTTCATACCAGCTGCGGTACTGACCCGAAAGCTTATTTTATCTCCGTGTTGAAGGCTTTGGCGACCTTGGGCCGCACGTCCATTTAAAAATGTTCCATTAATACTTTTATCTTCAACTTCAACGGAACGGGTTTTCGCATCGAGTAAAGTGACAACAAACTGAGTGTGTGAAACCAGTTTATTTTTAAATATTTCACGACCAAAGTGAAAAGTGTGCTCATAAATATTAATACTTTTATATTGACAATCTAAAGCAATGAGTCTAGCCCAGCAAGAAGGGAGTGTAGGAGATGGAGGGATACTTGCTGGTTGTGTGTCTACCTCACTAGCTATAAAGGTCTGAGAATCTGGTATTGAAGAATCGTCAAGACATCTCCTCCCTCTCCTACTGGATCTACTTCCAGCTATGCTGTCTTGTCTTGAATGGACTCCTCCGATGTGATTCGACATTCTTTTTAAATTAACAACACACATCTGACTCGGTCCTCTCTGTGTTACACCAATTTCACTTTCGCTTTCCTCAGAAAAGTCATCACCGTATCCCCGTCTTTCTTGTGACACTTCTCCTTTCTTAGCACCACAGCACCCAGCACCCATTTGTTGGCTTCTTTTTTTTTTTTTTTCCTTGTTTTTGTTGTTTCTCCCTCCGCCCTAATAAGAAGAAAAAATAATTTTCAATCGTCGCTGTGAACACTACTCAAGCAGCTTAAACACATGCAGACCGTGTGGAATATGTATGTGGATGACAAATAAATGTGTTTACCTGAAGAGAGAGATGAAGACTTGAAAAGTAATAATTTAAAAGTACCACAACTACTCATATTCAATAACTGATTATCGCGATTAGGAGGAGGGGAAACAGTGGTAGTGATGGCAAGAGAACGTCTGCTCCAGCTCTCGAGGTTATGTTTTTTTTTTTTCTTCGCCGTACTTCTTTCCTTCCTTCCCACCGTTTCTAAGGGAAAAAAAAAAATGCAAAAATTACGAATCAAGAATTAAAAAAAAAAAAAAAAAAAAAAAAAGAGAACGAAAAAATAAAATGTTTTCTTATTTCTTACTTTGAAGAATTTCATTGTCTATTTCTCCCGTTTTTTTTATTGTCGTTGTTATTATTTTTTTCTTCACAAGGAGATCCTCAACACAAGAACAGCTTTATTAGCTTCTGCCAATACAGACTGTCATCTGACAGCTAATATAGACTGCCATCCGTTCTACAATCTGTCTTCCTATTTTACTTTTTAGACATTTTTCCGCTTTCCATCACAACTGTAGTAACATATAAAAAAAGAAAATTTCGATATTCAAGAGTTTAGTTCTATGTTAGACATTAAAAAAAAAAAGGTGAGGGGGGGGGAAGTCAGACAAAAGGAGAGCGATGGGTGATTATATTAAAACAGAAAATGACTCAACAAGTTAATTCTAAGACGACAGTAGTCTTAGCCAGATAGAGTATCTGAATGAATGTTGAGGAGGGAAGACTCACACACAGTGTCTCCCTTCCCTTTTCTTTTTTTTTTTTATTAAAAACTGTACAATACCAACACGCCTTTTTTTTTTTTTTTTTTTGGTTGTTTCTTATGTTCGTTCTCATTTTAGTTTTTTTTTTTTTTTTTTTTTTTAAATTTCGGGTCTCAGGTTTTTGAGAGTTTGCTTTAATTAAATGGTGACAACATTTAGTAAAATAGTGTTGCACTACATAACTTAACGAAAGTTTCGACACATCAGTAATAGTCAGAGTATTACTGGTGATCGTAGGTTGTTTTTTTTTTAGGGAACAGGATTATGTTAGAGACCTTTTTTTTGTTGTTGTTGTCCATTTTTCCTTTCATTCTTTTTTTTTTTTTTTTTTTTCAATACATTTTTCCGACCCCCGGCTAATAATTACATTCCAACAGAAAACAGGTTTCTCTAATCCTGCGAAACTCTGTTGGGTTGGCTTTTCCTAAACCAAAAAATCCGGCAACATCCTTCCTCGCTGTACTTTCCTGCAGGTTACATATATGGGCTTATTTCGTGTTTATTGCTATTCTTTTTTTTTTTTTTTTTTTTTTTCTTGTCTTTTTTCTTACTCTCACGTGGGCTTTTTATTTAGTACGAGAAACACCTTTTGAATTGATCAATAATGATGAAGAACTCAATTAAGATACAACACAACACTTACATTTGATTGTGTCCTCTTCCTCTTCTTCTTCTTCAACTTCTTCACATTCCTCCAGTTCTTCAATAGAATCATCATCGTAGGGTCCGTGTACTACTGGTTGTGCAGTTCTCTTTCCAACCCTCGTTGCTTTAATGTTAGTTGAGAGTGGTGGTGGTGCCTTTGTTTGTTTATTCTCATCGGGTACGACAACCAATTCTGAAGTCCTTCTCTGTTGTTGTTGTTGTTGTGGTTGTTGTTGTTGCTGTGGTTGAACCCTTCTAGTATTAGAACCAGTTGGTGACGCAGTATATAAAATAGGTCTTTGATTTCTTGGAGTTGTTTCAGCTCTAACCGAGGGCAACATAGACCAAACAATATAACACTTGAGGAGTACAACGCAATGACTTTGTGATGAGTTGAGGGGATCACCTGAAAGACTGGCTCCAACTTCTTGATATGTCTGAGATGGAATTGATTTACAAACAGCTGATATGATTGGCTGACCGTATTTAGGAGGTGCTGTTCTTGGACTCCAAGCAGAGAAGCCAGTCACTTGAACACCCGCAACCAATGCCATCCTGTGAAGGTATCCAAATAGCTCAACATTCTCTTCTGGTAGTGTGACTCCCCTTTTAAGTTCAGGAAATATAATCCTATTACTGAGTTGTTGATAAGTTGCTTTCTTAACTAACTTTGGTTGGCGATTCCTAAAAATATAAATCATTCCCTGACCATTAGCTGCCAATCCCATGGTTACCTTTCCTCCAGTAAGACCACAAAGGAATTCAACTGGTTGAGGTGCTTCTTCTAAAAGTGATGTATGAGGAGGTCGTGGACTGTTATTCAGCGGATCGGTATCTCTTCGATTGCGAAGCATTGCAACGTCAGCCATGTGTGAAACACAGCCGGCTGTACTTGCTCGTTCTCTTCTCATGGTGTTGGCGCTTGCGATTCTAGCCGAGTGGATGCTTAATGATTGCTGTGGTTTTACTGGAACATCATCACTGTACTTTACTTTACGTTGTTGTTGTTGTTGTTGTTGTTGCTGCTGCTGCTGTTGTTGTTTTAATGGTCGTGGTGTCAGTGATGACTGTTTTGGAGCATCCTGATCACCTCCTCGAACATCAACCAGACTGTCTGAATGTCTTCTTCTAAATTGAATTGCTTTTGCACTTTCAACATTTTGTTCACTGGCACGTTGATTCTTACGAGGGGTTCTAACAGCTGGTATGTTTGTATTAGTTCCTGGATCTCTGGGAAACATTGGAACGATGGCTGATTTCTTAGGTGGGAGTGGTGGTTCATCAAGATTCTCTTCATCATCTGAATAACCAACATCATCATCATTTACTAAATGAATTCCTAAAGGAGTTGGTTTTTCTCTAGTTGACATCCCACCAGAAACTGATGACGCGATTAAGTGAACTGATCCTTGAGATCTGGGTGTGTGAAAGTTAGTCATCGGAGGTAGTGCTGATCCCATCCGTGTGTGTCCCTGCCTTGGAGGGGTCGCTGGAGCAGAACAATTAAAACTATCGTTTGTACTGATACCACCAGATCTCTGAAAAATTGTCGTCCTACCGGAATCAATCTCAGGAGAACGAGCTGATAAAACACTGCTTATGCACTCTACCGATCTACTGTGTGAGTGTTGAAATCGACGTTGGCCAGACGTGGGAGGAGTTGCTCCAGGAGTCCCTGCATTGTTACCGTGGGGACCAATCTGGAGATGAGGAATGAAACGAGTTCCAGTTTTGGAAACATTATCAGAGTTCTGAAGTTCTGAAATAGCGAATTGTGATACCGCGTGACTGACTTCAGCCCATTGAGCATCACTTCTAACTGTAATATGATAATGAGGATTTGGTAACACATCTCCTAATATAGTACGAGGGACAATACCATCAACAAACCTCTGTACAGTAACTCTTGATCTACCCTTGGCATCTGCATTCTTACCAGTGAAAGTAAAGTGAAGTTTCAAAGCTATTTCTGAAACAACCATTCTGGTAAACATAGATGTGCTGAGAACCACTAAAGCAGCAGCGTAAACAGACTGCTTGCAGTAGTAAGAAATCCCAGAGTGCAGCGCCTGATGTATTTTTGTAATTTCAAAACGAGCTTCGTCTGATGTAACGTTTGTAGAAACACCGAGACGAAATTTTCCAATCCTTGGCGGCAGAGACTCAGAATGCCTTTCTGCTATAAATGGATGTAACAACGCATCCTCAGCAGACAATCTACTGCTCGGACTAAACTGTAGTAAATTACTTAACAAGTCCAACGCATTCTCTGATGCTGGTGCTTGAATCCTCGCCACTAACTTTGATAAACCTTCCTTTGAATTCTTACGAGAAGTAGCGATGTCTTTGATACGTTGACTCTTGACACCTAAATTATTTAAAGTTTCAACATCGGGAGTTATGAGTTCACAAATCTTTTCAATTTGATCATAAGTGGTATTACCAGGGAATAATGGTTTGGTCTTCAGCAACTCTGCGAAGACACAACCAGCTGCCCACATGTCAATTGCACAACCATAAAATGGAGCGTTTACAAGTACCTCAGGTGCTCTGTACCATCTCACGGTGACGTAGTCGGTAATTTTTCCAGCGTTGTATTCGGGTATTTCTCTAGAGAGGCCGAGATCACCTATTCTGAGGTCACAATTTTTAGTATTAATAAGAATATTTGAAGGTGTAATGTCCCTATGAATAACACCTGCCTGATGCATAAACTGTAAACCTTTCATTATTTGAAACATCATAAAGCAGACATGTGGAGCTGGTAATGCCTGGCCAGAATTCAGTAGCGCTTTTAAGTCAGTTTCCATTAATTCGGTTACCATGAATATCGACTTGAAGCGATGTGGATTTGATTTTGGATAAGTCAATACTAATGATTTTAGACTCAGGATAGACTTTACTTTGAAATGTTTTAGTAGTTTTATTTCTCGAAGAACTCGAAGTGATAGGTCGTCTTCCGTTAAGATATCTTCGTGAATCCTCTTCATGGCCACCATTTCCCCCGTACTCTCATCAACTGCTTGTAACACTAGCCCATAACTTCCTTGCCCGATAACCTTCTGCAGGAGGTACTGCGATCCAGATGCCGCCTTGTTGAGCTCATCCTGGAGGGTTGTCAGGGACATTATATATCATGTTGTGACTTGGACCCCCCCTGCCTCGCCCCTGCCCAGCGCACTCGATCCTTGATGTGTCGATCTGAAAAATAAACTGATAAATAAAGTTGAGGATCAGTTGGAAAGCAAAAGTGAATACGTAAATTAAAGAATTTTTTTCTTCCTTTTCGCTAAGGCCAACACTCCCCAGGGGTGGTGTAATCGAGGCCGTTTCGCGACGAATCTTGGGGACGGCGTCGTTCGCTGTGTTTTTATTCGTAAAATCTAAAACTAATACAGGATATCAACAGACAAGACAACCACAGAAAAATGGTTTTTACATTCGCATACTCTATCAATTACTATCTGCAAAGAAGTAAAAAAAGAGTTTTGCACAAGATCCCCCTTGGCGCAGTCGGTAGCGCGTCAGGCTGTTAACCTGCAGGTCGTTGGTTCGAACCCAACAGGGGGAGATTTTTTCATCAGCTACTTTTCATTTTTTCCTGTGAATAGATTTGTTAACAGCTGTTCTAGCAAAGAAATAACACTTCCACTTTTTTTTTCCTTCCAACTCTCACTTGGTTCTTTCTTTATCACGGGTAAGGGTCGTCAAGTTGGTAGTGACACTTTTCTTTATTTCGTTCAACTCATTTCTTATTTGAGGACTCTCTTACGCTCGTCAAGGTTGTTGAGGGTGACCCCCATTTTAACAAAACTAATCATAAACATCAAAGGGGGAAAAAAAATCCTCTCTCTCTATTCTAATTTCTTCGCTGCACAACATGGGTATAGGCATTATTCATACATCAGTCTGTTCATTCTAAAGCACGCACTCTACTTGCATGCTCCCTGAGAAACTTCCACCCGATTGCCTGAGGGTGGTCAGTAGGGATAATCGATCGGTCTCGAACTTGGAGGGTGGATGAGTGTGCAGTATTACTTCCGCATGTCAGCAGTTTTTCTGTGAAAGGTCTTGGTGGCATCGTCCCAGACACCCTTGACCTCTTTTTCAAGAATTTCCTTAACACGGTCCTTAAGTTTGTCTTTCTTCGAAGCCCGCTTGTGCCAAATGTTGATCCTGGTTCCACCGCTTCCGTTTGCCTTTGCGACGTTGTATTCATTTTGTACAGCTACAACTTCATCGTTTTCGATGTCCTTTGAAGTGAAGCGCTGACCAATAGCCGCCATCAAAATGTATCTCCAAAAGTTGTCGCTGTTGTGTTGTTGTTGTTGCTGTTTTGCTGGACATGGCCCTGTCTAATAGTTGATTTAACAAGTTTGACATACCACACACTGCTGTCTTCAACCATCCAAGTCCAGATTCCTCCTTCCTTCATCTCTTCATCCTCCCAGAAAGGGCGAACTCCAGTGCGACAGAGTAGGAATCCCTATTGTTTTTTATTGTGCCTTGAGACTGCATTGATTTGCTAATAAGAAAGAGAATCATACCTGCTTGTTTTCATGAAGCTCACTAGGTTTTGGCAATTCCAAGTTACAGACCCAAAAGTCCTGGACTGTAGTAATATCATGCTCCATCTTGATCATGTTGTTCTTGTAGGCCTCATCAGGACTGTTGGCATTCTTCTTGTCCTCCTCAGTTGGCAATCCCTTAAAAAACCAATAGTTCCACGCCTGGTGAAGTTTTAACGCCATGGCGCTGCACACCCTGTTAGGAGGAAAGGGTAGTAAATAAAAATAAGCATGCATTATTCATAAGTATAGATAAGGACTAGTGGTTTTGGATCGAAAATTGTACTTCTTAACCTGAATGATGAGAAAACAGTAATGAACCTTAGCACCGCAACGATCAGCTAAAACTAAACTGACTATGGAAGTTAATGGGGATGAGTAGTAGCAGCTTTGTTCAACAACAGAGTGGTGTAAATTGGCCAATGTAAATAACAACATAGCTTGCACTGCAATTCCTTTCTTCGGAATTGCTAAGGAGAAACTTAGATTGCTCTCTTTTCGAGATGTGGGTGTACAGGGATAAACTTTAACTTAAAAGCAAAATAAAAACAATGCGCACAATGTGTGCTTGTTGGTTGAGATAAGTGGTTTTCTTCTCACCTTGTAAGTTCCAAGTGACAAAAAACCAGCAAAAACAATGAATGGGTAAATTGATAGGGAAAAGGCAACAAGGCACTTGTGGAATTATCCAAAGTAAGAAAGAAAAATAGAAATCTACTATGCTGTGTAACTGAAAGATAAATTGTTTCTCTTTTGGTAAGAAACTGGACATGGACTACATGTCCTTAACATGCGAACAGTCTTGTGATCTTATGTACTTACTTTCTTTCAAATATTAGTTTTAAGGGAGATTCAGAGAACAAATACAAAATTAACGATTAACTGGGGAAGCAAACCTGCTACGGTCCTTATGATAACAAACAATCCTACCCACGATAATGTCACTCCATGATGTCGATATCATGTCTCGGTGAATGGATTTACCAGTTCGAGTCGAGACTTACGTTTGACAAGTTTAATTGGGTTCCGCATCACCTCTCGTGCTGCTGGTTAATTTCATTTCTTCGATCATCTTACGTTCGGATTCCAGCTCGCCTTCTCCATCACCACTAACGAGTTGGTGATATGCTATAAGTTTTAGTTTTCTGGATTCATTCATCTTTTTCAGAGTTTCAACGGGATGCTCAAATGTACGACCAGACTCAACCAGTGCCTGCTCTGTTGGTTTAAATGCCTCGATGTAAAGGGTCGATTTATTTTTAAGGATCCCAACCTGAGAAACTAAGTCTTCACGAACTTTAACCAAATCTTTCTTCACTTGTGAAAATTCCTTTGCTTTTGGGTTTAGGCTTTCCATATGCATTTCTTGTTGCATGTGAGCGACCTGAATCTTTTCAGTCAGGGTGTTGATATTTGCTTCCTTTTTGTATTGCAGATCTCCTATGGTGAGGTACATGTTTCTGAAATGTTCCAAGTAGTCGCCATGAATTTCTAATTTCAGATTTTCTATCTCACGTTCTGTGGTTCTCATATTTTGTTCGATTGCATTACAGTGAGCAGAAACAAACTCATCGAGACTGTCGGTTACTTCTTCAGCCAACTCACAGTTGTAGATTGTTAGTTCCAAAAGATGTTTGTGTTGCATTGCGAACTCAGCAAAGTGTTGGTATTCAACTTTTCTCTTCTCTTCCTGCTCTAAGCTGTGGATTAGTGATTGTACATAAGTAAGTCTGCGTTCACCAAGTCGAACTAATTCCTTTTCAAGAGCTTCAATTTTTTTCCAGCAAACATCTTGTTGTAGAAGATTCTCTTTGAAACAACAACTTAGCTTTTCCATCAAATTCACATTAGTGCGAGTAGCATTGTAGTCTTCAAGATTCACATTCTCAATCTCTTTAGTGAGGGATGCGAGGTCAAGCTCACACCGCTTTTTCAACACTTCCCTCTCTCTCAGTAAATTGTGAATAGTTGAGTTCGCATCACTGTGAGCTTCGTGAACTCTTTTGAGTGGATTCTTGAAGGAATCCTCAGTGACTGAATCAATAATTTCAAACTTCTTTGTTATCAAGTCCGCCAACGCTTCCTGCATAGTGATCTTTCTGTAGTAGAGACTCTCAGTTTGAGACATTTCACCACTTTCAACAGCAAGCTGTTGCTGCTCTTCAACCTCCTCAACTTCAAATCGAACTCGTCTGCACTGTTCTTCAATATCTGCTAAGTGTTCTTTAACTTCAGCTTGATGAAGTACGTCAGCTAAAAGAGTTAGAACTGGATCTGTTAATCCTTCCCATTCACTTCCTTTTAAATTTGAGTCCAATAGCAGGGTATGAATTTTATTAAGAATCGTCTTTCCATGAGCAACTACTTGAGAGAAGAAACCAGCTGACAGTGATGCGTCTATTCCGTTTACCTTCTCAATGAGATTGTCGAAGAATTTAGTGTTTGGTTTACTGTCGGGATCAATTAGTTCTCTTACTTGCATTTCCTGTGCACAGGCACTCATGTATCGTGATACATTGAATTTCCGAATGTGTGAAAATGAAAGAGCCCTTCCATAGTCTTTTATCAAATCGTTTGTTTTTTGGTGAAGTTTCTCCAGTTCCCCTCTTTGTTTTACACTCCAACGCTGTTCATGAACTTTTTTGCAAAGCTCCTCGGTATCCAATACCATGTTTCTCATTTTATCATTTTGAATCTTCTGCCTTTTTGCTGCATCCAGACTGGCTAGGAGTTCGTGGGTTCTGGAAATCCTGCTCGCAGTGTTTCCATCACACTGTTGGATGTTAATCGATGCGGCGGGTGCCACTTCCATGCTGCTTTAAAGCTGCCTGAACCTTTAGAAAAATAAAATTAAATAAAAACCACTCACTACAATACCAGTCAAATGTGTGCATATTATGTGTATTTTCAAATTCTTTTTCCGTTTTCTTAATTTTCTCTTCTCTTTTTTTTGTTTCCCTACTTAAAACTTAAATCGGATGAGCTCCGTGATGCTGTAGTTCGCTCCAGCAAACTAACAACAACCTTCAGAGAGACGTCTTTAAGAAGAGTTCGAGTAGATGATGGAGTATCCCTCAGCATTCCCAGGCAGCTGTAGGTTTCCAGGGTTGATCACTACTTTCTGGTTCGCTGGAAGAGTGAAGGCGTATCCTCCTGGACGTGGAGCGTTGATTCCTAATCCTGGCATCGTTGTGTTGTGTAAGAAGTGTGTAAAAACTGAAGTGAGGGGGAAGGTAATTCTTAATCCACAAAAGAAGCAATTACGAAAACAACTCAATTTTTAAAACACAACAAGGCAAAACACTCGTCACACGGAAAACCTGCGTGCAGACCGGAAACCAGTACAAAACAGCAGCAAAACTTCTGGAGAAGTTGAGAAAAGGATTTTTTTTATTGTTTGTTCTTTTTTTTTGACCCCATCTGGCGAGCAATGGGACAAAAAAATAAAAACAAAAGGCAAACACGAAATATACCCGATATTAAATCTCAGGTACAGAGAGGGAAAGGTGCCACAAGAGTGAAATGGCCAAACGTCTTCTGTAATCTCAACCAAAGAGTGACAGAAAGAGAGAGAGAGATATTTAGAAATAAAGAACTGTTGAACTAACAACTGATCTCAATAATATGTATAGAAGGAAATAGAACAAATGAAAACAAAAAAGATGTGAAACTCACTCTCACAGCTTTCTGGTTCTGAGGGACTTCAGAGCCTTGGCAACCTGCTCGCTGCTGCACTCGTTCTCGAAGAAGGTTCCCTGAGCATCCTGTTCGCACTGGCCAACTGGTTGGGTGCTGCTGGTGGCGAATCCACTGCAGGTGGTGGAGGTCAGGTAGTCCTTCATCACCAATCCAGCTGAGGTGCAGCTCTCAACCATCGCGGAACCTCCTCCAGCGGTTGGAAGACACTGGCCAACTGGGAACGAGTGGGATTCACATCCCTGGCTGCATGCTGAGTCAGTGCACTGCTTCTGGGTGAATGAACCCGATGGAGGACCTGGTGATGGAGGGGTTGGTGGTGGGGATGGTGGAGTTGGTCCACTTCCCGACACCTCCGAGGTACATGGAGAGTTCTTCAACAAGCACTGGTTCGATCCCCTGGACACTCTGATGTATCCAGACTCTCCCCAGCTTGCTCCCCAAGAGTTCTTGATGATCCAGTAGTCAGCACCGTATCCAACAATGAGCACTCCGTGGTCAAGTTGCTTGGACTCACAGTTGGTCATCACTCCTCCGGTGTACGTCTGCCATGAGGACGCGTCAACGGCAATCGAAAGAGGTCCGTTGGTTGACACCCAGGTGGCCATCTCAGTCTCGTCGTGTGCGATGTCCTTGTGTCCACTGATGGTGGTTCCAACGGTCATCGATGACACGTCCTTGCAGCTTCCAGAGTCCCCACCTCCGCTGGTGTACGGGTACGACTCCTCGGTGACGATCTGTCCCTTGTGGGCGCTCAACAACCACTCCAGGGCGTTGTCCATTAACCCTCCGTTGCACCCCGAATCGGTTTTGTCACATGAAACAAGTTCCTGCTCTGAGATTGATGTCAACTTGTTTCCGGCAAGGAAGTTTTGTCCTTCGATTCCTCCGGTGGTGGAGAACGCCCAGCACGATCCGCACTGCGCCTGGTTCTTCACCTGGGTCACCGCTCCCTTGCTTCTCCAGTCAACAGCGTCGGCAGCAGCTCTGTTCTGTGACTCACTGAACTTCTTGGCTGGGCCAGCCTTGGTAGGGACGTTCAGGCTGTGGTACACTTTGAACTCATCAGCGCTCAGGTCAGAGTAAACGTTCATTCCGAAGCTCGCTCCAGGGTTTGAAGCCTCCAACTCAGCTCCCTTCATCATGTTGTTCTTGAAGATCGATCTTCTCTTCACTTCGTCAGATCCGGAGTACTGCTTTCCGTAGGTCTCCTTGTAGTTGCTCCACAACAGACTCTCGTTCTCCTCAACGTAGCTGAGGGGAAGGGCCGAGGTGGCGGCGGCCATAGCGAGCATGCAGGCGGTCTTCATTTTGAAAAGTGTTTTTTGGAATTCAATAGCTGGAGGACGGGGAGGGAAAAGAAATTAGAAATACGCAACTCCTCTCAGTTCAGAACAATCAACAAAACAGAACAACAAGCAGCTCATAATCCAACAAAGACCATCTAATTGTATAAGGCTGTGAAAATAGTTTAATAACCATACTTACCTTTTGAAATATTTATCAAAGTTGGCATTGCCGTGTGTAAAGCGAGTTGCAGGGAGTTCCTGTTTCCCTGCCTTTTCCCTTTTCCTTTTTTTTTTTTTTTTTTTCTAAATACTTTTTTTTTCAGGGGTTGGAGAACACCAGGAGTGATGTATGACGGAAACCGTAAAAATGTATTTTATTTTGTAAATAGTCTTGTTGTTTACAAAGTTAGTTGTGTAGGCTGACCGTCACTTCCGTGTTGGCTCTCCATCTCACCCTCAGCCTCCCAATCTCTGGCCATCATTAAGACTTCTGATACGTAACAGTGTATCCTGAGTTCTGAGCTGGTAGGTACAAGTTTCCTGGCAAGATGTTGTATGCCTGGTTTCCTGGAAGTGCGAAGGTGTATCCTGCTCCTCCCTGGGCTGGTCCTCCGACTGGCATTGTTTTAGTGGTGTGTAGTGTAAATCTATTGATCAATATGATAAAAATTAAACTTCGATGACAAACATCTGACTCGCACAATACATTCTACTCGATAAGTTCAGTGACTGTAGCCATCAAAACCTAACCTCTTCCTATATTTGACTGAAGATGAGAAGAGAGAATAGGAAACTGTAAGAAACACGAAGCAGATTCAGTACCAATTGTGTAATAGGAAGTTGTGTCAAACTATTTCCTGCTTCTTTTTTCCTTTTTTTTTTTTTTTTTGAAGAAATGAATAAAGTCTTTCTTCTCTGTATTTCTTCTTTTATTTTTTTTAGAAAACTAACATCCTACGAAGAGTTCGAGTAGATGATGGAGTATCCCTCAGCATTCCCAGGCAGCTGTAGGTTTCCAGGGTTGATCACTACTTTCTGGTTCGCTGGAAGAGTGAAGGCGTATCCTCCTGGACGTGGAGCGTTGATTCCCAATCCTGGCATCGTTGTGTTGTGTAAGAAGTGTGTAAAAACTGAAGGGTGATAAACAGTATTGAAGTTTATAAACTGAGGTGAGGGGAAGTCGATAATTCATATAAAAAAAACACAAAACTGGCTACTTTCGTAATTGCTTCTTTTGCGGATTAAGAATTACCTTCCTTGTAATAGAGTCCGTCACTTTCCTCGTCTTTATCGACACCCCGCCCCCCCGCAAAACCCGCAAAAGGTTGTGGTTTAAGGAAAACGATAAAGTATGCTACGGCGAGCGCTCGTCCATATCATCTTTTCGCAAAGTCTTCCGATTGAACCGTGTTCCTCCCCTCCCCCCCCTCCGCACACACTACTAAGAACTAACTTTTCTTGGATACATATGAAGTGTTGTGAACTGGAAAGAGAATACAAAAGCGATAATTTCGTATTATGCGACCCACAGAAACAGCAGCCTGAAAAGCTCGCGCTCTCGCAATCGCAATCTCCCCAGAAGCGATTATTGTTGCTCTGGGAAAAACGAAGCAAGAGGGAGGGAGGGAGGAAGAATTGCATTTCGCTTTGAAACGAAGCAAGAAGGAGGGAGGGAGGAACAATTGCATTTCGCTTTGTTTGTGTTGGTTTTTCTTGGAAATGGTCACTTCCCCCGCACAAGGAGAAGTGGGTATCACGACAAAAGGAAAGGAAAAAGATGACGCGGAATTCAAAAGCAACCGGTTCGAGTAACGAAATGGAAAGCTTCGAATGTATAGAATACTTGAAAATAAGCACGGGCAGTGTAGCTGGTGATGATCAGAGAAAACCAATCCCTCCGATCAAGAACCATCATCGAATATAATATATAATTTAAAACAATAACAGAAACATGGTAAAAACCATAATATAACCAATTTTTTTTTTTTTTTTGAGTTTCCCTCAGTCTTCCACCTGCGAACCGCGAGGAACAAAAGAGCCGAGGAGGAGAGAGAGAGAGGCAGACGTCCGCGTGTCGTTCATCCATCGTTCAGTCAAGTCAAACGACACACGCAAGAACCATCGTCAAGACAGCTTACTTAGTTCTTCTTGACAGTGGAAGTGCATGGGGAGTTCTTCAACAAGCACTGGTTCGATCCCCTGGACACTTTGATGTATCCAGACTCTCCCCAGCTTGCTCCCCAAGAGTTCTTGATGATCCAGTAGTCCGCGGCGTATCCAACAATGAGCACTCCGTGGTCGAGCTGTTTGGACTCGCAGTCGGTCATCACTCCTCCGGTGTACGTCAGCCATGAGGTCGCGTCAACGGCAATCGAAAGGGGTCCGTTGGCCGACACCCAGGCGGCCATCTCGTCTTCATCGTGTGCGATGTCCTTGTGTCCATCGATCGTCGCTCCGACGCTCATCGATGACACGTCCTTGCAGCTTCCAGAGTCCCCACCTCCGCTGGTGTACGGGTACGACTCCTCGGTGACGATCTGTCCCTTGTGGGCGCTCAACAACCACTCCAGGGCGCTGTCCATTAACCCTCCGTTGCAGCCAGAGTCGGTGGTGTCGCAGCTCACCAACTCCTGCTCCGACAGGGATGTCAACTTGTTTCCGGCAAGGAAGTTTTGTCCTTCGATTCCTCCGGTGGTGGAGAACGCCCAGCACGATCCGCACTGCGCCTGGTTCTTCACCTGGGTCACCGCTCCCTTGCTTCTCCAGTCCACCGGGTTGGCAGCTGCCTTCAGGATGTCGGTCTCGCTGAACTCCTTACGTGGGCTCTCCTTCGTTGGGACGTTCAAGCTGTGGTACGTCTTGAACTCCTCAGCGCTCAGGTCAGAGTACACGTTCATTCCGAACGTCGCTCTGGCGTTCCTCTCCTCGAGGTCCGCTCCCTTCATCATGTTGGCCTTGAAGATCGCCCTTCTCTTCACCTCATCCGATCCAGAGTACTTCTTTCCGTAGGTGCTCTTGAAGTTGTTCCACAACAACATCTCATTCTCCTCGATGTAGTTCACAGGAAGGGCCGATGACGCGGCGGCCATGGCGAGAACAGCACAAGCGGTCTTCATTTTATTAATGTCTTGAAAAGGCTAACTGACAGAGAATAAATAACTATTCCGTAAGAATAATAAAATGCCAACGAGATCAAAATTCATCAAATAGTACAAACAGTAAGAAATGACGTGATCACTGAGTAGGTCTCCTACTCCTTTGTGAGTGTGTCCATTTTGTATTCACCTGGGCTCTCAATACAGCGCTGTCAGGCATTACTTCTTTTATTATTGAGATTCTGTCATCGGGGGACGCATCAATGACATCTTCAAATTTTATGTTCAAATTATTTATTGAAATTATAAATATTTCCCAACTTTTAGAAAGCGACACCGGGCGGAGGGGGGAGATGAGCTCAAGGCTCACATTCGAGGATCGTCTGATTACATCAAAAGAAGACATATAAGAAAAGGGTTCATCATTTACACATAAAAGTCTGAAGCCAATCATTGATCCCAACCCACTAATGTAAGCTGGTGAACTATTCCTAACTCGTAATAAAGTTCCATACTTGTCAAAGGATGCACCCAGTTGTTGATCTACAACTTTTTTTATGTTAACTTTGGTACCTTCACTAACATTGTCGTTTGTTAATTCACCACCTGCATTTTTATTAATAACTTCTGTTAACGTAGCGAACGGTGGTGGTTGTCCCGACAACTGATGGCGCATTGCTGTCATCTCATTCACCGTGCGCGGTGAGGTCTCTGGCGGTAAAATTACATCTCGTCCCAACTCATCGAGAAGCTGACTCACAGTTCCGGACATTTCATTTAAACATAAGAAGGACTGCTTAGAAAAATCATAATTGCAATTTCCTCAAAAGGAGGAATAGAACTTCAAAGAAGAAACCATTCAGATTAGCCTTATATTTCGTTGAACGCATCTGTAGGTTGACACAGGGCGCGACGGACGATGACACAGGGGTCAATCTTCATCGTTATCAGATAAACATTAAGCCGATAGTGACTGGCAGTGCAGACTCTGTTTGGGGAGAGTAACGCTGTCAAAATCGACAAGCTTGCTAAGGGGTGTGCATCATCACATGGTCCAGACGAGACCTTTGATTTTCCGTGAGATGTGTTTGAAAATGTCTATTGGGATGAATGGGCAAAGAAAATCGAATGTCAAATAGACAAAGAAATTCGGGGGTTGAAAAAATAGGGCAAGGATGACATTAATGTCATTACGCAGTGCGCACAACAACAATACACATCGCAACCGAGTAACAACGACATAATGCAGCAGATGATGTCGTTGTTAGCTCAGAATCAGTAGTTGGTTCAATTGCAAATACAACAATCAAGCGAATTGTTGAAGAATAGTGGGTGTTGAGGAAGGAGTTGGGCAAAGTTGTTTTTATGCTAAAACGCGGTGAGGTTCTGGTGAAATACAATTTAGTAGTTTGGATGGAGGTTTGTCCCGGGGCAGTCACGCCCAGACCTCGGGAGGGCAAACTATACTTTGATAGGGAAGCCTAACTCAAAATATTTCGGTGGCACAAATGAGGTAGTTTTCACAGTTTAAGCAGTCTGTGTCTGGTGGATTCGTTTACTCAGAGCACCAGGGTTCATGTGCTGTGCAATGAATGTCCATGAACCGTGGTGGATAAGATTACTCGGTGCCTCAGGAACGGGTATTTTAGCTATTGGAGCGTTGTTTTTTTGTGTTTACCAACAGCTGTAAGTGTGATCCTTTCATGCTTCCGAGACACGGCAGGAGTTGCCCAAGGGGCAGTAGATTTAGTCGAAAGCCGACGGGAGAAAAATTTAAAGTTCAGCAAGAGCAGTTAGACCCGGGCCTCAGCTAAAAGTAATTTAGCTTAATCGCCAGTCTTAATACAACTTTTATTTCAACTTTAATATCCCTAGTAGTAAGAGAGAATCCGATAAAGGCTTCAGAACCGCTTAAGGTAATAGAGGTAACTGGAATCACAAAGTCCAACCCGAAGACACGTTCACTTATATTTATCAAGGAGAAGCTGAGAGGTGTGCACTGACGTGGGGACGGAGTAATGTTGTTCATTCCCTCAAGATTGAATATTAACTTCGTTGAACGCAGACAAATTCCTGTCGCACGGGAAAATAAATCATTACCGGCTTTCAATCTGAATAGTTTCTTCTTCGACTACGTCGGTACAAAAAAATATAATTTTTCAACTATGAGAAGATAAAATAACTTCAACACACTCAAATCACATCAAACCACCAACGTACTTTTGTTGGTGTGGCAAAAGCACCTAGGAGGAAGAACGAAAACGATAAACAAAATGCACAGAAAATAGCAGTGACCAATTGCTAATTGACCTGCTTTATAACGTTCAGTAAATGTATCTACTTCCTCGAGGATACCTTAGAACATTCTGTTGAATGGATACGTTCGATTCAATTTATTCTCTTTTTATTAACGTAGGTTGTCTGCTTTCAGCCTGTCATTGTGTGCAAGCCCTGCAAATAGTATTCGACCGCGTCTTAGCAATGAGTTGGGTTTGCTTGCTTGTTTGTTTGTTTGTTTTGCCACGCTCAGCATACCAGGTTGATTTAACCATAATTCGTGGAGCAATATAAACATAATAGATTTATAAAGTTTGTTTCAAGGTTGTTCCCTTTTATGAAACGGTTTTTATAATTTTGCCTGCCTGCTGGCCAGTTCGAGCATAATTTCTTCCGAACCACCTCCAATAGCCATAACTCTCACTTCACGGTAGATACGTTCAACCT
The DNA here is from genome assembly GCA_964019425.1 of Flectonema sp. DT1601. Taxonomy (NCBI): domain Eukaryota; phylum Euglenozoa; class Diplonemea; order Diplonemida; family Diplonemidae; genus Flectonema; species Flectonema sp. DT1601. The sequence continues at coordinate 1,084,589 of OZ025803.1, read as the reverse complement.
TGCCTGCTCTTCCTCCTCTAATAAATGACTTTCCTCCCAAGACTTGGCAGGCCTCACGCGCTGCGTACTCAAGTACGCGGGTTGACTTTAACTTCAGCATTGAAAGTTTCGCAATTAAGAGAGGGTCAGAGTGTGACTTGTTCTTGTTAGACTCGTCCAGTGACCAGGCGCACGAATCGAGAAGCGCCTGAGCTGCTTCAATCTCCTTAATAACTTCCATGATCTTCCAGCGAATACCTTGGTTTGCAACCAGCGGTTTGCCGAATGTTTTTCTCTGGCGGCCGTAGGCGATGGCTTCCTCTATGCACACACGACTGGCTGCAACGCAGTTAGCAGACATGCTGATACGCTCGTAGTTGAAATTTTGCATAATGTAGAAGAATCCCTTATTCTTTTGTCCGATGAGGTTTTTCTTTGGAACTTTAACATTATCAAAAGTAATAATGGCAGTATCAGAACAGAGCCAACCCATCTTTTTCATTGGTGTTGTTGTAATCCCCGGCATTCCCTTCTCGAGAAGCAACAATGAAACACCACCAAGACCTGAACTTCCGGTTCGGACAGCCACTGTGAAGTAGTCTGCTCGGCAACCCGTGGTGATGAATGTTTTGTTTCCACTGACAATAAAGTAATCTCCTTCTTCCTTTGCAGAAGTGCGAACAGCAGCGACGTCGCTACCACCCCAAGGTTCGGTGATGCAGAGGCAGATTAACTTGGATCCGTTCGCCACCGCAGGTACGACTTTCTGCTTTAAGTAGTCACTGCCCCATCTGAAGATTGGAGGGAGGCCAATCCCCCAGGTTAGAAGAGCCGCAGCAAACCCAAGAGATCCACAACGGACAAGCTCTTCACAAATAATCATTCTGTGAAACATATCAAATTGACCATCGTCATGACCTCCAAATTCTTTTGGAATACCGACAGTATAGAAACGTTCCTTCGCTGCTTTAACATGAAGCTCTCTTGGGATCGTTCCGTTCTCTTCCCAGTCATCAATGTGCGGACAAACCTCTCTCTCTACCCATTCACGAATTTCTTTTCTAAATTCCTTGTGAGAGGCACTGTTACCAAACGGTGACACCCGGGAGTAATTCATCCCAAAAGGAATAACTTTGTCCGACATTATTTATGAATTTCTTTTTTTACCTGAAAAAAATAAAATACTACATAGTCCTACCTACAAACATTGAGAAATAATTTAGGATCTTAAAAAACTCAAAGAAATATAATTGAGCCCTTGATCTTGTTCGGTAATTTGCTTTCCATGTTTGTACAGCACCTGAATAAAGAATATAAAGTAATACGCACAACTGGCAGAACTGATACTAAGGACATTCATGTGACCCTATCCTAATCTTAGATAGATTCACGCTGGGGTAGTGTCAGGTCCTGACGGGACACCGGCACCAACACCCCGACGCGAGTTGAAGAATGCCCCCAGCTCCTGTTCCACCAGGATCAGGAAGAAATGGGTTTCTTGGATGGTACATCTGCAGGATTGTACTTTGTGCTGACTCACTCCAAAGTGTATGAACATTTTAAAGAAGAAATGGAATTGAGTGCAGCGCAGACATTAAACACTTGTCTCTGGGAGCTCTGATCCCTTCGCCTCATCAACAATGACAACTGGAGACGAGACAGCAACACCAAGCACGATGGCCCTCAGTATCAAACAATCATCTTCTCGGAACTACAGAAATGCAGCTTGCCGCATCAACCGCGGAGTCAGGAAATGTAATCCAAACAGCAGTTCATAGTTTACCTTTGATTTTATAACTTCACACAGGTACTATGAACGATGAGAGATCCAGCGGGATCGCTCAGGGTCTTGCGGAGATCGCCGATGTTGTGCGTTGATAGGCAATGTGATCAACCTTGACATTCTTTCTTTTCCCTCTTGTCATAACACAAAATACACAGCTTACAGGTACTCACATCTGCTGGAGCGATATCGACGCTTTCGTTGTCTTCCCTGACATTGTTTTTAAAATAACACTTGTTCTCTCCCTGTTATTCAAATACTTTGCTAAAATTACAACACAACTAAAACAGGTTTGTCTTGCTTTTTTTCCGTTACCTGTTTTTGCCAAGGGACGATGGAAGCAGATCGATGGAGGTTCAGCAAGCGATGCGATGTACTTGTATGTGTGTTCTTTGTGTATGTTTTCTTCCGGTGCGAGTAGTTTTTTTGTTCTTGCTTTTCAGGGAGGGCCCTAGCCAAAAGCTAACAGTCCAAATCTCACCCAGCAACTTAACCCAACAGATCGCGAGACTTTGCTTGCCGACTCCCCAGCGCTAACTCACAAATGGGAGGTGTTGTTAATCACCTTGGAGGCTGCAATGCACTCCCCATGTTGCCCAAAGGGATATACTGCAAATAGCAGTATATCTGGAGAGAAAAAAAAGAAAAGGTCTAACACTCAGTACGTTCACTGGCCTTCATAGGCTGTTCGTGCCTATGCTTCGGAATTTTCCTAATCTGTGAAAAAAGAAAATAAAATGAACTGTTTATAACAGTCAGAGTTATCGGCCTGAATGGCAGATGAAGAAGAGATGTTGTAAAGAAAAAAAATTGAACTGCAGAAGAGATTAAAAGGAAAACAGTAAAGGGTATTTTTCTTCAGGTTTTTTTTTGCTGAATGAGTTAGAGTGTTGCAGGATCAGTTGCAGAACCTAAGGACTGGAAACGACGGAGCCCACCTGACCGGCGGAGTGGGTTCCGATCATCAGCCGGAAGAAATCACCAGGGGACCGCTGATGGGCGGTCTGGCGCCGATCGACGTGGACGCCTGGTGGGAAGGAAGCGCCGAGCACTGATCGTTAGTGCACGTCCACCAGTGATGGCAAGGTTACAATCCATCGACAACCTGGAAGAAGCGGAACGACTCATCAGGGACATGGTGAAGGAGAACATCGCCCGTTTGGAGATATTGAGAGAAGGAGTGACGGGGGGAGGCTGGACGGCGGCGCAGGAGATGGAAGATGCGCACTTTGTGGCGCCATCGGTACCACCTTTTCTGCAGAAGTTGTGGGTGAAAAAAAGGGAAGATGGAGAAGCCATCGCAAAGACCGGTACAGAGGCCCCCGCAACGAAGAGTCGGCACTGACCTCAATGCTAGAGGGACTGGGAATATTGTCGGTGCGAGACATGGGTCGACCGAGAATGACAGAGGAGGAGGTGACGAAGCTGAAGGCGATGACTGTGACAAAGTCGGCTCTTCTAAAAAAAAGCAATTGCATTTTCTCAAGTTATTTTGGCCCCCTTGTGGGCTGACCTCAGTTTTTTTTCAATGCGCGGGGGGGTTGTATGCTCGATTTTGTAAAAATTACAACTGTGTTGTATCATAAAAACATAAAGATAATTTAACATTAGTTTTAAATACAGTGACTAAGGGTGATGCGCAACTTAGCATATTAAAGTAACTATAGGTTTCGAGAGTAATCCATATACCTCTTACCTCTATTCTCTCTCATCAGTATGGTGTAGAAGTAAGTCAGTCAAATGTTGAGACTGAGTCATTCCAGTTTGCAGGACTGGAATGTAGTTACTTTGCGTTTCATGTTCATAAATAAAAAAAACATATTTTTTGCTGTTGCTAGTTCGTAGCTCACTACTAGTGGAGCACTTTTCTACAATAAATGTAGAAAGTGTTTTTAATTATCAAAGTCTGATAATTGTTCCTTAGCATCAGGGATATCTGGAGCTGAAGATCTCTGTGAAATACTCATATCATCTGAAGAATCATGTTCATCTTGTTTGCTTCTCTTCTTTCGAGTATTTCTTCTGAGCATCGGTCTCATTGGACTCTGCGAGTTGAGTCTTTTCACCAATTTCAGTTTCTTCTTTTCCTTTCCCTTTGCTAATTTATGTTTTTGTACTTCTTTAAGTTTCATTTTCTGTGCCAACTTATGTTCAGTACACTCATTTTTAAGCCTTTTCCGGTTGCTCAGGTATTTTTTGATTCTCACAATTCGCATTGGACTCTGTGAGTTCAGTCTCTTGTTACTGGTTCATCAGCGACCGTTTGTGTTGCCAATTTGCCATTCTTTTTGATAGATAACATAATATTATAGAGAGGATGCCAAAAGTACAGGACTATTTGGGCCAAAGGTAACTGGCAGCACCTGGAACATATTCTGACCACTTTTCCTACTATGTTCTATACTTCCCACTTTATCGAAATTCATGCTCTGAACATACTTGTGCAAAAAGCTAAAAGCTAAAGCTAAGCTTTTTGGAGCTAAAGCTAAGCTATCTAGCTTTTTTTAGCTTTTTTTTGAAAAAAAATTTTTTTTTAATTTTTGGCATGTTTCTTTTTGATATTTTTTTTGGTTTTGTGAGGAAAAAAAGTGTGGAAAAAAAAAAAAATTACCAATTATAATATTTCCAGTATCCACCACTACAGGTTTTTGTGTGTTTTTTGGCTCATTTAAGCTGTTAAGTGACGTGATTTTTCGATATTTGCGCAACCTGGTATCTACAAAGATAACATTTCATAATTCAACTATGTGTACTGTTGGGAGAGAAATATGTTTTTTTTTTTATATGAGTTGAATTTCCAGGTGAGATTTGGACAGTTAGCTTTTGGCTAAGGCCCACCCTGAAGAGCAAGAACAAAAAAACTACTCACACCTGAAGAAAACATACACAAAGAACACACTGTAAGCTGTGTGTGTATTTTGTGTTTGTCACAACAGGAGAGAAAAGAAAGAATGTCAAGGTTGGTCACCTTGCCTATCAACGCACAACATTGGTGGTCTCTACTAGACCCTGAGTGATCCCACTGGATCTCTCATCGTTCATAGTACCTATGTGAAGTTATAAAATCAAAGGTAAACTATGAACTACAAATGACTTAGCCTGTTATTATAATGCCACAGGCAGGCCCTGCATTCAGCAACTATCCAGCAGTGCTTGGAAGTCCTGATCTTCTTCTAAAAAAAAGAAAGAAAAACAAAACTGTAGCTGGGATCACTCAGGATCAACAGACTACCAATGCTACCTGTTGTACTTGCTCACTATGGGGGGTGATGCCAAACACCCAGAAGTACTAAACTGCTTTCCTTCTTGCTGCCCAGGAGTTTCTGACCAGAACTAATAGAAAATAAAAAGTAGATGGGAAATAATAAAAAGTAAAATGGATATAACTGAAGTTAAACAAGACAAATGAGGTAACAGACCAGAACAGATAGAGAATAAAAATAAAAGATATAGGCAAGAATGATTGTAGTGAAAGATTACAAATAAAAAAAATGCAAGTATCAACACATGATCAAGATACACCAGCAGCTAACAAACAACATAAAATTGAAGATCAGTTGCCAGAGTATTTCAACCATGGTAGAATACTCGCCCCTCTGGCAGGGATTATCCCAGACTTGTCCTTTAATTTAGTTGGACACCATGGCTTACAACCCTTCCAGAGGGAAGCACCATTATGACTTCTATTTTTTTTCTTCAAGAAAATCATAAGGTGGGAACAAAGAAAAATGCTAAGAGGAACCCCTTATTAACACCTAAGACATCTAAACTGCAACCCAGCTTATGCCTAATGCACTAACAGGTCATTCCCTCACACTCAGATCAAAAAATCAAAGTTCAGAGTGCATCTTAGCATGAATGAGAGAAATTTCTCATCGCTTTTTTTGAACAAAAGGGATAAAAGAGGGGATAGAAAACGAACATAACAATAAAATTCTAAGTGAGAAACACTTAGCAGAAACACTTAGCAGCTTTTAAGGCAAATTATTACTTATTACAATTTTCTTTCCATGGTGTCCAACTAAATTAAAGGACAAGTCTGGGATAATCCCTGCCAGAGGGGCGAGTATTCTACCATGGTTGAAATACTCTGGCAACTGATCTTCAATTTTATGTTGTTTGTTAGCTGCTGGTGTATCTTGATAATGTGTTGATACTTGCATTTTTTTATTTGTAATCTTCTATTACAATTCTCTTTCTGTTCTGGTCTGTTACTTCATTTGTCTTGTTTAACTTCAGTTATATCCATTTTACTTTTTATTGTTTCCCATCTACTTTTTATTTTCTATTAGTTCTGGTCAGAAACTCCTGGGCAGCAAGAAGGAAAGCAGTTTAGTACTTCTGGGTGTTTGGCATCACCCCCCATAGTGAGCAAGTACAACAGGTAGCATTGGTAGTCTGTTGATCCTGAGTGATCCCAGCTACAGTTTTGTTTTTCTTTCTTTCCTTTTTTTAGAAGAAGATCAGGACATCCAAGCACTGCTGGATAGTTGCTGAATGCAGGGCCTGCCTGTGGCATTATAATAACAGGCTAAGTCATTTGTAGTTCATAGTTTACCTTTGATTTTATAACTTCACACAGGGTACTATGAACGATGAGAGATCCAGTGGGATCACTCAGGGTCTAGTAGAGACCACCAATGTTGTGCGTTGATAGGCAAGGTGACCAACCTTGACATTCTTTCTTTTCTCTCCTGTTGTGACAAACACAAAATACACACACAGCTTACAGTGTTTCGATAAAGTGGGAAGTAACGGACTGGGAGCTTTTGGCTCCTGCCCTATTCCCGATGTAAACTTTCTTTTTTTTTTTTTTTTTTTAACAGGCCCAAAGGGCGACAATGATGGTTGCTGACCAAGGAATAATATTCAAATGAATTTTCGTTTCAAAGAAACGAACAGAATTAAGAGAGAGGCAGAGAAAAAAAAAAAAAAGAAAGAAAAGAAAAAAAAAAATATGAAGAGGAAATAATCAAACATGAAAAAAAAAAAAAAAAAAAAAAAAAAAAATATAAATAAAAAACGTTGTATGAAAAAGGAAAAAAAAGAAAAAAAAAAAAAAAAAAGACCAGAAAAGGAAAGAGAAAATGAAAAGGTATAATATTATTGTGGGGATATGAGGATAGCAGGGAAATGCTCTTTTTTTATTTTTTTTTTTTTTTTTTATTTATTATTTAAAAAAAGGAAACAATCAGTTTAGCGTCTCGATCAGGACGGAAAATAGAAATTAATCGACATAGTCGATCGATAGAAAAAAAACAATGATAACATTGTTTATTCTTTTTTTTTTTTTTTTTTAAATCCTTTTAATTATTTTAAAGAAAAAACAATCAGTTTAGCGTCTTGACCAGGACGGAAAATAGAAATTAATCGACATAGTCGATCGATAAAAAAAAAAACAATGATAACATTGTTTATTCCTTTTTTTTTTTTTTTTTTTATATTCTTTTTTTATTAATTTTGAAAAAAAAAAAACAATCAGTTTAGCGTCTTGACCAGGACGGAAAATATAAAGTGATTGACATAGTCGATCGATAAAAAAAACAAGGGAAAAACTATAATTCCACAAAAAAGTTTCTGAAATGTCCGATCTCAACATGAAAGTTTCCGAAATGGACAGCTCCACACAAAAAAGTTTCCGAAATGGACAGCTCCACACAAAATAGTTTCCGAAACGGACAGCTCCACACACGAAAGTTTCCGAAATGGACAGCTGTTTTTTTTTTTTTTATAGCTTACTGCCAGTGCATTTCGGGGTCGCCCAAAGTCATGGGGATTTTTTTTTCTCCCAAAAAAAAATTTTTTTCCTACATAAGGCAAGGCCATCCGACGAGATGAGTGAAATACACCGAACCTGTGTGACCTGGGTATAGGGATGGACGAATTTCGGGTAGAGACACTTGTCCCGACTTGTCAGCTCATACAGTTCAGAGTGTATTAAAATACTAGAGGTGCATCACAAGCGTCAGATAGGAGACAAGAGAAATCCAACATCATGAATCTTTAGAATAGTGATACAGCTCGGTATGTGTGCAGGGCCGGGTCACCTACGCAGAGACAAGTCTCCGCTACACGTCGTACCAACCAAGATGAGGTATGAGAGCGCAAAAACCAAGTATACATGATCAGCGGCCTAGGGCTTGACATGAATAGCTGTGGAGTGGCGAAACCATTTAGTGTTCTCAAGTCTGAGATCACCTCACTGAGCCACACAGTACTGTCCTTTCGGAGTTTCTGTGAAAGTAGCCCACGGAACACTTTTCTAAAGATTCAATCAGCCGAACTACTCCGCTACTGACTTTCACTTGATTAGCGAGCTACTAGTGTATATTATTATGTCACCTGTTGAAGGAGTACTAAGAGGTTGCTTCAGGCCCTGCACGTATTAGTTGTAATTACAGCACTTGCTTTACCTTAAATTACTCCTTCCCTCATTGAGAACCAACCCATCTCGGCCATCCCGGTGTATTTGGGAACGAAGAAAAACCTTGTTTTCTTACCGAACAGCGAAAAATCCGAATATCACTTTCAGTGAATAGCGAAAGAAAAACCTTTCCGTTTACTGAACAGCGAAAATGAAATTACCTACCATAGCAATTTTATACGGGAAAAAAAAAGTTGTTCACTAGCGAAAAGTTTTTTTGGGTGCAGGCAACGGAGAAAAAAAAAAAAAAAAATTCATTTTGCCAACAAAAATTTTTTTTTTTTTTTGCTGTCCATTTCGGAAACTTTCGTGTGTGGAGCTGTCCATTTCGGAAACTATTTTGTGTGGAGCTGTCCATTTCGGAAACTTTTTTGTGTGGAGCTGTCCGTTTCGGAAACTTTCATGTTGAGATCGGACATTTCAGTAACATTTACGTGGAATTAGAGGTTTTCCCAAAAAACAATGATAACATTGTTTATTCTTTTTTTTTTTGTTTTTTTTTATATTCTTTTTTATTAATTTTGAAAAAAAAAAACAATCAGTTTAGCGTCTTGACCAGGACGGAAAATAGAAAGTGATCGACATAGTCGATCGATAAAAAAAACAATGATAACATTGTTTATTCTTTTTTTTTTTGTTTTTTTTTATATTCTTTTTTATTAATTTTGAAAAAAAAAAACAATCAGTTTAGCGTCTTGACCAGGACGGAAAATAGAAAGTAATCGACATAGTCGATCGATAAAAAAAAACAATGATAACATTGTTTATTCTTTTTTTTTTTGTTTTTTTTTATATTCTTTTTTATTAATTTTGAAAAAAAAAAACAATCAGTTTAGTCGATCGATAAAAAAACAATGATAACATTGTTTATTCTTTTTTTTTTTTTTTTTTTTTTTAATCCTTCTTATTATTTTAAAGAAAAAACAATCAGTTTAGCGTCTTGACCAGGACGGAAAATAGAAAGTGATTGACATAGTCGATCGATAAAAAAAACAATGATAACATTGTTTATTCTTTTTTTTTTTGTTTTTTTTTATATTCTTTTTTATTAATTTTGAAAAAAAAAAACAATCAGTTTAGCGTCTTGACCAGGACGGAAAATAGAAAGTGATTGACATAGTCGATCGATAAAAAAAACAATGATAACATTGTTTATTCTTTTTTTTTTTGTTTTTTTTTATACTGCAACTGGAAATATTACTGCGCGGAAAAAACCGCACTAATTTCCAAATCTGCAAAAAACCGCACTAATTTTTCCACGCAGTAATATTTCCACCGCACTAATATTTCTGCTCAGAAGTGATTTCTCTCCAGCTGCATTTTTCTGCTGGTGCCTTACACAGCAAAAAAGCAACCAAATTTTTTTCTACCACCAAGTGGAAAAAACCGCACTAATCTTTTCTCAAAAAAATCGCACTAATTTTTCCGCGCAGTAATATTTCCCCGCAGTAATTATTCAGCGCAGTAATATTTCCAGTTGCAGTATTCTTTTTTATTAATTTTGAAAAAAAAAAACAATCAGTTTAGTCGATCGATAAAAAAACAATGATAACATTGTTTATTCTTTTTTTTTTTTTTTTTTTTTTTTAATCCTTCTTATTATTTTAAAGAAAAAACAATCAGTTTAGCGTCTTGACCAGGACGGAAAATAGAAAGTGATTGACATAGTCGATCGATAAAAAAAACAATGATAACATTGTTTATTCTTTTTTTTTTTGTTTTTTTTTATATTCTTTTTTATTAATTTTGAAAAAAAAAAAACAATCAGTTTAGCGTCTTGACCAGGACGGAAAATAGAAAGTAATCGACATAGTTGATCGATAAAAAAAAAACAATGATAACATTGTTTATTCTTTTTTTTTTTGTTTTTTTTTATATTCTTTTTTATTAATTTTGAAAAAAAAAAACAATCAGTTTAGCGTCTTGACCAGGACGGAAAATAGAAAGTAATCGACATAGTTGATCGATAAAAAAAAAACAATGATAACATTGTTTATTCTTTTTTTTTTTGTTTTTTTTTATATTCTTTTTTATTAATTTTGAAAAAAAAAAACAATCAGTTTAGCGTCAGGACGGAAAATAGAAAGTAATCGACATAGTCGATCGATAAAAAAACAATGATAACATTGTTTATTCTTTTTTTTTATTTTAAATTCTTGGGAAAACCTCTAATTCAACAAAAATAGTTTGCGAAATCGCCAACTCCCTACAAAAAAAAGTTGTCCACCAGGACTCGAACTTGACCCAAAAATTTGGCTTGCGGCGGGTTTTTTGTTTTTTAGCCTACTAAGCTGGGAAGAGTGCAAGGGGGGGGAACCCCTAATAAAAGCCCGCCTGTCCCGTACAAAGTCCAACCTGAAAAAACAAATTTGCAACTGATGACTCTCTTAAGGTAGCCAAATGCCTCGTCTTCTAATTAAAGACGCGCATGAATGGACTAATGAGATTCCTTCTGTCCCTACCTACTATCTGGCGAACAGCAGTCAAGGGAACGGACTTGAAACTGTCAGCGGGGAAAGAAGACCCTGTTGAGTTTGACTCTAGTCTGACTTTGTGCAGTGACATAGGGGGTGTAGTTATAGGTGGGAGGTTTACCAACAATGAAATACCACTACTCTTATCGTCGCTTTACTTATCCAATGATGGGGGAACGGCAGCTGCCTCTTCGGAGGTTAGGGTCCTTTCGGACTCGTGGCTTTTCCGATTCCGGCGACAAACGGGCTTCGGCTCGACCCCTCGTTTGGAGACACCAGTCATGTTGGGAGTTTGGCTGGGAGGAGGGCCACATGACGAAGGCTTCTGAGTCACGAACCTAAATCGATGATGAGGATCGTTAAGCCACATTTCTAAAGGCTTTTACTAACGTGAGAATTTCTGTTGTCGATGGTTCGAATACTGTAAAGGGAAATATTCTTGTGGGGAAAAACCCGCGAGTTTTTCTCATTTTTCCTAAATCCGCGAGAATATTTCCCCGCGAGAATATTTCCCTGCTAACAAACATTTTGCCCAGCCATTTTTTTTTTCCCCTTGTGAAAGAAAAGGTGTGAAAATACAATAAACTAGGAAGTGAGTTGAATTTCCAGGTGAGATTTGGACTGTTAGCTTTTGGCTAAGGCCCTCCCTGAAGAGCAAGAACAAAAAAACTACTCACACCTGAAGAAAACATACACAAAGAACACACTGTAAGCTGTGTGTGTATTTTGTGTTTGTCACAACAGGAGAGAAAAGAAAGAATGTCAAGGTTGGTCACCTTGCCTATCAACGCACAACATTGGTGGTCTCTACTAGACCCTGAGTGATCCCACTGGATCTCTCATCGTTCATAGTACCCTGTGTGAAGTTATAAAATCAAAGGTAAACTATGAACTACAAATGACTTAGCCTGTTATTATAATGCCACAGGCAGGCCCTGCATTCAGCAACTATCCAGCAGTGCTTGGATGTCCTGATCTTCTTCTAAAAAAAAGAAAGAAAAACAAAACTGTAGCTGGGATCACTCAGGATCAACAGACTACCAATGCTACCTGTTGTACTTGCTCACTATGGGGGGTGATGCCAAACACCCAGAAGTACTAAACTGCTTTCCTTCTTGCTGCCCAGGAGTTTCTGACCAGAACTAATAGAAAATAAAAAGTAGATGGGAAACAATAAAAAGTAAAATGGATATAACTGAAGTTAAACAAGACAAATGAGGTAACAGACCAGAACAGAAAGAGGATTGTAATAGAAGATTACAAATAAAAAAAAATGCAAGTATCAACACATAATCAAGATACACCAGCAGCTAACAAACAACATAAAATTGAAGATCAGTTGCCAGAGTATTTCAACCATGGTAGAATACTCGCCGATTATCCCAGACTTGTCCTTTAATCTAGTTGGACACCATGGCTTACAACCCTTCCAGAGGGAAGCACCATTATGACTTCTATTTTTTTTCTTCAAGAAAATCATAAGGTGGGAACAAAGAAAAATGCTAAGAGGAACCCCCTATTAACACCTAAGACATCTAAACTGCAGCCCAGCCTATGCCCAATGCACTAACAGGTCATTCCCTCACACTCAGATCAAAAAATCAAAGTTCAGAGTGCATCTTAGCATGAATGAGAGAATTTCCTCCCGCTTATTTTGAACAAAAGGGATAGGAGAAGGGATAGAAAACGAACATAAAAATAAAATTCTAAGTGAGAAACACTTAGCAGAAACACTTAGCAGAAACACTTAGCAGCTTTTAAGGAGCTGAAAAGCAAAAAAAAAATCTAAGTGAGAAACACTTAGTAGAAACAATTTGTAGCTAATTAAGCTGAAAATAAAAAAATAAAAAATTTCTAAGTGAGAAATACTTAGCAACTTTTAGAACAAATATTTCAGTAAATAACCTGTAATGATTAAACCATTACAAGTTTGATGCCAAAACTGACAAGGACTGAGTTGAATTTCCAGGTGAGATTTGGACTGTTAGCTTTTGGCTAAGGCCCTCCCTGAAGAGCAAGAACAAAAAAACTACTCACACCTGAAGAAAACATACACAAAGAACACACTGTAAGCTGTGTGTGTATTTTGTGTTTGTCACAACAGGAGAGAAAAGAAAGAATGTCAAGGTTGGTCACCTTGCCTATCAACGCACAACATTGGTGGTCTCTACTAGACCCTGAGTGATCCCACTGGATCTCTCATCGTTCATAGTACCCTGTGTGAAGTTATAAAATCAAAGGTAAACTATGAACTACAAATGACTTAGCCTGTTATTATAATGCCACAGGCAGGCCCTGCATTCAGCAACTATCCAGCAGTGCTTGGATGTCCTGATCTTCTTCTAAAAAAAAGAAAGAAAAACAAAACTGTAGCTGGGATCACTCAGGATCAACAGACTACCAATGCTACCTGTTGTACTTGCTCACTATGGGGGGTGATGCCAAACACCCAGAAGTACTTAACTACTTTCCTTCTTGCTGCCCAGGAGTTTCTGACCAGAACTAATAGAAAATAAAAAGTAGATGGGAAACAATAAAAAGTAAAATGGATATAACTGAAGTTAAACAAGACAAATGAGGTAACAGTGAACTGCAGTCCCCAAAAATACCGAATTTTCGTAGGTAGTGACATTTTGTGTGAGTTTGGTGTGTTCCGTGATCAATAAGTTGAGAACATAGCCTCTTTTTGAACTGAGCATATGTCCCGACGTCTTTTTCAGACTTCTTTTAGAGGGTGAAAACATTGAAGATAGAAATCTCTAACAAGTAGTGAAAGACTTTCAGGGTCCAGCGTTTTGTCATCAGAGTTCTTCTTGCCTTCCCCCTGATACCGTCTACGAGGTCAACACCACCCATCAGTTTGTTGTACTGATGGATCTGTACCAGTAAGTCGATGGTCACTTTTTGATAGATTTCCTTATTTTAGTCCATCACGTGGCTGTCTCATAATTCTCCTCGAGAGGCAATGTGCTGAAGACATGTACTTCTTTTGGATTGTCCCTGAATTTATGTGATGCACATTGTGCTAGGACTGAAAGTACGAGGCAGAGAACTTCTCCACCCGTCCCTGCGCCTCCGCCTTATTAATCTCGGACCATTTGGGAACTATTGTTTCCCAAAAGCTGCGGATTTTGTAGAGCTTGTCAGTAGGTACGGGGTTGGTGACAGTGTAAAACTTTAGATTGGTTCGAATTTAGAGGAACCGATCTCAGGAAGCGAAGTGGGGTGTGTACGCCGGGTCTGATGTACCGTTCCTGTAATCTTAGGGTAATCTGAGATATTTGGCTTATCACAGAGACCCACGAGGATATTGAGTCCTAAAGAGAGTTTGAGTTCAGCTACGTTAAGATTGAGTGCCTAGTTGTTGCTGCAGTGCGAAATCATCTCATCACCTTTGGGGTGAACACAAGTTCAAATTTCTGCAGTTCCTTCATCAATTTCAGGTCTGACATGTCCTGCAAGGACCGCCGAAACGTGTGTCGTCTTACCTTGGTGATTTTCTTGCTCCATTTCAGAGGGGAAATGCTTGGCTCTATTGTACTCTTTTCATCGCTCGAAGAAGACTCAGGAGCACCCGAATCTGGGATAGGTGACCCTACTGAATCATTTTCGATGGAAATAGCTTTAGGGATTTTAATTTTTGGCTGAAAACATGGGATAGTCATGGGCAACCTGGCTAAGACTGTTCCCAGTGCAGAAAAAAAAAAATGAACTTTTTCTCAGAAAAAGCTGGTGATTTTTGCAGCACGATCCCACATAAAATTTGTCGTTTTTTGGCAGCTCTGGCTCCACCCTTGTACTCACAAGGTACATTTTTCCCCTTTGTCAAAAAAAAAAAAAACGCGAAAGGCCACTATAATGGCCTTCAGGGCTTAAAGGGTTAAATAAAAAACAATCAGTTTAGCGTCTTGACCAGGACGGAAAATAGAAATTAATCGACATAGTCGATCGATAAAAAAAAAAACAATGATAACATTGTTTATTCTTTTTTTTTTTATTTTTTTTATTTTTTTTTTTTTTTTTTTATTAATTTTGAAAAAAAAAAACAATCAGTTTAGCGTCTTGACCAGGACGGAAGATAGAAAGTGATCGACATAGTCGATCGATAAAAAAACAATGATAACATTGTTTATTCTTTTTTTTTTTATTTTAACATAGATGGAAGTGCCCTACAATTTGGAGGGCGTGTAGGGCGCTTGTAGGGCGCTTTTAATATAAATATTATTTTGGAGGGCGCTTTTTTTTACCTTTTTTATTACTATAAGACAGCTAAATTGACGTCGACTTACACTGACGCACAAGTATTTTGACGCAGAAGCCAAAAAAAAATTTTGACATGCTTGGCAGTCTTTCGAAAAAGAGAAAAAAGGGTGTCACGGGGTTCGAACCCGAGACCTCCAGGTCATGGTTCGGAGGTCAACAATGGCAAAAACAATGGGCTACTCCTTGAGAGCTTCCGGAGCCTGCTACAATCCCTGAAGCTGAAACTCATTTCAGTGGACGATGCATCCCAGATCTACAAGGAGCTGATTAGCCCGCAGAATGCACCGAGTCTAATATAGAGGGATTCGAGGAGGGAGAGTGCGTTCTTACTAACCTGTTAATAGGCCGGTCTTCACGGTACCTTGTGAGAAAAAAAAGAAGTTTACTGGTGGCAAGTAAACTGATATCCCAGAGACGCATTTGATCGGGCGAACCGGAGAAAAGTCAAATAAGATGCGATTCGACCCTCGCTGAGGGCAGGGATTTTTAAATTCTTTTTATTTATTTTTTAAAGAAAAAAAAAACGGAAAATAGAAATTAGTCGACAAAGTCGAACGATAAAAAAAAAAATGATAACATTGTTTATTCTTTTTTTTGTATTTTTTTTATATTCTTTTTTATTAATTTTGAAAAAAAAAACAATCAGTTTAGCGTCTTGACCAGGACGGAAAATAGAAAGTGATCGACATAGTCGATCGATAAAAAAACAATGATAACATTGTTTATTCTTTTTTTTTTATTTTAAATTCTTTTTATTTATTTTTTAAAGAAAAAAAAAACGGAAAATAGAAAGTAGTCGACAAAGTCGAACGATAAAAAAAAACAATGATAACATTGTTTATTCTTTTTTTTTTTTATTCTTTTTATTAATTTTGAGAAAAAAAAACAATCAGTTTAGCGTCTTGACCAGGACGGAAAATAGAAAGTGATCGACATAGTCGATCGATAAAAAAACAATGATAACATTGTTTATTCTTTTTTTTTATTTTAAATTCTTTTTATTTATTTTTTAAAGAAAAAAAACGGAAAATAGAAATTAGTCGACAAAGTCGAACGATAAAAAAAAACAATGATAACATTGTTTATTCTTTTTTTTGTATTTTTTTTATATTCTTTTTCATTAATTTTGAAAAAAAAAAAAAAACAATCAGTTTAGCGTCTTGACCAGGACGGAAAATAGAAAGTGATCGACATAGTCGATCGATAAAAAAACAATGATAACATTGTTTATTCTTTTTTTTTTTTATTCTTTTTATTAATTTTGAGAAAAAAAAACAATCAGTTTAGCGTCTTGACCAGGACGGAAAATAGAAAGTGATCGACATAGTCGATCGATAAAAAAACAATGATAACATTGTTTATTCTTTTTTTTTATTTTAAATTCTTTTTATTTATTTTTTAAAGAAAAAAAACGGAAAATAGAAATTAGTCGACAAAGTCGAACGATAAAAAAAAACAATGATAACATTGTTTATTCTTTTTTTTGTATTTTTTTTATATTCTTTTTCATTAATTTTGAAAAAAAAAAAAAAACAATCAGTTTAGCGTCTTGACCAGGACGGAAAATAGAAAGTGATCGACATAGTCGATCGATAAAAAAACAATGATAACATTGTTTATTCTTTTTTTTTATTTTAAATTCTTTTTATTTATTTTTTAAAGAAAAAAAACGGAAAATAGAAATTAGTCGACAAAGTCGAACGATAAAAAAAAACAATGATAACATTGTTTATTCTTTTTTTTGTATTTTTTTTATATTCTTTTTCATTAATTTTGAAAAAAAAAAAAAAACAATCAGTTTAGCGTCTTGACCAGGACGGAAAATAGAAAGTGATCGACATAGTCGATCGATAAAAAAACAATGATAACATTGTTTATTCTTTTTTTTTTATTTTAAATTCTTTTTATTTATTTTTTAAAGAAAAAAAACGGAAAATAGAAATTAGTCGACAAAGTCGAACGATAAAAAAAACAATGATAACATTGTTTATTCTTTTTTTTGTATTTTTTTTTATATTCTTTTTTATTAATTTTGAAAAAAAAAAAAAACAATCAGTTTAGCGTCTTGACCAGGACGGAAAATAGAAAGTGATCGACATAGTCGATCGATAAAAAAAACAATGATAACATTGTTTATTCTTTTTTTTTTATTTTAAATTCTTTTTATTATTTTTAAGAAAAAAAATGGAAAATAGAAATTAGTCGACAAAGTCGAACGATAAAAAAAAAACAATGATAACATTGTTTATTCTATTTTTTATTTTTTTTTTCTATTCTTTTTTATTAATTTTGAAAAACAAAACAATCAGTTTAGCGTCTTGACCAGGACGGAAAATAGAAAGTAATCGACATAGTCGATCGATAAAAAAAAACAATGATAACATTGTTTATTCTTTTTTTTTATTTTAAATTCTTTTTATTTATTTTTAAAGAAAAAAAACGGAAAATAGAAATTAGTCGACAAAGTCGAACGATAAAAAAAAACAATGATAACATTATTTATTCTATTTTTTATTTTTTTTTTTTTATATTCTTTTTTATTAATTTTGAAAAAAAAAACAATCAGTTTAGCGTCTTGACCAGGACGGAAAATAGAAAGTAATCGACATAGTCGATCGATAAAAAAAACAATGATAACATTGTTTATTCTTTTTTTTTATTTTAAATTCTTTTTATTTATTTTTAAAGAAAAAAACGGAAAATAGAAATTAGTCGACAAAGTCGAACGATAAAAAAAAAACAATGATAACATTGTTTATTCTATTTTTTATTTTTTTTTTTGTATTCTTTTTTATTAATTTTGAAAAAAAAAAAAACAATCAGTTTAGCGTCTTGACCAGGACGGAAAATAGAAAGTAATCGACATAGTCGATCGATAAAAAAAAACAATGATAACATTGTTTATTCTTTTTTTTTATTTTAAATTCTTTTTATTTATTTTTAAAGAAAAAAAACGGAAAATAGAAATTAGTCGACAAAGTCGAACGATAAAAAAAAACAATGATAACATTGTTTATTCTATTTTTTATTTTTTTTTTTTTATATTCTTTTTTATTAATTTTGAAAAAAAAAACAATCAGTTTAGCGTCTTGACCAGGACGGAAAATAGAAAGTAATCGACATAGTCGATCGATAAAAAAAACAATGATAACATTGTTTATTCTTTTTTTTTATTATTTTAAATTCTTTTTATTTATTTTTTAAAGAAAAAAACGGAAAATAGAAATTAGTCGACAAAGTCGAACGATAAAAAAAAAACAATGATAACATTGTTTATTCTATTTTTTATTTTTTTTTTTGTATTCTTTTTTATTAATTTTGAAAAAAAAAAAAACAATCAGTTTAGCGTCTTGACCAGGACGGAAAATAGAAAGTAATCGACATAGTCGATCGATAAAAAAACAATGATAACATTGTTTATTCTTTTTTTTTTATTTTAAATTCTTTTTATTTATTTTTTAAAGAAAAAAAAACGGAAAATAGAAATTAGTCGACAAAGTCGAACGATAAAAAAAAAAAAAAAAACAATGATAACATTGGTTATTCTTTTTTTTATTTTTTTTTTATATTCTTTTTTATTAATTTTGAAAAAAAAAAAAACAATCAGTTTAGCGTCTTGACCAGGACGGAAAATAGAAAGTAATCGACATAGTCGATCGATAAAAAAAACAATGATAACATTGTTTATTCTTTTTTTTATTTTAAATTCTTTTTATTTATTTTTTAAAGAAAAAAACGGAAAATAGAAATTAGTCGACAAAGTCGAACGATAAAAAAAAACAATGATAACATTGTTTATTCTATTTTTATTTTTTTTTTTATATTCTTTTTTATTAATTTTTTTTTTTTTTTTTTTTTTTTTTTTTAATCCTTTTTATTATTTCAAAGAAAAAACAATCAGTTTAGCGTCTTGACCAGGACGGAAAATAGAAAGTGATCGACATAGTCGATCGATAAAAAAACAATGATAACATTGTTTACTCTTTTATAATTTTTTTTATTTTTTTTATTTGTTTTTAAAAAAGAAAAAGAAAACAAGCGGAATTGATCATAATGGGTGGTAGGGGTTATTATAACTTCGTTTGAAAATTCTTCTTTTTTGATTTCTTTTTTTTTTTTTTTCTTTTTATAGGAGTTAAGATCACTTCAGGAGACAACACATAAACGAGAGCAGCAAGCAGAGTTGACACTATCAATTCAAATTTGAAATACCGGGAATTTATTTACAAGGAGTAATTGTCCTTCCATGCTTTGCACCTGTCGAAATAATAAAACTTAAAAACTACACACGCACCAATAACAAGCGATTACACTAGAACGCGCGATTGCAAGAACACCCTGGTTCAAGGTGGCTCGCTGCGGCGGGGTAACTGAAGTCCGTTTTCGTTAGACTCAGCTCCACCACCCACGGGGTGGAGGGGTGAGGAGGGTGGGCTTCGAAAACGTGAGTGTGAGAGAAAGAAGTGATCGAGCTGTATAAAGAATTTCTTTTTGAAAAAATAGAAGGCTAAAGAATATATAAAAAATGTCTGTTGTTTTGTTCATTTTTCCAACTTCGGAATCATACACTTTTCTGTCTGATTCCTTTGATTATTTCTTTCCGGTGCTAAGCTTGGTGGAAAATTACCTGAATGAATTCTAGTAATTGTCCTTCCATGCTTTGCACCTGTCGAAATAATAAAACTTAAAAACTACACACGCACCAATAACAAGCGATTACACTAGAACGCGCGATTGCAAGAACACCCTGGTTCAAGGTGGCTCGCTGCGGCGGGGTAACTGAAGTCCGTTTTCGTTAGACTCAGCTCCACCACCCCTGCGCATGTTGAAAAAGTCCCCCAACGCTTGTTTAACCTTCCCCTTGGTCGAATGAGAAACAGTCTCCCTTGAAGGAATGTCAGCAGGATTGTACTTCGTACTAACCCATCCAAGGGTGTAGGAACATTTCAAAAGAAAAAGAAAATCAATGGCCTTGACCAAACACTTGTTCAAAATGAATGACTTAACAGACATCTTTTTCCTAAAAACTCCGCATACCGTGGTATTGTCCACCCATATAGTAAGGTGGTCTGCAGCTTTGATGGCTTTTAATGTCTGCCCTAAGGCATCTGCCTCAAGCACATTGATATGACGATCTTCACCTTGAGGCCATGAAGATCCCACAATATCCAATTCACCGCTATTCCAAACAATAACACCTCCCCACCCTTTGAGGGAGGCATCAACAAACACCTCTGCAGTCCTACCACTTTTTCTTTCAGGAAGAATCTTCCTAGTGCGCTGAACCGCCTGAATCCAACTTGAAAGTTCCTTCTTAACCGACAAGGGAATAGTAACATGATCCTGCACCTGTATAGAGCCGTAGTTCAGGCGGTTTGTGATCCTGCGCATGTACTTCAGGGCAAACCAATACTTTCCAGGTGAGACCCCCACGATGGCACTCGCATGTAGAAGGCGGCCCCCCAGCGATTCAAGCTGTGATGCACTCAAACCTGATAGAACACACGTTGAAATCTTCCTCTTAATCTTAGAACCTAAAGAAACGACCTTATCACAGTGAGAGAACGAAACACCCAGAAATTCATAATCCTGCGACAAGTTCACTGTGTCACTGGGCTTCCATGTTACTCTCGCTTCCTTAGCAAATCCATCCATTCTTCTTGTCGCCGCCTCTACATCTTCCTTCTTACCAAACAACCTTATGTTGTCAATCCACCAATGAATACCAACATGTTTCTCAGCAAACTCCTCCCTCACAAACATTGGATCACCGGCCACAACTGCTGCAATGGTGTTCATGATTTCCGGTGCACAAACATGTCCCATTGGCAATCGTGTCAAAGCAAAAGTCCTTCCAGATGAATCGAAAAATGTAAAGAACTTCTGTGACTGTTCTGGTATTTGGATCTGAAAGAAACCAGTCTTGAAATCCCTGCATGAAGCCACCTCAGAACGAACTGCATCCAAGTAGTATGAGATATGTTTTAGTGGGACATTCGGCTCATATCCAAAATCTGTCAGGTTTTCATTTGCTTCTCGCGTCCATAAAATGAAGCGTTGCCTGTTCCCAGTCTCCCTCTCCTCATACACTGTAAAAGGTATGTTCTCAGACAAAGGGGCCGTGCTAACAGGTACCGCAATCCCACAGTTTACCAATTCTTCTGCGTGTTCAGAGCTGAAACGTGATTTCTTCCTTCTAACTCGGTTCATTCTCTCCTTTAATACAGGGAACGTTAAAGACAAGACATGCTTGAACCTCTCCAAGATCGCTGGATGCATTCTGTCTTGAACCATCTCAAGATCCATAGTTTCAGTTGAGGCAACATGGAGAGGTGAGGCAATCTCCTCAGCAGTAGTGGGAATGCGGGTGCTCTTGGAACGATGTGTGAAACCTGCTCCTATCTTTCTAATAACATCTCTCTCTAAAGGAGGGAGGTAACAATCTGTGTCCTCAGTGCCCTTGCCATTGCGACTTGATCCCCTCCATACCTCAGGGTTACGTCCGAAAGAGGTGATATTGTTTTGTGCTTTGCTAATCTGCTTATGAGCTCTTCTGGGATAGGATGACCCTCTGCCAAGACCTGCATCAAGTGGCTGATCGCACCTCTCTTTATGGAGTGTGCCGTGTACTGCTTCATGCTGGGGTCCTTTCT
This sequence comes from Flectonema sp. DT1601, assembly GCA_964019425.1. Lineage (NCBI taxonomy): Eukaryota > Euglenozoa > Diplonemea > Diplonemida > Diplonemidae > Flectonema > Flectonema sp. DT1601. The sequence goes on along the minus strand of OZ025803.1, from coordinate 1,063,013 downwards.
GAATTCTTTCACCAGGCTTGATGTGTCCCACGGGTGTAAACTTTCGAAGTGGCCCATTCCCTGCAACAACTCGAAGATTCCTTCCGTCAGTGATCCCTGAATCACCGCCCATCGACTTGGCGAGAAAGGGTTCGCCCTCTTCCCTTTTGGGGTGGTAAACCAATCTATTATGATCTCGTCTTCGGTCACGTGTATAAACTGGCTGCGTGTCAGTGCTGCTACCTCGGCCCATCTGGACGCAGTCTTCCATGCTACCAGTACTGCCAACCAGGTTCTGCAATCCTTCTGTGCTGCTGCCCACTCGAGCAGGTCGTTTTTGATCATCGGTACAGCCTGCTGTGTTGGTATTGCTGCCCCTGCTGCCCTTAAAGCTGCAGCTAGGCTCAGCAATTGGCCGTTTGGCATGCCCATTTTTCCCATCACCGCGGACAGCATCTTTGTATATGTCAGGAGGCCCTGTGGTGACACCCCTGTAGCCATCACAAACAGAATTCCCGAGCTGTGGTCGATTTGCAGATTCCTTTCCTGCCCCCACTTCAGAAATCTCTTCCAAAGGTTCCTTCTGCCTGATGTGGTCTTCCCTGCCCACATCTCCTGCATTGTCTCTGACAAGCGTTCGGTTGCCTCGATCTCGGTTATCTTGTCCTCTGGGTGCCCCCTTCCATTCTGGTCCCCCTTCGACAACATCTGCAGAATGATGTTCCCCACCACATTGTGCTGGTCTAATTGAACTTCGCTCCCGTACAATGTGGATACTTGTCTTGTTGTTGATGGATCTTCTCGAGGATGAATTGCGTTCCTGTACCGTCCCAGGTCGGACGGAGTTCTCGTTGACATATCGACTTTCAATTGATTTGCGTTCCTGCACAGCCCCAGGTTGGACACCGTTCTCCTTGGGGAATCGGCTTGTAATATTTTTGCGTTCCTGTACAGTCCCAGGTTGGACGGAGTTCCTACTGACAGATCGACTTGTAATTGATTTGCGTTCCTGTACAGTCCCAGGTTGGACGGAGTTCCCACTGACAGATCGACTTGTAATTGATTCGCGTTCCTGTACAGTCCCAGGTCGGACGGAGTTCCCACTGACAGATCGATTTGTAATTGATTTGCGTTCCTGTACAGTCCCAGGTCGGACGGAGTTCCCACTGACAGATCGATTTGTAATTGATTTGCGTTCCTGTACAGTCCCAGGTCGGACGGTGTTCTCTCTGACAGATCGACTTGCAATAGTTTTACGTTCCTGTACAGTCCCAGGTCGGACACCGTTCTCAACGACAGATCGGCCTTCAATTGATTTTTGTTCCTGTACAGTCCCAGGCTGGACGAACTTGCAGCTCCATGCTGACTTGCGATAGAAGGGGTTCCCGCGGTTCACTTCGCCTGTAGACGTGAGCCCCCCCCGGCGTTTCCCTTCGGTCTGAACTGAAAGCGGTTACCCACATTCAGTTTCTTTACAAAGGTTGGTGGGCGTGCTCTCTTCTTTTTTACTATCAAGGCATTCGCCTTTTCTACAGGATCTTCGGATGCTATCAGTAGTTGCTCCTGAAGCTCCGACCGCTTTGTACCGTCTGTACAGAAAAAGTGTTGAAACCTTAACTGTCTCAACAAATCATCCCCCAACTTCACCAAGTGAGGAACCTGCGTCCAGCCTGTCACTCTTTCCATACCAAAAAGGAAGTTTGAGAGGTTCTCAAATTTTTCAACCAATAAGTCCCCTCCCAGACCATATTTTAGACCGGAAACATATCGGCCATCAAGCTTCATCACTAGTGTCGCCGCCTCCTTCGCTTCAAGGATTTCCTCCCATGCCTTGACCTCCTTTGCACATGACGGGTCAGTTATCAGTTCTAGGTGCTCTTCATGATCAGGTTCAGGCTGAGTATTCTGTTGTACCACCGGTGGCTGGAATGGCTGAGGTGGCATCCCCACTGGTGGCTGATGTGATAGTGGCGGTGGCATCGGCATCGGTGGCTGATGTGATAGTGGCGGTGGTGGCGGTGGCATCGGCATCTTCACTGCTTCGTGTTGCTGTGGTCGTGTCTCTTGTCTTTCTACCCGTGTTTTTAGCGAAACGAGTTCCGCCATTAGCGACTGCATTACAGTCTCGGTTTGTTGTTGCTGTTGCTGCTGTCTCATTGTAAAATCTTCGATGGTCGTCCTTATCGACCCCATCTCTTCAGCCGTGTTTTCCCTGTACCTGGCAACCGATTCAAACCTCTGACCCACTCCAGAAAAGGTTGCCTCTGTCCGACTTTCTAACACCCTCGTTGCTTCGGCATTGTCTGAACATGCCTGCTGCGCCTGTTGACGCAGTAAGGCTGCATCCTCCTGCAGACTGCCCATCGCATCGTTGGCGTCATCATACGACACGAGACGGGGGTTCTCCCCCCTTGACAGCCGCTCTCCAACCTTCGCGGCTTTTTCTGCTACCAATCCTCGATTTACCCTTGACAGCAGACCCAATAACACAACTGCATGTGTTATTGGGACCGTCGCCAATGATCCTTGCGGCATCCCCAAAGAGATGGCAAGTGTCCCCCTTACCATCTCCCTAAGCGATGTATCATTCCTCAGCTGATTGAGGTCCACTTCAAACGGGATATCTGCTTTTGCTGTATCCAAATCAATCATTTCACTCTCTGTAGGTACCGGATTCCCTGTCTTTTTCTCCCATACATTCTTCAAGGCAGCAGGGAATGTAAACTCAACAAGTGGCATCTTCGAAAACGTGAGTGTGAGAGAAAGAAGTGATCGAGCTGTATAAAGAATTTCTTTTTGAAAAAATAGAAGGCTAAAGAATATATAAAAAATGTCTGTTGTTTTGTTCATTTTTCCAACTTCGGAATCATACACTTTTCTGTCTGATTCCTTTGATTATTTCTTTCCGGTGCTAAGCTTGGTGGAAAATTACCTGAATGAATTCTAGGTATCTCAAGTGACTTGGTATCTCTAGCGTGTCGGTATCTCTGGAGTGCTGGTATCTCGTATGTGCGTTGGTATCTCATGAGTGATGGTATCTCTTGTGCATTGGAGAAACGAAAAAGAATGTCATGACCATGACGGAAGAATTGAGGAATTGAGTTAACATGTTCAATTTAACTTATTTAAACTTTTCTTTTTTTTTTAACAGACCGTAACTATTTGAAAATAAAATGTAGATGGGAAACAGTGAAAAGTAAAATGGATGATAAAATTAAATGAGAAATATGACATAACAGACCAGATAGAGAGTATTAAAAGGTTAGTTAAAATTAAGACCGATTAGTCAGTTTAAGGTCTTGACTAGGACCAACAAAAAAAAAAAATAAATAAATAAATAGATAAATAAATAACGATCAAGCTGAGCTGATCTTGTTTTTATTAAAATAAGGGGAGCGGGAGGGATGGAAGGAATAAAGGAAAAAAAAAAGAAAAGGTCGATCAATTGGATCTGAACGTCGAGAAGAAGAAGACAATTATTTTAAAGGTCGATCGGCATAGCCGATCGTTGAGAAAAATAAACAGATATAAATACAATCAGTTTAAATTTAAAAAAAAAAAAAAAGATTAACGATCAAGCTGAGCTGATCTTGTTTTTATTAAAATAAGGGGAGCGGGATGGAAAGAATAAAGGGAAAAAAAAAAAAAAAGTCGATCAATTAGATCTGATCGTCGAGAAGAAGAAAACAATTATTTAAAAAAAAATGATCGGTATAGCCGATCGTTGAGAAAAGAACAGATATAAATACAATCGGTTTTGGTGATCGACGAGTGGAGCGATCACTTGACAAGAAGGAAAAAAGAAAGGACCGATTAATTGGGGCTTTGGTTGTATTCCCAAGGCATGTTTTTTTTTTTTTTTTTTATTATTCATTTACATTATTTTTTTTTTTTTTTTTTAAATTAATAATCACATTTTGTTCAAAAATATTTCATATTAGAGTAAAAGAAAAAGAAAAAAAAAAAAAAGAGATAAGAGAAAAAAAAAAAAAAAACCATTGCTGGCCCCCTCACCACTCATAGAGGATGAGGAGGCCAGTAAGGCGTCACTCAAATCTATGCCAAGCCTTGGGAACTTGGATTGGGGTTTAGACCATTTACAATTAACAATTAACAATTAATCTGATTAACGTTATGATCTGACGGACATAAACATATCGACAAAATATTACAAACAAAACGAACAATAAATAATAAATAAGCTAATAAACTAAATAAACAAAGTGATGTGAAAGTAAGGAAAAAGAATTACAAGGGGGTGGAGTCACCGTGAACGTCATCAGCAGAACATCTCCTTCGATTATAACGATATCTTGATGGAGGGGTCCGTTTTTTCAGAGTTGAACGCTCAGACTTTCTCGGCGGAGTTTCATTTTCCTCATATTCTTCTGTGTCTGGCGGACTCAAACCTTCTGCCCATGAAGCTAATTGGAACTTCAGGGCTGCAATTTGAGACCGTGCCAAGGCGAGTTGAACATTTAAATCGCTCGCCAGTCCCGTTAACATCATGGATTGCTCAAGCTGCTCTGCGTGAGTTGTACACCGTTGGTGATTCAGCTCCGAGAGGCGAAGTTGGGCATCCAAAAGTTGTTCTGAGAGCTCTGCCGCTTTCTCGTTTGTTTCGAGAGAGTCATCTACTGCTCGGGAGTTGAATTTCCAGGTGAGATTTGGACTGTTAGCTTTTGGCTAAGGCCCTCCCTGAAGAGCAAGAACAAAAAAACTACTCACACCTGAAGAAAACATACACAAAGAACACACTGTAAGCTGTGTGTGTATTTTGTGTTTGTCACAACAGGAGAGAAAAGAAAGAATGTCAAGGTTGGTCACCTTGCCTATCAACGCACAACATTGGTGGTCTCTACTAGACCCTGAGTGATCCCACTGGATCTCTCATCGTTCATAGTACCCTGTGTGAAGTTATAAAATCAAAGGTAAACTATGAACTACAAATGACTTAGGAGTTGAATTTCCAGGTGAGATTTGGACTGTTAGCTTTTGGCTAAGGCCCTCCCTGAAGAGCAAGAACAAAAAAACTACTCACACCTGAAGAAAACATACACAAAGAACACACTGTAAGCTGTGTGTGTATTTTGTGTTTGTCACAACAGGAGAGAAAAGAAAGAATGTCAAGGTTGGTCACCTTGCCTATCAACGCACAACATTGGTGGTCTCTACTAGACCCTGAGTGATCCCACTGGATCTCTCATCGTTCATAGTACCCTGTGTGAAGTTATAAAATCAAAGGTAAACTATGAACTACAAATGACTTAGCCTGTTATTATAATGCCACAGGCAGGCCCTGCATTCAGCAACTATCCAGCAGTGCTTGGATGTCCTGATCTTCTTCTAAAAAAAAGAAAGAAAAACAAAACTGTAGCTGGGATCACTCAGGATCAACAGACTACCAATGCTACCTGTTGTACTTGCTCACTATGGGGGGTGATGCCAAACACCCAGAAGTACTTAACTACTTTCCTTCTTGCTGCCCAGGAGTTTCTGACCAGAACTAATAGAAAATAAAAAGTAGATGGGAAACAATAAAAAGTAAAATGGATATAACTGAAGTTAAACAAGACAAATGAGGTAACAGACCAGAACAGAAAGAGGATTGTAATAGAAGATTACAAATAAAAAAAAATGCAAGTATCAACACATAATCAAGATACACCAGCAGCTAACAAACAACATAAAATTGAAGATCAGTTGCCAGAGTATTTCAACCATGGTAGAATACTCGCCCCTCTGGCAGGGATTATCCCAGACTTGTCCTTTAATTTAGTTGGACACCATGGCTTACAACCCTTCCAGAGGGAAGCACCATTATGACTTCTATTTTTTTTCTTCAAGAAAATCATAAGGTGGGAACAAAGAAAAATGCTAAGAGGAACCCCCTATTAACACCTAAGACATCTAAACTGCAGCCCAGCCTATGCCCAATGCACTAACAGTCGACAGTAGTTCTCGAGTAAGTCAATCCTACCCTCGGACCATTGTCTCGCAATAGGTGTATTCTCTTTAACGGAGATAACGTGACTCTCTTGTCGTAAAATCTTGGTCGGCGTGCGGTCGAGAGCTTCACTCTGCGGCATTGTCGGAGGAATTGAGGCTAGAGGACAAAGAGGGGTGATATAATTAAGGGTAGGGATAAGGGGTTTAATAAGAGGAGTAAAAAGACTACTCGTAGTTGTAAAGAGCGAGAGGTAGTTCTTTGCTATCTTCATCATAGCAACAGATTCATACAAAATAGGGGATCGGGGGGAAACTTGTTGACTAAAGTGGGTCATGTGGGGACGTGCGGCACGCAAACTCTCGACCTCCTGTTGAGTATAGAAAAGTCTTATTTTACTTTCTCTTTCCTCATTACATTTGGTCTCCAATTCGTTCGACAGAAGAACAAACCTTTGATGGTAATTGAAAAGCGCCATTTCCGATAGGTCTGCTTTCTGAGTCAGATTTGCGAGCTCACGTTTCCTGTAATCTTCCACTAAGTCATATTGACGAACTAGTGCAGAAAGAGAAGTCTTCGATTCATCGCGTTCTACTGTTAACCGTTGAATTACTCCTTCCAGAAGTTCAAATAAGAAATTTGGGAGAGGAATAGGGGCAGTGAACTTTTGATTCAGGCCCTTCCCAACGAACAGGACGAAGACTTCTAAAACCTGAGATGAACCAATTGAGTTGAAACAAACAAATAACAGAGACGCAACACATACCGGAACATCATCGCAAGCAATGCTTCGGACCTCCGTCGACCTTCGTTCTTCCGGCGGCAAAGGGAAACAAGAAAGAACGGGCAATGAGACAAACCTGTTAGTTGGTGTTGTGTTGTTGTTAAAAACAAAAACATAAACGCCAGGAAGTTCGACAACGAAGACATCGACATCGATCGCTGCTCTGCAGATGTCCGGCGGGTGTTTGTCTACACTGTGTTTATTGTTTGTTTTTTTCCCAAGGTTCAACCCTGGGAAGAGAAGTAAAAAATTCCGTCAGTGTTGGCCTTCCTGTTCGAAGGTGCGCACCAATGACGATAAATAGAGTGGGGGGGAGAAAACCTTTGATCCAACTGGATCCCTTCACGAGCTGACATTGCCATGTGAAGTTAAATATTCTGGCGATGCCAGCTCAGGCGACTTAGCCTGCTTTTTTCTTTAAATAAAAAAAATAAAAAGATACCAACAGGTGGGGTGATGGGTTGCGCCACTGCAATCCAGTCACAAAAAGAAACAAAGGTAATCTCCAGGGTTCTCGACCCTTGGCTCTCCCTGCGCAAGCATCGCATGGAGGGTGACGCTAAGCACCCGGGGGGTACGAAACAAACTTTCCCCCTGCTGTCCTGTTTGAAATAAAAAAAAAAAAAAAAATTCTTTTCTATCTTTTTCAATAATTAAAACAGGGGGCGCAGGAGGAAGTGAGGATGGATCCTGGTTGGTAGCTTTGATCTCAACAGGTAATCCATTTAGTAACTGCTTGTCTTTCTCGAGGGAGGCTGACATGAATTCGATAGAGTGGGAAGTAACGGACTGGGAGCTTTTGGCTCCTGCCCTATTCCCGATGTAAACTTTCTTTTTATTTTTTTTTTTTTAACAGGCCCAGAGGGCGACAATGACTGTTGCTGACCAAGGAATAATATTCAAATGAATTTTCGTTTCAAAGAAACGAACAGAATTAAGAGAGAGGCAGAGAAAAAAAAAAAAAAAAAAAAGAAAAAAAAAAAAAAAAATATGAAGAGGAAATAATCAAACATGAAAAAAATAAAAAAAAAATAAAATATAAATAAAAAACGTTGTATGAAAAAGGAAAAAAAAGAAGAAAAAAAAAAAAGACCAGAAAAGGAAAGAGAAAATGAAAAGGTATAATATTATTGTGGGGATATGAGGATAGCAGGGAGATGCTCTTTTTTTTTTTTTTTTTTTATTTATTATTTAAAAAAAAGGAAACAATCAGTTTAGCGTCTCGATCGGGACGGAAAATAGAAATTAAATGATGATAAATAAAACTGATCATGTTAACTCAATTTTTTTTTTTATTATGTGCAAGAGATACCAACACGCAAGAGATACCAACGCACATACGAGATACCAGCACTTCCGAGATACCGACACACAAGAGATACCAAGACACTTAAGATACCAGCAAGGACAGTGAGAGGTAGAATGAACTCTCCTCCTTGTGTCCGATCCTGATTATTTTTTGTTGAATTGGTAGTGTTACCTCATTTTGCTACTCTCGTATCTGTGTTGTGTTAACTCATGTAAGTGATCTTAACTCCTGTTAAATAAAAAAAAAAATTTCAAAAAAAAAATTTCGATAAAGTGGGAAGTAACGGACTGGGAGCTTTTGGCTCCTGCCCTATTCCCGATGTAAACTTTCTTTTTATTTTTATTTTTTTTTAACAGGCCCAAAGGGCGACAATGATGGTTGCTGACCAAGGAATAATATTCAAATGAATTTTCGTTTCAAAGAAACGAACAGAATTAAGAGAGAGGCAGAGGAAAAAAAAAAAAAAAAGAAAGAAAAGAAAAGAAAAAAAAAAATGAAGAGGAAATAATCAAACATGAAAAAAAAAAAAAAAAAAAAATATATATATAAATAAATAAAAAACGTTGTATGAAAAAGGAAAAAAAAGAAAAAAAAAAGACCAGAAAAGGAAAGAGAAAATGAAAAGGTATAATATTATTGTGGGGATATGAGGGATAGCAGGGAGATGCTCTTTTTTTTTTTTTTTTTTTTTTTTTTCTTATTTATTATTTAAAAAAAGGAAACAATCAGTTTAGCGTCTCGATCAGGACGGAAAATAGAAATTAATCAACATAGTTGATCGATAGAAAAAAAAACAATGATAACATTGTTTATTCATTTTTTTTTTTTTTTTTTTTTTAAATCTTTTTAATTATTTTAAAGAAAAAACAATCAGTTTAGCGTCTTGACCAGGACGGAAAATAGTAAGTAATCGACATAGTCGATCGATAAAAAAAAAACAATGATAACATTGTTTATTCCTTTTTTTTTTTTTTTATTCTTTTTATTTATTTTTAAAGAAAAAACAATCAGTTTAGCGTCCTGACCAGGACGGAAAATAGAAAGTAATCGACATAGTCGATCGATAAAAAAAAACAATGATAACATTGTTTATTCTTTTTTTTTTTTTTTATTTTAATTCTTTTTATTTATTTTTTAAAAAGAAAAAAAATGGAAAATAGAAATTAGTCAACAAAGTCGAACGATAAAAAAAAAAAACAATGATAACATTGTTTATTCTTTTTTTTTTTATTTTTTTTATATTCTTTTTTATTAATTTTGAAAAAAAAAACAATCAGTTTAGCGTCTTGACCAGGACGGAAAATAGAAAGTAATCGACATAGTCGATCGATAAAAAAAACAATGATAACATTGTTTATTTCATAGTTTACTCAGGGAATGATCACCAAGTCCACTTTTGTGCCTTTTTCTTACTGTTTTTTACTTTAAAATTTTCTGGTTAAAAATACCAAAAATTGTGCCGTGACCGGGAATTGAACCCCCGACCACGGTTACGTAAGCGATTTAAGGTCGACGACCATAACAACTCGGCTATGCAGGCTCTGGTACGTCGAAAATTATTTTATACTTATTACTTTTCTGTCCTAACGGAACGGAAAATGAAAAATGTCCTTCCTTATCTAAAATGCACTCTGCACCTATTATGTTGGTTCAGCAGTGGCTTATCGAACTTATTAGCTCTCGTTGCACTGGTTAGCGCTGTGTTTGAGACGTTATATTATATCGGTACACTTTTAACTAATATGTTACTTCCTTTCCTTAGCAAATTTTGCTCTTTTTGTTATTTCTCTAAAACAAAAGAATTTCCCACCCTCCCACCCTGGGTGTTTCTTCTTGAGGTTCGCTATTGGTGTACCTCGTACGTCATTCCTTTTTTTTTTTTATTTTTTTTAATTTTAAATTCTTTTTATTTATTTTTTAAAGAAAAAAAACGGAAAATAGAAATTAGTCGACAAAGTCGAACGATAAAAAAAAACAATGATAACATTGTTTATTCTTTTTTTTGTATTTTTTTATATTCTTTTTTATTAATTTTGAAAAAAAAAACAATCAGTTTAGCGTCTTGACCAGGACGGAAAATAGAAAGTAATCGACATAGTCGATCGATAAAAAAAACAATGATAACATTGTTTATTCTTTTTTTTTTTTTTTTTTTTAAATTCTTTTTATTAATTTTTTAAAGAAAAAAAACGGAAAATAGAAATTAGTCAACAAAGTCGAACGATAAAAAAAAACAATGATAACATTGTTTATTCTTTTTTTTTATTTTTTTTTTTAATATTTTTATTTATTTTGAAAAAAAAACAATCAGTTTAGCGTCTTGACCAGGACGGAAAATAGAAAGTAATCGACATAGTCGATCGATAAAAAAACAATGCTCTTTTTGTTATTTCTCTAAAACAAAAGAATGTCTACACCACCAATTGTGGAAATTCCGCATGTAGAATCTGAGATGGATTTAGATTCAATTCTGTTTGAGGATTTGAGGACGGTGAGAGCACAATCACCACGTGCCACCATCGGGGAAGCAGGGACGTTTTGGGATCCCCAATCCAAAATGTCCGAAGAGATGATGAAAAACAATTCGTTGGCCTTGATAGGAAGAGAAGCGGTGTATTGTATGAGGAAGGAAGGGGAATCAAGTTGGAATTGGTATTGTGGCTTATTGTCAATGGTGGGTAATATGGGGAGGGTAACCTTGTCAAATTCGACAAGTCTTTTAAGGGGTGTGTATCGACACACGGGGCCGGACGAAACATTCGACTTTCCACATGCGGGCTTTGAATATGCCCATGTGATAAGCAAGGATGTGTATTGGGATGAGTGGTCCAAAAGGTTAGTTCTAGAAAATGAACAAAAGATGTTAGGCATGTGCCAAAAGGTAACTAATTTGGAATCGCAGGTGGCGTCATTGTTATCGCCACAGATGCATGGTGCGCAACCCCAGCCACAGATGCATGGTGTGCAACCCCAGCCACAGATGCATGGTGCGCAACCCCAGCCACAGATGCATGGTGCGCAACCCCAGCCACAGATGCATGGTGCGCAACCCCAGCCACAAATTCAACAAGAGAGTGGTATGATGCAACAAATGATGGCACTATTATCGCAAAATCAACAATTATGTCAGATGCAGTTGCAGTATTCATCGGAATTATTAAAAAAGAAGTCAGCAGATGTGTGTCAATTGTCACCAGAGAACATCGAATGTCTGGATTTTGATCTAGCGACGGATGCGACTAACGTGTTACAATGGCGCGATATTTTGGCGCAGGGTGGATCAGAAAGGTTGCTGGATAAACTAGAAAACAAATACTGGTCAGTGCACAGGGGTAAATTGGCCACGAGGGAGTTAAGGGAGTTGAAGGCAGCCTTTGAAATTGTAAGAGATAATGTGAGGGTGGCAAGTACTAGATCAGCGGACTGGATTACTTCCAAACCATTGGTTCGGAGTATGAATAAATCATTGGAGTCGTTGATTATGAAATGGGAGTACACGACGAAAAGGATTAGCTCTGACGATATTGAACGAAGGGTCAAATCAGGGATGTTGTTTGAGAAGGCAGTGAGGATGGCAGAGGTTGATGCAGAGAAAAAGCACAAGATAGAAATGAGCGGGAAAGGGTATAAGGGGAGTTGGAATCCACGGAATTTCGAGTACAGGGGAAAAGGGTTCTCGGGAAACGTTGGGGGGGCTGGCAAAGGTCACAAATGAACCGAGGTCAGCCCCGAGTTAGTAAAGCGGTTTTTAAGCCGCGATCAGGGAGGCACTTGCCAAAGAAGGTCAGTGTCAGAAGAGTTAGCTCAAGTTCCAGATCGTATTTTGGAAATAAGGGAGAAGATTCTGCGATCAGAAGGGGCCGAGGTGTCGACGTTGATCGGCAGTCTTATGAAGAACCGAATCGAGGATCAGGTGAGGAGGGTCCAAAGAGGTCGGAACAAAGAGTTTTCAATGGACCTGAACGAGTCGCTGTTAGTTATGGAAGAGATCGCAGGAAAGATGTGGGCCCAAAGTACGATGCGAAACCGCCAGTGCTTGTGGGATCGTTTATTGATTTGGGTGGAGCGGAACGATGTTCCGGTAAACCAGGACACAGTGGCGCTGTTTGTGACAGCAACGAAAGTTTCAAAGCAGGGAATGCTGGCTTATTCAAAGGCATTCTCAGGCATGCTGAAGAGGATGGGATTGGAGAACGAAACGTTGAAGCAGTTGGCAGCGGCGTTGAGAGCGGACGGGGCTGCAGTCCCATTAGATCAAGCGGAGCCAATAGATCGGTTTACTTTAATCGCATGGGCGATGAGACAAGATGTCCAGTTGAGAGTGGGCTTGTTGATCGCTTGGAAGTCGGCAGCGAGATGGGGAGAAGTTTGGAAGTTGGGAAGGAGAAATTTCATTTTCGTTTCTGTGGAAGAGATCATTGTGGACTGGTGGGATGTTCCGAAGGGACGAAGGGAAGATCCCTTCAGGCCGTCCAGATGGGTAGTGATAAGAGGATACCTGACATCGGAGATAGCACAGGGCTTGCAAATGATGGGAAACTTTATAGCTCTAACAAGGGTATCAACAAGAAGTCTGGATGCTTTGTGGAGAAAGGACCTGTTAATGAAGAAGTTTTCAGCCCATTCAATAAAAAGGGGATCGATTTCTCATATTATGGGTCTGATGTCAACTGGAAGCAAAATCGACGAGGTCGTCATGGGAAGACTGCTGAAGCATTCTTCGAAGAGCGATCCCTTTTCAGGGGTAACGATTCGGTATGGAGGAGACCCGGTGAGCATGGCCCGAGCATTGAGAACGGGAGAGATAACGGTGTTGTTGTGAGAAGACATAATATTTGTAGACGACCGAAACGATCGGTATTACCAAGATCTTTAGAAGAAAAGAATTCCCCCCTGCATGTAACGAAAATTGAACCCATGTCCATTTTATTTGTAAAGGAAAGAATGTCGCAAAAACGGCTGAAAAGATTTAATTTTGTATGGGACTTAACATTTTATCCACACAAAGTATGCCACAATACCAGTTCCACAGGTCCGCTTGATCCTCATGCTTCAACCCTTGACTTCCATTCTGATTTTGATCATGTGATGAATTTTTCGGAGAAGGTGAGTTCGTTTTCTCGACTGCATGCTGATTTACTTGTGGAGAACGGGATCGCTCAGGAGACATCACAACCGAGTGAAGTTGAGAACATTCCGTTCACTGTGGTTGAGCAGAAGGCAACTGGTCTGCGCCAGAGGTTCATTCTTTGGACGAAGGAGTCAAATGAACGTTTGGTTGATGATGGTTATGTTGCTGATGTGCCCTTGGGGCATATCTCGGAATATCTGGACTCGGTGCTTCTTGATTGTGCAAGCGGAAGGGATTTCAGGACTGGTTTTTATCAGGTCGAGATTCCTCATGATGCTCGCAAGTTCTTTAGTTTTAGATCAGACGATGGCCAGTTTTTTGAATTGACTCGGTTACCTATGGGTCATTCATGTGCACCAGAAATTATGCACACATTAGCTGCTACCATCGCAGGTCATCCTGACTATGTGAAGCCGGACATCGCGATTCATGATGTAAGAGTAGATGTTTGGATCGATAACATTAGGTATTCTGGTCCAGCGAAGGAGGTGAAAGCTAGGACGACTGAACTTGATGGAACAGCTATGAGGGCTTCTGCAACTTGGAAGCAGGCTGATTCTTTCGATCTCTCTGTGGAGTATGAATTTTTAGGTGTCCAGTTTAGCCATCTAAGTAAGACTGTTGTTGTTTCTAAGAGATTACAGAGCAAGATTACTTCTGTGGATTTATTTTTGGTGTCAGCCTCTGGCTTGGAATCGTTGATGGGTAGATTGATGCATGCATCGGCTGTTTCTGGTGTATCTCCTGGGAGATTCTGGTTTGCCTTGAAGTTTATTAGACGGATTATTAATAAGATTAATCGAGGTATTCTTGGTCTTGACGATGCGGTGCATGTCCCTCGTTCGGTACGATTGGAATTGTCTAGGTGGATGGTTGATGCTGTTAAATTGCGAACTATTAAAAAGATACTCCGTGCTTCGAAACTGTTGACTGTATTTGTGGACGCTTCCTTAGAGGGATGGGGAGGTGTTGTAGTAGAACAGTCAGGTGCCCTTACTGTTGTAGGCGACATTTGGAGGCAAGAAAAAGGACTTCACATTAATATTCTCGAGGCAAAGGCTTTGCTTAATACTTTGTTAGCGTTGGACTTGTGGGATCTAAAAGGATTTAGGCTTGATATCAGGGTAGACAATACTTCTGTTATGGGGGCAGTTAGGAAAAGACAATGCCAGAAGAACAAAATCCTGAATGATGTAGTTTTGGCAGTTTCTGATTGGCTAATTTTTAAAAAGGTAGTTTTCAGTGTCAAGTATATTAAGTCTGCGTTGAATCCTGCAGACGGTCCTTCCAGAACTTCTATGGGCCTACTTTCATCTGATAAACTGCGATCTCAAGTCATACAAGCGGTGGGGCTGTTCTTCCGCACATAATTACACTTAATCTTAATATTTCAATATCATTCTCTTTACTGGCGTTGGGGTGTTTCTTCTTGAGGTTCGCTATTGGTGTACCTGTTGTTTCTGGCTTGTTGCACCTCTTGCCTCGGTGTTTTTCAAAGTCTTGGGTAACCGACCTCTCGAAGATGCAACATTACCCCGACGTCAGTTGTTTGTGTTTAATCTCTTTAACATTATAATTATAATTTAGTATCCATTTATTTATTCAGTCTTAATTACACAATATGGACGATGATGGTCATTCTCATAGTTTACTCAGGGAATGATCACCAAGTCCACTTTTGTGCCTTTTTCTTACTGTTTTTTACTTTAAAATTTTCTGGTTAAAAATACCAAAAATTGTGCCGTGACCGGGAATTGAACCCCCGACCACGGTTACGTAAGCGATTTAAGGTCGACGACCATAACAACTCGGCTATGCAGGCTCTGGTACGTCGAAAATTATTTTATACTTATTACTTTTCTGTCCTAACGGAACGGAAAATGAAAAATGTCCTTCCTTATCTAAAATGCACTCTGCACCTATTATGTTGGTTCAGCAGTGGCTTATCGAACTTATTAGCTCTCGTTGCACTGGTTAGCGCTGTGTTTGAGACGTTATATTATATCGGTACACTTTTAACTAATATGTTACTTACTTTCCTTAGCAAATTTTGCTCTTTTTGTTATTTCTCTAAAACAAAAGAATTTCCCACCCTCCCACCCTGGGTGTTTCTTCTTGAGGTTCGCTATTGGTGTACCTCGTACGTCATTCCTTTTTTTTTTTTATTTTTTTTAATTTTAAATTCTTTTTATTTATTTTTTAAAGAAAAAAAACGGAAAATAGAAATTAGTCGACAAAGTCGAACGATAAAAAAAAACAATGATAACATTGTTTATTCTTTTTTTTGTATTTTTTTATATTCTTTTTTATTAATTTTGAAAAAAAAAACAATCAGTTTAGCGTCTTGACCAGGACGGAAAATAGAAAGTAATCGACATAGTCGATCGATAAAAAAAACAATGATAACATTGTTTATTCTTTTTTTTTTTTTTTTTTTAAATTCTTTTTATTAATTTTTTAAAGAAAAAAAACGGAAAATAGAAATTAGTCAACAAAGTCGAACGATAAAAAAAAACAATGATAACATTGTTTATTCTTTTTTTTTATTTTTTTTTTTAATATTTTTATTTATTTTGAAAAAAAAACAATCAGTTTAGCGTCTTGACCAGGACGGAAAATAGAAAGTAATCGACATAGTCGATCGATAAAAAAAACAATGATAACATTGTTTATTCTTTTTTTTTATTTTTTTTTTTAATATTTTTATTTATTTTGAAAAAAAAACAATCAGTTTAGCGTCTTGACCAGGACGGAAAATAGAAAGTAATCGACATAGTCGATCGATAAAAAAAACAATGATAACATTGTTTATTCTTTTTTTTTATTTTTTTTTTTAATATTTTTATTTATTTTGAAAAAAAAACAATCAGTTTAGCGTCTTGACCAGGACGGAAAATAGAAAGTAATCGACATAGTCGATCGATAAAAAAAACAATGATAACATTGTTTATTCTTTTTTTTTTTTTTTTTTTTTAAAATCTTTTTATTTATTTTTTAAAGAAAAAAACGGAAAATAGAAATTAGTCAACAAAGTCGAACGATAAAAAAAAACAATGATAACATTGTTTATTCTTTTTTTTTATTTTTTTTTTTTTAATATTTTTTTTTTATTTTGAAAAAAAAAACAATCAGTTTAGCGTCTTGACCAGGACGGAAAATAGAAAGTAATCGACATAGTCGATCGATAAAAAAAAACAATGATAACATTGTTTATTCTTTTTTTTTATTTTAAATTCTTTTTATTTATTTTTTAAAGAAAAAAAACGGAAAATAGAAATTAGTCGACAAAGTCGAACGATAAAAAAAAAAACAATGATAACATTGTTTATTCTTTTTTTTTTTGTATTTTTTTTTATATTCTTTTTTATTAATTTTGAAAAAAAAAAACAATCAGTTTAGCGTCTTGACCAGGACGGAAAATAGAAAGTGATCGACATAGTCGATCGATAAAAAAACAATGATAACATTGTTTATTCTTTTTTTTTTATTTTAAATTCTTTTTATTTATTTTTTAAAGAAAAAAAAAACGGAAAATAGAAATTAGTCGACAAAGTCGAACGATAAAAAAAACAATGATAACATTGTTTATTCTTTTTTTTGTATTTTTTTATATTCTTTTTTATTAATTTTGAAAAAAAAAAACAATCAGTTTAGCGTCTTGACCAGGACGGAAAATAGAAAGTGATCGACATAGTCGATCGATAAAAAAAAACAATGATAACATTGTTTATTCTTTTTTTTTATTTTGAATTCTTTTTATTTATTCTTTAAAGAAAAGAAACGGAAAATAGAAATTAGTCGACAAAGTCGAACGATAAAAAAAAACAATGATAACATTGTTTTTCCTTTTTTTTTTTTTTTTTTATATTCTTTTTTATTAATTTTGAAAAAAAAAACAATCAGTTTAGCGTCTTGACCAGGACGGAAAATAGAAAGTGATCGACATAGTCGATCGATAAAAAAACAATGATAACATTGTTTATTCTTTTTTTTTATTTTAAATTCTTTTTATTTATTCTTTAAAGAAAAGAAACGGAAAATAGAAATTAGTCGACAAAGTCGAACGATAAAAAAAAACAATGATAACATTGTTTATTCTTTTTTTTTTTTTTTTTTATATTCTTTTTTATTAATTTTGAAAAAAAAACAATCAGTTTAGCGTCTTGACCAGGACGGAAAATAGAAAGTGATCGACATAGTCGATCGATAAAAAAAACAATGATAACATTGTTTATTCTTTTTTTTTTATTTTAAATTCTTTTTATTTATTTTTTAAAGAAAAAAAACGGAAAATAGAAATTAGTCGACAAAGTCGAACGATAAAAAAAACAATGATAACATTGTTTATTCTTTTTTTTTTTTTTTTTTATATTCTTTTTTATTAATTTTGAAAAAAAAACAATCAGTTTAGCGTCTTGACCAGGACGGAAAATAGAAAGTGATCGACATAGTCGATCGATAAAAAAACAATGATAACATTGTTTATTCTTTTTTTTTATTTTAAATTCTTTTTATTTATTCTTTAAAGAAAAGAAACGGAAAATAGAAATTAGTCGACAAAGTCGAACGATAAAAAAAAACAATGATAACATTGTTTATTCTTTTTTTTTTTTTTTTTTTTATATTCTTTTTTATTAATTTTGAAAAAAAAACAATCAGTTTAGCGTCTTGACCAGGACGGAAAATAGAAAGTGATCGACATAGTCGATCGATAAAAAAAACAATGATAACATTGTTTATTCTTTTTTTTTTATTTTAAATTCTTTTTATTTATTTTTTAAAGAAAAAAAACGGAAAATAGAAATTAGTCGACAAAGTCGAACGATAAAAAAAACAATGATAACATTGTTTATTCTTTTTTTTGTATTTTTTTATATTCTTTTTTATTAATTTTGAAAAAAAAAAAACAATCAGTTTAGCGTCTTGACCAGGACGGAAAATAGAAAGTGATCGACATAGTCGATCGATAAAAAAACAATGATAACATTGTTTATTCTTTTTTTTTATTTTAAATTCTTTTTATTTATTTTTTAAAGAAAAAAAACGGAAAATAGAAATTAGTCAACAAAGTCGAACAATAAAAAAAAACAATGATAACATTGTTTATTCTTTTTTTTTTTTTTTTTTTTATATTCTTTTTTATTAATTTTGAAAAAAAAAAACAATCAGTTTAGCGTCTTGACCAGGACGGAAAATAGAAAGTAATCGATAAAAAAAACAATGATAACATTGTTTATTCTTTTTTTTTATTTAAATTCTTTTTATTTATTATTTAAAGAGAAGAAACGGAAAATAGAAATTAGTCGACAAAGTCGAACGATAAAAAAAAACAATGATAACATTGTTTATTCTTTTTTTTTTTTTTTTATATTCTTTTTATTAATTTTTTAAAAAAAAAAAAAAAAAAAATCAGTTTAGCGTCTTGACCAGGACGGAAAACTGGAAGTAATCGACATAGTCGATCGATAAAAAAAACAATGAATTTCGATAAGTGGGAAGTAACGGACTGGGAGCTTTTGGCTCCTGCCCTATTCCCGATGTAAACTTTCTTTTTATTTTTTTTTTTTTTAACAGGCCCAAAGGGCGACAATGATGGTTGCTGACCAAGGAATAATATTCAAATGAATTTTCGTTTCAAAGAAACGAACAGAATTAAGAGAGAGGTAGAGAAAAAAAAAAAAAAAAAAAAAAAGAAAGAATAGAAAAAAAATATGAAGAGGAAATAATCAAACATGAAAAAAAAAAAAAAAAAATAAAATATAAATAAAAAACGTTGTATGAAAAAGGAAAAAAAGAAAAAAAAAAGACCAGAAAAGGAAAGAGAAAATGAAAAGGTATAATATTATTGTGGGGATATGAGGATAGCAGGGAGATGCTCTTTTTTTTTTTTTTTTTTTTTTTTTTTTATTTATTATTTAAAAAAAGGAAACAATCAGTTTAGCGTCTCGATCAGGACGGAAAATAGAAATTAATCGACATAGTCGATCGATAGAAAAAAAACAATGATAACATTGTTTATTCCTTTTTTTTTTTTTTTTTTTTATTCTTTTTATTTATTTTTAAAGAAAAAACAATCAGTTTAGCGTCCTGACCAGGACGGAAAATTGAAAGTGATCTATAACATTGTTTCATCTTTTATATTTTTTAATTTTTTTTTATATTTGAAGAAAAGAAAGAAGAAAAAAAAAAAAAAAAAAAAAAAAACAAGCGGAATTGATCATAATGGGTGGCAGGGGTTGATATAACTTCATTTGAAAATTCTTCTTTTTTAATTTCTTTTTTTTGAAATTTTTTTTTTTTTATTTAACAAGAGTTAAGATCACTTACATGAGTTAACACAACACAGATACGAGAGTAGCAAAATGAGGTAACACTACCAATTCAACAAAAAATAATCAGGATCGGACACAAGGAGGAGAGTTCATTCTACCTCTCACTGTCCTTGCTGGTATCTTAAGTGTCTTGGTATCTCTTGTGTGTCGGTATCTCGGAAGTGCTGGTATCTCGTATGTGCGTTGGTATCTCTTGCGTGTTGGTATCTCTTGCACATAATAAAAAAAAATATTGAGTTAACATGATCAGTTTTATTTATCATCAGAGACAGACCGGAACTATTTGAAAATAAAATGTAGATGGGAAACAGTGAAAATTAAAATGAGTGATAAAATTAAATGAGATTTATGACATAACAGACCAGATAGAGAGCAATAAAGGGAAAAGGAAAACGGAAAGGGTTCATTCACTTAGTTAAAGTTAAATTTCGATAAAGTGGGAAGTAACGGACTGGGAGCTTTTGGCTCCTGCCCTATTCCCGATGTAAACTTTCTTTTTATTTTTATTTTTTTTTAACAGGCCCAAAGGGCGACAATGATGGTTGCTGACCAAGGAATAATATTCAAATGAATTTTCGTTTCAAAGAAACGAACAGAATTAAGAGAGAGGCAGAGGAAAAAAAAAAAAAAAAGAAAGAAAAGAAAAGAAAAAAAAAAATGAAGAGGAAATAATCAAACATGAAAAAAAAAAAAAAAAAAAATATATATATAAATAAAAAACGTTGTATGAAAAAGGAAAAAAAAGAAAAAAAAAGACCAGAAAAGGAAAGAGAAAATGAAAAGGTATAATATTATTGTGGGGATATGAGGGATAGCAGGGAGATGCTCTTTTTTTTTTTTTTTTTTTTTTTTCTTATTTATTATTTAAAAAAAGGAAACAATCAGTTTAGCGTCGATCAGGACGGAAAATAGAAATTAATCGACATAGTTGATCGATAGAAAAAAAAACAATGATAACATTGTTTATTCATTTTTTTTTTTTTTTTTTTTTTTTAAATCTTTTTAATTATTTTAAAGAAAAAACAATCAGTTTAGCGTCTTGACCAGGACGGAAAATAGTAAGTAATCGACATAGTCGATCGATAAAAAAAAAACAATGATAACATTGTTTATTCCTTTTTTTTTTTTTTTATTCTTTTTATTTATTTTTAAAGAAAAAACAATCAGTTTAGCGTCCTGACCAGGACGGAAAATAGAAAGTAATCGACATACTGTAAAGGGAAATATTCTTGTGGGGAAAAACCCGCGAGTTTTTATTATTTTTTCTGAATCCGCGAGAATATTTCCCCGTGGGAATATTTCCCTGCAAGCATACTTTTTTTCTAGCCATTTTTTTGTTCTTTTTTGTGAAGAAAATATGTGTGCTACGAAGGAAAGTTTCAGCAAAAATTATTTTTATTGTTCAGTATGGTAGTTTTTTATTGTGTTTGCTTGGGGAATAATGCTTTGTTCTACCTGACACTTGATGGAAGCACAAAGATTTCTTAGATTCTTGATCAACTGGCTGGCTTTCACAAAAATCCTCTGTGGCAGGGAAATATTCTTGTGGGGAAAAACCCGCAAGTTTGAAAAAAAATCTCCAAATCCGCGAGAATATTTCCCCGCGGGAATATTTCCCCGCAAGAATATTTCCCCGCGAGAATATTTCCCTTTACAGTAGTCGATCGATAAAAAAAAACAATGATAACATTGTTTATTCTTTTTTTTTTTATTTTTTTTATATTCTTTTTTATTAATTTTGAAAAAAAAAACAATCAGTTTAGCGTCTTGACCAGGACGGAAAATAGAAAGTAATCGACATAGTCGATCGATAAAAAAAACAATGATAACATTGTTTATTCTTTTTTTTTTTTAGAGATTTTCGCTATTGGGGGGTCCAATAATTCCATTTTCGCTATTCAGTAAAAGAATTTTTTTTTTTTTCGCTGTTCACTGAATATGATAATTTTTTTTCGCTATTCACTGAAAGTGATAATTTTTTTTCTCTATTCAGTAACAAAAAAAAAAAAATTTTCGCTGTTCATGAAAAAAAAAAAAAAAAAAAAAAATTCAAAAAAAAAAAAAAAAAAAAAAAATTGACACTTTTTTTGCCACCAAAATATCCTTGAACATTTTCATACAAATCTGTGAATAAATGAATTGGTAACGGGTTGGTTAGTATTATGAACTTGATTGATTACTGTAACCTAATTTTCACTTTCGGTTTCTGTTTCTGATTCGCTTTCTACTTTTATTTTCTTTCTTGCCTTCAAGGCCGGCTTCTTCGATTTCTTTGGCGATGCCTTCTTCGCAGCTGATTGCTTAGCTGCTGCCTTCTTAGCCGCAGGTTTCGGATGGTTTGCCTCCGAGAGGGGCTCTTTGCAGGTAGTGGAGTAGTGTCCAAACCCCTGACAACGCGTACATTGTCTGCCTCCCTCTCCCTGAGACTTTATTCTCTTCTTTGGGGCACCAATTCCTCTCTGCGTTAATGGTGGGAGGAGATCTGTTTTCAACCTCTCAATGAGGTAAACCCCAACTGGGCGGATCGGGGTGGCATACGCATTCCTGAGTGCACCATGTGTAAACTCCCTACTGACAGTGGACAGAGGGTTTATTTTTAGTGTCCTGTTTTTTGTTTTAAGGCTACATTCAAAATCATATACTGGGGAAGGTTGCAGCATACCTCAAAAAAGCACATGCGTGGACACAGGGGACGCCTGTCTGTTCAGGCACCAAACAGGCGCACGTCACAATTTTTTCATTCGCGATGACCTTCACCAGGCGGGTACTTTCTCCCTTAATTACTGAAGCTGTGGGGATTACAATACAATATTAGTTTGAATGTTTTTGCAAGAGAGAGTTATAGGAATACCTTCATATACCTCCCCTAACTTACTTACAGGTATTACATCGTAACGTGAGGCTTCGGCGTTAAGCGCCTCCACCTTGTCCTGCACGTGCTGTAGTACTCCGTCGTCGTTGCCTGTATCTTCCATGTGCCGTTCATAGAACCAACGAGAAAGCTGGCCTAGTAACCCGTTTAACAGGCCGAGGATGCTTTTCGCCCTTATCTTTGATAAGGAGGCGTTAAAGCTCTCCGCCAGGTTGGACGTTGTATGTCCATAATTCCGTGCTCTTATCTGGCACGTTGCCCATGATGTTGGGTCTTTCCCCTTCAGGTACTCCTGAAATTCAGGATCGAGGGTGTCGAACACTTCCTCGTACCTCTCTTCCGATGACGTCATTCGAAGTTTCTTAAACTTCGACACGGCTTCCTTACTTTTGAAGGCAACCTTTATGTTGCGTTCCATGTGGGCTGAACACTTCAACCCCTTGGCCTGTGGGAACGACTTTTTCATCGCTGTGTCGAGGCCTTTCTGCTGGTCTGACATCAGTGCATACCCGTTGAAAAAATCTTCACCAAGCGTGCTGCGACACTTGTCAAAAAACCATCCCCAGGTTTTTTTGCTCTCGTTTCCTGTGATGGCAAAGGCAACTGGGAACTCTCGCCCAGAAGCATCCATGCCCAACAACGTTAGAAAATTCCCGACGTAGTACCCTTTCAGGGAGCACCCATCGGTCACCCCAAAACCTTGGGGACAATGTTTTGCCCCGTCAATGCAGGGACCAAAGGCGAGGAACAAATGACAAAATCGTCCGTCCTTGTCCGCAATGTGCCACTTAGTCCCAGGGTTTGCCACCTCCGCTGCGCGGCACCACGACTCTAAGAATTTGTACCCGTCGTGGGGATCCCCGTTGATCTCCCTATCCGCCTTCTGCAGCGCGCGATAGGCGGTGTCCTTCTTTATCACGACCCCCTTCTCCTTCATGTCTGCGATTAAACACGCCGCGGTGTATTTCTCTCCTAGAGACCTATGTTTAGTGTTGTGGCAAAAACTAATAGTAACCAACCAGACAATTATGAGGCAGGCAGGCATACCTACACTTTTCAGCAGCAAGGTATGAGACAGTATTCTTCATACCGTAGGAGCTGCTTTCTCCAACAGCACACGTGCTGTCGTGCCGAAGAACCACACGCGTTATGTGGTAGCAACCTTCGTCTGTTGCTGTGGCACATACTTTCCACCCACATGCGTTTGTGCACGTGAATGTCACCCTTTTCCCCACTACGTGGCTTGTCTTAAACCCCCTTCCCGAAGAACAAGAAGCGAGGGTTACCCTCGCACGAAGTGCGTCAAAGGATTGAAAGGTTCCCTCAATACTAGGTCTTGTGTCAGCCAAAGCTGAGGCAGGCTGAGTTTCAGTGGCAGCAGGTTGAGTTTCAACTATGTTTCCGGGCATCTTAGAGATTGAGAATAAGAGTTTGTAGTAAAAGAGTAAAAGCCTAGAGAGAAAGAAAAACGTTTATGATTAGGAACTTGTACGTTTTACTGAACGAAGCATCGTAGGCGACCAGTTTCCTTCGAGAATCCGCAGATGGTGCAGGGCTAAACCGAGATGAGGAAGATAACACCCGCACACGATGTTGAGATAACGTTTGTATGATGTTCATCTGGCTTGACGAGATTAGCAAAGACAAGTACTCACGGAAAGGTTGGGTTGTTCGTCAGGTCCTGATAGTGTTCTCAGCCTCTGAAAAATTTACTGAGTGCATGCAAAGAACGGTATGTGTGCAGGGCTGGGTCACCTTACAGAGAACTGTTGTCCTCTTACACGTCATTCCAACCGAATTTCAAAGTCAAGACACCTGCGAGTTACAGACAGCCTGGTCGCAAGCGACACTCCTGTTTCTGACCGGGTTATCAGGGTATCTAACTCATGCAAGCATGAGAGCTTTTTTAAGGCTACTTTGAATTATCAAGAGCGCAGTACTGCCCGAAGGGTTCCCGCGTGTCAAGATGCATTTGCATGTACTGAGCAGAAGTTCCAGAAAGATTACTTTTATCATTTCCCAAGTCATCACATCCTTGACCGTTTGTGTTATTGGCTTTCAATCCATCCATTATCATAAATCCACAGATGAGTGTGCTGAATAGAAAGTAAAACGGCACAAAGCTCTGTCCAAGTGACAAAAAAAATTGTTCAAGGTACCAGCATGTTCCCAGCAAAGAAGAAAAAAAAAAAAAAAAAAAAAAAAAAAAAAAGGGAAAAAAAAATTTTTTTTTTGGCAGTGGAAAAAGTTGTAACTTGTAGTGAACAGCGAAAAAAAAATTTCAACTTCTAGTGAATAGCGAAAAAAAATTTGTAACTTGTAGTGAATAGCGAAAAAAAATTTGTAACTTGTAGTGAACAGCGAAAAAAAAAAATTTCTTTTACTGAACGGCGAAAAAAAATTATCACTTCTAGTGAACAGCGAAAAAAAAGTTACTGCTTTTAGTGAATAGCGAAAATGACATTATCAGGCACCCCAATAGCGAAAATCTCTTTTTTTTATTTTAAATTCTTTTTATTTATTTTTTAAAGAAAAAAAACGGAAAATAGAAATTAGTCGACAAAGTCGAACGATAAAAAAAAACAATGATAACATTGTTTATTCTTTTTTTTGTATTTTTTTATATTCTTTTTTATTAATTTTGAAAAAAAAACAATCAGTTTAGCGTCTTGACCAGGACGGAAAATAGAAAGTAATCGACATAGTCGATCGATAAAAAAAACAATGATAACATTGTTTATTCTTTTTTTTTTTTTTAAATTCTTTTTATTAATTTTTTAAAGAAAAAAAACGGAAAATAGAAATTAGTCAACAAAGTCGAACGATAAAAAAAAACAATGATAACATTGTTTATTCTTTTTTGGGAAAACCCCTAATTCCACAAAAATAGTTTGCGAAATCGCCAACTCATCACAAAAATTTTAACCGCTCGAAACAACCCAACATGACGGGAATATTTTCAGAATTTTCGGAGCTCCGGTGGTTTATTGGTTATGACCGCCGAATCATGACCCGGAGGTCTCGGGTTCGAACCCCGTGACATCCTTTTTTCTCTTTTTCGTAATGACGGAAAATGTGACCAAAACATAGTCAAAGGGCGGATTGATCACCCACTGGTCGAGTTGAGACATATTCCCGTTGCAATAAATCACCAAGACCCCTCCCGTGTGATCGATCACTTTAAAATGTTACTGTGCAGTTCACCAGTGAGACTAAGACCTCCAACCAAAATTCACCAGACTTCAAGCAGCATTCCAAATTAGGTAATTTTTGTCAGACACATTCGAACCATCGAGAACAGAAATTCTCACGTTAGTAAAAGCCTGACCTTTAGAAATGTGGCTTAACGATCCTCATCATTGATGTAGGTTTCGTGACTTAGAAGCCGTCAATGTGGCCCTCCTCCCAGCCAAACTCCCCACCTGACTGGTGTCTCCAAACGAGGGGTCGAGCCGAAGCCCGTTTGTCGCTGGAATCGGAAAAGCTACGAGTCCGAAACCCTAACCTCCGAAGAGGCAGCTGCCGTTCCCCCATCATTGGATAAGTAAAGCGACGATAAGAGTAGTGGTATTTCATTGTTGGTAAACCTCCCACCTATAACTACACCCGACTAGAGTCAAACTCAACAGGGTCTTCTTTCCCCGCTGACAGTTTCAAGTCCGTTCCCTTGACTGCTGTTCGCCAGATAGTAGGTAGGGACAGAAGGAATCTCATTAGTCCATTCATGCGCGTCTTTGATTAGAAGACGAGGCATTTGGCTACCTTAAGAGAGTCATCAGTTGCAAATTTGTTTTTTCAAGTTGGACTTTGTACGGAACAGGCGGGCTTTTATTAGGGGCTCCCCCGGGTTGGGGGGGCTTGCGTCCCGCCAAGAATTTGGCGGACGCAAGCCACCCTTGCACTCTTCCCGCTTGGTAGGCTAAAAAACAAAAAACCCGCCGCAAGCCAAATTTCTGGGTCAAGTTCGAGTCCTGGTGGACAACTTTTTTTTGTAGGGAGTTGGCGATTTCGCAAACTATTTTTGTTGAATTAGAGGTTTTCCCTTCTTTTTTTTTATTTTTTTTTTTTAATATTTTTTTTTTATTTTGAAAAAAAAACAATCAGTTTAGCGTCTTGACCAGGACGGAAAATAGAAAGTAATCGACATAGTCGATCGATAAAAAAAACAATGATAACATTGTTTATTCTTTTTTTTTTTTTTTTTTTTAAATTCTTTTTATTTATTTTTTAAAGAAAAAAAACGGAAAATAGAAATTAGTCAACAAAGTCGAACGATAAAAAAAAACAATGATAACATTGTTTATTCTTTTTTTTTATTTTTTTTTTTTAATATTTTTTTTTTATTTTGAAAAAAAAACAATCAGTTTAGCGTCTTGACCAGGACGGAAAATAGAAAGTAATCGACATAGTCGATCGATAAAAAAACAATGATAACATTGTTTATTCTTTTTTTTTTTTTTAAATTCTTTTTATTTATTTTTTAAAGAAAAAAAAAACGGAAAATAGAAATTAGTCGACAAAGTCGAACGATAAAAAAAACAATGATAACATTGTTTATTCTTTTTTTTGTATTTTTTTATATTCTTTTTTATTAATTTTGAAAAAAAAAAACAATCAGTTTAGCGTCTTGACCAGGACGGAAAATAGAAAGTGATCGACATAGTCGATCGATAAAAAAAAACAATGATAACATTGTTTATTCTTTTTTTTTATTTTAAATTCTTTTTATTTATTCTTTAAAGAAAAGAAACGGAAAATAGAAATTAGTCGACAAAGTCGAACGATTAGTCAGTTTAAGGTCTTGACTAGGACCAACAAAAAAAAAAAAAAATTTAAATAAATAAATAAATAACGATCAAGCTGAGCTGATCTTGTTTTTATTAAAATAAGGGGAGCGGGAGGGATGGAAGGAATAAAGGAAAAAAAAAGAAAAGGTCGATCAATTGGATCTGGTCGTCGAGAAGAAGAAGACAATTATTTTAAAGGTCGATCGGCATAGCCGATCGTTGAGAAAAATAACCAGATATAAATACAATCAGTTTAAATAAAAAAAAAAAAAAAATAAATAAATAAAAAAAGTTTAACGATCAAGCTGAGCTGATCTTGTTTTTATTAAAATAAGGGGAGCGGGAGGGATGGAAGGAATAAAGGAAAAAAAAAGAACAGGTCGATCAATTGGATCTGATCGTCGAGAAGAAGAAAGCAATTATTTTTAAAAAAAATGATCGGTATAGCCGATCGTTGAGAAAAGAACAGATATAAATACAATCGGTTTTGGTGATCGACGAGTGGAGCGATCACTTGACAAGAAGGAAAAAAGAAAGGACCGATTAATTGGGGCTTTGGTTGTATTCCCAAGGCATGTTTTTTTTTTTTTTTTTTTTTTTTTAAATTAATAATCACATTTTGTTCAAAAATATTTCATATTAGAGTAAAAGAAAAAGAAAAAAAGAAATAAGAGAAAAAAAAAAAAAAACCATTGCTGGCCCCCTCACCACTCATAGAGGATGAGGAGGCCAGTAAGGCGTCACTCAAATCTATGCCAAGCCTTGGGAACTTGGATTGGGGTTTAGACCATTTACAATTAACAGTTGACAATTAACCTGATTAACGTTATGATCTGACGGACATAAACATATCGACAAAATAATACAAATAAATAAATACTAATAGAAACTAGAACTTAGCAATCGTCATCTAAAAAGATTCTTCTGCGATCATGAAAGTTCGTTGAGGTTGGAGTTCGCTTTTTTTTTTTTTTTGATAAGCGCTCAAACCAATTACAATTAACAATTAATCTGATTGACGTTATGATCGGACAGACATAAACATATCGACAAAATAATACAAATAATTTAATACTAATAGAAACTAGAACTTAGCAATCGTCATCTAAAAAGATTCTTCTGCGATCATGAGGATTCGTTGAGGGTGGAGTTCGCTTTTTTTGTGATAGGCGCTCCCTCGGACGCTTTGGGGTCTCATTTTCTTCTTGCGCTTCCTTTTCGGGTGGGTTAAAACCATTTGCCCATGTTTGTAACTGAAATTTGAGAGCTCTGTTTTGGTCTTTTGCCAAATAGAGTTGCTCAGAGAGCTCACTGGCCATCTCCATCAACAACATGGAATGATCCAGTTGTTCTTTATGGATAGTCTTCTGTTGATAGCTCAACTCGGAGCATCGACGTTGCTCTTCCACTAGTTTTTCCGAGAGCAGCGCCACTTTCTCATTTGTCTGGAGAGAGTCACTTACCGCTTGACAGTAGTTGTCCAGTAAATCGAGTCTACCTTCGGACCATTGCCTCGCAATAGGTGAATCTTCCGTCGATGAGGTCGCCGCACTGTCTTTTTCTTGTTCCGTTTGAGCAGAAGACGATACCAGTAGTCTACTTTGAGACAGTTCAGAAGGGAACGTGATCAATGGAGAATGAGGTTTAAAAAAAAAGGAAAGACGGG
This sequence comes from Flectonema sp. DT1601, assembly GCA_964019425.1. Lineage (NCBI taxonomy): Eukaryota > Euglenozoa > Diplonemea > Diplonemida > Diplonemidae > Flectonema > Flectonema sp. DT1601. Next base: position 1,034,206 of record OZ025803.1, on the reverse strand, counting down.
GTTTGGGAGTCCAGGAGTAATAGGTTGTTGCGATGAGAGGGAGTCGATAATTCTTTACCGTGGACGTTGATTCGAATAAAAAAGGGGGTGTTGGGGAAAATTGTTGGGAAAAATGGGACAGTTGAGGGCCAGCACGCAATGTTGCGACCTCTTGTTGAGACAAATAGAGTTGAATTTTTGTTCCAGTTTCATCCCTACACTTAGATTCTAATTCATTGTTTAATAGAATGAACCTTTGTTGTAAGTTGAAATAAAACATTAAATAAAATTAAAAAAGAAGAATTTTCAAATGAAGTTATATCAACCCCTGCCACCCATTATGATCAATTCCGCTTGTTTTTTTTTTTTTTTTTTTTTTTTTTCTTCTTTCTTTTCTTCAAATATAAAAAAAAATTAAAAAATATAAAAGATGAAACAATGTTATCATTGTTTTTTTTATCGATCGACTATGTCGATTACTTCCAGTTTTCCGTCCTGGTCAAGACGCTAAACTGATTGTTTTTTTTTTTTTTTTTAAAAAATTAATAAAAAGAATATAAAAAAAAAAAAAAAAGAATAAACAATGTTATCATTGTTTTTTTTTATCGTTCGACTTTGTCGACTAATTTCTATTTTCCGTTTCTTTTCTTTAAATAATAAATAAAAAGAATTTAAAATAAAAAAAAAGAATAAACAATGTTATCATTGTTTTTTTATCGATCGACTATGTCGATTACTTTCTATTTTCCGTCCTGGTCAAGACGCTAAACTGATTGTTTTTTTTTTCAAAATTAATAAAAAAGAATATAAAAAAAAAGAAAAAAAAAAGAATAAACAATGTTATCATTGTTTTTTTTTTATCGTTCGACTTTGTCGACTAATTTCTATTTTCCGTTTCCTTTCTTTAAAGAATAAATAAAAAGAATTTAAAATAAAAAAAAAGAATAAACAATGTTATCATTGTTTTTTTTTTATCGTTCGACTTTGTCGACTAATTTCTATTTTCCGTTTCCTTTCTTTAAAGAATAAATAAAAAGAATTTAAAATAAAAAAAAAGAATAAACAATGTTATCATTGTTTTTTTTTATCGATCGACTATGTCGATCACTTTCTATTTTCCGTCCTGGTCAAGACGCTAAACTGATTGTTTTTTTTTTTCAAAATTAATAAAAAAGAATATAAAAAAATACAAAAAAAAGAATAAACAATGTTATCATTGTTTTTTTTTATCGTTCGACTTTGTCGACTAATTTCTATTTTCCGTTTCTTTTCTTTAAAGAATAAATAAAAAGAATTTAAAATAAAAAAAAAGAATAAACAATGTTATCATTGTTTTTTTTTATCGATCGACTATGTCGATCACTTTCTATTTTCCGTCCTGGTCAAGACGCTAAACTGATTGTTTTTTTTTCAAAATTAATAAAAAAGAATATAAAAAAAAAAAAAAAAAGAAAAGAATAAACAATGTTATCATTGTTTTTTTTATCGTTCGACTTTGTTGACTAATTTCTATTTTCCGTTTTTTTTCTTTAAAAAATAAATAAAAAGAATTTAAAATAAAAAAAAAGAATAAACAATGTTATCATTGTTTTTTTATCGATCGACTATGTCGATCACTTTCTATTTTCCGTCCTGGTCAAGACGCTAAACTGATTGTTTTTTTTTCAAAATTAATAAAAAAGAATATAAAAAAAAAAAAAAAAAAAAAAGAATAAACAATGTTATCATTGTTTTTTTTATCGTTCGACTTTGTTGACTAATTTCTATTTTCCGTTTTTTTTCTTTAAAGAATAAATAAAAAGAATTTAAAATAAAAAAAAAGAATAAACAATGTTATCATTGTTTTTTTTTATCGATCGACTATGTCGATCACTTTCTATTTTCCGTCCTGGTCAAGACGCTAAACTGATTGTTTTTTTTTTTCAAAATTAATAAAAAAGAATATAAAAAAATACAAAAAAAAAGAATAAACAATGTTATCATTGTTTTTTTTATCGTTCGACTTTGTCGACTAATTTCTATTTTCCGTTTTTTTTTTCTTTAAAAAATAAATAAAAAGAATTTAAAATAAAAAAAAAGAATAAACAATGTTATCATTGTTTTTTTATCGATCGACTATGTCGATCACTTTCTATTTTCCGTCCTGGTCAAGACGCTAAACTGATTGTTTTTTTTTCAAAATTAATAAAAAAGAATAAAAAAAAAAAAAAAAAAAAGAATAAACAATGTTATCATTGTTTTTTTTTTATCGTTCGACTTTGTCGACTAATTTCTATTTTCCGTTTCTTTTCTTTAAAGAATAAATAAAAAGAATTTAAAATAAAAAAAAAGAATAAACAATGTTATCATTGTTTTTTTTTATCGATCGACTATGTCGATCACTTTCTATTTTCCGTCCTGGTCAAGACGCTAAACTGATTGTTTTTTTTTTTCAAAATTAATAAAAAAGAATATAAAAAAATACAAAAAAAAGAATAAACAATGTTATCATTGTTTTTTTTTATCGTTCGACTTTGTCGACTAATTTCTATTTTCCGTTTTTTTTCTTTAAAAAATAAATAAAAAGAATTTAAAATAAAAAAAAAGAATAAACAATGTTATCATTGTTTTTTTATCGATCGACTATGTCGATCACTTTCTATTTTCCGTCCTGGTCAAGACGCTAAACTGATTGTTTTTTTTTCAAAATTAATAAAAAAGAATAAAAAAAAAAAAAAAAAAAAGAATAAACAATGTTATCATTGTTTTTTTTATCGTTCGACTTTGTTGACTAATTTCTATTTTCCGTTTTTTTTCTTTAAAAAATAAATAAAAAGAATTTAAAATAAAAAAAAAGAATAAACAATGTTATCATTGTTTTTTTTATCGTTCGACTTTGTCGACTAATTTCTATTTTCCGTTTTTTTTCTTTAAAAAATAAATAAAAAGAATTTAAAATAAAAAAAAAGAATAAACAATGTTATCATTGTTTTTTTTTATCGATCGACTATGTCGATCACTTTCTATTTTCCGTCCTGGTCAAGACGCTAAACTGATTGTTTTTTTTTCAAAATTAATAAAAAAGAATATAAAAAAAAAAAAAAAAAAAGAATAAACAATGTTATCATTGTTTTTTTTTTATCGTTCGACTTTGTCGACTAATTTCTATTTTCCGTTTCTTTTCTTTAAAGAATAAATAAAAAGAATTTAAAATAAAAAAAAAGAATAAACAATGTTATCATTGTTTTTTTTTATCGATCGACTATGTCGATCACTTTCTATTTTCCGTCCTGGTCAAGACGCTAAACTGATTGTTTTTTTTTTTCAAAATTAATAAAAAAGAATATAAAAAAATACAAAAAAAAGAATAAACAATGTTATCATTGTTTTTTTTTATCGTTCGACTTTGTCGACTAATTTCTATTTTCCGTTTTTTTTCTTTAAAAAATAAATAAAAAGAATTTAAAATAAAAAAAAAGAATAAACAATGTTATCATTGTTTTTTTATCGATCGACTATGTCGATCACTTTCTATTTTCCGTCCTGGTCAAGACGCTAAACTGATTGTTTTTTTTTCAAAATTAATAAAAAAGAATAAAAAAAAAAAAAAAAAAAAGAATAAACAATGTTATCATTGTTTTTTTTATCGTTCGACTTTGTTGACTAATTTCTATTTTCCGTTTTTTTTCTTTAAAAAATAAATAAAAAGAATTTAAAATAAAAAAAAAGAATAAACAATGTTATCATTGTTTTTTTTATCGTTCGACTTTGTCGACTAATTTCTATTTTCCGTTTTTTTTCTTTAAAAAATAAATAAAAAGAATTTAAAATAAAAAAAAAGAATAAACAATGTTATCATTGTTTTTTTTATCGTTCGACTTTGTCGACTAATTTCTATTTTCCGTTTTTTTTCTTTAAAAAATAAATAAAAAGAATTTAAAATAAAAAAAAAGAATAAACAATGTTATCATTGTTTTTTTTTATCGATCGACTATGTCGATCACTTTCTATTTTCCGTCCTGGTCAAGACGCTAAACTGATTGTTTTTTTTTCAAAATTAATAAAAAAGAATATAAAAAAAAAAAAAAAAAAAAGAATAAACAATGTTATCATTGTTTTTTTTTATCGTTCGACTTTGTCGACTAATTTCTATTTTCCGTTTCTTTTCTTTAAAGAATAAATAAAAAGAATTTAAAATAAAAAAAAAGAATAAACAATGTTATCATTGTTTTTTTTTATCGATCGACTATGTCGATCACTTTCTATTTTCCGTCCTGGTCAAGACGCTAAACTGATTGTTTTTTTTTCAAAATTAATAAAAAAGAATATAAAAAAAAAAAAAAAAAAAAGAATAAACAATGTTATCATTGTTTTTTTTTATCGTTCGACTTTGTCGACTAATTTCTATTTTCCGTTTCTTTTCTTTAAAGAATAAATAAAAAGAATTTAAAATAAAAAAAAAGAATAAACAATGTTATCATTGTTTTTTTATCGATCGACTATGTCGATCACTTTCTATTTTCCGTCCTGGTCAAGACGCTAAACTGATTGTTTTTTTTTTTCAAAATTAATAAAAAAGAATATAAAAAAAAAAAAAAAAAAGGAAAAACAATGTTATCATTGTTTTTTTTTATCGTTCGACTTTGTCGACTAATTTCTATTTTCCGTTTCTTTTCTTTAAAGAATAAATAAAAAGAATTTAAAATAAAAAAAAAGAATAAACAATGTTATCATTGTTTTTTTTTATCGATCGACTATGTCGATCACTTTCTATTTTCCGTCCTGGTCAAGACGCTAAACAGATTGTTTTTTTTTTTCAAAATTAATAAAAAAGAATATAAAAAAATACAAAAAAAAAGAATAAACAATGTTATCATTGTTTTTTTTATCGTTCGACTTTGTCGACTAATTTCTATTTTCCGTTTTTTTTCTTTAAAAAATAAATAAAAAGAATTTAAAATAAAAAAAAAGAATAAACAATGTTATCATTGTTTTTTTATCGATCGACTATGTCGATCACTTTCTATTTTCCGTCCTGGTCAAGACGCTAAACTGATTGTTTTTTTTTCAAAATTAATAAAAAAGAATATAAAAAAAAAAAAAAAAAAAGAATAAACAATGTTATCATTGTTTTTTTTTTATCGTTCGACTTTGTCGACTAATTTCTATTTTCCGTTTCTTTTCTTTAAAGAATAAATAAAAAGAATTTAAAATAAAAAAAAAGAATAAACAATGTTATCATTGTTTTTTTTTATCGATGGACTATGTCGATCACTTTCTATTTTCCGTCCTGGTCAAGACGCTAAACTGATTGTTTTTTTTTTTCAAAATTAATAAAAAAGAATATAAAAAAATACAAAAAAAAGAATAAACAATGTTATCATTGTTTTTTTTTATCGTTCGACTTTGTCGACTAATTTCTATTTTCCGTTTTTTTTCTTTAAAAAATAAATAAAAAGAATTTAAAATAAAAAAAAAGAATAAACAATGTTATCATTGTTTTTTTATCGATCGACTATGTCGATCACTTTCTATTTTCCGTCCTGGTCAAGACGCTAAACTGATTGTTTTTTTTTCAAAATTAATAAAAAAGAATAAAAAAAAAAAAAAAAAAAAGAATAAACAATGTTATCATTGTTTTTTTTATCGTTCGACTTTGTTGACTAATTTCTATTTTCCGTTTTTTTTCTTTAAAAAATAAATAAAAAGAATTTAAAATAAAAAAAAAGAATAAACAATGTTATCATTGTTTTTTTTATCGTTCGACTTTGTCGACTAATTTCTATTTTCCGTTTTTTTTCTTTAAAAAATAAATAAAAAGAATTTAAAATAAAAAAAAAGAATAAACAATGTTATCATTGTTTTTTTTTATCGATCGACTATGTCGATCACTTTCTATTTTCCGTCCTGGTCAAGACGCTAAACTGATTGTTTTTTTTTCAAAATTAATAAAAAAGAATATAAAAAAAAAAAAAAAAAAAGAATAAACAATGTTATCATTGTTTTTTTTTTATCGTTCGACTTTGTCGACTAATTTCTATTTTCCGTTTCTTTTCTTTAAAGAATAAATAAAAAGAATTTAAAATAAAAAAAAAGAATAAACAATGTTATCATTGTTTTTTTTTATCGATCGACTATGTCGATCACTTTCTATTTTCCGTCCTGGTCAAGACGCTAAACTGATTGTTTTTTTTTTTCAAAATTAATAAAAAAGAATATAAAAAAATACAAAAAAAAGAATAAACAATGTTATCATTGTTTTTTTTTATCGTTCGACTTTGTCGACTAATTTCTATTTTCCGTTTTTTTTCTTTAAAAAATAAATAAAAAGAATTTAAAATAAAAAAAAAGAATAAACAATGTTATCATTGTTTTTTTATCGATCGACTATGTCGATCACTTTCTATTTTCCGTCCTGGTCAAGACGCTAAACTGATTGTTTTTTTTTCAAAATTAATAAAAAAGAATAAAAAAAAAAAAAAAAAAAAGAATAAACAATGTTATCATTGTTTTTTTTATCGTTCGACTTTGTTGACTAATTTCTATTTTCCGTTTTTTTTCTTTAAAAAATAAATAAAAAGAATTTAAAATAAAAAAAAAGAATAAACAATGTTATCATTGTTTTTTTTATCGTTCGACTTTGTCGACTAATTTCTATTTTCCGTTTTTTTTCTTTAAAAAATAAATAAAAAGAATTTAAAATAAAAAAAAAGAATAAACAATGTTATCATTGTTTTTTTTATCGTTCGACTTTGTCGACTAATTTCTATTTTCCGTTTTTTTTCTTTAAAAAATAAATAAAAAGAATTTAAAATAAAAAAAAAGAATAAACAATGTTATCATTGTTTTTTTTTATCGATCGACTATGTCGATCACTTTCTATTTTCCGTCCTGGTCAAGACGCTAAACTGATTGTTTTTTTTTCAAAATTAATAAAAAAGAATATAAAAAAAAAAAAAAAAAAAGAATAAACAATGTTATCATTGTTTTTTTTTATCGTTCGACTTTGTCGACTAATTTCTATTTTCCGTTTCTTTTCTTTAAAGAATAAATAAAAAGAATTTAAAATAAAAAAAAAGAATAAACAATGTTATCATTGTTTTTTTTTATCGATCGACTATGTCGATCACTTTCTATTTTCCGTCCTGGTCAAGACGCTAAACTGATTGTTTTTTTTTCAAAATTAATAAAAAAGAATATAAAAAAAAAAAAAAAAAAAAGAATAAACAATGTTATCATTGTTTTTTTTTATCGTTCGACTTTGTCGACTAATTTCTATTTTCCGTTTCTTTTCTTTAAAGAATAAATAAAAAGAATTTAAAATAAAAAAAAAGAATAAACAATGTTATCATTGTTTTTTTATCGATCGACTATGTCGATCACTTTCTATTTTCCGTCCTGGTCAAGACGCTAAACTGATTGTTTTTTTTTTTCAAAATTAATAAAAAAGAATATAAAAAAAAAAAAAAAAAAGGAAAAACAATGTTATCATTGTTTTTTTTTATCGTTCGACTTTGTCGACTAATTTCTATTTTCCGTTTCTTTTCTTTAAAGAATAAATAAAAAGAATTTAAAATAAAAAAAAAGAATAAACAATGTTATCATTGTTTTTTTTTATCGATCGACTATGTCGATCACTTTCTATTTTCCGTCCTGGTCAAGACGCTAAACAGATTGTTTTTTTTTTTCAAAATTAATAAAAAAGAATATAAAAAAATACAAAAAAAAAGAATAAACAATGTTATCATTGTTTTTTTTATCGTTCGACTTTGTCGACTAATTTCTATTTTCCGTTTTTTTTCTTTAAAAAATAAATAAAAAGAATTTAAAATAAAAAAAAAGAATAAACAATGTTATCATTGTTTTTTTATCGATCGACTATGTCGATCACTTTCTATTTTCCGTCCTGGTCAAGACGCTAAACTGATTGTTTTTTTTTCAAAATTAATAAAAAAGAATATAAAAAAAAAAAAAAAAAAAGAATAAACAATGTTATCATTGTTTTTTTTTTATCGTTCGACTTTGTCGACTAATTTCTATTTTCCGTTTCTTTTCTTTAAAGAATAAATAAAAAGAATTTAAAATAAAAAAAAAGAATAAACAATGTTATCATTGTTTTTTTTTATCGATGGACTATGTCGATCACTTTCTATTTTCCGTCCTGGTCAAGACGCTAAACTGATTGTTTTTTTTTTTCAAAATTAATAAAAAAGAATATAAAAAAATACAAAAAAAAGAATAAACAATGTTATCATTGTTTTTTTTTATCGTTCGACTTTGTCGACTAATTTCTATTTTCCGTTTTTTTTCTTTAAAAAATAAATAAAAAGAATTTAAAATAAAAAAAAAGAATAAACAATGTTATCATTGTTTTTTTATCGATCGACTATGTCGATCACTTTCTATTTTCCGTCCTGGTCAAGACGCTAAACTGATTGTTTTTTTTTCAAAATTAATAAAAAAGAATAAAAAAAAAAAAAAAAAAAAGAATAAACAATGTTATCATTGTTTTTTTTATCGTTCGACTTTGTCGACTAATTTCTATTTTCCGTTTCTTTTCTTTAAAGAATAAATAAAAAGAATTTAAAATAAAAAAAAAGAATAAACAATGTTATCATTGTTTTTTTTTATCGATCGACTATGTCGATCACTTTCTATTTTCCGTCCTGGTCAAGACGCTAAACTGATTGTTTTTTTTTCAAAATTAATAAAAAAGAATATAAAAAAAAAAAAAAAAAAAAGAATAAACAATGTTATCATTGTTTTTTTTTATCGTTCGACTTTGTCGACTAATTTCTATTTTCCGTTTCTTTTCTTTAAAGAATAAATAAAAAGAATTTAAAATAAAAAAAAAGAATAAACAATGTTATCATTGTTTTTTTATCGATCGACTATGTCGATCACTTTCTATTTTCCGTCCTGGTCAAGACGCTAAACTGATTGTTTTTTTTTTTCAAAATTAATAAAAAAGAATATAAAAAAAAAAAAAAAAAAGGAAAAACAATGTTATCATTGTTTTTTTTTATCGTTCGACTTTGTCGACTAATTTCTATTTTCCGTTTCTTTTCTTTAAAGAATAAATAAAAAGAATTTAAAATAAAAAAAAAGAATAAACAATGTTATCATTGTTTTTTTATCGATCGACTATGTCGATCACTTTCTATTTTCCGTCCTGGTCAAGACGCTAAACTGATTGTTTTTTTTTTTTCAAAATTAATAAAAAAGAATATAAAAAAAAATACAAAAAAAAAAAGAATAAACAATGTTATCATTGTTTTTTTTTATCGATCGACTATGTCGATCACTTTCTATTTTCCGTCCTGGTCAAGACGCTAAACTGATTGTTTTTTTTTCAAAATTAATAAAAAAGAATATAAAAAAAAAAAAAAAAAAAAGAATAAACAATGTTATCATTGTTTTTTTTTATCGTTCGACTTTGTCGACTAATTTCTATTTTCCGTTTCTTTTCTTTAAAGAATAAATAAAAAGAATTTAAAATAAAAAAAAAGAATAAACAATGTTATCATTGTTTTTTTATCGATCGACTATGTCGATCACTTTCTATTTTCCGTCCTGGTCAAGACGCTAAACTGATTGTTTTTTTTTTTCAAAATTAATAAAAAAGAATATAAAAAAAAAAAAAAAAAAGGAAAAACAATGTTATCATTGTTTTTTTTTATCGTTCGACTTTGTCGACTAATTTCTATTTTCCGTTTCTTTTCTTTAAAGAATAAATAAAAAGAATTTAAAATAAAAAAAAAGAATAAACAATGTTATCATTGTTTTTTTATCGATCGACTATGTCGATCACTTTCTATTTTCCGTCCTGGTCAAGACGCTAAACTGATTGTTTTTTTTTTTTCAAAATTAATAAAAAAGAATATAAAAAAAAAAAAAAAAAAAGAATAAACAATGTTATCATTGTTTTTTTTTTATCGTTCGACTTTGTCGACTAATTTCTATTTTCCGTTTCTTTTCTTTAAAGAATAAATAAAAAGAATTTAAAATAAAAAAAAAGAATAAACAATGTTATCATTGTTTTTTTTTATCGATCGACTATGTCGATCACTTTCTATTTTCCGTCCTGGTCAAGACGCTAAACTGATTGTTTTTTTTTTTCAAAATTAATAAAAAAGAATATAAAAAAATACAAAAAAAAGAATAAACAATGTTATCATTGTTTTTTTTTATCGTTCGACTTTGTCGACTAATTTCTATTTTCCGTTTTTTTTCTTTAAAAAATAAATAAAAAGAATTTAAAATAAAAAAAAAGAATAAACAATGTTATCATTGTTTTTTTATCGATCGACTATGTCGATCACTTTCTATTTTCCGTCCTGGTCAAGACGCTAAACTGATTGTTTTTTTTTCAAAATTAATAAAAAAGAATAAAAAAAAAAAAAAAAAAAAGAATAAACAATGTTATCATTGTTTTTTTTATCGTTCGACTTTGTTGACTAATTTCTATTTTCCGTTTTTTTTCTTTAAAAAATAAATAAAAAGAATTTAAAATAAAAAAAAAGAATAAACAATGTTATCATTGTTTTTTTTATCGTTCGACTTTGTCGACTAATTTCTATTTTCCGTTTTTTTTCTTTAAAAAATAAATAAAAAGAATTTAAAATAAAAAAAAAGAATAAACAATGTTATCATTGTTTTTTTTTATCGATCGACTATGTCGATCACTTTCTATTTTCCGTCCTGGTCAAGACGCTAAACTGATTGTTTTTTTTTCAAAATTAATAGAATTTCGATAAGTGGGAAGTAACGGACTGGGAGCTTTTGGCTCCTGCCCTATTCCCGACGTAAACTTTCTTTTTATTTTTTTTTTTTTTTTAACAGGCCCAAAGGGCGACAATGATGGTTGCTGACCAAGGAATAATATTCAAATGAATTTTCGTTTCAAAGAAACGAACAGAATTAAGAGAGAGGTAGAGAAAAAAAAAAAAAAAAAAAAAAAGAAAGAATAGAAAAAAAATATGAAGAGGAAATAATCAAACATGAAAAAAAAAAAAAAAATAAAATATAAATAAAAAACGTTGTATGAAAAAGGAAAAAAAGAAAAAAAAAAGACCAGAAAAGGAAAGAGAAAATGAAAAGGTATAATATTATTGTGGGGATATGAGGATAGCAGGGAGATGCTCTTTTTTTTTTTTTTTTTTTTTTTTTTTTTTTTATTTATTATTTAAAAAAAGGAAACAATCAGTTTAGCGTCTCGATCAGGACGGAAAATAGAAATTAATCGACATAGTCGATCGATAGAAAAAAAACAATGATAACATTGTTTATTCCTTTTTTTTTTTTTTTTTTTTATTCTTTTTATTTATTTTTAAAGAAAAAACAATCAGTTTAGCGTCCTGACCAGGACGGAAAATTGAAAGTGATCCACATAGTCGATCGATAGAAAAAAGACAATGATAACATTGTTTATTCTTTTTTTTTTTTTTTTTTTTTTTTTTAAATCCTTTTAATTATTTTAAAGAAAAAACAATCAGTTTAGCGTCTTGACCAGGACGGAAAATAGAAAGTGATCGACATAGTCGATCGATAAAAAACAATGATAACATTGTTTATTCCTTTTTTTTTTCTTTTTTTTTTATTCTTTTTATTTATTTTTAAAGAAAAAACAATCAGTTTAGCGTCCTGACCAGGACGGAAAATAGAAAGTAATCGACATAGTCGATCGATAAAAAAAAAACAATGATAACATTGTTTATTCCTTTTTTTTTTCTTTTTTTTTATTCTTTTTATTTATTTTTAAAGAAAAAACAATCAGTTTAGCGTCCTGACCAGGACGGAAAATTGAAAGTGATCGACATAGTCGATCGATAAAAAAACAATGATAACATTGTTTATTCTTTTTTTTTTTTTTTTTTTTTTTTTTAAACCTTTTAATTATTTTTTAAAGAAAAAACAATCAGTTTAGCGTCTTGACCAGGACGGAAAATAGAAAGTGATCGACATAGTCGATCGATAAAAAACAATGATAACATTGTTTATTCTTTTTTTTTTTTTTTTTTTTTTTTAATCCTTTTTATTATTTTAAAGAAAAAACAATCAGTTTAGCGTCTTGACCAGGACGGAAAATAGAAAGTGATCGACATAGTCGATCGATAAAAAAACAATGATAACATTGTTTATTCTTTTTTTTTTTTTTTTTTTAAATTCTTTTTATTTATTTTTAAAGAAAAAAAACGGAAAATAAAAATTAGTCGACAAAGTCGAACGATAAAAAAAAACAATGATAACATTGTTTATTCTTTTTTTTTTTGTTTTTTTTTATATTCTTTTTTATTAATTTTGAAAAAAAAACAATCAGTTTAGCGTCTTGACCAGGACGGAAATAGAAAAAAGAATATAAAAAAAAAAAAAAAAAAAAGAATAAACAATGTTATCATTGTTTTTTTTTATCGTTCGACTTTGTCGACTAATTTCTATTTTCCGTTTCTTTTCTTTAAAGAATAAATAAAAAGAATTTAAAATAAAAAAAAAGAATAAACAATGTTATCATTGTTTTTTTTTATCGATCGACTATGTCGATCACTTTCTATTTTCCGTCCTGGTCAAGACGCTAAACTGATTGTTTTTTTTTCAAAATTAATAAAAAAGAATATAAAAAAAAAAAAAAAAAAAAGAATAAACAATGTTATCATTGTTTTTTTTTATCGTTCGACTTTGTCGACTAATTTCTATTTTCCGTTTCTTTTCTTTAAAGAATAAATAAAAAGAATTTAAAATAAAAAAAAAGAATAAACAATGTTATCATTGTTTTTTTATCGATCGACTATGTCGATCACTTTCTATTTTCCGTCCTGGTCAAGACGCTAAACTGATTGTTTTTTTTTTTCAAAATTAATAAAAAAGAATATAAAAAAAAAAAAAAAAAAGGAAAAACAATGTTATCATTGTTTTTTTTTATCGTTCGACTTTGTCGACTAATTTCTATTTTCCGTTTCTTTTCTTTAAAGAATAAATAAAAAGAATTTAAAATAAAAAAAAAGAATAAACAATGTTATCATTGTTTTTTTATCGATCGACTATGTCGATCACTTTCTATTTTCCGTCCTGGTCAAGACGCTAAACTGATTGTTTTTTTTTTTTCAAAATTAATAAAAAAGAATATAAAAAAAAATACAAAAAAAAAAAGAATAAACAATGTTATCATTGTTTTTTTTTATCGATCGACTATGTCGATCACTTTCTATTTTCCGTCCTGGTCAAGACGCTAAACTGATTGTTTTTTTTTCAAAATTAATAAAAAAGAATATAAAAAAAAAAAAAAAAAAAAGAATAAACAATGTTATCATTGTTTTTTTTTATCGTTCGACTTTGTCGACTAATTTCTATTTTCCGTTTCTTTTCTTTAAAGAATAAATAAAAAGAATTTAAAATAAAAAAAAAGAATAAACAATGTTATCATTGTTTTTTTATCGATCGACTATGTCGATCACTTTCTATTTTCCGTCCTGGTCAAGACGCTAAACTGATTGTTTTTTTTTTTCAAAATTAATAAAAAAGAATATAAAAAAAAAAAAAAAAAAGGAAAAACAATGTTATCATTGTTTTTTTTTATCGTTCGACTTTGTCGACTAATTTCTATTTTCCGTTTCTTTTCTTTAAAGAATAAATAAAAAGAATTTAAAATAAAAAAAAAGAATAAACAATGTTATCATTGTTTTTTTATCGATCGACTATGTCGATCACTTTCTATTTTCCGTCCTGGTCAAGACGCTAAACTGATTGTTTTTTTTTTTTCAAAATTAATAAAAAAGAATATAAAAAAAAAAAAAAAAAAAGAATAAACAATGTTATCATTGTTTTTTTTTTATCGTTCGACTTTGTCGACTAATTTCTATTTTCTGTTTCTTTTCTTTAAAGAATAAATAAAAAGAATTTAAAATAAAAAAAAAGAATAAACAATGTTATCATTGTTTTTTTTTATCGATCGACTATGTCGATCACTTTCTATTTTCCGTCCTGGTCAAGACGCTAAACTGATTGTTTTTTTTTTTCAAAATTAATAAAAAAGAATATAAAAAAATACAAAAAAAAGAATAAACAATGTTATCATTGTTTTTTTTTATCGTTCGACTTTGTCGACTAATTTCTATTTTCCGTTTTTTTTCTTTAAAAAATAAATAAAAAGAATTTAAAATAAAAAAAAAGAATAAACAATGTTATCATTGTTTTTTTATCGATCGACTATGTCGATCACTTTCTATTTTCCGTCCTGGTCAAGACGCTAAACTGATTGTTTTTTTTTCAAAATTAATAAAAAAGAATAAAAAAAAAAAAAAAAAAAAGAATAAACAATGTTATCATTGTTTTTTTTATCGTTCGACTTTGTTGACTAATTTCTATTTTCCGTTTTTTTTCTTTAAAAAATAAATAAAAAGAATTTAAAATAAAAAAAAAGAATAAACAATGTTATCATTGTTTTTTTTATCGTTCGACTTTGTCGACTAATTTCTATTTTCCGTTTTTTTTCTTTAAAAAATAAATAAAAAGAATTTAAAATAAAAAAAAAGAATAAACAATGTTATCATTGTTTTTTTTTATCGATCGACTATGTCGATCACTTTCTATTTTCCGTCCTGGTCAAGACGCTAAACTGATTGTTTTTTTTTCAAAATTAATAAAAAAGAATATAAAAAAAAAAAAAAAAAAAAGAATAAACAATGTTATCATTGTTTTTTTTTATCGTTCGACTTTGTCGACTAATTTCTATTTTCCGTTTCTTTTCTTTAAAGAATAAATAAAAAGAATTTAAAATAAAAAAAAAGAATAAACAATGTTATCATTGTTTTTTTTTATCGATCGACTATGTCGATCACTTTCTATTTTCCGTCCTGGTCAAGACGCTAAACTGATTGTTTTTTTTTCAAAATTAATAAAAAAGAATATAAAAAAAAAAAAAAAAAAAAGAATAAACAATGTTATCATTGTTTTTTTTTATCGTTCGACTTTGTCGACTAATTTCTATTTTCCGTTTCTTTTCTTTAAAGAATAAATAAAAAGAATTTAAAATAAAAAAAAAGAATAAACAATGTTATCATTGTTTTTTTATCGATCGACTATGTCGATCACTTTCTATTTTCCGTCCTGGTCAAGACGCTAAACTGATTGTTTTTTTTTTTCAAAATTAATAAAAAAGAATATAAAAAAAAAAAAAAAAAAGGAAAAACAATGTTATCATTGTTTTTTTTTATCGTTCGACTTTGTCGACTAATTTCTATTTTCCGTTTCTTTTCTTTAAAGAATAAATAAAAAGAATTTAAAATAAAAAAAAAGAATAAACAATGTTATCATTGTTTTTTTTTATCGATCGACTATGTCGATCACTTTCTATTTTCCGTCCTGGTCAAGACGCTAAACTGATTGTTTTTTTTTCAAAATTAATAAAAAAGAATATAAAAAAAAAAAAAAAAAAAAGAATAAACAATGTTATCATTGTTTTTTTTTATCGTTCGACTTTGTCGACTAATTTCTATTTTCCGTTTCTTTTCTTTAAAGAATAAATAAAAAGAATTTAAAATAAAAAAAAAGAATAAACAATGTTATCATTGTTTTTTTTTATCGATCGACTATGTCGATCACTTTCTATTTTCCGTCCTGGTCAAGACGCTAAACAGATTGTTTTTTTTTTTCAAAATTAATAAAAAAGAATATAAAAAAATACAAAAAAAAAGAATAAACAATGTTATCATTGTTTTTTTTATCGTTCGACTTTGTCGACTAATTTCTATTTTCCGTTTTTTTTCTTTAAAAAATAAATAAAAAGAATTTAAAATAAAAAAAAAGAATAAACAATGTTATCATTGTTTTTTTATCGATCGACTATGTCGATCACTTTCTATTTTCCGTCCTGGTCAAGACGCTAAACTGATTGTTTTTTTTTCAAAATTAATAAAAAAGAATATAAAAAAAAAAAAAAAAAAAGAATAAACAATGTTATCATTGTTTTTTTTTTATCGTTCGACTTTGTCGACTAATTTCTATTTTCCGTTTCTTTTCTTTAAAGAATAAATAAAAAGAATTTAAAATAAAAAAAAAGAATAAACAATGTTATCATTGTTTTTTTTTATCGATCGACTATGTCGATCACTTTCTATTTTCCGTCCTGGTCAAGACGCTAAACTGATTGTTTTTTTTTTTCAAAATTAATAAAAAAGAATATAAAAAAATACAAAAAAAAGAATAAACAATGTTATCATTGTTTTTTTTTATCGTTCGACTTTGTCGACTAATTTCTATTTTCCGTTTTTTTTCTTTAAAAAATAAATAAAAAGAATTTAAAATAAAAAAAAAGAATAAACAATGTTATCATTGTTTTTTTATCGATCGACTATGTCGATCACTTTCTATTTTCCGTCCTGGTCAAGACGCTAAACTGATTGTTTTTTTTTCAAAATTAATAAAAAAGAATAAAAAAAAAAAAAAAAAAAAGAATAAACAATGTTATCATTGTTTTTTTTATCGTTCGACTTTGTTGACTAATTTCTATTTTCCGTTTTTTTTCTTTAAAAAATAAATAAAAAGAATTTAAAATAAAAAAAAAGAATAAACAATGTTATCATTGTTTTTTTTATCGTTCGACTTTGTCGACTAATTTCTATTTTCCGTTTTTTTTCTTTAAAAAATAAATAAAAAGAATTTAAAATAAAAAAAAAGAATAAACAATGTTATCATTGTTTTTTTTATCGTTCGACTTTGTCGACTAATTTCTATTTTCCGTTTTTTTTCTTTAAAAAATAAATAAAAAGAATTTAAAATAAAAAAAAAGAATAAACAATGTTATCATTGTTTTTTTTTATCGATCGACTATGTCGATCACTTTCTATTTTCCGTCCTGGTCAAGACGCTAAACTGATTGTTTTTTTTTCAAAATTAATAAAAAAGAATATAAAAAAAAAAAAAAAAAAAAGAATAAACAATGTTATCATTGTTTTTTTTTATCGTTCGACTTTGTCGACTAATTTCTATTTTCCGTTTCTTTTCTTTAAAGAATAAATAAAAAGAATTTAAAATAAAAAAAAAGAATAAACAATGTTATCATTGTTTTTTTTTATCGATCGACTATGTCGATCACTTTCTATTTTCCGTCCTGGTCAAGACGCTAAACTGATTGTTTTTTTTTCAAAATTAATAAAAAAGAATATAAAAAAAAAAAAAAAAAAAAGAATAAACAATGTTATCATTGTTTTTTTTTATCGTTCGACTTTGTCGACTAATTTCTATTTTCCGTTTCTTTTCTTTAAAGAATAAATAAAAAGAATTTAAAATAAAAAAAAAGAATAAACAATGTTATCATTGTTTTTTTATCGATCGACTATGTCGATCACTTTCTATTTTCCGTCCTGGTCAAGACGCTAAACTGATTGTTTTTTTTTTTCAAAATTAATAAAAAAGAATATAAAAAAAAAAAAAAAAAAGGAAAAACAATGTTATCATTGTTTTTTTTTATCGTTCGACTTTGTCGACTAATTTCTATTTTCCGTTTCTTTTCTTTAAAGAATAAATAAAAAGAATTTAAAATAAAAAAAAAGAATAAACAATGTTATCATTGTTTTTTTATCGATCGACTATGTCGATCACTTTCTATTTTCCGTCCTGGTCAAGACGCTAAACTGATTGTTTTTTTTTTTTCAAAATTAATAAAAAAGAATATAAAAAAAAATACAAAAAAAAAAAGAATAAACAATGTTATCATTGTTTTTTTTTATCGATCGACTATGTCGATCACTTTCTATTTTCCGTCCTGGTCAAGACGCTAAACTGATTGTTTTTTTTTCAAAATTAATAAAAAAGAATATAAAAAAAAAAAAAAAAAAAAGAATAAACAATGTTATCATTGTTTTTTTTTATCGTTCGACTTTGTCGACTAATTTCTATTTTCCGTTTCTTTTCTTTAAAGAATAAATAAAAAGAATTTAAAATAAAAAAAAAGAATAAACAATGTTATCATTGTTTTTTTATCGATCGACTATGTCGATCACTTTCTATTTTCCGTCCTGGTCAAGACGCTAAACTGATTGTTTTTTTTTTTCAAAATTAATAAAAAAGAATATAAAAAAAAAAAAAAAAAAGGAAAAACAATGTTATCATTGTTTTTTTTTATCGTTCGACTTTGTCGACTAATTTCTATTTTCCGTTTCTTTTCTTTAAAGAATAAATAAAAAGAATTTAAAATAAAAAAAAAGAATAAACAATGTTATCATTGTTTTTTTATCGATCGACTATGTCGATCACTTTCTATTTTCCGTCCTGGTCAAGACGCTAAACTGATTGTTTTTTTTTTTTCAAAATTAATAAAAAAGAATATAAAAAAAAAAAAATAAAAAATAGAATAAACAATGTTATCATTGTTTTTTTTTATCGTTCGACTTTGTCGACTAATTTCTATTTTCCGTTTTTTTTCTTTAAAAAATAAATAAAAAGAATTTAAAATAAAAAAAAAAAGAATAAACAATGTTATCATTGTTTTTTTTTATCGATCGACTATGTCGATTAATTTCTATTTTCCGTCCTGGTCAAGACGCTAAACTGATTGTTTTTTTTTCAAAATAAAAAAAAAATATTAAAAAAAAAAAAAAAAAAAAAAGAATAAACAATGTTATCATTGTTTTTTTTATCGATCGACTATGTCGATTACTTTCTATTTTCCGTCCTGGTCAAGACGCTAAACTGATTGTTTTTTTTTCAAAATAAAAAAAAAATATTAAAAAAAAAAAAATAAAAAAAAAGAATAAACAATGTTATCATTGTTTTTTTTTATCGTTCGACTTTGTTGACTAATTTCTATTTTCCGTTTTTTTTTCTTTAAAAAATTAATAAAAAGAATTTAAAAAAAAAAAAAAAAAAAAGAATAAACAATGTTATCATTGTTTTTTTTATCGATCGACTATGTCGATTACTTTCTATTTTCCGTCCTGGTCAAGACGCTAAACTGATTGTTTTTTTTTCAAAATTAATAAAAAAGAATATAAAAAAAATACAAAAAAAAGAATAAACAATGTTATCATTGTTTTTTTTTATCGTTCGACTTTGCCGACCAATTTCTATTTTCCGTTTTTTTCTTTAAAAAATAAATAAAAAGAATTTAAAATAAAAAAAAAAAGAATAAACAATGTTATCATTGTTTTTTTTATCGATCGACTATGTCGATTACTTTCTATTTTCCGTCCTGGTCAAGACGCTAAACTGATTGTTTTTTTTTTCAAAATTAATAAAAAAGAATATAAAAAAAATAAAAAAAAAAAGAATAAACAATGTTATCATTGTTTTTTTTTATCGTTCGACTTTGTTGACTAATTTCTATTTTCCATTTTTTTTCTTTTTAAAAAATAAATAAAAAGAATTAAAATAAAAAAAAAAAAAAAAGAATAAACAATGTTATCATTGTTTTTTTTATCGATCGACTATGTCGATTACTTTCTATTTTCCGTCCTGGTCAGGACGCTAAACTGATTGTTTTTTCTTTAAAAATAAATAAAAAGAATAAAAAAAAAAAAAAGGAATAAACAATGTTATCATTGTTTTTTTTTTTATCGATCGACTATGTCGATTACTTACTATTTTCCGTCCTGGTCAAGACGCTAAACTGATTGTTTTTTCTTTAAAATAATTAAAAAGATTTAAAAAAAAAAAAAAAAAAAAAAATGAATAAACAATGTTATCATTGTTTTTTTTTTTATCGATCGACTATGTCGATTACTTACTATTTTCCGTCCTGGTCAAGACGCTAAACTGATTGTTTTTTCTTTAAAATAATTAAAAAGATTTAAAAAAAAAAAAAAAAAAAAAAATGAATAAACAATGTTATCATTGTTTTTTTTTCTATCGATCAACTATGTCGATTAATTTCTATTTTCCGTCCTGATCGAGACGCTAAACTGATTGTTTCCTTTTTTAAATAATAAATAAGAAAAAAAAAAAAAAAAAAAAAAAAGAGCATCTCCCTGCTATCCCTCATATCCCCACAATAATATTATACCTTTTCATTTTCTCTTTCCTTTTCTGGTCTTTTTTTTTTTCTTTTTTTTCCTTTTTCATACAACGTTTTTTATTTATATATATATTTTTTTTTTTTTTTTTTTCATGTTTGATTATTTCCTCTTCATTTTTTTTTTTCTTTTCTTTTCTTTTCTTTCTTTTTTTTTTTTTTTCCTCTGCCTCTCTCTTAATTCTGTTCGTTTCTTTGAAACGAAAATTCATTTGAATATTATTCCTTGGTCAGCAACCATCATTGTCGCCCTTTGGGCCTGTTAAAAAAAAATAAAAATAAAAAGAAAGTTTACATCGGGAATAGGGCAGGAGCCAAAAGCTCCCAGTCCGTTACTTCCCACTTTATCGAAATTCGACATAGTCGATCGATAGAAAAAAAAACAATGATAACATTGTTTATTCTTTTTTGGGTAAAGGGGTCTTTCCTACACAAATAGTTTCAGAACGGCCATTCATTACAAAATCCAAAATGGCTGTAAACCGTCCAGTTCGATCCTGGGTGAGGGCATTTTTTTTTTTCCTGGATTTTTTTTTCAGGTTGGACTTTGTACGGGGGAGGTTGGCTTTTATTAGTGGCTCCCCCCCCTTGGGGGGGGTTGGGGGGGGGGCTTGCGTCCCGCCAAGAATTTGGCGGACGCAAGCCCCCTTGCACTCTTCCCCAGCTTAACATCCATTAGTAGCAAACTTGTTTTTTGAGGTTGGACTTTGTACGGGACAGGCAGACTTTGTACGGGGGAGTTGGCTTTTATTAGTGGCTCCCCCCCCTTGGGGGGGGTTGGGGGGGGGGCTTGCGTTCCGCCAAGAACTTGGCGGAACGCAAGCCCCCCTTGCACTCTTCCCAGCTTAATATCCATTAGTAGCAAATTTGTTTTTTGAGGTTGGACTTTGTACGGGGGAGGTTGGCTTTTATTAGGGGCTCCCCCCCCTTGGGGGGGGTTGGGGGGGGGGCTTGCGTTCCGCCAAGTTCTTGGCGGAACGCAAGCCCCCCCTTGCGTCGATAACAATAGCTACAACGAGATATCACCACCACAAACGGATGTACATATGTTGATCAATAACAATGATCTCAACGTAATTGAGCCTATTGCACCACCACATACGGGTGTTCATACGGTAATTAACAACAACAGTCTCGAGACATTCGGGTATATTTCACCACCGCAGACTGGTATTCATATGCCTATAGTTATCGACAACAACAGTATCAACGCAAACGAACTTGCTTCACCACCACAAACTAATGTTCATATGGAGGTCAGAAACAATAGTCTCATTGCGACTGAGGCTATATCACCACCGTGTTTAGAAACACCTGAACATCGACATGTGTTTGAAACACCGGTAAAACAAAAGTCGGGAGGCAAAATCAAAACTCCGACAACCAACAAGATTGTCCCACAAGAACCACTAACTTGTTGGAATGGACACAATCGGGAGCTTATTTATGATTTAGCAATGAATAGGCAACCTAACAAGATTGTTACAACATACACTGCACCATCGTTAAAAGTTACAACTCCGAAAACAGCAGCACGAAATAACACTGTTGTCATAGACACAGAAGATAGTATGAACCCCGTAACTTCAATGCCGGAAAGTTTAAGTGATGCCCTTGAACCTTGTTCAAAACGTAACAAAAAGTCCAATATACTGTCTCATAAACATGCTATGAAGCAATCCAAAAAGAAAGCTTTCAATAATGGATCTCACGAGTCAATTATCCCTAAAACTAAAGTCATTACGCAATCACATACGCAGATTAAGGATAAAACATCGGAACCTATCAATGAAGAATCTAGTAAGATACTTCCCCAACTTAAAGATGAAACCGGAAGTAAGAAAGATGAGACATCGTCGCATGTTGAACTAGAAAAGGCAACAGAAGTTAATACAATAGTTGAGAACTCAATGACCGACGTGCCAACGACAACATCCTCGTCAGAACCATCCTACAAAGATACAACGCATATCAAGAGGAAATGTAAATATTGCTTCAAGACTAAAAAATCAATTATTGATCATGTCCACATATGCGCAATATTCAGAGCCTCAAAGGACTTTCCATATTACATGGATCATGATAATACAACGTATGAAGTTAACAACAGTGATGGCTCCAACAAGATCACAATGGTCATCAAGGAGAAGAAGAAATTAAACATGCGGTCTATCAAAAGAGGTACAAAACTAGTAACACAAATTCTTGAGAAAGAGGATAGTACACTAACTACACCAAAAAGAGATACCCGCAAAAGATTAAATTCTGAAAGTCCGATTCCAATAATCGAATTTAATGGATACATGGACAAGGACAAGAGAAAAAAGTTAGAGAATAAGAACGGATCTAAAAGTAAACGCAAGATCAAAGTTGAGGTTAATAAGATGCTAGTCGCTTCAACAAAAAAGAAGGAGAAGTCGAAATATACAAAGAGATTAAATTCTGAAAGTCCTATGCAGCCGCTACTAAGAAAAGATGTACGAAAGAAACGAGCCAAACAAGAAGGCTGAATTCGATAGAGTGGGAAGTAACGGACTGGGAGCTTTTGGCTCCTGCCCTATTCCCGATGTAAACTTTCTTTTTATTTTTATTTTTTTTAACAGGCCCAGAGGGCGACAATGACTGTTGCTGACCAAGGAATAATATTCAAATGAATTTTCGTTTCAAAGAAACGAACAGAATTAAGAGAGAGGCAGAGAAAGAAAAAAAAAAAAAAAAGAAAGAAAAGAAAAAAAAAAAAAAAAAATATGAAGAGGAAATAATCAAACATGAAAAAAATAAAAAAAAAAAATAAAATATAAATAAAAAACGTTGTATGAAAAAGGAAAAAAAAGAAGAAAAAAAAAAAAGACCAGAAAAGGAAAGAGAAAATGAAAAGGTATAATATTATTGTGGGGATATGAGGATAGCAGGGAGATGCTCTTTTTTTTTTTTTTTTTATTTATTATTTAAAAAAAAGGAAACAATCAGTTTAGCGTCTCGATCGGGACGGAAAATAGAAATTAATCGACATAGTCGATCGATAGAAAAAAAAACAATGATAACATTGTTTATTCTTTTTTTTTTTTTTTTTTTTTTTTTTTTAAATCCTTTTAATTATTTTAAAGAAAAAACAATCAGTTTAGCGTCTTGACCAGGACGGAAAATAGAAAGTGATCGACATAGTCAATCGATAAAAAAACAATGATAACATTGTTTATTCTTTTTTTTTTTTTTTTAAATTCTTATTATTTATTTTTTAAAGAAAAAAAAACGGAAAATAAAAATTAGTCGACAAAGTCGAACGATAAAAAAAAAACAATGATAACATTGTTTATTCTTTTTTTTTTTGTTTTTTTTTTATATTCTTTTTTATTAATTTTGAAAAAAAAAACAATCAGTTTAGCGTCTTGACCAGGACGGAAAATAGAAAGTAATCGACATAGTCGATCGATAAAAAAACAATGATAACATTGTTTAATCTTTTTTTTTTTTTTTAAATTCTTTTTATTTATTTTTTAAAGAAAAAAAAACGGAAAATAGAAATTAGTCGACAAAGTCGAACGGTAAAAAAACAATGATAACATTGTTTATTCTTTTTTTTTATTTTTTTTATATTTTTTTTTAATTAATTTTGAAAAAAAAAAACAATCAGTTTAGCGTCTTGACCAGGACGGAAAATAGAAAGCGATCGACATAGTCGATCGATAAGAAAACAATGATAATATTGTTTATTCTTTTTTTTTATTTTAAATTCTTTTTATTTATTTTTTAAAGAAAAAAAAACGGAAAATAGAAATTAGTCGACAAAGTCGAACGATAAAAAAAAACAATGATAACATTGTTTATTCTTTTTTTTGTATTTTTTTTATATTCTTTTTTATTAATTTTGAAAAAAAAAAAAAAACAATCAGTTTAGCGTCTTGACCAGGACGGAAAATAGAAAGTAATCGACATAGTCGATCGATAAAAAAAACAATGATAACATTGTTTATTCTTTTTTTTTTTTTTTTTTAAATTCTTTTTATTTATTTTTTAAAAAGAAAAAAAAACGGAAAATAGAAATTAGTCAACAAAGTCGAACGATAAAAAAAAAAACAATGATAACATTGTTTATTCTTTTTTTTTTATTTTTTTTAAATTCTTTTTTATTAATTTTGAAAAAAAAACAATCAGTTTAGCGTCTTGACCAGGACGGAAAATAGAAAGTGATCGACATAGTCGATCGATAAAAAAACAATGATAACACTGTTTATTCTTTTTTTTTATTTTAAATTCTTTTTATTTATTTTTTAAAGAAAAAAAAAGGAAAATAGAAATTAGTCGACAGAGTCGAACGATGAAAAAAAACAATGATAACATTGTTTATTCTTTTTTTTATTTTTTTTTTTTATTCTTTTTTATTAATTTTGAAAAAAAAAAACAATCAGTTTAGCGTCTTGACCAGGACGGAAAATAGAAAGTAATCGACATAGTCGATCGATAAGAAAACAATGATAACATTGTTTATTCTTTTTTTTTTATTTTAAATTCTTTTTATTTATTTTTTAAAGAAAAAAACTGAAAATAGAAATTAGTCGACAAAGTCGAACGATAAAAAAAACAATGATAACATTGTTTATTCTTTTTTTATTTTTTTTTTATATTCTTTTTTATTAATTTTGAAAAAAAAAAAACAATCAGTTTAGCATCTTGACCAGGACGGAAAATAGAAAGTAATCGACATAGTCGATCGATAAAAAAAACAATGATAACATTGTTTATTCTTTTTTTTTATTTTAAAATCTTTTTATTTATTTTTTAAAGAAAAAAACTGAAAATAGAAATTAGTCGACAAAGTCGAACGATAAAAAAAACAATGATAACATTGTTTATTCTTTTTTTTTATTTTAAATTCTTTTTATTTATTTTTTAAAGAAAAGAAACGGAAAATAGAAATTAGTCCGATAAAAAAAAAAACAATGATAACATTGTTTATTCTTTTTTTTATTTTTTTTTTTATATTCTTTTTTATTAATTTTGAAAAAAAAAAAACAATCAGTTTAGCGTCTTGACCAGGACGGAAAATAGAAATTAGTCGACAAAGTCGAACGATAAAAAAAAACAATGATAACATTGTTTATTCTTTTTTTTTTAAATTCTTTTTATTTATTTTTTAAAGGAAAAAAAACGGAAAATAGAAATTAGTCGACAAAGTCGAACGATAAAAAAACAATGATAACATTGTTTATTCTTTTTTTTTTTTTTTTTATTTCTTTTTATTTATAAAAAAAAACAATCAGTTTAGCGTCTTGACCAGGACGGAAAATAGAAAGTGATCGACATAGTCGATCGATAAAAAAACAATGATAACATTGTTTATTCTTTTTTTTTATTTTAAATTCTTTTTATTTATTTTTTAAAGAAAAAAAAAACGGAAAATAGAAATTAGTCGACAAAGTCGAACGATGAAAAAAAACAATGATAACATTGTTTATTCTTTTTTTTATTTTTTTTTTTTTATTCTTTTTTATTAATTTTGAAAAAAAAAACAATCAGTTTAGCGTCTTGACCAGGACGGAAAATAGAAAGTAATCGACATAGTCGATCGATAAGAAAACAATGATAACATTGTTTATTCTTTTTTTTTTATTTTAAATTCTTTTTATTTATTTTTTAAAGAAAAAAAAACTGAAAATAGAAATTAGTCGACAAAGTCGAACGATAAAAAAACAATGATAACATTGTTTATTCTTTTTTTTTTTTTTTTATTTCTTTTTATTTATAAAAAAAAACAATCAGTTTAGCGTCTTGACCAGGACGGAAAATAGAAAGTGATCGACATAGTCGATCGATAAAAAAACAATGATAACATTGTTTATTCTTTTTTTTTATTTTAAATTCTTTTTATTTATTTTTTAAAGAAAAAAAAAACGGAAAATAGAAATTAGTCGACAAAGTCGAACGATGAAAAAAAACAATGATAACATTGTTTATTCTTTTTTTTATTTTTTTTTTTTTTATTCTTTTTTATTAATTTTGAAAAAAAAAAAACAATCAGTTTAGCGTCTTGACCAGGACGGAAAATAGAAAGTAATCGACATAGTCGATCGATAAGAAAACAATGATAACATTGTTTATTCTTTTTTTTTATTTTAAATTCTTTTTATTTATTTTTTAAAGAAAAAAACTGAAAATAGAAATTAATCGACAAAGTCGAACGATAAAAAAAGCAATGATAACATTGTTTATTCTTTTTTTTTTTTTATTTTAAATTCTTTTTATTTATTTTTTAACAGGAGTTAAGATCACTTACATGAGTTAACACAACACAGATACGAGAGTCGCAAACTGAGGTAACACTACCAATTCAACAAAAAATAATCAGGATCGGACACAAGGAGGAGAGTTCATTCTACCTCTCATTGTCCTTGCTGGTATCTTAAGTGTCTTGGTATCTCTTGTGTGTCGGTATCTCGGAAGTGCTGGTATCTCGTATGTGCGTTGGTATCTCTTGCGTGTTGGTATCTCTTGCACATAAAAAAAAAATTGAGTTAACATGATCAGTTTTATTTAACATTAAAGACAGACCGGAACTATTTGAAAATAAAATGTAGATGGGAAACAGTGAAAATTAAAATGAATGATAAAATTAAATGAGATTTATGACATAACAGACCAGATAGAGAGTAATAAAGGGAAAAGGAAAACGGGAAGGGTTCATTCACTTAGTTAAAGTTAAGACCGATTAGTCAGTTTAAGGTCTTGACTAGGACCAACAAAAAAAAAAAAAAAAAATAACGATCAAGCTGAGCTGATCTTGTTTTTATTAAAATAAGGGGAGCGGGAGGGATGGGAGGAATAAAGGAAAAAAAAAGAAAAGGTCGATCAATTGGATCTGATCGTCGAGAAGAAGAAGACAATTATTTTAAAGGTCGATCGGCATAGCCGATCGTTGAGAAAAAATAACCAGATATAAATACAATCAGTTTAAATTTAAAAAAAAAAAAAAAAAAGATTAACGATCAAGCTGAGCTGATCTTGTTTTTATTAAAATAAGGGGAGCGGGAGGGATGGAAAGAATAAAGGAAAAAAAAAAAAAAAAAAAAAAGGTCGATCAATTGGATCTGATCGTCGAGAAGAAGAAAACAATTATTTTAAAAAAAAATGATCGGTATAGCCGATCGTTGAGAAAAGAACAGATATAAATACAATCGGTTTTGGTGATCGACGAGTGGAGCGATCACTTGACAAGAAGGAAAAAAGAAAGGACCGATTAATTGGGGCTTTGGTTGTATTCCCAAGGCATGTTTTTTTTTTTTTTTTTTTATTATTCATTTACATTATTTTTTTTTTTTTTTTTTTAAATTAATAATCACATTTTGTTCAAAAATATTTCATATTAGAGTAAAAGAAAAAGATATATCAACACACCTAAAAGTGAAGATAAAGAGAACGTTACGAACATCTTAGATACTCCTTCGACTCCTGCTTTACATGATTTTGAAGATGTATCAGAGTATGCATCAGAGCTTGATAATTAATCATCTTATACTTTCTACATTTATTGTAGAAGAGTGCTCCACTAGTAGTGCGCTACGAACTAGTAATAACAAGAAGAATGTTTTTTTTTTTATAAACATTATAACAAAGTAACTACATCCTAGTCTTGCTAACTAAGATGCTTCAGTCACAACAGATGATTGACTTACTTCTACACCATACTGATGATGAGAGAATAGAGGTAAGAGGTATATGGATTACTCTCGAAACCTAATAGTTACTTTAAAAGGCTAAGTTAAGCATCACACCTAGTCACTGTATCTCAGAACTAATGTTAAATTATCGTTATGTTTTTTATGATACAAAACATTTGTATTTTACGTACAAAATCAAACAGTTAACCCCCCTTATATTTTATTTTTATTCTTTATTTCTTTTATTATTTTTGCAAAAATAGTTTTCTTTTTTTAATTTTCCTTTAATATTTATTTACCTTTGAAGTGTGAAGGAATACTATTTTAAGCTGTAACGGGCTACAGGGCATGGGGTGCTCAACCTGTAGTACGTGGCCCCCGAATCCCCATATTCGACAGCACATATGGGATTTTCTATCGATACCAACTGTTGATTTCTTATATTGCAACCAGGTTTGGCCGAACCCTATTTTCGTTTTTGCCAGTTTCAAGTTGCTTTCTATTTAATATTAGTATCAAGTTACCCCCCTTATACATATACCCGGAGGACAATCATGCCTTCGTGTGGAGTATGTATCAAAATAAATGAATTGCATGGATTTGTATTTCATATTTTATTATACGCCTCATCCCTCCATAAAGTGTGAGGATTTGAACTAAACGGTAGCTTTTGTTACCTGTTTCTTTAAGGGCGTATCTTCGGTTGGTTATCGTGCGTTTGTTTGGAAGAAATTTGTTTTAAAGTTATAATCGTTTCTACTGTGTTTTTCAATAATAATTTGGTTGATTTTAATTGTTTATTTAGAGGCAGTTGCAGCTAAGAAGAGTATATACAATTCAAAGCTGTATACTTAGTCCTAAGTACCAATTGGTACTGAATAATTTGGCTGATTCGGAGTACAAATGTACCGCCATGATGAATTACTATGAATTTTAATTGGAATTTGGGACACATAATATTATGTACCTTATTCAGAGATATGAGTACGAATTAATTTCGAGATCTTCAACGAAGATTAAGTTTAAGTTTACTTTTTTATTTTTTTATTTTTTTAAAATGTTCAATAAATATTTATTGTCAACAACCGTCTTCCGTTCTGAGATGGTTGTTCAGTACAGGGTTAGTCAATTCTCTCTTTTCTTTCTCTTTCTATTATCTTGTGTATTTGATGACCCGCTGTCGTAGATGGACACTATTGACTGACTAATAGGAACACCGTCAGTAGGGTAGTCGTCTGCGGACTAGTAGGTTAGATCCCATATTAGATGAGGAGCAGTCATCAAGTGCTGCAGGGGTTTTAGGATGAAGGTTTTGTGGCTGGGAAGTAGCCCTGACCCGACCTTCATCCCCTGCTTTCAATAATCCCCTGACAACCTTTTTCCCTTTCATTTCCTTAGCCTTCTTGAGAAAGCTTTAATCTCTTTTCATTATTTTTATTTAATTTTTACCATTTTTATTTTCTTAAAAAAGCAGTTTTAGGGTCAAGCTTCCCAAAAAAATAGTTAACCATTTTAGAGTTAACAGTTACCTTTATTAATAACACTCATGCAAAATTATAATTTATCCCAAAATACTTCACCTCCCAAATCCCAATTATCTTTAGCTCTTGACCATATACCGTTTGGAATTGCCAAATCAGTAGTTCGCAGAGCCAAAGATGAAAGTTCTGTTCACACTGTTGCATTTAAAGACCGGAAGATCTTAGAAAAGAACCAACGTAGAGATGATCAGTACGAAGTTTCATTAAAAGAAGCAAGACGAAAGTTTGAACAGAACTATTCAAAGAAGTTAAGGACAGCACGCCAACAACGTGGACTCTCTTTTGAAGCACAGCCTCAAGATTGTAAAGGTGTAATTTATGGTTTATTGTGTGAGAGAGGACATATCCGTTATGTTGGTCAAACTTATAAAACTGCGAGAGATCGAGAAAAACAACACTGGAGCAATCGCTCAGTACAGGGGAAATGTACTCAACCATTATACAAATTCATACGTAAGAGAAAATATCCATTATTCCCAGTGACACTGGAAGTAATTAATGAACCCGACTTCCTGAAAAACAACAGTTTCCTATTCCGTAATATGGCTGACCCAGCCGAGAGGTTTTGGATCAGTCATTTCA
Source organism: Flectonema sp. DT1601 (assembly GCA_964019425.1). NCBI lineage: Eukaryota > Euglenozoa > Diplonemea > Diplonemida > Diplonemidae > Flectonema > Flectonema sp. DT1601. The sequence goes on along the minus strand of OZ025803.1, from coordinate 1,004,468 downwards.
AACCGCATTATAATATACTGGGAAAGAAGAAAGTACAAAATAACAAAAAAGCATCCACACGAACGAAAGTCCCGACGGAAAAGATAAAAAGAAGAAGACGGAAAAAGAATACTAACGAACCCCCTTCAAATTGGACGAAAATAAATAATGGTCGAGTGATCATCACTGATGTCGGACCGAACCCAAAGTTTCGCCTATTCTATGGCTTAAGGAAACAACTACAGCATTTATGCAATCTTGAAGCACTTAATGTTGAAGTTATTAAAGACTGGTCTTTCACAAGAATTTCACGAATGTTTCACTGGATCCGAAGATTTGCAAGTCACGAAGTGAAAGAAAATAATAAAATGCAAGCAATCATTGTAGCACTCAACGAGGCTCTTAAAATTAAAAGAGAAAGAAAAAAGAATCGTGTGGTTGATTGCCACTGGTTTTGTCTGAAGATGCTGCACCCTTGTGTGAAGAAAATGGACTTTAATGCAGTATTCATAAAAGAAAAGTATAAGAAGTTACTACCCTCTGGTTTACCTACCAAAACATCCTATGGACTCAGCAGAACTTTAGGATCGAAAATATTTAACACAAATACGATTGAGTTAGAAAAGTCACTTCCACTAAATGATAAACAATGTCCTTGTTATCAATACAAAGAAGATAATTGTAATACCAAACATGTTGCAGGACATTGTTCTTCTTTGAAATGTAGTGATCAACTAAAAGAGGTACTAAAGTTAGGAATGCTTTACCGTATTCACTGTTCACAACATGAGATGACACAAGAACTTCATGAAGCAACTGATAGATTTACCGAAAAAGTAACGAGATTCATGATTGGTACAACTAAAAGCGACAGAGAAGCAAACGCCGAAGTCTTAAATAGATGGCTGAAGGAAGAATTCACTTCACAAATACAATTAAAACCCTTACCCAACGATGCAACTTTAGCAAAGTGTATGAAAGAATTAAAGGACCTAAAAAAACATGTCGTATTCCTCCCAGTGGATAAAGCAAGACATGATTGCGCAGTAATGTGCAAAGCTTATTATTGTGAGCTATTGAAAAATGAAATGGAAAGTTACGAACAAGTAGAAAATGTATTAACAGACGGGTTAATGAAAACAAATAAGGAACTCAAATTTCCAAAAATCACTGGCGCAGTGCCGTACTTATATGGGATTTTTAAACTGCATAAGATCCCAGACATCCGCCTTAGATGGATTGCAGGTACTTCTGTCAACTGTGAAACTTTGATTGAGGAAACGAAAGAACCTGACAAAGAGACTGACGAATCAAAGAAGGTGACCAATACAAGAGAGAGAGTTTTTCGATCCAATGTAATGACACACGCTCAACAAGAACTTACTGGAATTATTAAGTTAATACTGCTCACACTAAAATCAAAGGACCATATGGAATATGTAAAGACTGGTGTTAGAAAATATTTTATTGTTGACTCAGTAGATGAGGTAATACAACGGATTAAATCCAACTACCCTGAATTTTTAAAATACGCTGAACCCAAAACTTATGACTTCACCACCATGTACAGCAACCTGAAGCATAAGGTACTTAAACGAAATTGCAAAGAAGCAGTAGATGAAGCTTTTAGATTTTCCGGTAAGAAACATATTGCACGAAATAGCAGAGCACGTGGAAAGTCCAAGACTTTCTTTTTCACAGACGGAGTTGATGCAAACACAAAGGAATATACTTCCGAAATGATTGGTAAACTAATTGACATGTGTATCGACTATTCTTTAATCCAACCGATTGGTAGTCATCAATGCTACCGTCAAACGAAAGGGATACCCATGGGTGGTAATGCCTCCCCGCTTCTAGCTAACTTGTATTGTTATGCAGTTGAGAAGAAATTTATAGATCAGTCAACTCTGGAAATTGCGAAGTCACATACTTTAACAGTAAGATATATTGATGATTTTTTATGCTGGGGGACAAAACCACCGCCGCAAAAGATGTACGGCATGGACTACAAAGATACCTCCCTAGATAGTAATGATGTGGTGTTTCTTGGTGCACGGATACGGGTCGAGGAAGACATTGCAAGGGAAGAAGTGAAAGTGAAAAAGAAATTTATTCGTCTCTCCGTTCATCGGAAAGAGTGGAACTTCAAACCTTTACAGTACGTGCATGCAGACTCCACGATGCCTGATTCCATACCCAAAGGTATAGTTAAAGGAGCGATGTATAGAGCCAGCATGATTTGTAACAACCTCTCTGACCTACTAATAGAGTTTGAATGGATAATTTATCGGATGATTACGAGAAAATTTAAAAAGCATCACATATCAACCGGCTACAAGGAATTTTGTGACGAATTCTATGAAGAATATCCTTTTGTCAATAAAAGATGCATCAATCTTTTCTACCGGATCCTTGAAGGCTTGAAGAAAGATTATTACTACCCGACTAGTGAAAGAAACTATATAACGTACCCGCCCATCGAAAAAGATGAAATTGAAACCGACAGAACAGCTGTCCTAGTTCAAAAATTGTCATCCCCTACCAATTCGGATGCCAAGGTGAATCTGGGACATTTGGACGAGTTGGTTTCTTATTTTACGTTTCGGGATATGAAAACTCTACTAGAAACTATGGACTGGGACTTAACAATACCCTCGGTAAACACAGCAGGTAATTGTTTCTTTGAATCTATGGCACTAATAATTTGTCAAAATGGAGTCATAAACGCTGAATGGGTACGTAGAGTTATACATCGTAGACTGACTTTAAAGAAGGAGCAATACCAAAGTTTTGTAGACACAGATTATGAAAAATTCACAGAAGATGTACTTGACAGTAATACATATACAGATCATGTGTATATTCAAGCTTTCTTAGATGAAATGGGTTGTTCTTTAATACTAATCACTATTAATAGCGTGCAGGAAAAAAGTTTACGATGGATTTCCCCAGCCAGTACACAAGATACATATTTTTGGGGTACGATCGGTGTAATGGCGTACCATACTACTTCTGAGCACTATATGCCAATTTTACCGAGAAGTCACGGAAAACAATGCACCGTATTTACTATGTCGCAATGGAATTATGAGGCTTTTATGAATTTAATAGTACCTGAATTAGCGAAAATGTGTCCTATTTTTGTCGACGCTGATACTCTTCTATCGAAAGCGGGTGCCACTATGAACCTTTTAACCTTCGACAACGTTAATTATGATGTTTACGAACTGTTGCATTACTGGTACTTCGATGAGATCAAAATGAAAGCAGCCACAACAATGTCAAGTTGCTCAGATTTAACCTCAGAAACCGTATCTGTGACCTCTTCCGATTCATCTTCCTCAACTACTTCCTCAAGTTCTAATACTATTGATGAAGAGTTAGTTGTGGATGTACTTATTAATTTATTAGAAGATTCAGACATTCTAATTTTTAAAGAAGAGCTCCACTTATGTCCAGCAAGACACAACCTGAAATTTGCGAAGGTAAGTAGTAATATGTACTGTAATATCTGTGATCGCAACATGCCACAAACCACTTATAATCTTGCATTCCAATGTAGACAAAAAGACTGTGATTATGATGTTTGTTTGAGTTGTTTGGGATTATTCATCTGTACTGCGTGTGGTGCCACGGAATCTCAGGCCGGAAGACAATTTAATTTACGAGGCTTAAGATCACACCAAACTCATTGTACAGTCTTTCGAGAGCAAAGCGAACGTAGTTAATTATCACTCGCAGCAAAGTATTGCGAGATGTGCTCCACTGGTAGTGTGCTACGAACCAGAAATAATTTATATTTTATTTTTATTCTTTATTTCTTTTATTATTTTTGCAAAAATAGTTTTCTTTTTTTAATTTTCCTTTAATATTTATTTACCTTTGAAGTGTGAAGGAATACTATTTTAAGCTGTAACGGGCTACAGGGCATGGGGTGCTCAACCTGTAGTACGTGGCCCCCGAATCCCCATATTCGACAGCACATATGGGATTTTCTATCGATACCAACTGTTGATTTCTTATATTGCAACCAGGTTTGGCCGAACCCTATTTTCGTTTTTGCCAGTTTCAAGTTGCTTTCCATTTAATATTAGTATCAAGTTACCCCCTTGCACTCTTCCCAGCTTAATACCCCGTTCTGGGGTGAAAAAATCCGGTGAAAAAAAAATGACGTTGGTCGGGATTGAGCCTGGGCGTCCGGTATCCAAAGTCAGTGCTCCCACCTCTGAACCACATCCGCTCTTAAATACAGCTGGGGGTCTCGATGCATCCCGTATATGGTTTTTCGGGTCCCCCAGCCATTTGGGATTTTGTAATAAACGCCCGTTCTGAAACTATTTGTGTAGTAAACGCTAGTTTGCCCTTCTTTTTTTTTTTTTTTTTTTTTTTTTTTAAATCCTTTTAATTATTTTAAAGAAAAAACAAGCATTAAAGTAAAATAAAAATAGAACATAAAAAATTCGTTCTTTCATTTGTTCTAGTTCGTTTTCTAAAATCTGGCATTTCAAGGAAAGTTTCAGCCTTAATCTTCCTTTTTTTTCTTTGTACAAGGGGGTTTGAGAACCAATGTCAGATTGACATCTTAACACCATAGCAAAATCAGTAGGGAGTGTTTGCGATCCCGTTGACGTGAGTTCAGGTGGAGGGGGTCTGGAAAGAGATGGAAGAAATAGAAGAGAATGACAAGGAGAGTCCAGTGAGCTCATCCTCATCTAACAAAACAGAAGGGGCCGGGGAGGAAGAACCATTGGCAATAAGTAGAATAGAAGGAGCCGATGCGTAACAAGTTTGCCAGATAAAACATTTCTCAAGCCACGATCTTTCAATGGTGAGCTTTTCGATCGTTTTCAGTTTTGTTACTTTGTGGATTTTGACTTCTTCTACAGGGAAGATTTCTTTACCATCTTTTATAAAACTTGCAGTGGCAGGTTCTTCTTTAATGCTGCGCATTAGAGGTCTTGAATGCCATGTGGGGAGGTTCCTCGTCTGGAAGGGGAGTTGAATTTCCAGGTGAGATTTGGACTGTTAGCTTTTGGCTAAGGCCCTCCCTAAAGAGCAAGAACAAAAAAACTACTCACACCTGAAGAAAACATACACAAAGAACACACTGTAAGCTGTGTGTGTATTTTGTGTTTGTCACAACAGGAGAGAAAAGAAAGAATGTCAAGGTTGGTCACCTTGCCTATCAACGCACAACATTGGTGGTCTCTACTAGACCCTGAGTGATCCCACTGGATCTCTCATCGTTCATAGTACCCTGTGTGAAGTTATAAAATCAAAGGTAAACTATGAACTACAAATGACTTAGCCTGTTATTATAATGCCACAGGCAGGCCCTGCATTCAGCAACTATCCAGCAGTGCTTGGATGTCCTGATCTTCTTCTAAAAAAAAGAAAGAAAAACAAAACTGTAGCTGGGATCACTCAGGATCAACAGACTACCAATGCTACCTGTTGTACTTGCTCACTATGGGGGGTGATGCCAAACACCCAGAAGTACTAAACTGCTTTCCTTCTTGCTGCCCAGGAGTTTCTGACCAGAACTAATAGAAAATAAAAAGTAGATGGGAAACAATAAAAAGTAAAATGGATATAACTGAAGTTAAACAAGACAAATGAAGTAACAGACCAGAACAGAAAGAGGATTGTAATAGAAGATTACAAATAAAAAAAAATGCAAGTATCAACACATAATCAAGATACACCAGCAGCTAACAAACAACATAAAATTGAAGATCAGTTGCCAGAGTATTTCAACCATGGTAGAATACTCGCCCCTCTGGCAGGGATTATCCCAGACTTGTCCTTTAATTTAGTTGGACACCATGGCTTACAACCCTTCCAGAGGGAAGCACCATTATGACTTCTATTTTTTTTCTTCAAGAAAATCATAAGGTGGGAACAAAGAAAAATGCTAAGAGGAACCCCCTATTAACACCTAAGACATCTAAACTGCAGCCCAGCCTATGCCCAATGCACTAACAGGTCATTCCCTCACACTCAGATCAAAAAATCAAAGTTCAGAGTGCATCTTAGCGTGAATGAGAGAATTTCCTCCCGCTTATTTTGAACAAAAGGGATAGGAGAAGGGATAGAAAACGAACATAAAAATAAAATTCTAAGTGAGAAACACTTAGCAGAAACACTTAGCAGCTTTTAAGGAGCTGAAAAGCAAAAAAAAAATCTAAGTGAGAAACACTTAGTAGGAACAATTTGTAGCTAATTAAGCTGAAAATAAAAAAATAAAAAATTTCTAAGTGAGAAATACTTAGCAACTTTTAGAACAAATATTTCAGTAAATAACCTGTAATGATTAAACCATTACAAGTTTGATGCCAAAACTGACAAGGACTGAGTTGAATTTCCAGGTGAGATTTGGACTGTTAGCTTTTGGCTAAGGCCCTCCCTAAAGAGCAAGAACAAAAAAACTACTCACACCTGAAGAAAACATACACAAAGAACACACTGTAAGCTGTGTGTGTATTTTGTGCTTTTCTTTAAAGAATAAATAAAAAGAATTTAAAATAAAAAAAAAGAATAAACAATGTTATCATTGTTTTTTTATCGATCGACTATGTCGATCACTTTCTATTTTCCGTCCTGGTCAAGACGCTAAACTGATTGTTTTTTTTTTTCAAAATTAATAAAAAAGAATATAAAAAAAAAAAAAAAAAAGGAAAAACAATGTTATCATTGTTTTTTTTTATCGTTCGACTTTGTCGACTAATTTCTATTTTCCGTTTCTTTTCTTTAAAGAATAAATAAAAAGAATTTAAAATAAAAAAAAAGAATAAACAATGTTATCATTGTTTTTTTTTATCGATCGACTATGTCGATCACTTTCTATTTTCCGTCCTGGTCAAGACGCTAAACTGATTGTTTTTTTTTTTCAAAATTAATAAAAAAGAATATAAAAAAATACAAAAAAAAAGAATAAACAATGTTATCATTGTTTTTTTTATCGTTCGACTTTGTCAACTAATTTCTATTTTCCGTTTTTTTTTTCTTTAAAAAATAAATAAAAAGAATTTAAAATAAAAAAAAAGAATAAACAATGTTATCATTGTTTTTTTATCGATCGACTATGTCGATCACTTTCTATTATCCGTCCTGGTCAAGACGCTAAACTGATTGTTTTTTTTTTTTCAAAATTAATAAAAAAGAATATAAAAAAAAATACAAAAAAAAAAAGAATAAACAATGTTATCATTGTTTTTTTTTTTATCGTTCGACTTTGTCGACTAATTTCTATTTTCCGTTTTTTTTCTTTAAAAAATAAATAAAAAGAATTTAAAATAAAAAAAAAAAGAATAAACAATGTTATCATTGTTTTTTTTTATCGATCGACTATGTCGATTACTTTCTATTTTCCGTCCTGGTCAAGACGCTAAACTGATTGTTTTTTTTTCAAAATAAAAAAAAAATATTAAAAAAAAAAAATAAAAAAAAAAGAATAAACAATGTTATCATTGTTTTTTTTTATCGTTCGACTTTGTTGACTAATTTCTATTTTCCGTTTTTTTTCTTTAAAAAATAAATAAAAAGAATTTAAAAAAAAAAAAAAAAAAAAAAGAATAAACAATGTTATCATTGTTTTTTTTATCGATCGACTATGTCGATTACTTTCTATTTTCCGTCCTGGTCAAGACGCTAAACTGATTGTTTTTTTTTCAAAATAAAAAAAAAATATTAAAAAAAAAAAAATAAAAAAAAAGAATAAACAATGTTATCATTGTTTTTTTTTATCGTTCGACTTTGTTGACTAATTTCTATTTTCCGTTTTTTTTTCTTTAAAAAATTAATAAAAAGAATTTAAAAAAAAAAAAAAAAAAGAATAAACAATGTTATCATTGTTTTTTTTATCGATCGACTATGTCGATTACTTTCTATTTTCCGTCCTGGTCAAGACGCTAAACTGATTGTTTTTTTTTCAAAATTAATAAAAAAGGATATAAAAAAAATACAAAAAAAAGAATAAACAATGTTATCATTGTTTTTTTTTATCGTTCGACTTTGCCGACCAATTTCTATTTTCCGTTTTTTTCTTTAAAAAATAAATAAAAAGAATTTAAAATAAAAAAAAAAAGAATAAACAATGTTATCATTGTTTTTTTTATCGATCGACTATGTCGATTACTTTCTATTTTCCGTCCTGGTCAAGACGCTAAACTGATTGTTTTTTTTTTCAAAATTAATAAAAAAGAATATAAAAAAAATAAAAAAAAAAAGAATAAACAATGTTATCATTGTTTTTTTTTATCGTTCGACTTTGTTGACTAATTTCTATTTTCCATTTTTTTTCTTTTTAAAAAATAAATAAAAAGAATTAAAATAAAAAAAAAAAAAAAAGAATAAACAATGTTATCATTGTTTTTTTTATCGATCGACTATGTCGATTACTTTCTATTTTCCGTCCTGGTCAGGACGCTAAACTGATTGTTTTTTCTTTAAAAATAAATAAAAAGAATAAAAAAAAAAAAAAGGAATAAACAATGTTATCATTGTTTTTTTTTTTATCGATCGACTATGTCGATTACTTACTATTTTCCGTCCTGGTCAAGACGCTAAACTGATTGTTTTTTCTTTAAAATAATTAAAAAGATTTAAAAAAAAAAAAAAAAAAAAAAAATGAATAAACAATGTTATCATTGTTTTTTTTTCTATCGATCAACTATGTCGATTAATTTCTATTTTCCGTCCTGATCGAGACGCTAAACTGATTGTTTCCTTTTTTAAATAATAAATAAGAAAAAAAAAAAAAAAAAAAAAAAAGAGCATCTCCCTGCTATCCCTCATATCCCCACAATAATATTATACCTTTTCATTTTCTCTTTCCTTTTCTGGTCTTTTTTTTTTTCTTTTTTTTCCTTTTTCATACAACGTTTTTTATTTATATATATATTTTTTTTTTTTTTTTTTTCATGTTTGATTATTTCCTCTTCATTTTTTTTTTTCTTTTCTTTTCTTTTCTTTCTTTTTTTTTTTTTTTCCTCTGCCTCTCTCTTAATTCTGTTCGTTTCTTTGAAACGAAAATTCATTTGAATATTATTCCTTGGTCAGCAACCATCATTGTCGCCCTTTGGGCCAGTTAAAAAAAAATAAAAATAAAAAGAAAGTTTACATCGGGAATAGGGCAGGAGCCAAAAGCTCCCAGTCCGTTACTTCCCACTTTATCGAAATTCGACATAGTCGATCGATAGAAAAAAAAACAATGATAACATTGTTTATTCTTTTTTTTTTTTTTTTTTTTTTTTTTTTAAATCCTTTTAATTATTTTAAAGAAAAAACAAGCATTAAAGTAAAATAAAAATAGAACATAAAAAATTCGTTCTTTCATTTGTTCTAGTTCGTTTTCTAAAATCTGGCATTTCAAGGAAAGTTTCAGCCTTAATCTTCCTTTTTTTTCTTTGTACAAGAGGGTTTGAGAACCAATGTCAGATTGACATCTTAACACCATAGCAAAATCAGTAGGGAGTGTTTGCGATCCCGTTGACGTGAGTTCAGGTGGAGGGGGTCTGGAAAGAGATGGAAGAAATAGAAGAGAATGACAAGGAGAGTCCAGTGAGCTCATCCTCATCTAACAAAACAGAAGGGGCCGGGGAGGAAGAACCATTGGCAATAAGTAGAATAGAAGGAGCCGATGCGTAACAAGTTTGCCAGATAAAACATTTCTCAAGCCACGATCTTTCAATGGTGAGCTTTTCGATCGTTTTCAGTTTTGTTACTTTGTGGATTTTGACTTCTTCTACAGGGAAGATTTCTTTACCATCTTTTATAAAACTTGCAGTGGCAGGTTCTTCTTTAATGCTGCGCATTAGAGGTCTTGAATGCCATGTGGGGAGGTTCCTCGTCTGGAACAGAACATATGAGCACTGTCTGGCGATTCTGGTGCATTCACAAAATAAAGCTTTTGTTGGTGCTAAAGGTGAACCGATGTGACGTGTCCAGATGTTCAGCTGGTCCATGCAGATGTTTCCTCGTACGCCAACTTCAATAGTAAAAATGTTACAGTCGAAGCCATTAGCGATGATCGAGTCTCTTAGCTTTAGGTATTTCTTTTCCTTTAAGACATGAGAGGTTTCGAAACGATCTTCATTTGGACACGTCAGCTCCAGAATCAGTGCTCTTTTCGCAAAAAAAGAATAAATAAAAATGTCTGGTCTTAGAGAGGACGAGACATGGCACACTTCAAGAGGAACAATTAGGCGGTTATCACCGACATCGTCGAGGATGACCCAATCATTCGCTAGTGAAAGTTCGCCTGTCTCTTTAGAAATTCTTTCTAGGGGTTTATTTTCCCCTGTTTTTAAAAAAGTTTGAGAGGGAGGCGGGAGGTTTTCTTTTCTTTTGTTGGCTTTTATTATCAACTCTTCCAAGAAGATAACAATGCGTTTTAGAACGCTGTCGTGACGCCACGTGAACCTCCCTTGTGTTAAAGAGACAGGACAGCCTGTTAAGACATGCCTGAGGGTAGGATTCACTTTGCCACACAAAACACAATTTTGGTCCACATTGGTGATGTTCCACCTCTTTAAATTATCTTGTGAGGGGAGGGTGTTTGTAACCGCTTTCAGTTGAAATGAGATATAGGCAGGATTTCCCTCCCTAAGTACCTTATTCCAGGTGAAGTCGTTTATCATACATTTAGACCACTCCTTCCACTGACCTTGGACTTGTAATTTATTCAAAGAGTTCAGTAGTTCATCTGTGGCTTCCACTTCAAAACGCTTAAGGAGATCGGGGCGAGTAGTACGTAGATCGCGCAATCGGTGACCAAGACCAGCTGATTGCTTCGCAAGAGAACGGTAAGAAAAAAACTTAATAAGGCGCTCCCACTCAGCAGAAGCTGAAAACTTTTTCGACCAATTGGACGATTTCTCCATAATAACATTGTAGACACCGTGCATGTCAGAGTCCTGTGAGGATCTGAGGATGTCTAGTTTAATTGATTGCGCTTGTTTATATAGTGTCTCAACTCTTTTGTGTCTGAGACCAACAGTGTTCTTTGAACCGGTAAAAAGGATGACTGTGTTCGCAGAGCGGACAAATCCCCACCATTTCTTCAAAAAAGGTTTAATAATTTTGTCCATTTTTTTGGCAAAAGGGAGAGATAAGTCATGGATCATTAAACTCCATGTTAACCTTGACAATAACAAGTGTTGGACAGACCAAGCCTTCTGAGACCCATATAGTGGCATGGCGTCGACTTTTTTTAAAAAATTCCTGGTAAAAGTGGTCAGGCGCTCTCGCAATTTCTGTTCTTTGGCGTTCGGCTCAAACCAACGCCCGAGGTATTTGAACTCTCCAGCTTCCTGGAGATTCGTAATCGGAACATTGTTAATCTTCAGGTCCGGGTTAGCTGGTTTCCCTTGTACAAAGCTGTGGGCAATGCATTTCTGGGGTTTCGCTTTCATACCACGAGACCAGGAAAGAAACTGTTCGAGCGACTTGATTAGCAATTTTGCCCCCGCCTTTGATGACGTGGTAAGTTGTAAATCATCAGCAAAAGCTGCAACTAATAGTTGGAGGGATTTATTGTTAAACTCGTAGGCTTCCTGTTGATGAACTGCTAAGGAAAAGAGCAGTAGTTGGAATACCAAATTAAAAAGGGTTGGGGAGGAAACGCAGCCTTGAAAGACACCAACTTCAAAAGGGATAGTGGGCGTCAGGCCTTCTCCAACTCTGATTTGGACGCGCATGGAGGAATAATACCTTTTATAGAAACCGATTATTCTTTCGTGAATTCCGAAATATTTTAAAGCAAAGAAAATTAATTGATGTTTGACTGAGCCGAAGGCATCTGCCAAATCCACCCAGACAATTGTTAGGTTTTTCCGGAGAGCTTTCACTTCTTTAAAAATCTCTGAGGTGATCGTGGCATGTTCGATACACCCAGAGACACCTTTCCTAAAGCCTTTTTGAAAATTAAATTTAGAAAGAGTGTGGTTTGCGACGGCTTCCTGAATAACCGTATTAAAAATTTTCCCGTCGCAGTTGCCCACAGCTATCGGTCTCGTTTTCGAGATGTCTTTCCCATCGGAGTTGGGCTTTGGGAGCATTGTTACAAATGCTAAGCCCCAACTATCCGGATAGGCCTTGAGTTCGAAAATTCTCTTTAATACCTTGTAAAGTGCTTCCATAAAAGTTGGGACCTTTTTCCATACAACATAAGGTATGCAATTGGGACCAGGGGCACATTTGTTTTTTTTCTTTGATAAGAGAATACCAAACTGTTCGAAGCTCGGGAACTGGATATCATCCATTGTCTTGTAGTCAGACTTAGGTAAAAAAGAGGGATGGGTGAAATCAGTTTTTTTTTTTCATTGTCACAATAATTGTTTTTAAAATGTTCAATTATTTTTTCCTCTGGAATATCAAGGGAGGGGGGTTGAGGATCTTCTTTTTGGAGTTCTTCTTTTATGGCAGTAAACGGATTTTGACGAAATTTATCTTGTAATTTTTTGAATAAATTTTTCTTTTCTAAATTCCGATACATTCGGAAAATCCTTTTCATTCTCGTTCTTGCCTCTTTCCATTTGACAGCGTTCTCTATAGAAGGCCCAGATTTGCGGAGCTCCTGTCTTAGCTGTTTCATTTCCAGATTCTTCTCTTGAAGGGGTTTACTTGCAGTTGCTGAGCGCCAAACAAATCCTCTTGCACCCATAAACTTCTTTGCCCATTCAGTTGTGAATGTAATTTCCCTTTGTGGGTCATTTCTGTAGTATATGGCCTTGGCTGTGGCCTTAACCACCAGACTGTTGATTGAAGCACCAAACCTTCTTAAGTTCCTTAGGTGTGCTAAGACCTCTTCTTCATTTGTTTCTGAAAGGTGGGAAGGTCTTCCAGCTTTTCGCTTGACTGCCTGCATACTGTTCCTTTCTCTATAAAGCTTAACTGCATGTCTTGCAGTTGTCTCTGCAAGTCTCTTGTTCCCTTCACCTTGGTTCCACACCCTGATCCCTGCTGCTAAGTTGGTGGCCACTGACATCCTCCTACCTATCTCTATCAGTTCTTCTTTTTCCCACTTCACCTGATTTCTCTTTCCCTTTTCCTCTCTTACTTGCCTAGCAATGCTTCTTACTATAGGTCCAGGTAGGTTGAATCTTGGTGGTGGTGTATTTCCATCCTTCTTTAGGAAGGAAGTAATAAGTGGCTGTTCCTTTGGCATTGTTGTTTTGTTTGCTGGTTTAAATAACTTTTTTAACTTGATGATGTACACACACAGAAATCTAAATCATTGCAGTAAAATTCTTTAGCAATGAATTTCGATAAAGTGGGAAGTAACGGACTGGGAGCTTTTGGCTCCTGCCCTATTCCCGATGTAAACTTTCTTTTTATTTTTTATTTTTTTTTAACAGGCCCAAAGGGCGACAATGATGGTTGCTGACCAAAAAAGGAATTTCGAGAAAGTGGGAAGTAACGGACTGGGAGCTTTTGGCTCCTGCCCTATTCCCGATGTAAACTTTCTTTTTATTTTTATTTTTTTTTAACAGGCCCAAAGGGCGACAATGATGGTTGCTGACCAAGGAATAATATTCAAATGAATTTTCGTTTCAAAGAAACGAACAGAATTAAGAGAGAGGCAGAGAAAAAAAAAAAAAAAAAAATGAAGAGGAAATAATCAAACATGAAAAAAAAAAAAAAAAAAAAATATATAAATAAAAAACGTTGTATGAAAAAGGAAAAAAAAGAAAAAAAAAAAGACCAGAAAAGGAAAGAGAAAATGAAAAGGTATAATATTATTGTGGGGATATGAGGGATAGCAGGGAGATGCTCTTTTTTTTTTTTTTTTTTTTTCTTATTTATTATTTAAAAAAAGGAAACAATCAGTTTAGCGTCTCGATCAGGACGGAAAATAGAAATTAATCGACATAGTTGATCGATAGAAAAAAAACAATGATAACATTGTTTATTCTTTTTTTTTTTTTTTTTTTTTTTTTATTTATTTTTTAAAGAAAAAACAATCAGTTTAGCGTCTTGACCAGGACGGAAAATAGTAAGTAATCGACATAGTCGATCGATAAAAAAAAAACAATGATAACATTGTTTATTCCTTTTTTTTTTTTTTTTTATTCTTTTTATTTATTTTTAAAGAAAAAACAATCAGTTTAGCGTCCTGACCAGGACGGAAAATAGAAAGTAATCGACATAGTCGATCGATAAAAAAAACAATGATAACATTGTTTATTCTTTTTTTTTTTGTTTTTTAATTCTTTTTATTTATTTTTAAAAAGAAAAAAAATGGAAAATAGAAATTAGTCAACAAAGTCGAACGATAAAAAAAAACAATGATAACATTGTTTATTCTTTTTTTTTTTATTTTTTTTATATTCTTTTTTATTAATTTTGAAAAAAAAACAATCAGTTTAGCGTCTTGACCAGGACGGAAAATAGAAAGTAATCGACATAGTCGATCGATAAAAAAACAATGATAGCATTGTTTATTCTTTTTATTTTATTTTAAATTCTTTTTATTTATTTTTTAAAGAAAAAAAAACGGAAAATAGAAATTAGTCGACAAAATCAAACGATAAAAAAAAACAATGATAACATTGTTTATTCTTTTTTTTGTATTTTTTTATATTCTTTTTTATTAATTTTGAAAAAAAAACAATCAGTTTAGCGTCTTGACCAGGACGGAAAATAGAAAGTGATCGACATAGTCGATCGATAAAAAAACAATGATAACATTGTTTATTCTTTTTTTTTTATTTTTTTATTTTAAATTCTTTTTATTTATTTTTTAACCCTTTAAGCCCTGAAGGCCACTATAGTGGCCTTTCGCGTTTTTTTTTTTTTGACAAAGGGGAAAAATGTACCTTTTGAGTACAAGGGTGGAGCCAGAGCTGCCAAAAAACGACAAATTTTATGTGGGATCGAGCTGCAAAAATCACCAGCTTTTTCTGAGAAAAAGTTCATTTTTTTTTTTCTGCACTGGGAACAGTCTTAGCCAGGTTGCCCATGACTATCCTATCTTTTCAGCCAAAAATTAATATCCCTAAAACCATGTCTAGCGAAAATGATTCAGTAGGGTCATCTATCCCAGATTTGGTTGCTCCTGAGTCTTGCTCGAGCGATGACGAGAGTACAATAGAGCAAAGTATTTCCACTCCGAAATGGAGCAAGAAAATCACTAAGATAAAGCGGCACACGTTTCGGAGGCCCCTGCGGAACATGTCAGACCTGAAGAAGATGAAGGAACTGCAGGTATTTGAACTTGTGTTCACCCCAACGGTGATGAAGATGATTGTGCACTACAGCAACAACTACAATCAGGCACTCAATCTTAACGTAGCTGAACTCAAACTCTTTTTAGGACTCCATATCCTCATGAGTCTTTGTGATAAACCAAATATCTCAGAATACTGGCACGGTCCATCAGACCCAGCGTACACACCCCACTTTGCTTCCTGCATGAGTCGAGATCGGTTCCACCAAATTCGAGCCAATTTAAATTTTTACACTGCTACCAATCCTGAACCAACTGACAAGCTCTACAAAATCCGCAGCTTATTGGACACAATAGTTCCCAAATGGTCTGAGATTAATAACCTAGACAAAGAGTTATCTCTTGACGAGAGTATGATTCCCACCAAAGGTAAGCTCCCAGCAGGGATGAAAGTCTTTGAACCCAGAAAGAGAGTTAGGTTTGGTATTAAGGTTTACGTCTTGGCGGAGTCGAAATCTGGCTACGTGCAGGAAATACTGCTGCATCAGGGGAATAAGAACACAGCATCAGACTACGTTACAAAGTTGACCAAGCCGTATGAGAAACAAGGCAGATGGATAGCCTTTGATAATTTCTATTCGAGTTATCAACTCTTCGTGGACATGTACGATCGTGGTTTCCACTGTGTCGGCACAGTAAGGAGAAACAGGAGAGGTGTACCTGAAGTCACGAAGCGAAAGTCAACCCCCGGGCCTGGTAGACAAAGAAAGGAGGAGGTGCAGGGACGGATGGAGAAGTTCTCTGCCTCGTACCTGGAGTCCCAGCACAATGTGCAGCACATAAAGTTTAGGGACAACTCAAAAGAGGTTCATGTCTTCAGCACATTGCCTCTCAAGAAAGGTTATGTGACAGCCACACGTTGGACAAAAGTAAAGAATATCCAGCAAAAGGTCAAAATTGACTTACCGGTACAGATCCATCAATACAACAAACTAATGGGTGGTGTTGACCTCGTAGACAGTATCAAGGGGAAGGCAAAAAGAACTCTGATGACAAAACGCTGGACCCTGAAAGTCTTTCACTACTTGTTAGAGATTTCTATTTTCAACGTTTTCACCCTTCAAAAGAAGTCTGGAAAAGACGTCGGGACATATACTCAGTTCAAGAGTAGGCTGTGTTCTCAACTTATTGATAGCAGAACACCCCAAACTCGCACAGAAGGTCACTACCCACGCAGGTCCGATACTTCTAGGGACTGTGCCTACTGCAGTTCACGAATTTGTTCTTCAAAAAGAGTGAGGTCAACGATTTACTGTTCAAAATGTGGGGTTTTCTTATGCATTGATCCCTGCTTCGAACAATATCACGAGAATATTGACAAGTTTTCAGCACCTGCTTGCAACAACCATACCTTTGCTACGGACAGTCATACCCCACCAAAAAACGTGAAACGGAAGCACTCTACTCCTACAAAATCGCCAAAATCAAAGCGAACCCAGGGGTCTTAAGTAACAGTGTTTTTTTAGGTTGTTGTTGCATTTTCCCAATTTCTTTTCGCCCCCTTGCGGGCTGACCTCGGTGTTTTTTCAATGCGCGGGGGGGTGTCTTTCACCCTGTAATTTTTTTGTATTTTCCCCCACACCCCTTTTCCCCTTTGTCAATTTTTTCAATTTTTCTCAAAAACAGGGTTTTTGGCCTCTTATTAGAGGGTTAAAGAAAAAAAAAAACGGAAAATAGAAATTAGTCGACATAGTCGAACGATAAAAAAAAACAATGATAACATTGTTTATTCTTTTTTTTTTATTTTTTTTTTTTTTTAATATTTTTTTTATTTTGAAAAAAAAAAAACAATCAGTTTAGCGTCTTGACCAGGACGGAAAATAGAAAGTAATCGACATAGTCGATCGATAAAAAAAAACAATGATAACATTGTTTATTCTTTTTTTTTTATTTTAAATTCTTTTTATTTATTTTTCAAAGAAAAAAAAAAACGGAAAATAGAAATTAGTCGACAAAGTCGAACGATAAAAAAAAACAATGATAACATTGTTTAATCTTTTTTTTTTGTACTTTTTTTATATTCTTTTTTATTAATTTTGAAAAAAAAACAATCAGTTTAGCGTCTTGACCAGGACGGAAAATAGAAAGTGATCGACATAGTCGATCGATAAAAAAAACAATGATAACATTGTTTATTCTTTTTTTTTATTTTAAATTCTTTTTATTTATTTTTTAAAGAAAAAAAAAACGGAAAATAGAAATTAGTCGACAAAGTCGAACGATAAAAAAAAAACAATGATAACATTGTTTATTCTTTTTTTGTATTTTTTTATATTCTTTTTTATTAATTTTGAAAAAAAAACAATCAGTTTAGCGTCCTGACCAGGACAGAAAATAGAAAGTAATCGACATAGTCGATCGATAAAAAAACAATGATAACATTGTTTATTCTTTTTTTTTTTTTAATTCTTTTTATTTATTTTTAAAGAAAAAACAATCAGTTTAGCGTCCTGACCAGGACGGAAAATAGAAAGTAATCGACATAGTCGATCGATAAAAAAACAATGATAACATTGTTTATTCTTTTTTTTTTATTTTAAATTCTTTTTATTTATTTTTTAAAGAAAAAAAAACGGAAAATAGAAATTAGTCGACAAAGTCGAACGATAAAAAAAAAACAATGATAACATTGTTTATTCTTTTTTTGTATTTTTTTATATTCTTTTTTATTAATTTTGAAAAAAAAAACAATCAGTTTAGCGTCTTGACCAGGACGGAAAATAGAAAGTGATCGACATAGTCGATCGATAAAAAAACAATGATAACATTGTTTATTCTTTTTTTATTTTATTTTAAATTCTTTTTATTTATTTTTTAAAGAAAAAAAAACGGATAATAGAAATTAGTCAACAAAGTCGAACGATAAAAAAAAAAACAATGATAACATTGTTTATTCTTTTTTTTTATTTTATTTTTTTTTAATATTTTTTTATTTTGAAAAAAAAAACAATCAGTTTAGCGTCTTGACCAGGACGGAAAATAGAAAGTGATCGACATAGTCGATCGATAAAAAAAAAAACAATGATAACATTGTTTATTCTTTTTTTTTTTTTATATTCTTTTTATTAATTTTTTTAAAAAAAAAAAACAATCAGTTTAGCGTCTTGACCGGGACGGAAAACTGGAAGTAATCGACATAGTCGATCGATAAAAAAAACAATGATAACATTGTTTCATCTTTTGTATTTTTTAATTTTTTTTTTTATATTTGAAGAAAAGAAAGAAAAAAAAAAAAAAAACAAGCAGAATTGATCATAATGGGTGGCAGGGGTTGATATAACTTCATTTGAAAATTCTTCTTTTTTAATTTCTTTTTTTTTTTTTTTTTTTTTTTATTTAACAGGAGTTAAGATCACTTACATGAGTTAACACAACACAGATACGAGAGTAGCAAACTGAGGTAACACTACCAATTCAACAAAAAATAATCAGGATCGGACACAAGGAGGAGGGTTCATTCTACCTCTCACTGTCCTTGCTGGTATCTTAAGTGTCTTGGTATCTCTTTTGTGTCGGTATCTCGGAAGTGCTGGTATCTCGTATGTGCGTTGGTATCTCTTGCGTGTTGGTATCTCTTGCACATAAGAAAAAATATTGAGTTAACATGATCAGTTTTTGTACCGACGTAGTCGGAGAAGAAACTATTCAGATTGAAAACCGATTATTTCTTATGGTCATGATTTATTTTCCCCGTGCGACAGGATTTTGTCTGCGTTCAACGAAAAAACAACTATGCCAGGAGTCAACCCAAATACAGTGCTGCAATTGTCGGCTGGAGCCGGAAGGGGCCAGCCCCAACTAGCACCCCAGTCGGCCGTGGATAACACGGTACTCGTGGCCCAGGCCGCGATAGCCGCCCACACCGCCGAGGCACACACGAGGGCGACAGAAGCAGCAGCCGCCGGAGAAATCCGGGCGTTATACGCAGAAGGAAACGCCGCGATTGCGGCGACCAACTCAGCGGCCTCACAAGCCGTTACTTATGCGCAGGCGGGAAGGGAGATCGAGACGGTACGGGCACAGGCGGGTGTGGCCGTGACCCAGGCGATGGCGGGGAGAGAGGTCGACCACGCCAGAGCCCAGGCGGGGGTAGCGGTGACGGAGGCCCAAGCCGGACGGCAGGTAGATGCGGCCCGCGCCCAGTGTGGACTGATGGTGAACGAAGCGGAGGCGGCAGTGAGGACAGCCCAGTTAGAGGCCAAGCACGAGAAGGAGTTGGCTGGATTACGAGCCCAGCTAGAGCTGGAGAGACGTACAGCGAAGCTGACCGCACCGGCACCAGCACCAGCACCATCACCATTACCCGCACCGACACAGGCACAAGCTCCCGGAATCGAAGAGGAGGATCTGGCCTCACTGCGTCGGCAGATACGCCACGAGGAGGAGAAGAGAGTGTTGCAGGATCAGTTGCTGAACCTAAGGACGGGAAACGATGGAGCCCACCTGACCGGCGGAGTGGGTTCCGATCATCAGCTGGAAGAAATCACCAGGGGACCGCTGATGGGCGGTCTGGCGTCGATCGACGTGGACGCCTGGTGGGAAGGAAGCGCCGAGCACTTATCGTTAGTGCACGTCCACCAGCGGGAACACTACCGCGAGCTGGTGGAGGCAAAAGCAGGAGCCCACGCCCGTCCCCAAGCGCACGAAGCACACGCCAGATTGCGAGAGCTCGGCACAGTGATGGCAAGGTTACCATCCATCGACAACCTGGAAGAAGCGGAACGACTCATCAGGGACATGGTGAAGGAGAACATCGCCCGTTTGGAGATATTGAGAGAAGGAGTGACGGGGGGAGGCTGGACGGCGGCGCAGGAGATGGAAGATGCGCACTTTGTGGCGCCATCGGTACCACCTTTTCTGCGGAAGATGTGGGTGAAAAAAGGGAAGACGGAGAAGCCATCGCAAAGACCGGTACAGAGGCCCCCCGCAACGAAGAGTCGGCACTGACCTCAATGCTAGAGGGACTGGGAATATTGTCGGTGCGAGACGTGGGTCGACCGAGAATGACGGAGGAGGAGGTGACGAAGCCGAAGGCGATGACTGTGACGAAGTCGGCTCTTCAGATGGTGGGAAATGCACTATCACACTCGAGGTGGCGCGGGCTGGAGGCGGCACAGCGTCGGCTGATTCAGTTTCGGAACAGTTGGCACGCGACGACGGGAGTCTTGTTGTCGTGGGATCTGGCGATCATTTACTGGGTGGAGAGACAGAGGTCTCGGACCGAGGGTCCAATTTCGAACTCAACGGCGCTGGAATACGTAGGACGGGCCCAAGCGGCATTGAGAAGGACGGGAATTTCCATCGTAGAAGGCCAGATGCTGACCGATTACGTGAGAGCTTTAAAAAGAGCCGGCGCGCTCCGTCCACAACGTCAAGCGGTACCGGCCGTGGGAGAGCAGGTGATGGAGGCGGTGCGGAAGGAAGTAGACAGGGACACACAGTTGGCGATCGTACTATGCTGGGCGGGCGCGGCAAGGGTGTCCGATGTGATCCGATTGAAGGTGGGAGACATCACTCTGGAACGAGAATACGTGGCGGTGAACTGGTCGGAAACGAAGTCAGACCCCTTCCGCTTGGGACGGACTACGGGACTGTACCTGGCCGACAAGTGGAGGAACGCGCTTCAGACGGCAATGACGGGACTGAGTCCGGGCGATTTGCTGCTGGACACTTCTTACCGAAAGGTAGTGGCGGCTCTGAGACGAGAGGGGAAGGACCTGTCGGGACACTCGCTGAGGAGGGGCGCACTGCACACTTTACTGCTGGAGGGAGTAGGCCTGGAATCGATACGCCAGCTCTCCAGACACTCGTCGTTGGATGCCTTGGCGAGATACCTTCCGGCCGGGAAGACACATGTAGCGAGGCAGTCAGCCGAGACATCCTGGAAGCTGGGAACCGAGTTGTAATGCCGTTTTGTCCCGCGTTTCCTGCTCAGCCAAGGGCTCTGCTGGAACCGCAAGTGAAGTACAAAGTGCCGGATCCCCCGCCACCTCCGCCAAGGGCGAGGAGTTTGGGGGAGGAGTCTGGTGCACCGGACGTGATGCTGACGTACTCGGGAGTGGCGACCGTAGCTGTCGGAGGCCGTCACGTCTCCCCTCCTTCTGACAGGGAGGCGGGTGATTTGGCTCCGATTTCAGAGTCCCGACTAGATTTAGATAGACTGGTGGAGCTGGACTCGGAAGGAATTTTGACTGGAATCTTAGATGTAATTCGAGACGAAACTGCTTTTGAGGCCTTATTTCTGCCTGAGGCGATGCAGGCGTTGGCGGACAGGTCAGCGTCCCGTGGTACTTCGAGGCATATGATGAGGCATTTGGAACACTTGGAGAAGTGGGGTGTGGTGGAGCGAACGAGCCAGCAGAAGGTCGTACTTCCGGCGTTCACGGTACCGAAGAGTTCGGGAGGGCTACGACTCGTGTGTGATGGAAGAAAATTGAATCGTCTGATGCGACCACCGCCACCGATGCTTTTGCCTGGGATCCGATCGGTGATAGCCCGTTTCCTTTCTGTACGCTATGTGGCTCAGGACGACGGTAAGAGTTGGTTTTACCAGTTCCCTCTCGGACGAGGTGTTGACGATTACTTCGGAGTGAATTTGGGAGGCGCCAGAGGTCCTTTCGTGCGTGCGAAGCTGCGGGCTCTGTGTATGGGGTGGAGCTGGGCTCCGTGTATTGCGCATCGTTCAGCGATGGTTCTGCTCCCGGAGTCAGATGGTGTGGCGTGGGTGGACAACTTCTTCGTAGTGGGAGAGTCGGAGGAGGAGACCGCGCAGCGTTACTCGGAATTCAAACGTAGGGCGGATTACGTTGGTGCCCGTCTGAGTGATGCTGAAGGATTTGGTGAACCGAAGTCGAACTTCGTGGCTCTGGGTTTGGAATTTGATTTGTCAGCCACACCGCAACGTTATCGATCGGCGCCAGACTGGGTCCAGAAGATGTTATCCTCAGAGACGTTGGGACGGATGATGGGGGGACGCCCCGTGACGGCGAGGGAATTTTACCGGGTCTTCGGTGGCTTGGTATGGTTTTGGTACACGACGGGACGCCGTTTGTGTTTCTTGCGATCGACGCTGGCATTCGTAAGGAGAGCTGGGAGAGAGATGGCAGCTAGGCCAGACGGGTGGGACGAATCGTTACCACTCTGTCCGTCAGTATTGCGAGAGCTTGCGGGAGTTTTGGATGTGCTTCGACGGAACGACTGGGTTTCAGCTGTCCCTGACAACCCCGAAGTGACTGCGTGGTCGGATGCTTCGGATTTGGAGTGGGCGGCGGTGCTGGAGATTGTTCCGGAGGAAGTGATTCAGGGCTGTTTTCCCTCCCCTTCAAGACATCATATATTCCTGAAGGAAATGTTTGCCGCTCTCCAGGCGGTTCGACTGGCTGCGGTACTGCGGCCGGGTCACGTTCTGGATTTGCGCGTGGATAACACGGCGGCAGTGGCTGCTATTAACAAAGGCCACAGCTCCAACTTCATGGGGAACGAGATGTTGTGCACATTGTATGAGACAGCCGGCGCGGCTGATTTGCGAGTGAGATGCACCTGGGTCGATACCACTTCTCAACGTGCGGACGAGTACACCCGGGGCACCAAGGCGCCAGGTGGGGGAATCAGCCTTCCTAGTTTACCTCAGCAATGTAAGTTCTTCGAGTGAAATGTTCTTTCTCTTTCTTTCCGCTTTGCGGTCCCTATGGTCATGAGCTGCGTTCAACGAAATATAAGGTTAATCTGAATGGTTTTTGTACCGACGTAGTCGGAGAAGAAACTATTCAGATTGAAAACCGATTATTTCTTATGGTCATGATTTATTTTCCCCGTGCGACAGGATTTTGTCTGCGTTCAACGAAATATAAGGTTAATCTGAATGGTTTTATTTAAAATTAAAGACAGACCGGAACTATTTGAAAATAAAATGTAGATGGGAAACAGTGAAAATTAAAATGAATGATAAAATTAAATGAGATTTATGACATAACAGACCAGATAGAGAGTAATAAAGGGAAAAGGAAAACGGGAAGGGTTCATTCACTTAGTTGAAGTTAAGACCGATTAGTCAGTTTAAGGTCTTGACTAGGACCATTACTAGTTGTTCCCTTGGTATGTTTGTTTTTGTTTGCTAAGTTCAAATAAATTCCTTTAACTTTTGGTTCCAACCTTGATTGCACTTGATGCAGGACATAAAAATAATAATCTTTACATAAACTCTGCAATAAATTTTTTTTGTTGCAGGGAAATATTTCTTACAGCAGAAATCCTCTGTGGCAGGGAAATATTCTTGTGGGGAAAAACCCGCGAGTTTGAAAAAAAATCCCCAAATCCGCGAGAATATTTCCCCGCGAGAATATTTCCCCGCGAGAATATTTCCCTTTACAGTATGCCTGACAAAAATTACCTAATTTGGAACTTGAAGTCTGGTGAATTTTGGTTGGAGGTCTTAGTCTCACTGGTGAACTGCACAGTAACATTTTAAAGTGATCGATCACACGGGAGGGGTCTTGGTGATTTATTGCAACGGGAATATGTCTCAACTCGACCAGTAGGTGATCAATCCGCCCTTTGACTATGTTTTGGTCACATTTTCCGTCATTACGAAAAAGAGAAAAAAGGATGTCACGGGGTTCGAACCCGAGACCTCCGGGTCATGATTCGGCGGTCATAACCAGTAGACCACCGGAGCTCAGAAAATTCTGAAAATTTTCCCGTCATGTTGGGTTGTTTCGAGCGGTTAAAATTTTTGTGATGAGTTGGCGATTTCGCAAACTATTTTTGTGGAATTAGGGGTTTTCCCTAAATTCTTTTTATTTTTTAAAGAAAAAAACGGAAAATAGAAATTAGTCGACAAAGTCGAACGATAAAAAAAAAACAATGATAACATTGGTTATTCTTTTTTTTATTTTTTTTTTTTATATTCTTTTTTATTAATTTTGAAAAAAAAACAATCAGTTTAGCGTCTTGACCAGGACGGAAAATAGAAAGTAATCGACATAGTCGATCGATAAAAAAAACAATGATAACATTGTTTATTCTTTTTTTTATTTTAAATTCTTTTTATTTATTTTTTAAAGAAAAAAACGGAAAATAGAAATTAGTCGACAAAGTCGAACGATAAAAAAAAACAATGATAACATTGTTGAGTTGAATTTCCAGGTGAGATTTGGACTGTTAGCTTTTGGCTAAGGCCCTCCCTGAAGAGCAAGAACAAAAAAACTACTCACACCTGAAGAAAACATACACAAAGAACACACTGTAAGCTGTGTGTGTATTTTGCGTTTGTCACAACAGGAGAGAAAAGAAAGAATGTCAAGGTTGGTCACCTTGCCTATCAATGCACAACATTGGTGGTCTCTACTAGACCCTGAGTGATCCCACTGGATCTCTCATCGTTCATAGTACCCTGTGTGAAGTTATAAAATCAAAGGTAAACTATGAACTACAAATATTCTTTTTTTATTTTTTTTTTTTTAATATTCTTTTTTATTAATTTTTTTTTTTTTTTTTTTTTTTTTTTTTTTTAATCCTTTTTATTATTTCAAAGAAAAAATAATCACTTTAGCGTCTTGACCAGGACGGAAAATAGGAGTTGAATTTCCAGGTGAGATTTGGACTGTTAGCTTTTGGCTAAGGCCCTCCCTGAAGAGCAAGAACAAAAAAACTACTCACACCTGAAGAAAACATACACAAAGAACACACTGTAAGCTGTGTGTGTATTTTGTGTTTGTCACAACAGGAGAGAAAAGAAAGAATGTCAAGGTTGGTCACCTTGCCTATCAACGCACAACATTGGTGGTCTCTACTAGACCCTGAGTGATCCCACTGGATCTCTCATCGTTCATAGTACCTATGTGAAGTTATAAAATCAAAGGTAAACTATGAACTACAAATGACTTAGCCTGTTATTATAATGCCACAGGCAGGCCCTGCATTCAGCAACTATCCAGCAGTGCTTGGATGTCCTGATCTTCTTCTAAAAAAAAGAAAGAAAAACAAAACTGTAGCTGGGATCACTCAGGATCAACAGACTACCAATGCTACCTGTTGTACTTGCTCACTATGGGGGGTGATGCCAAACACCCAGAAGTACTCAACTACTTTCCTTCTTGCTGCCCAGGAGTTTCTGACCAGAACTAATAGAAAATAAAAAGTAGATGGGAAACAATAAAAAGTAAAATGGATATAACTGAAGTTATACAAGACAAATGAAGTAACAGACCAGAACAGAAAGAGGATTGTAATAGAAGATTACAAATAAAAAAATGCAAGTATCAACACATAATCAAGATACACCAGCAGCTAACAAACAACATAAAATTGAAGATCAGTTGCCAGAGTATTTCAACCATGGTAGAATACTCGCCCCTCTGGCAGGGATTATCCCAGACTTGTCCTTTAATCTAGTTGGACACCATGGCTTACAACCCTTCCAGAGGGAAGCACCATTATGACTTCTATTTTTTTTCTTCAAGAAAATCATAAGGTGGGAACAAAGAAAAAATGCTAAGAGGAACCCCCTATTAACACCTAAGACATCTAAACTGCAGCCCAGCCTATGCCCAATGCACTAACAGGTCATTCCCTCACACTCAGATCAAAAAATCAAAGTTCAGAGTGCATCTTAGCGTGAATGAGAGAATTTCCTCCCGCTTATTTTGAACAAAAGGGATAGGAGAAGGGATAGAAAACGAACATAAAAATAAAATTCTAAGTGAGAAACACTTAGCAGAAACACTTAGCAGCTTTTAAGGAGCTGAAAAGCAAAAAAAAAATCTAAGTGAGAAACACTTAGTAGAAACAATTTGTTGCTAATTAAGCTGAAAATAAAAAAATAAAAAATTTCTAAGTGAGAAATACTTAGCAACTTTTAGAACAAATATTTCAGTAAATAACCTGTAATGATTAAACCATTACAAGTTTGATGCCAAAACTGACAAGGACTGAGTTGAATTTCCAGGTGAGATTTGGACTGTTAGCTTTTGGCTAAGGCCCTCCCTGAAGAGCAAGAACAAAAAAACTACTCACACCTGAAGAAAACATACACAAAGAACACACTGTAAGCTGTGTGTGTATTTTGTGTTTGTCACAACAGGAGAGAAAAGAAAGAATGTCAAGGTTGGTCACCTTGCCTATCAACGCACAACATTGGTGGTCTCTACTAGACCCTGAGTGATCCCACTGGATCTCTCATCGTTCATAGTACCTATGTGAAGTTATAAAATCAAAGGTAAACTATGAACTACAAATGACTTAGCCTGTTATTATAATGCCACAGGCAGGCCCTGCATTCAGCAACTATCCAGCAGTGCTTGGATGTCCTGATCTTCTTCTAAAAAAAAGAAAGAAAAACAAAACTGTAGCTGGGATCACTCAGGATCAACAGACTACCAATGCTACCTGTTGTACTTGCTCACTATGGGGGGTGATGCCAAACACCCAGAAGTACTCAACTACTTTCCTTCTTGCTGCCCAGGAGAAGTGATCGACATAGTCGATCGATAAAAAAAACAATGATAACATTGTTTACTCTTTTATAATTTTTTTTATTTTTTTATTTGTTTTTAAAAAAAAAAAAAAAAACAAGCGGAATTGATCATAATGGGTGGTAGGGGTTGTTATAACTGGGCATAGGCTGGGCTGCAGTTTAGATGTCTTAGGTGTTAATAGGGGGTTCCTCTTAGCATTTTTCTTTGTTCCCACCTTATGATTTTCTTGAAGAAAAAAAATAGAAGTCATAATGGTGCTTCCCTCTGGAAGGGTTGTAAGCCATGGTGTCCAACTAGATTAAAGGACAAGTCTGGGATAATCCCTGCCAGAGGGGCGAGTATTCTACCATGGTTGAAATACTCTGGCAACTGATCTTCAATTTTATGTTGTTTGTTAGCTGCTGGTGTATCCTGATCATGTGTTGATACTTGCATTTTTTTATTTGTAATCTTCTATTACAATTCTCTTTCTGTTCTGGTCTGTTACTTCATTTGTCTTGTTTAACTTCAGTTATATCCATTTTACTTTTTATTGTTTCCCATCTACTTTTTATTTTCTATTAGTTCTGGTCAGAAACTCCTGGGCAGCAAGAAGGAAAGCAGTTTAGTACTTCTGGGTGTTTGGCATCACCCCCCATAGTGAGCAAGTACAACAGGTAGCATTGGTAGTCTGTTGATCCTGAGTGATCCCAGCTACAGTTTTGTTTTTCTTTCTTTCTTTTTTTTAGAAGAAGATCAGGACATCCAAGCACTGCTGGATAGTTGCTGAATGCAGGGCCTGCCTGTGGCATTATAATAACAGGCTAAGTCATTTGTAGTTCATAGTTTACCTTTGATTTTATAACTTCACATAGGTACTATGAACGATGAGAGATCCAGTGGGATCACTCAGGGTCTAGTAGAGACCACCAATGTTGTGCGTTGATAGGCAAGGTGACCAACCTTGACATTCTTTCTTTTCTCTCCTGTTGTGACAAACACAAAATACACACACAGCCTACAGTGTGTTCTTTGTGTATGTTTTCTTCAGGTGTGAGTAGTTTTTTTGTTCTTGCTCTTCAGGGAGGGCCTTAGCCAAAAGCTAACAGTCCAAATCTCACCTGGTAACTTAACTCACTCGTTTGAAAATTCTTCTTTTTTGATTTCTTTTTTTTTTTTTCTTTTTATAGGAGTTAAGATCACTTTCAGGAGACAACACATAAACGAGAGCAGCAAGCAGAGTTGACACTATCAATTCAAATTTGAAATACCGGGAATTAATTTACAAGGAGGTATCTCAAGTGACTTGGTATCTCTAGCGTGTCGGTATCTCTGGAGTGCTGGTATCTCGTATGTGCGTTGGTATCTCATGAGTGATGGTATCTCTTGTGCATTGGAGAAACGAAAAAGAATGTCATGACCATGACGGAAGAATTGAGGAATTGAGTTAACATGTTCAATTTAACTTATTTAAACTTTTTTTTTTTTAACAGACCGTAACTATTTGAAAATAAAATGTAGATGGGAAACAGTGAAAAGTAAAATGGATGATAAAATTAAATGAGAAATATGACATAACAGACCAGATAGAGAGTATTAAAAGGTTAGTTAAAATTAAGACCGATTAGTCAGTTTAAGGTCTTGACTAGGACCAACAAAAAAAAAAATAAATAAATAAATAGATAAATAAATAACGATCAAGCTGAGCTGATCTTGTTTTTATTAAAATAAGGGGAGCGGGAGGGATGGAAGGAATAAAGGAAAAAAAAAAGAAAAGGTCGATCAATTGGATCTGAACGTCGAGAAGAAGAAGACAATTATTTTAAAGGTCGATCGGCATAGCCGATCGTTGTTCTTTGTGTATGTTTTCTTCAGGTGCGAGTAGTTTTTTTGTTCTTGCTCTTCAGGGAGGGCCTTAGCCAAAAGCTAACTGTCCAAATCTCACCTGGTAATTCAACTCAACTCAACACTGAGTATGATTTTTCGCTATACTTGCCTTAACACACATTTTCCCTACCTAGGATTAAAAAAATGTCACTAAAAGGAGGAGATATCCATAAATTCACTAAATAATTATACCACAGAAGTAGTAAAATACAAGCTTGAAAGACATGTGATATCAGTTATTAGAAGATTTCGATAAAGTGGGAAGTAACGGACTGGGAGCTTTTGGCTCCTGCCTATTCCCGATGTAAACTTTCTTTTTATTTTTTATTTTTTTTAACAGGCCCAAAGGGCGACAATGACTGTTGCTGACCAAGGAATAATATTCAAATGAATTTTCGTTTCAAAGAAACGAACAGAATTAAGAGAGAGGCAGAGAAAAAAAAAAAAAAAAAAAAAAATATGAAGAGGAAGTAATCAAACATGAAAAAAAAATAAAATAAAATATAAATAAAAAACGTTGTATGAAAAAGGAAAAAAAAAGAAAAAAAAAAGACCAGAAAAGGAAAGAGAAAATGAAAAGGTATAATATTATTGTGGGGATATGGGGATAGCAGGGAGATGCTCCTTTTTTTTTTTTTTTTTTTGCATTTAACATCCGGGAAGTCAGGAACGGTTACCTAATTGGCTTGGTCGGGGGGAAGACCGACAAAACGAGACAAGGTCAATGGATTCTGGTAGCAAAAAATGGCTCTTTATTCCGCGTGGTGTTGCAATGGTTGGCAACAACGAATGGCGAAATGGTATTCACGGGTTTGAACCGATCGGGATACAACAGATGGCTGGAAAGACATCTCGACACCACGAGCCACTACATACGTCACAGTGCACTCACGTATGTCGCGTTGGAGTCGTCGGAACGGGACGCTCAGGCGATGGCGCGGCATGCATCAGGGACGTCAACCCAGTTCTACATACCGCCGGAGACTTGGACCTCGACTCGGAATACGATAAAAGCGGCCGCACTACTGCAGTGAAAGCTATCCATGACAGACCTTTTTGGGCTTCAAAATTGGAAGCAGGATTCCGCATGTACGACTACGCGGAAGGATGGCTAACGGGGATAACTGGAACACGTTGTCCGCGAACATGTTATGACGGAACCATATCTGGAATAAGAATGGAACCGGTAAACATGGAACTGCTAGTGGGAAGCTATCCGAACCTGAGAACAAACATGAGATGGATTGCAGATCCGAACTTTGTCATCCAAGTGATTAACAATTCGCCACAAGAAGACGAATCTGGGATAGGCGCAAAGAATGTCCAATTAAAACCTCATACCGAACGCATGCTTGAGCTTGGTTTCGCCGAACCATCTCCTAGATCGACGACGAATAGATTCATGCACTCTGCTTTTCTCATACCGAAAAGTACACCTGGACAATTACGTTTCATCCTAAATTGTAAGACTATTAATGAGTTAACAGCTTATACCTCGTTACCGCCATGCAGGCTACCGTCTTACGAAACGATAGTGGAAACCTTGCTACCACGTAGGTACGCTTGCGAGTTTGACTTTACATCGTATTTCTTTCAATTCCTGCAGCTTGTGAAGAACGAATGGGTGCGGTGGAATAAGCGTAGCTATGAAACAGAAATGACTTCCGTATCTGATGCAAGTACAAAAGCCTGGGCATTTGTAGTGGGAAACTCTTATCGGAGAGGACGCTTCCCGCGCGATATAGTGAACATGGGGATTTTCGAAAAGGAATTTTTCGCAGTAGTCAAGGCCATTGAATATGTAGTGACAGAGTTAAAACTGCAGAGTTGCAGGGTGACGGGACATGTAGACAACAAGGGAGTTATCGGTTCGTTGCACCGTGGCTATTCTCTACAACAAAATGTACAACCCATGTTACGGACTATTCATCGACTGTTGGACAGGTCTAGTTCAGTTCTGCACGTCGAGTACGTGGCGAGCGAGGACAATATTGCTGACAAGCACACTAGACTGGAAGATGAAGCATACTAAGAAATGATACACAAGAAGAACGAACACCGCATCGCATCGGTTTATTATCTCATAAAAGACCGTTATTCTCCCAACTTTGATAGATACCATATCAAACTAGACACGACGGCCACGAACAATCCACTGGAAAGGGGTCCGGTTTCGTGCACAAACAAAAAATCACAGTGTTATATCATTATTTTCTGTATAGTTGAAGTTAAAGCCAATTCTTTTTTGCATTTAACAAGTATTGTAAGAACGAAAAAGAATGTTGGCAGCACACGTAAACCTCCTTTAGCTTTATCAGTTTAAGTCGGTTCACGGTTTCGTGCACAAACAAAAAATCACAGTGTTATATCATTATTTTCTGTATAGTTGAAGTTAAAGCCAATTCTTTTTTTATTTAAAAAAAGGAAACAATCAGTTTAGCGTCTCGATCAGGACGGAAAATAGAAATTAATCGACATAGTCGATCGATAGAAAAAAACAATGATAACATTGTTTATTCTTTTTTTTTTTTTTTTTTTTTAAATCCTTTTAATTATTTTAAAGGAAAAACAATCAGTTTAGCGTCTTGACCAGGACGGAAAATAGAAAGTAATCGACATAGTCGATCGATAAAAAAACAATGATAACATTGTTTATTCCTTTTTTTTTTTATTATTCTTTTTATTTATTTTTAAAGAAAAAACAATCAGTTTAGCGTCCTGACCAGGACGGAAAATAGAAAGTGATCGACATAGTCGATCGATAAAAAAACAATGATAACATTGTTTATACTTTTTTTTTTTTTTTTTTTAAATCCTTTTTATTATTTTTTAAAGAAAAAACAATCAGTTTAGCGTCTTGACCAGGACGGAAAATAGAAAGTGATCGACATAGTGAGGCGATCGGCAGGGTGGAGATGTTCACGATTTTTCACTTTGCTACACGATTTTTCACGATTTTTCACTTAATTTTTTGCTGCTTTTTGGTAGTGAAATCCTGTGAAAATGTGTGAAAATGTGTGAAAATGTGTGAATTCTAGTGAAAAAAGTGAGTGACATCCAGATGGTACCGTTGGTGCTGTGCAATGTCAAACCTGTTCAGTTTGCCATACATGTCACTTTGACAACTAAATGGGCATCGCTTGTGCCCAGTGACCCATCACCCGCTAGCTAATTAAGCTGAAAATAAAAAAATAAAAAATTTCTAAGTGAGAAATACTTAGCAACTTTTAGAACAAATATTTCAGTAAATAACCTGTAATGATTAAACCATTACAAGTTTGATGCCAAAACTGACAAGGACTGAGTTGAATTTCCAGGTGAGATTTGGACTGTTAGCTTTTGGCTAAGGCCCTCCCTGAAGAGCAAGAACAAAAAAACTACTCACACCTGAAGAAAACATACACAAAGAACACACTGTAAGCTGTGTGTGTATTTTGTGTTTGTCACAACAGGAGAGAAAAGAAAGAATGTCAAGGTTGGTCACCTTGCCTATCAACGCACAACATTGGTGGTCTCTACTAGACCCTGAGTGATCCCACTGGATCTCTCATCGTTCATAGTACCTATGTGAAGTTATAAAATCAAAGGTAAACTATGAACTACAAATGACTTAGCCTGTTATTATAATGCCACAGGCAGGCCCTGCATTCAGCAACTATCCAGCAGTGCTTGGATGTCCTGATCTTCTTCTAAAAAAAAGAAAGAAAAACAAAACTGTAGCTGGGATCACTCAGGATCAACAGACTACCAATGCTACCTGTTGTACTTGCTCACTATGGGGGGTGATGCCAAACACCCAGAAGTACTCAACTACTTTCCTTCTTGCTGCCCAGGAGAAGTGATCGACATAGTCGATCGATAAAAAAAACAATGATAACATTGTTTACTCTTTTATAATTTTTTTTATTTTTTTATTTGTTTTTAAAAAAAAAAAAAAAAACAAGCGGAATTGATCATAATGGGTGGTAGGGGTTGTTATAACTGGGCATAGGCTGGGCTGCAGTTTAGATGTCTTAGGTGTTAATAGGGGGTTCCTCTTAGCATTTTTCTTTGTTCCCACCTTATGATTTTCTTGAAGAAAAAAAATAGAAGTCATAATGGTGCTTCCCTCTGGAAGGGTTGTAAGCCATGGTGTCCAACTAGATTAAAGGACAAGTCTGGGATAATCCCTGCCAGAGGGGCGAGTATTCTACCATGGTTGAAATACTCTGGCAACTGATCTTCAATTTTATGTTGTTTGTTAGCTGCTGGTGTATCCTGATCATGTGTTGATACTTGCATTTTTTTATTTGTAATCTTCTATTACAATTCTCTTTCTGTTCTGGTCTGTTACTTCATTTGTCTTGTATAACTTCAGTTATATCCATTTTACTTTTTATTGTTTCCCATCTACTTTTTATTTTCTATTAGTTCTGGTCAGAAACTCCTGGGCAGCAAGAAGGAAAGCAGTTTAGTACTTCTGGGTGTTTGGCATCACCCCCCATAGTGAGCAAGTACAACAGGTAGCATTGGTAGTCTGTTGATCCTGAGTGATCCCAGCTACAGTTTTGTTTTTCTTTCTTTCTTTTTTTTAGAAGAAGATCAGGACATCCAAGCACTGCTGGATAGTTGCTGAATGCAGGGCCTGCCTGTGGCATTATAATAACAGGCTAAGTCATTTGTAGTTCATAGTTTACCTTTGATTTTATAACTTCACATAGGTACTATGAACGATGAGAGATCCAGTGGGATCACTCAGGGTCTAGTAGAGACCACCAATGTTGTGCGTTGATAGGCAAGGTGACCAACCTTGACATTCTTTCTTTTCTCTCCTGTTGTGACAAACACAAAATACACACACAGCCTACAGTGTGTTCTTTGTGTATGTTTTCTTCAGGTGTGAGTAGTTTTTTTGTTCTTGCTCTTCAGGGAGGGCCTTAGCCAAAAGCTAACAGTCCAAATCTCACCTGGTAACTTAACTCACTCGTTTGAAAATTCTTCTTTTTTGATTTCTTTTTTTTTTTTTCTTTTTATAGGAGTTAAGATCACTTTCAGGAGACAACACATAAACGAGAGCAGCAAGCAGAGTTGACACTATCAATTCAAATTTGAAATACCGGGAATTAATTTACAAGGAGGTATCTCAAGTGACTTGGTATCTCTAGCGTGTCGG
The DNA here is from genome assembly GCA_964019425.1 of Flectonema sp. DT1601. Lineage (NCBI taxonomy): Eukaryota > Euglenozoa > Diplonemea > Diplonemida > Diplonemidae > Flectonema > Flectonema sp. DT1601. The sequence continues at coordinate 970,765 of OZ025803.1, read as the reverse complement.
TATCTCTGGAGTGCTGGTATCTCGTATGTGCGTTGGTATCTCATGAGTGATGGTATCTCTTGTGCATTGGAGAAACGAAAAAGAATGTCATGACCATGACGGAAGAATTGAGGAATTGAGTTAACATGTTCAATTTAACTTATTTAAACTTTTTTTTTTTTAACAGACCGTAACTATTTGAAAATAAAATGTAGATGGGAAACAGTGAAAAGTAAAATGGATGATAAAATTAAATGAGAAATATGACATAACAGACCAGATAGAGAGTATTAAAAGGTTAGTTAAAATTAAGACCGATTAGTCAGTTTAAGGTCTTGACTAGGACCAACAAAAAAAAAAAAAAATAAATAAATAGATAAATAAATAACGATCAAGCTGAGCTGATCTTGTTTTTATTAAAATAAGGGGAGCGGGAGGGATGGAAGGAATAAAGGAAAAAAAAAAGAAAAGGTCGATCAATTGGATCTGAACGTCGAGAAGAAGAAGACAATTATTTTAAAGGTCGATCGGCATAGCCGATCGTTGTTCTTTGTGTATGTTTTCTTCAGGTGCGAGTAGTTTTTTTGTTCTTGCTCTTCAGGGAGGGCCTTAGCCAAAAGCTAACTGTCCAAATCTCACCTGGTAATTCAACTCAACTCAACACTGAGTATGATTTTTCGCTATACTTGCCTTAACACACATTTTCCCTACCTAGGATTAAAAAAATGTCACTAAAAGGAGGAGATATCCATAAATTCACTAAATAATTATACCACAGAAGTAGTAAAATACAAGCTTGAAAGACATGTGATATCAGTTATTAGAAGATTTCGATAAAGTGGGAAGTAACGGACTGGGAGCTTTTGGCTCCTGCCTATTCCCGATGTAAACTTTCTTTTTATTTTTTATTTTTTTTAACAGGCCCAAAGGGCGACAATGACTGTTGCTGACCAAGGAATAATATTCAAATGAATTTTCGTTTCAAAGAAACGAACAGAATTAAGAGAGAGGCAGAGAAAAAAAAAAAAAAAAAAAAAAATATGAAGAGGAAGTAATCAAACATGAAAAAAAAATAAAATAAAATATAAATAAAAAACGTTGTATGAAAAAGGAAAAAAAAAGAAAAAAAAAAGACCAGAAAAGGAAAGAGAAAATGAAAAGGTATAATATTATTGTGGGGATATGGGGATAGCAGGGAGATGCTCCTTTTTTTTTTTTTTTTTTTGCATTTAACATCCGGGAAGTCAGGAACGGTTACCTAATTGGCTTGGTCGGGGGGAAGACCGACAAAACGAGACAAGGTCAATGGATTCTGGTAGCAAAAAATGGCTCTTTATTCCGCGTGGTGTTGCAATGGTTGGCAACAACGAATGGCGAAATGGTATTCACGGGTTTGAACCGATCGGGATACAACAGATGGCTGGAAAGACATCTCGACACCACGAGCCACTACATACGTCACAGTGCACTCACGTATGTCGCGTTGGAGTCGTCGGAACGGGACGCTCAGGCGATGGCGCGGCATGCATCAGGGACGTCAACCCAGTTCTACATACCGCCGGAGACTTGGACCTCGACTCGGAATACGATAAAAGCGGCCGCACTACTGCAGTGAAAGCTATCCATGACAGACCTTTTTGGGCTTCAAAATTGGAAGCAGGATTCCGCATGTACGACTACGCGGAAGGATGGCTAACGGGGATAACTGGAACACGTTGTCCGCGAACATGTTATGACGGAACCATATCTGGAATAAGAATGGAACCGGTAAACATGGAACTGCTAGTGGGAAGCTATCCGAACCTGAGAACAAACATGAGATGGATTGCAGATCCGAACTTTGTCATCCAAGTGATTAACAATTCGCCACAAGAAGACGAATCTGGGATAGGCGCAAAGAATGTCCAATTAAAACCTCATACCGAACGCATGCTTGAGCTTGGTTTCGCCGAACCATCTCCTAGATCGACGACGAATAGATTCATGCACTCTGCTTTTCTCATACCGAAAAGTACACCTGGACAATTACGTTTCATCCTAAATTGTAAGACTATTAATGAGTTAACAGCTTATACCTCGTTACCGCCATGCAGGCTACCGTCTTACGAAACGATAGTGGAAACCTTGCTACCACGTAGGTACGCTTGCGAGTTTGACTTTACATCGTATTTCTTTCAATTCCTGCAGCTTGTGAAGAACGAATGGGTGCGGTGGAATAAGCGTAGCTATGAAACAGAAATGACTTCCGTATCTGATGCAAGTACAAAAGCCTGGGCATTTGTAGTGGGAAACTCTTATCGGAGAGGACGCTTCCCGCGCGATATAGTGAACATGGGGATTTTCGAAAAGGAATTTTTCGCAGTAGTCAAGGCCATTGAATATGTAGTGACAGAGTTAAAACTGCAGAGTTGCAGGGTGACGGGACATGTAGACAACAAGGGAGTTATCGGTTCGTTGCACCGTGGCTATTCTCTACAACAAAATGTACAACCCATGTTACGGACTATTCATCGACTGTTGGACAGGTCTAGTTCAGTTCTGCACGTCGAGTACGTGGCGAGCGAGGACAATATTGCTGACAAGCACACTAGACTGGAAGATGAAGCATACTAAGAAATGATACACAAGAAGAACGAACACCGCATCGCATCGGTTTATTATCTCATAAAAGACCGTTATTCTCCCAACTTTGATAGATACCATATCAAACTAGACACGACGGCCACGAACAATCCACTGGAAAGGGGTCCGGTTTCGTGCACAAACAAAAAATCACAGTGTTATATCATTATTTTCTGTATAGTTGAAGTTAAAGCCAATTCTTTTTTGCATTTAACAAGTATTGTAAGAACGAAAAAGAATGTTGGCAGCACACGTAAACCTCCTTTAGCTTTATCAGTTTAAGTCGGTTCACGGTTTCGTGCACAAACAAAAAATCACAGTGTTATATCATTATTTTCTGTATAGTTGAAGTTAAAGCCAATTCTTTTTTTATTTAAAAAAAGGAAACAATCAGTTTAGCGTCTCGATCAGGACGGAAAATAGAAATTAATCGACATAGTCGATCGATAGAAAAAAACAATGATAACATTGTTTATTCTTTTTTTTTTTTTTTTTTTTTAAATCCTTTTAATTATTTTAAAGGAAAAACAATCAGTTTAGCGTCTTGACCAGGACGGAAAATAGAAAGTAATCGACATAGTCGATCGATAAAAAAACAATGATAACATTGTTTATTCCTTTTTTTTTTTATTATTCTTTTTATTTATTTTTAAAGAAAAAACAATCAGTTTAGCGTCCTGACCAGGACGGAAAATAGAAAGTGATCGACATAGTCGATCGATAAAAAAACAATGATAACATTGTTTATACTTTTTTTTTTTTTTTTTTTAAATCCTTTTTATTATTTTTTAAAGAAAAAACAATCAGTTTAGCGTCTTGACCAGGACGGAAAATAGAAAGTGATCGACATAGTGAGGCGATCGGCAGGGTGGAGGTGTTCACGATTTTTCACTTTGCTACACGATTTTTCACGATTTTTCACTTAATTTTTTGCTGCTTTTTGGTAGTGAAATCCTGTGAAAATGTGTGAAAATGTGTGAAAATGTGTGAATTCTAGTGAAAAAAGTGAGTGACATCCAGATGGTACCGTTGGTGCTGTGCAATGTCAAACCTGTTCAGTTTGCCATACATGTCACTTTGACAACTAAATGGGCATCGCTTGTGCCCAGTGACCCATCACCCTTCCTGACCATCGCTTGTGGTGAGGTTCCGGACTTTGGACCGGCGCATCGCGTGTGCGGTGGGTTTAATCACTGAGTGGGCTCATTCTCGTTCAGACTGTTCTGTTCTGTAACAACCCGACCATGATCATTCAGCAAATATGAGATGTCAATTGTGGCTGCCTCTGACATGTCACGTGCAACCTCTGCCCAAAACTGGAGAAGCTGTCGCGGAGTGCGATGCTCCCGGGAGAATGAGATGAGACGTCTGAGCACACCATTCACAATACTATATTGTGCACACATGAACTCCATGATGTTGCCCATTTCCTCGTTACTGAGAGACATCAGGTAAGCGTATGCCCGCCTGCGACGATGAGAGTACTTGATGAGGCGCTTGTTGCGCTGCAAGAATGTGAGAACCCACCTGAGGAATGGAATACCTCGAAGCGGGCATGATAACACATAGCATGCAAATGCTAAGGTTCCGAAGCGCCCATTTGTAACCTTCTCTTTAAATGGGCACGCCCTAAAAGAGATGCGGTGCTTGTTGCGAAGCAAGTAAGCAAACGACCGATTCCCACGTATGAACAAGCACAGATGTTGTGTCACTTACCAGGCAGAAGGTACTCTCCCGGTTGCGAATGAGGAACACACAATCCTGCACATACAACCCACCACTTCAACGATCACCACACATGCCTATCAACCCACCTGTGCTAGAATAGTTCAGCAACCACATGAAACTGTAACAAGAGCTGGATTAAAGAGAAGTAGTATTAACAATAAACTGTAGAGAACGATAGGATTAACAAGCACCGATGACAACTACGAAGCAGTGCAGTTCAGGCCCCCCCTGAGTAGTTTTTTTTACCAAACCACAAATCTCAATATCAAAATTCACGAAAATTCACGATTTTTCACCATGCTTTTTGGCAGTGAATTTTCGTGAATTTTCGTGATAGGTAGTGACAACTCGTGACAAACCGTGAAGGATCGTGAAAATTCGTGAAACCTCCACCCCTGCCGATCGCCTCATTGTATCCCCTGGGTGTTTAGCGTCACCTGTTGAGGTGTAATGTATTCTGTTTACTTCTATCCCTTTTTTTTTTTTTTTTTTTTTTATTTCAACCAGGACAGCAGGGGGAAAGTTTGTTTCGTACCCCCCGGGTGCTTAGCGTCACCCTCCATGCGATGCTTGCGCAGGAAGAGCCAAGGGTCGAGAACCCTTGAGATTACCTTTGTTTCTTTTTGTGACTGGATTGCAGTGGCGCAACCCATCACCCCACCTGTTGGTATCTTTTTATTTTTTTTATTTAAAGAAAAAAGCAGGCTAAGTCGCCTGAGCTGGCATCGCCAGAATATTTAACTTCACATGGCAATGTCAGCTCGTGAAGGGATCCAGTTGGATCAAAGGTTTTCTCCCCCCGCTCTATTTATCGTCATTGGTGCGCACCTTCGAACAGGAAGGCCAACATTGACGGAATTTTTTACTTCTCTTCCCCAAGGTTGAACCTTGGGAAAAAAACAAACAATAAACACAGTGTAGACAAACACCCGCCGGACATCTGCAGAGCAGCGATCGATGTCGATGTCTTCGTTGTCGAACTTCCTGGCGTTTATGTTTTTGTTTTTAACAACAACACAACACCAACTAACAGGTTTGTCTCATTGCCCGTTCTTTCTTGTTTCCCTTTGCCGCCGGAAGAACGAAGGTCGACGGAGGTCCGAAGCATTGCTTGCGATGATGTTCCGGTATGTGTTGCGTCTCTGTTATCTGTTTGTTTCAACTTACGAAATGTCTGCAAAATATTACAAGCACACATTACCAAGTCTTCGAGAATAGAACCATGGCTACATCTTTCCCACTCCCTCATTCGATTGGGAACTATGACACCCACATGTGTGATTGACATTTTTCTTTATTTTCCTCTCTAAATTTATTTTCCTCTCTATTTTACTGTTTGAACGAACGATACCGCTCGGCCCAAGGTCACGTTGGGTGCTTTGAGATATAATTACTTGTTTTTCCTTTTCGTTTCGTCCCATTAATCATGTTCGTCCAACTTAAGTTATTACATTCATTCAACAGGAAATGTCATTACAATCGCAATGAAATCGATGCAATATCAAGGTATCAGCGACTCTTTACACCGTTTAGCAGAGTCATAATCTCCGACAGCTTCTTCTCACACTCCAGCAGGTGATCATGTTCGTTAACCCTTTCAGTTGTCCCATTCTTCATGCTTTCAACAAGTCTCAAATATGTTTGATGTTTCACTGACTCGAAATGTGCCTTTTCGCTGTATCTCGATACCTTCCCACCGCATTCACAGGTTCTCACAGTATACCCTTCCTTGGTCTTAATCTTACCATTTTGTGGTCTGCCCATTTTTATAGTGAGTTTTTATATTTAAGGGTTGATTTTAAATGAACCTAAAATTGTGGATGTCCCGTAGAAAACCTGCAACAGTCCCGCGGAAGTCTCGCAGTAGTCCCACGAGCGTGTTACTTTCTGGATGTGTTATTTTTTAGTCATTTATTACTTCCCGCCCCAGAAAACGAAACCAAAAACAAAAACAAAACAATGGCAGAGAGCCATGATTTGGAGATGGTGGACAAGTTCCAGGCAGACGCAAAGGAGCAGAGAAAGGAGTTGGATGCGAAGGTAAAGGAGTTGCAGAAGGACCTGCGAATTCTTAAAGTAAAAATAATGAGGATGGCGAAAGAAAAGAAAACAGAGACAGACGATTGTGCATTAGCAGAACTTGAAGCCAGTGACCTCGAGCAAAATATCACAAAAGCCAAAGAACGACTAAATCTCCTGACAAAAGGTGAAGATGTAGCAGCAAAATTGGCTGCACTCAGGGAACCTAATGCCAAGATTAAACGCTTGGCAGAGGCGGTGGAGGAGGTGCAACAGCATATTTTGAAGAGACCCAAGAGCTCAGACACATTTGCTTTAACGCGCAGCGAGCTTACGCTCAAGGTATCAGAACTAGGTTCACACAACAGCAATATCGTTCGGAGCTACTCCGGTGACACCTGGCAAGAAGGATGGACGAAATGCAAATCAAGTTGTAAAGAAGCAACGGAGGAAGCAGACCTTCAGAGTGCGTTTGCCGACTTATTTGATAATGCCAAAAACATGTCTCTCACGTGGCATGACACCCATAACTCTTCCTGTCTCAAGGATTCAAAGGGAGAACTCAACGCTCAGTGCCCTGACCTGTCCTGCACATTGAAGGGCAAGACGGCTGAAACACACACACTCATTGCCATAATTGAATTGAAAGCACCGAATGTTAGCATCAACAGCAACGAGACTAAAGGTGAACTGCTGGACAAGTTGAGCAGAATTGCACACTTTCAGGGTCGAAGGAGGGTTGTCTATGGCATGCTCTTTAACGGGTATCAATCCTTAGTTATGCGCTGTGAGTTTGGAGAACATGGGGAAGGAATGACAAAGTATGAGTACAGTGATGTAAATGAAAAAGAAAGTGCCTGGAAGACCGTACGAGGGTTCATGGAAAGCAGCAGCTTTGATTTTGGAATGTGCGAGCCAGTGGCTATCAACGGGAATGAGTACGTTGCTGGTCCATGGCGTGGGCGAGGTGCGACTTGTAATGTGTACAGTCTCGCTGACAACAGCGGAGTGCTTAAGGTGTATGATAATGAGGATCGCCAGAAGAAAGAAGCATCGATTCTCACTGCTCTCGCAGAGGGACTTAGTGAACGCATCCTCAGGATCATTGCATCAGGAGGGAAGTATCTTGTTGTTAAACCTTTTGCCCGTCACTTTAACAGAGCTGATCGGATATTTTACTACGAGGATGCAGTTGCTTTGATGGATATCCTACGAATTGTCCATTCCAAAGAGTACGTGCACCGTGACGTTACAACGAGCAACTTTTTTTCAACTCAAATCGACGGTGACCCTACTGTGCTGCTCAATGACTGGGGGTCTGCCATCAAAGGCACTTCAGAGGTTCTGCACGAGGGTGCCCCAGAGGAATTCAGAGCACCGTGGATCCAAAAACTCACCAAATACACGCCCAGACCGGTTGATGACCTCCACAGCTTCGTGGTTTCATGTATGGACCTCACGGGGTACAATTTACGAGTACTTCACTCCGTCCAACTCTACACTGACACTCTAAGTGTGTTATCTAAAGGAGAGGAGGATGCTGATGTGCACACGAAGATACTCGAAATCGTGAAGAAAATTCTGCCCACGAGATCTTCCAACTGAAAGCATGTGGGCCTTCTTCTTTCCTCTTTGTTTCGAGTCTGACCTGAAATCCTTAGTGGTTTTTGACTGACACAGTAAACCTTTGCTGACCAACAGGTCCCATCTCTCATGTTTATTCCGTTTCCTTTTTTCCTTTCCTTTATAATATTTTTGTTAACCATCTCATTTCTTTTTGCATCGTATTTTCAAGCAGTATAACCTTCTTCTGATCAGTGAAGCTATCGGCTAAAAATAACCTCGGCTTAGCTCCTTGCTCGAATCAGCCCCTAAATTCTTATGAGAGTTTGCGGGCATTCTGTAACTGTGTAGCACGGGTACAAAAAAAAAAAAAAAAAAAAAAAAAGAAAAAAAAAAGTTTTGCCCTCTCCCAAATCCCTTCGTTTCCATTTAGCTTTTCTTTTTATGTTTTCTTCCTTTTAGGCCACCTTTTAAGTATGCTACAAGAAAAGAAACCTATAGCCTGAGCCCCCGTTTTAATCCCTTATCTCTTTCCACAGGGGGGCTGTATCAATGCTCCCTTTTCCCTCCAGGACATCATTGCAATTGCAATGAAATCATATCACATACCTCTAACCTTGCTCAGTAAGGTCATTATCTCGGACAACCTTTTCTCGCATTCCAGCAAGCGATCATGTTCATTAACTCCTTCACTAGCGTTATTCTTCACGCTCTCAACAAGCTTCAAATATGTTTGATGTTTCACCGATTTGACATGAGCCTTCTTGCTGTATCTCGATACCTTCCCACCGCATTCACAGGTTCTCACAGTGTAACCTTCCCTGGTCTCCCCCCACTCTATTTATCGTCATTGGTGCGCACCTTCGAACAGGAAGGCCAACATTGACGGAATTTTTACTTCTCTTCCCCAAGGTTGAGCCTGAGGGTAAAAACAAACAATAAACACAGTGTAGACAAACACCCGCCGGACATCTGCAGAGCAGCGATCGATGTCGATGTCTTCGTTGTCGAACTTCCTGGCGTTTATGTTTTTGTTTTTAACAACAACACAACACCAACTAACAGGTTTGTCTCTTTGCCCGTTCTTTCTTGTTTCCCTTTGCCGCCGGAAGAACGAAGGTCGACGGAGGTCCGAAGCATTGCTTGCGATGATGTTCCGGTATGTGTTGCGTCTCTGTTATCTGTTTGTTTCAACTCAATTGGTTCATCTTAGGTTTTAGAAGTCTTCGTCCTGTCCGATGGGAAGGGCCTGAATCAAAAGTTCACTGCCCCTATTCCACTCCCAACTTCCTCAACTCAGTATATTGTCAGCCTTGGCATCAAAACCTGTAATAAGCCTTGCCTATTTATTTCCTCCCACAACATATAAATAATCACAAACTATGAGAAAACTGTCCTTTTAGTGGTGGTTTCAGGTGGATCCGGGCAAGCTTTTGGCTTTGGCCCTCCATTCCACATTGCGGCAGACACCGATCATCCAGCATACCCATCTAATCTATCCCAATGTGTGCTTGACGGCGAGCGGCGAGAAAGAAACAAAGAGGCAAAAGGGTGCAAACCTTTTTTGTTGTGTTTATTGTGGCTGTTTTGGCCGCACAAGTCACACATAGGGATCGGTGGTGGCTGCTTCTTCGGTGATGGTGTCTGCTTTGTCATTGTGGTGACAGCCCCCGTCCTTCCTCTACACGCGCATGCCGCGATGAGCAGCGGACCGATCTCTTCCCTAGACCTCTCCGTACCCACTCCGGTCTGTTGCGCCTGTATCGTGGCTGCCGCCGATTTCATTTTGTTGGGGTGGGGGAGGGCGGATGGGATGAGCGTGGGGAAGGGTGGTCGGGTTGTGGGATCCGCTTGCGTGGAAAAATTCCTAGCTGCGCTTTCCTACTCGCTGACGGGGATGGGGCGAGGGAGGGAAAAAACAATAAAGTACAGTAATTATCTTGCATCCTTTGGGCACCTGTTTGGAAGAAAGGAAACATGAGAAACAAATCACTCGGTGATATCAATAAACTAAACAATGGTCAACTTGGTGGACTACCCATGCGAGTAGGTCACCGCGTTGGGGTTGTGGTGGGTCCGCCATGGATGGGCTGGACGCCGCTGCCGGTCCCAGTTCTGTTCGTTGGGTTGCCGGCGATGGAGGGTCGGTGGGTGGGACTTTTTTTTTTTTTTTTTTTAAAAAGGTGTGGGTGGGTGGGAATTTAAAATTCGTGAAAATGGTATGCGCGAAACGGGGTTCGAAATCTGATAAATGGGTGTGAATTAAGAATTGGTATTAAGAAACTAATAATCATAATGTTGGATTTACATTATGGGAACGCATCGAAAAATTCGATGCTTGTTGAAACGGTGCTTTGGGATGCTGCAAATTACTGAAATATATTTAACAGTAATTATCTTGCATCCTTTGGGCACCTGTTTGGAAGAAAGGAAACATGAGAAACAAATCACTCGGTGATATCAATAAACTAAACAATGGTCAACTTGGTGGACTACCCATGCGAGTAGGTCACCGCGTTGGGGTTGTGGTGGGTCCGCCATGGATGGGCTGGACGCCGCTGCCGGTCCCAGTTCTGTTCGTTGGGTTGCCGGCTCCACCACCCCGCCGCGAGTTAAAGAATTCCCCCAGCGCAAGTTCTACCTTCTGCCTGGTAGCCGAAGATATTGCTTCCCTAGATGGAATATCTGCTGGGTTGTACTTCGTACTCACCCATTTTAAAGAAAAAGAACACTTAAAAAACAAAATTCTCTCCACTGCTTTTATAACAAAAAAGTTCAAATCATGCGATCTTACACACATTCTCTTCCTGAATGCTCCACATACCGAGGTATTGTCTACCCAGATGTCCAGGTGGTCAGCATGGCTGATTCCACCCAGAGTCCTGGCCAGAGCATCAGCTTCAAGAATGTTAATGTGGCGACTCCCACCATATGGCCATGCCCCTCCCAGGATTTCCAATTCTCCAGATTCCCAAACAATAACCCCGCCCCACCCTTGGAGCGAGGCATCAACAAATACCTCAGCTTTCTTTTTCTTTGTCCCATTCAACTTAATGATCCTTTTCTTCTGGACCGACTTACACCAATTGAAAAACTCTCTTTTCACAGAGGGGGGAATAACCACTTCCTGTTCAACACGTAAAGAGCCCTTGTTGAGCTTGTTTGTTACTCTTCTCAGAAACTTTAAAGCAAACCAGTAACGCCCAGGTGGAACACCTGAAATTGCACTCGCATGTAGAAGTCTCCCCCCTAATGACTCGATACTCGAGGCAGTCATACGATTTAAATCACACTTGAAAATACCTCTTCTAATCTTGGCACCTAAGCCCACTTCCTTTGCATTATGTAAAAAAGAAACACCAAGAAAATCATAAGATCCACCACAGTTAACTGTATCCTGTGGTTTCCAAGAAATGTTGCATTCAGATGCCAGTTTATCCAATCTTTCTGTTGCACTGTGCACCTTCTCCCTTCCACCGAAATACCTGATATTGTCGATCCACCAATGGATCCCAACATCCTTCTCCGCATACCTGTCCTTGACAAAAAGCGGGTCACCTGCTACCACAGCAGCCACGGTGTTCATTATTTCCGGTGCACAAACATGCCCCATGGGCAGTCTGGTCAAGGCATACGAAGCACCCTCGGAATCCTGAAACGCAAACAGGCCTCTTGCCTCTTCTGGGATTGCAACCTGGTAAAAACCAGTTTTGAAGTCTCTCAGAGATGCAACCTCTGAGTCAACTGCACCCAGGTATTCCGAAATGTGTTTCAACGGGACAAAAGGAACATACCCCTCCCCTGTGATTCTTTCGTTCTCTTCTTTTGTCCACAAAATAAACCTCTGTCTATTTCCAGACTCTCTTTCTTCGAAAACAGTAAATGGCACATTATGCGCCCTTGACTCAGATAAATTAAAAGGAACGGCAATATGACACTCAGCCAGCTTCTTAGCATGGTCTGCTGAAAACCTTGATTTCTTCTTTCTACTTTCTTTTTCCTGTTTGTTGATATAATTAAATGTGAGTGACCATACATGTTCAAAACGCTTCCTTATCGAAGGTAGCATTCGTGACCTGACATGTCTGAGATTCATCTCCGGTATCTTCGAGACATGCAACGGCGCGCCCCTCTCCTCAACTGTTGAAGGCAGACGAGTACTCTTTCCTCTGTGAGTAAACTGCGCCCTCATTTTCCTAATACAGGTCAGAGGTGAATCGTCACCTCCGATGTTCGCAATGCCCGGGCCAATGCCACTGGGTTTCCTCCGTACCGGATCGTTGTGTTCGAGAGGGCGGCGGTTGTGCTGTGCTTCGCGAGGCGGCTTATTAATTCCTCCCTGATATCCTCTCCGCTCGCCAACTGTTCGAACAGGCGACTTATCGCCCCTCGCTTGATGGAGTGCGCCGAGTACTTCTTCATGTACTTCTCCCTTCTCCATTCCTGCACCAACTTTGCTGTGTCCCACTCCGTCAGTCTTTCGTACTTTCCTAACTGGATGTTGTCGGACGCGATCTCCTCCACCAGGTCTCCCACGATAACTGCCCACCTTCCAGGGTAGAACGGATTCCGCTTTCTGCCCTTGGGGTTCGTTGCCCAGTCGACAATCACCTCGTTTCTGCTTATCACATTCACCTGCTCGCTTGACAGGGTCGCCACCTCTCCCCACCGGGACGCGGTCTTCCAGCAGATCATGAGTGCCAACCGGACATTCACTTTTTGTGTCTTGGCCCACTTCACCAAATCTTCCTTCGCCATCGGTTCTGCCTGCCTGCTTGGAATCTCGGCACCAGCGGCTCTCAACGAAGTACCCATTATTGATAACGGACTTGTCTCCATTCCCAGCTTCCCCATCATCGCTGACAGGTGCTTTGAATACGTAAGGAGGGCAGATGGGGCCGCTCCTGTTGCCGCCACAAACAGAACTGCCGAGTTTGCGTTCAAGGGAAGGTCGTTCAATTGGATCCATCTGTTCAACCTGTCCCACAGTGCTCTTCTTGCAACCGTTGTTGGCTTCGCCCAAGTCTTCTCGACCAGGCCTTGAATCCTCTCCTCGGCCTCGTCCGGGTCCACTTCGTCCTCCGATTGCTTCTTTTTCTTGACACTCTGTTGCAAAATATTTAAGACTGCTCTTTTTATTACATCTCCTTCTAGCGTTCCTAGAGTTGATGTTTCTGCGGTCTGAAGCTCGGCTTCGCCATCCAGTAGAAAATTCTCGTTGCCTGAATCCAGTGGCTATCAACGGGAATGAGTACGTTGCTGGTCCATGGCGTGGGCGAGGTGCGACTTGTAATGTGTACAGTCTCGCTGACAACAGCGGAGTGCTTAAGGTGTATGATAATGAGGATCGCCAGAAGAAAGAAGCATCGATTCTCACTGCTCTCGCAGAGGGACTTAGTGAACGCATCCTCAGGATCATTGCATCAGGAGGGAAGTATCTTGTTGTTAAACCTTTTGCCCGTCACTTTAACAGAGCTGATCGGATATTTTACTACGAGGATGCAGTTGCTTTGATGGATATCCTACGAATTGTCCATTCCAAAGAGTACGTGCACCGTGACGTTACAACGAGCAACTTTTTTTCAACTCAAATCGACGGTGACCCTACTGTGCTGCTCAATGACTGGGGGTCTGCCATCAAAGGCACTTCAGAGGTTCTGCACGAGGGTGCCCCAGAGGAATTCAGAGCACCGTGGATCCAAAAACTCACCAAATACACGCCCAGACCGGTTGATGACCTCCACAGCTTCGTGGTTTCATGTATGGACCTCACGGGGTACAATTTACGAGTACTTCACTCCGTCCAACTCTACACTGACACTCTAAGTGTGTTATCTAAAGGAGAGGAGGATGCTGATGTGCACACGAAGATACTCGAAATCGTGAAGAAAATTCTGCCCACGAGATCTTCCAACTGAAAGCATGTGGGCCTTCTTCTTTCCTCTTTGTTTCGAGTCTGACCTGAAATCCTTAGTGGTTTTTGACTGACACAGTAAACCTTTGCTGACCAACAGGTCCCATCTCTCATGTTTATTCCGTTTCCTTTTTTCCTTTCCTTTATAATATTTTTGTTAACCATCTCATTTCTTTTTGCATCGTATTTTCAAGCAGTATAACCTTCTTCTGATCAGTGAAGCTATCGGCTAAAAATAACCTCGGCTTAGCTCCTTGCTCGAATCAGCCCCTAAATTCTTATGAGAGTTTGCGGGCATTCTGTAACTGTGTAGCACGGGTACAAAAAAAAAAAAAAAAAAAAAAAAAGAAAAAAAAAAGTTTTGCCCTCTCCCAAATCCCTTCGTTTCCATTTAGCTTTTCTTTTTATGTTTTCTTCCTTTTAGGCCACCTTTTAAGTATGCTACAAGAAAAGAAACCTATAGCCTGAGCCCCCGTTTTAATCCCTTATCTCTTTCCACAGGGGGGCTGTATCAATGCTCCCTTTTCCCTCCAGGACATCATTGCAATTGCAATGAAATCATATCACATACCTCTAACCTTGCTCAGTAAGGTCATTATCTCGGACAACCTTTTCTCGCATTCCAGCAAGCGATCATGTTCATTAACTCCTTCACTAGCGTTATTCTTCACGCTCTCAACAAGCTTCAAATATGTTTGATGTTTCACCGATTTGACATGAGCCTTCTTGCTGTATCTCGATACCTTCCCACCGCATTCACAGGTTCTCACAGTGTAACCTTCCCTGGTCTCCCCCCACTCTATTTATCGTCATTGGTGCGCACCTTCGAACAGGAAGGCCAACATTGACGGAATTTTTACTTCTCTTCCCCAAGGTTGAGCCTGAGGGTAAAAACAAACAATAAACACAGTGTAGACAAACACCCGCCGGACATCTGCAGAGCAGCGATCGATGTCGATGTCTTCGTTGTCGAACTTCCTGGCGTTTATGTTTTTGTTTTTAACAACAACACAACACCAACTAACAGGTTTGTCTCTTTGCCCGTTCTTTCTTGTTTCCCTTTGCCGCCGGAAGAACGAAGGTCGACGGAGGTCCGAAGCATTGCTTGCGATGATGTTCCGGTATGTGTTGCGTCTCTGTTATCTGTTTGTTTCAACTCAATTGGTTCATCTTAGGTTTTAGAAGTCTTCGTCCTGTCCGATGGGAAGGGCCTGAATCAAAAGTTCACTGCCCCTATTCCACTCCCAACTTCCTCAACTCAGTATATTGTCAGCCTTGGCATCAAAACCTGTAATAAGCCTTGCCTATTTATTTCCTCCCACAACATATAAATAATCACAAACTATGAGAAAACTGTCCTTTTAGTGGTGGTTTCAGGTGGATCCGGGCAAGCTTTTGGCTTTGGCCCTCCATTCCACATTGCGGCAGACACCGATCATCCAGCATACCCATCTAATCTATCCCAATGTGTGCTTGACGGCGAGCGGCGAGAAAGAAACAAAGAGGCAAAAGGGTGCAAACCTTTTTTGTTGTGTTTATTGTGGCTGTTTTGGCCGCACAAGTCACACATAGGGATCGGTGGTGGCTGCTTCTTCGGTGATGGTGTCTGCTTTGTCATTGTGGTGACAGCCCCCGTCCTTCCTCTACACGCGCATGCCGCGATGAGCAGCGGACCGATCTCTTCCCTAGACCTCTCCGTACCCACTCCGGTCTGTTGCGCCTGTATCGTGGCTGCCGCCGATTTCATTTTGTTGGGGTGGGGGAGGGCGGATGGGATGAGCGTGGGGAAGGGTGGTCGGGTTGTGGGATCCGCTTGCGTGGAAAAATTCCTAGCTGCGCTTTCCTACTCGCTGACGGGGATGGGGCGAGGGAGGGAAAAAACAATAAAGTACAGTAATTGGCTACGCATTCTTTTTGCACCTGATAAAAGAAAGAAGATAGAAAACAATTCACTCGGTAACCATAAACATATAATAGTTGTCAACTTGGTGGTCTACCCTTGACGAGTAGGCCACTGCGTTGGGGTGTGGTGGGTCCGCCGTTGGTTGGGCTGGACGCCTGCTGGGCCCGTTGGTTCGTTGGGTTGCCAATTTAAAAAGTTTTCTCGAAGGTTGCAACGCGATCGTCGATTTCCTAGTAAAGGGGACAATAATAATAACGTAGATCAAATAATAAATAAGACTGATCTTTTAAATCTACTGTAACAAAATGGTCCTGACGATCGCCGACACCGATGCTACTACGTGTCGGCGCTATTTTCCCTGGTGCTTGAGAATGCTGCAAATTACCGAAATAGATTTAACAGAAACTGTAGCTTTAGAATCGTTGGTACACAATTTTGGTCCACATTGGTGATGTTCCACCTCTTTAAATTATCTTGTGAGGGGAGGGTGTTTGTAACCGCTTTCAGTTGAAATGAGATATAGGCAGGATTTCCCTCCCTAAGTACCTTATTCCAGGTGAAGTCGTTTATCATACATTTAGACCACTCCTTTCACTGTCCTTGGACTTGTAATTTATTCAAAGAGTTCAGTAGTTCATCTGTGGCTTCCACTTCAAAACGCTTAAGGAGATCGGGGCGAGTAGTACGTAGATCGCGCAATCGGTGACCAAGACCAGCTGATTGCTTCGCGAGAGAACGGTAAGAAAAAAACTTAATAAGGCGCTCCCATTCAGCAGAAGCTGAAAACTTCTTCGACCAATTGGACGATTTCTCCATAATAACATTGTAGACACCGTGCATGTCAGAGTCCTGTGAGGATCTGAGGATGTCTAATTTAATTGATTGCGCTTGTTTATATAGCGTCTCAACTCTTTTGTGTCTGAGACCAACAGTGTTCTTAGAAGGTGACAGTCCACTCATAATATTTTTGTTAATAACAAATATATGGAGAAGGGGATCAGGATCAATAACTGGAAAGTGTGTTTGTTGCTTATCTTCTCTTGCAGAATTTGAATATTATTTGTTGTTGCGGTTTGTTATATTATTTTCCCTCCCAACAGTTATTTCAGCCTTCACCACTCCTTTAAGATGATGAGATCAGGACTTCGCGTCGCCGCCCGCTCTGCTGTTGTTGCTCCAGTTCAGGCGCGTAACTCATCCCTTCAGGTGACCGTTTCGGGTCTTAACTACGTTGGTACCGGTATGGATATGAAAACTTTTGTGTTGGTTCTTGTTGAAAAGTCTTTGTAGTAGCAACATTTAACCCCTTTAAAACTAACAACACGAACAGGTCTGTCTGCCATTGCTCTTGCTGGAGTTGGTGTTGGTATCGGAAACGTCTTCGGAAGTTTCTTGTTGGCGGCTGCTCGTCAACCAAACCTCATGAGAGCTCTCTTTAACTACGCCATTCTTGGATTCGCTCTGACTGAGGCTATTGGTCTATTCGCTCTCATGATTGCCTTCCTTATGCTTTTCGCATAGAGTGGTCGAATTGTTGTTGTTGACTTATTAGAAGTCTGTAGTGTTTCTGTCATTCACGAATATCGTGATGGGGGTTAGCTCCCATGGGAAAAATGCATGAAAATTAAGAAGACAAGCTTCGGGTTAGTCATTTACTTCTTCATATCTCGGATTCTAGCTAACAGCAGACAAAAAAAGAAAATAAGATCTCCGAGCGGGTTGTAGTGTTGGGTCATGAATGGATTTAAGAGTGCGGTATTTAATCTCTTTTCTTTGACAGTCACGATAGAAGCCCGCTGCAGTAATTAATCGTAAAGGGTATTTCCCGATCCAATATATCACTTCGCTTTACTTAAAAGAAGACACAAGTTTTAACGTCGTACCTTAAGGTCATTATCTCCAGGAACTTCAACAATGAAAGCAGCGTTTCTTTGTCACACTGATGCTCAGACCTTAGTTGCAGAGCTTCGTAATGTGGCAATTCCTTCAATCGAGGGATTACCTGCGGGAGTGATGCTAATGAAGACCGTCGCCACATCAGTTTGTGGGTCTGACTTGTGGGGAAAGATGAGCGCTGACGGTGAGCCTTGGAGGGGAGTAATTGACCACTATTGGGAAAAGGACGGCGCTGTTGGGGGATCAGGGCACGAAGTAGTAGCGAAAGTTGTAAAGGTAAACGAGCCGTGCAAAAGAAGGATAGATGACGTAGTCTTATGCATGACTACCAACTACCTCCAAGGAGTTGACACCGTCCGAGAAGAATATGAGAAAACAACGAATGCTTCTGTGAATGACTTACCCACTCAGGGATCGTTTTGTGAGTATTTTATCTCGTATGATGCGGTTTCGTTGTTGTTACCAAAGACGGTCCCATTCCCCAATTTTAATCGCAACTGGTATGTTGCTGCACAGCCTCTTGGAACGATTTTGCACGCAATTAAAAATTTGGAAAATTCCGCGATTCCAATAATTAATAAGAATATTGCTGTCGTCGGCCAAGGTCAAAATGGACTACTGATGACTAAGGTTCTCTCACAAATGGGATGCAACAAAATAATAGTTCTTGACAGACTGCAACACAGGCTGAACAAAGCTTTGACGTGTGGTGCTTCAGATGCAATTTTGGTTGGAAATGACCAAAAGAGAGTTCAAAATGAAATTGCAAGGCTAACTGACAACAACATGGTTGATATCAGTATCGAAATGGTGGGACACCATGGCGCCGCTCTTGATCTCTGCACTGCGGTTACAAAAAGCTCAGGCTCGGTGTTAATTTTTGGCCTTCCACCTTCTCCTCAGCACAGTTTTATGCGAATTGATTTTGCTTCTTTTGCTCGCAATATCCGTTACATAACTACACATGCTCCTTCGATGGATACCTTTTCGCTTGCAATGTCACTAATTGAGACAGGTCGTATAAATGTTTCTGATGTATTTACTCACAATTTCAATTTCAGTCGCTTCCCAGAAGCTTATGACACAGCTTCCAACTATCGTACTGGCGTAATAAAGACACTTATCACCTTTGGTGAAGATTCCAAGTTGTGAGCTCATTATTTAAGACATGACAAGGTGACCAAGGGTACAAGTGCATAATTTGTTTGAGTTCGAGAGTGCTTATATTTGTCTATGTGTTGTCTGTGTGTTTTTGTTTCCCAATTTGTGCCGTGTTTGTAAGTTAACTAATTAAGATAAAATAGTTTAAAACTCAATTGAATTTCTGTGACGAGAACAAAATGTCTCGTCGGGAAAATATTGCTAATCCTTGCTTTCTTTAACCCCAACACCGTTGAAGGTAGCAGATCTCTCTCATCCGGGTTTCTGCGGTATATATTTGTGATCTTCTTTTGTTTACCAGAAATCAACGAGCCTCCCGATTGCGTCTGTTGTCAGCACTATTTGCTTGGTCAAGGATGAGCATTATTGAAACAGATCCTTGTAAAACGGTATTCATATCCTTTTATAAGAATCTCATAACATGGTGCATCCTTACTTTATAGTTTCACTTAGCTGACCACTCGCTCTGTTGACACTTGCACTTCTGAAGCTTTAACTGTGTTGTTATTTACCAGTCGTTATGTCAGTTGTGACAAGAAGTTTGATTACCTTTCATGTATTTTCTCAGCCAGATCTTCAATCCAAATGTTAGAACAGAAAGCCTGTTTGTGTCTGATGGGTTCGGATTAGTAGGATTCAATGCATGTCAAATATTCCCTTTTTATGAGTTTAATATCAGCTTTGTGTTTCTTATCCCTTAAGCATTTCTTGTCATCCCCGCAATCCCTGTCGGCCCGACTGTACTGTAGGTCATAGTGAATAGCTAGCTGCTCTTGGTGTGTGATGAAATCCGCAGCTGGAATTTCCCTCCTTCTAACAATCGTGTGTTTGGAGCTGCGGAAGAAGCCTTCTCTCTTTGTACAGCAATTGTGTAGCTTCTCATGTGCAGACTGCATCAGCTGTAGAAATACCACTGTATGAAGACTGCTCCTGTTGCCACACAACCATTCTGCTCATATCTCCTACATCTTCCTTCCCTGCATGGCCAAAGTGTCAGAAGTGTGACAGGTTTCCCTGTTCGCTGTGACGTAGTAGTAGATTGGATGATGGTGGAATCCTGGCGATACATGATACCAACATGTCTGTTGTTACTGACTCGAGTCACTTGTACATATCCTCTCCACTATCTTGTTCTGCTAACTTTATGAATCGCAATATGCGATCATCAATCTGAATTTAATGCATTCTGGGTCCAACTTAGAAAGCTCTTCAACCTCACGAGTCAGTTTCTTAACTTTCTACTGCTTTATTATTGGGCTTGCAGCTCCTCCTAAAAAGAAAAAGTATCAAAAATGTCGAAAGGTGAGTACAGTTTTTTTTTTTTTTTTTTTTTTTTTTTTTTTTGTGATGGGAAATTAGCGACTGCACGACTTGAGAAACGCGTTTGAAATGATGTAACATCCAAGGCGATGATATCCCTCATTAGAGGATTCATTCAAAGCCATTTGTGCGGTCCCTCGAAAATCTAATTTTAAAGTTACTAATCGAAATGCTTGGATTGAAATACATTTTAGTAAAGTTTAGAAAGACTTTACTAAACATTGGGAAGTAGGTCAAAACTGGCCGAGATCAACACAGGGAAAAGTTTAAAAACAAAAGGAGGAACTTTTGGGAATTAAAATCCACAAAATAGTTTTAATTAAAAAGAAATAGAAAAAAACTATTCAAATGAGTTTTCGGGAAACGTTGGGCTGACGAGGATCACAAATGGGATTTAAATCTTCCAGTTCGATGTTTCCTTCCCAGTGGAACAAAACAAATGGGTGGCCCATGTGAATGTGGAGGTGTCTCATATAATTCGATGGATAACTTTACGGAATGCAAGTTTGAAATTGAAGGTGAAATATGGATCTCATCAGAGCAATACTTTCAAGCGATGAAATTCAGCGATAAAGCTTACAGAGAAGTAATACATGGCGAGCGTAACACTGCCGCCCATTGGAAGATGGGGCAAACAAAATTGCATCCCATTCGCTCTGACTGGGAAGCTGTAAAGGTAGATATCATGTATCAGGCAAATTTCGAAAAATTCTCTCAAAACATCGAATTTCGTAATGAGCTGATTTCCACTGCAGGTCCTATTCGAGCGTTCGGATTTCCATTTTGGAAGGTTTGGAACCCAATCATTCTTCGTAGGATACGCGAAGAGCTAAAACCTGATTCAGAGCGCGATGAGAAAACATTGGCAACTCTCAGAGGAATTATGCAGCAATACCGAGAGTCTGGTGGAATGAATTCAGATATATTATCATGAGTGACTACCCCACTAAGTGTGATGAGAAAATACTTTTTTGGTACATTTTATAAAATTTAAATATTCCGGAAAATTTCTTTTTTTTCCTCACAAAGTTTGCCTTACGAAGGCGAGTGTTTACTTTCCTTCCCAAACGTATTCTCATTACAGCCAGCACATGAATGTGATGCATTTGGTGGTAAGTTTCTCATAAAAACACCAAACCAATCTCAACCAGCGCAAGGTTTGTGATACGTAAATATCCAATCTAAATGTCATTAAAAGATTTAGATAACAAACTACCTTTGTATTAATCATCGATGAGTAGCGTTGAGATTCTTGACGTGTTTAATTTCAACGATGTTGACCCTTCTGTTATAATCCCCTTCACAGTATTCACAGGAAATATGAAAGCGTCATCTGATGATGGCCGAGGTACGTCATCCATATCCCCTGGTGGATATCCTTGGGAGGAGGGTTTACGAAAGGAACCCGCCATCTTACGACAGTTTGATGACCTCCTGAGGCGAAGTAATTGTCCCAAATCCGCGAGGAGACATACAGAGGACGTTGCCGTGCGTTCATCATCACGGTCAGATCGCAAGAAGTGCGTCAAGACCGTAAGGGCATTCCAAGCAGATACATATGCTTCAATAGCACGAAGAATGTCGTCAGGAAAAGCAGTTGCAACTTCGCCTCAGCATATTACAAGTAACAGCAGCGGCGAAGGATTCAGTGAGGTGGATGATGATTTCCGTGATGAGCGTTACATGGCGTGCGACAACTTAGAAGAATCTAAGAATGAACCGCCCGAACCCCATCATTCTCCACCAGAACCGACAAACACTGATGCCTTCTCTAGCGTTAGTCGAGAACGGCAACCCTCTGCAGAACCAGTTAAAGAAAATAGGCTTGATGATCTCTGGAAAGAAACCATTCCAAGTCTTAGAGATTGTCGTGAGTCTGCTAAAAAGGAGCTTCCCACAGCTGTCTGGGATGGTATTGTAGGACTTTATGAATCACACATAGAGGCTTTATTCGAATGCTTTCGTGTGATCCATGATGATGATCAAAGATTAATATCTGTACTGACACAGGGTAAAAAACCCTCTGCTCCGCCCCCGGTAAACAAACAAGAAGATCCATTGTCTGTGAAAGAAAGGAGAATTCGGTACCTGGAATCAAAATTAGTAGCATCAAATAAGAGATTTCATGGTGTGTCAGATACTCTACAAGGATATCAGCAACGGGCTAGGTTTTCTTCCCTTAACGAAAAACGAGCAACCGAGACACATTCTGCTTTGGAATCTGCTATGACACAAATCCGAACCCTGGAAGAGGACCGATCAGACCTTCACAAAATAATAAAAATATCTGAGGCTCGTATAGCATCTTTGGAAGGAGCTCGACCGATTAAGAATCATAATGAACCGTACAAAAGAACAGCTTCTGTAGGTTTTAAGGGCAACAAGCAGACCAATACCACTAATCAGTATGCTAAGAACACTCCGAGATCATCGCAACCACATCAACCCAAAGATGTGCAGAGAGACCGGAAATCGAAAAACCATAGCAGCTCTCCTCCTATTCCTCAAAGTGATATGGTTGCAGCTTTAATGAATACCATGAAAGAGTATGTGAACTATTTTATTATCCTTTTTTTTTTTTTTTTTTTTTTTTTTTTTTGCATTTAACAAGTATTGTAAGAACGAAAAAGAATGTTGGCAGCACACGTAAACCCCCTTTAGCTTTATCAGTTTAAGTCGGTTCACGGTTTCGTGCACAAACAAAAATCACAGTGTTATATCATTATTTTCTGTATAGTTGAAGTTAAAGCCAATTCTTTTTGGAATTATTTTGACTTCTATTTTCTATTAATAAATCAAACCAGCCTTCAAAAACAAGTAAACCGACTGGAGTCTCGCACAGATGCGGGTGATAAGAAAAAACATCATCGCAGTTAGCGTCAGTTATTTGACTACTTTGAGTACTTCAGGATATCGATAACTTTATCATTGGAACAGACTGCTGTCTACTACCAGTTTGTTAAACAGCTTTTCTTTAATCTAAATACATGTATTAAGAAAAAGCTGTAATCTGGTCCATCCAAACGGTACATTAACACAGCTGATCAGATGGAATGTTAGACAATGTGAACTCTTATTTAACTTTTCAATTCTAAACAAACTTTACGAATCGCACGAATAAAAGTGTGTGTTAGTAGACACCTAGATTAACCGACCTATTCTCTCTTTTCTATATTTAAATTAGACGAACTGGTGAAATAAAAAAAAACATTTGTAGTTATTTGCAGTATTAGGGAATTTGATTCCCTTTAAAACATCTAACCAACTGCGTCATCAGATTGACTTCGAACTCTCTTTCTGGATGACCCACGGGAATTATTAGTCCACTGTTCTGTATGCGTATTTTAGTATTTATATTTTATGTTCCTTTTGTTATTGTAGATCTCACAGTTGTGGTTGTCGTTAAAGTCAACATAAAGTTATTTTTCCCTTTACAGATGTACATATTACTTTGAGTAATGAATGGCTGAGGACTGTAGTGGATGTTACTTGACTTTAACGAAATGTTTAATTATCTTATCTTTCACCAGATCTAGTCATCTCAAAAAGTCTAATAAATATGTCTGAGGACGACAGCAAGTTGAAGACCATCTCCAAGGCCGAGTTGGAGTCACACAGAGACACCAAGTCAGCATTCTGGATCTCCATCGGAGGTCGTGTGTATGATGTGAGTGAATACAAGG
Source organism: Flectonema sp. DT1601 (assembly GCA_964019425.1). Taxonomy (NCBI): domain Eukaryota; phylum Euglenozoa; class Diplonemea; order Diplonemida; family Diplonemidae; genus Flectonema; species Flectonema sp. DT1601. Next base: position 946,977 of record OZ025803.1, on the reverse strand, counting down.
ACCAGCACCCAGGTGGTATTGAAACCCTTCAAGCAGTCCGTGGACAGGACGCCACTGAAGAATTCAAGCACGTTGGCCACGGTAGCGGCGCCAGAGCTGAAATGAAGAAGCTTTGCATCGGTAAACTCGAGGGTGCTACTCTTCTCACTGAGGAGGACCTTTCCGGTGGTGGTGGTGAAGGAAGCAAGTATGTGGTCTTTATAAATATTATTTTCGTTACTTTGAAAATCTCTCTCATTGATGCTGCAACCTGCAACGGTTCTTGATAGCAAAACAAAACACAAAACAGGTGGCTAATCTTCGCTATTTTAGCTGTTGTTCTGGCCTATTTCTACATGAAGAAGGTCGCTAACGAGACTGCATAGTCTTCATTTGCAACATAATAACTTAGTCTCCGCTTCTGTGTCCTTGCCTTACGAGCTGGAGACCCTTCACTCGTTCCTTCGTAGTCTGAAGAAAGAAAGGATTTTCTACTTCCTTTTCTCCATATTTGCAAAGAATAAATACACAATTTATTACTACATACGTGGGGGAAGAGAAAAAAAAAAAGACGGAAAAAAAACAAAAAAAAAACATACTTTTTTTTTTGAAGGTTTGTCTTGAAGATGGAATATTTGTGGGAAAAAAAAAAGAAAAAGAGAAGGGAAAAAAAAAAAAAAAAAATGAAGAGAAATCATCATGAGTGTATCGTGTTTTGTGTAATAATTTTATTTTATGGTTACTTTTCATACAGACGCGCGTCTTAGTAGTTATCAGAAGCCTGAAGCTTACTTTACTTGTAAATCAGAAGAGTACCACACTGATATCGATTTAAGCTCCCTGTTTTCAATGTGGTACTTTAATTCGCCTCTTTCTTGTTTTTTATAACTACGAGCGTCTGCCACCCCCATTCCCGTTTGGGGCTGTTTCAGAAAAGTACCTTTTCAATCCCCTTCTGGTCGCATCCTGCTTCTGGGTAGTGCAATTGATCTTCCTGTATTCAAAACTGATTAATGTTTATCCTTTGTGTAGTAGTGCATCTGCTGCCTCTCCCTTCCCTCCTCCCTCCGTTCTCAGTGCCGCGTGTCGCATTATATCTTTTTTGAAATTGGAAAAAAAAAAAAAAAAATGATAAAAAAGAAACTTTTCATCCATCCAGGTGTAGCAAACACAAAGTTAACTCTGGACACAGACAAATAGTTGAATAAAGGTTTTTAACTAACGTGTGCAAATAAGTTACTTCCGTAAAAACAACCAACTCCGTTATTTCCATTAACAGTAAGACGAGATGCCTCGCACTCCCGACCGAGGACGCAGCCTCGGGGCAGCACTCCCGAACACCTGGAACCTGAGCGGCACTGGAAATGATCCGACCTTCTCAGGAAGGGTAGAGTTCAGCGACGGGGTGTTTGAAGGTGACCTGAAAGCTGTGAGAGAAGGGAAAGGTGTCATGGTGTTCGGAAACGGAGACAGGTACGAGGGAGAATGGCGGGATGGTAAAATGCACGGTACTGGTGAGCTCACTTGTAAAAACAGTGAAGAATACTTTGGACAATTTCGCAACGGCAGTCGGCATGGCAACGGAAAATGCCGAACACCCCACGGGGACACCTACGAAGGCAGTTGGGCAAATGGCACACGTGACGGAGAAGGAATCTTCACGTGGAGCGACGGAACTGTTCACGAGGGATCGTTTTCAAATAATGACTTCGATGGTTTTGGCACTCGCACGTGGGTCGACGGTGAAACGTACTCTGGCGGCTGGAAAAGTAATCAAAAAGATGGAACTGGAACCTATCGCTATCACAGTGGTGACGTCTATGAGGGTGAGTGGAAAGAAGATATCCGATGTGGACAAGGTGAGTTTAATATGGCATCTGGTGATTCTTACATAGGCTCCTGGCACGCTGACAAATTTCACGGTAAAGGTCTGTACACCTGGAAGGAGGGAAATTCCTATGAAGGCGACTTCGACAATCGGTACTTTCACGGTACTGGAACCCGGACATGGGTAAACGGGGATACTTACACTGGTCAGTGGGCCCACGACAAAAAAGACGGAACAGGAGAGTTTACGTACTCCACGGGAGACAAGTATACCGGGGGATGGTCAGTCGGTAAGAAATCGGGATTGGGGAAATTTGTCTACGCCTCCGAAGACGTCTATGAAGGGCAATGGGAAGAAGATATCCGTTCAGGTAACGGAACCCTCACAATGATTTCAGGCGCACAGTACAGCGGTGACTGGAGAGTCGACAAACCAAACGGGGAAGGCACCTTTCGATACTCTGAAGGACATGTTTATAACGGTACTTGGGTTGATGGACTTCGTCAGGGTAACGGCACCCTTCAAATGAAAGGAGGAGATGTTTACGAAGGTCAGTGGGAAAATCACAAGTACCACGGCACAGGTACTTACAAATGGAGTGAAGGCATAACTGACGTTGGTGAGTTCAGAGACGGCTTCTTTGAAGGTCACGGATCCCGCACCTGGCCTGACGGTGACGTCTACACTGGTCTCTGGAAACAGGAAAAACAACACGGTTACGGAGTATATCGTTACACCAATGGAGACACCTATGAAGGTGAATGGTCGGAAGATAAACGCCAAGGCACTGGCAAGCTCACCATGTCAAATGGAGATTCTTACACCGGTTACTGGCAGGATGATCAATTTGAAGGTGAAGGGGAGTACCGCTGGACCTGCGGAGGCGAATATGTGGGTTCATTTAAAGAAGGTCGTCGTCACGGACTTGGTCAGTGGAAATGGCCTGACGGAGACACGTACACTGGCAGTTGGCATTCGAATAAAAAACACGGAGAGGGTGAGTACAAATACTCTGATGGCAGAACCTATGACGGAGAGTGGCAAAATGACCTCCGACACGGTCGGGGAAAACTCTTAAGTAAAAGTGAAGTAGCTGAAGGTCAATGGATTGAAGACGAACTGCATGGAGAGGGATCTCTCAAACTCGTTGACAAGTCAATTTACAAAGGACAATTCTCTAAGGGAAGAATGGAAGGATATGGTATCAGAACATGGCCAGATTCCACAATCTACGAGGGAGAATGGCACGATGACACTATGCATGGACACGGTCGAATGATAAAAAAGACATCAATATACGACGGTACTTGGTCTGAAGGACTCCGTCACGGACCAGGTGAGCTCAAAGATCACGAAGGAATTACTATCGGTGAATGGTCTCAGGGAGATCTTAGTGTTAGTAAGTATCTCATTACTGATAACGCTACTTATGAAATTAAATCGGGTTCACGTCATCAAGTCCCTTCTAATATTGTGTTTTCAAAGCTGCAAATGTCTGGGCAGCAGCTTTCACCTTTGGAGAAGGAAAAGGAGCTGAAGGCACCTCATACGAAAGTTTCTTCCCATCAGCTGTGCCGAAGAGAGAGCGGTGGTTCTGGCATCTCAACAAAGCAACGAATCTCTCGCAGCTCTTCCCTCGGCAAACGGAAGGGCGCAATCGCCCCGACCTCGGAGCGAGGACGTGCGTCTAATGCAGTTGTTGGTGCCGAGACGAGGTATGTGATATTGTAGACATCGATGGGGATGTTTACACAAATGTACGGATCTAAGAAATAATAACACAAACAGGTCACGCAGACAATCCCCAGGAACGCGTCGAGGATCTCATCAAGGTACAAAAGAAACTAAGTTGAAACGACCTTTTCACTAAACTCACGTCTGAAGTATTGTAATGAATTGGAGAAGAGGATCCTTTTTGTGTTACTTCTTCAGATTATAATATGTCTTTCCCTTCTCTCTCACTCTCACTCTCCCTCTCCCTCACCTCCTCATAGATAATCTGTTTTTGTTATTTATTTTTTGTCTAATATTCTCACGACCACTTCACCAGCAAATTTTATATTATTTTTCCCTTTTTTTTGTTTAACAACTTAACAAGTTTTTAAAAAGTTAATTGTCAATAATAACAAGTTATAATCAACCAGTAGTCTACTGATATAAATAGAGATAGATAGAGACAGCTGATTGACAGGAGGAAACCACCTTCTATAGATTTAACAAAGAAGAAGAAAAAAAAAGAAAAAGAAAAAGAAAAAGAAATTCATTTTTTTTTTTTTTTTTTTTTTTTTTTTTTTTTGATTGTTTTAGAGACCTCACAAACGCTGAATTTCCTTTCGGTGTTTACCTTGTTCAAATTTCTTTTCTTCTTTTTTTTTTTTTTTATTAAGAAAAAGTATTATCAAACGAGTTTGTTTTAAAAAATAATTTTTAAGTTTTCCTTTCACAGGTGACACTCTAACTGCATCCACACATGTTGGAATAAGGAGACCTCATTATTTTGTGTACTGTGAAAGAAAATATTAGATTTTCAGCAATATTCCATCTGTCTTCTTCTTAACGTTCATCACAATTACAGTGAGGGAGGGCTGTGGGAAGTATTCCCACAATACAATAACATATAAGATGCCTTCACTACAACAGTGTCTATCCAGTAGCAACGATTTCCGTGAACTACGAGAGCTAGCCCACCCTCGTACAAGACAGTCCTGTGGAAAGCCTAACCGATTCGAGGTTTGTACTAATTTATTATTTCACAAATGAAAGTAACACAAGTCAATACACTAACTAACAGGGTGGTGTAAAAACTTGGACAAAAATCACACCCGGCACTGGATTACATGTTTTACTGGGAGAGATACCTTTAGAAAGTACCGTACAGCAGTTTAAAGCGGCGTTAAACTTCGAGAGAAGACCTCACTGGGATGACCTTTTTGAGGGTGGGAGGGACATCCAGGCTTACAGAATGCGTGAAAACCCAAAACTTGAAATATACCACAGGTGTGTATTCTATTTTAATATTATTTTTATATATATTTTTTGTAAACTCCTCTCAAACACATCTTCAACACAAACAGACACATGGATTTCCGAAGTCCAGTTCCGTCAATTGTTAGTGCGAGAGATTTTGAAGTTGTGGTAAGTGAACAGTTCGAGGATGATGGATCCTTTATATGTAAGGCAATATCTGTTACTCCTCCAACAACAGCGTCTCGTAAAGGAGTAGTACGAGGTGATATATTAACCACAGGATTCATAGTGACCCCAACCTCACCAGGTAGTGTTAATGTTATTTACATTGCTCAGGTTGATCCTCGAGGTTGGATTCCTGCCAGTGTTGTGAATGTAATTATATCATCTCAGGCAAAGTCTATTCAGAATCTTAAGCAATATATTCTAAAAAATAAGAATACTCTTCGACTGGTTGGAAAAAGTAAATTATAATAATCGACAATTGGCTTTTGCCTACTCATTGTGACGATTCGTCAAACCGATACAAACGTGTTTTATGAAGTCGTTCATTTGTTTTTGTTTGGTTTTTTGTTCTATTCTGAGAGTCTCATCCAGACTCTCTTATCACGTCTGTTGCTCCGATGACGACGTAGTAATTGTTATTTCTCCTCCTTCTTCTTATTCCCTTTCGTTAATTATCTCATCTCATTCAGAAACCAGAATTTCAATTACTCAAATCAAATGAAAACGCACCAATGGAAGCTGTCCTGAATGAATGCAAAGAACGGGGACTGGCTCTCGGTATGGTGTGGCCTCTGTGGGAGTTTTATGAAGAACACAACCCTACTAAGTTAGTCAGTATCCCGGATATATTGGATGAATGGAAGGGTGCAGAGGAACAACTTTTGTCGGAACTGAGAAAAAAGTATTTAAGAATGAGAAATTATTCTCATACAGCAGTACCTACGACTGTTAGAAGAAATATTTATGACACGGCTGCTGTGGACCAGGACGAAGTTGAAAAAGATGGAAAACGATCTGCTGACGATTTAATCCAACAAATCAAAGAACAGGCTCGAACTAAAGTTGCTAATGAATGGGCTCACTTACAACAACAACATCCTCAACAACAACAACATCCTCAACAACAACAACCTCACCTACAACAACTACAGCAGTCACATATATCTGTTCCAACTACCATAAATGATCCTATCGATATTCCCCCACCGTTATCACCTTATCCAAAAGTTGTTAAAAATCAGAGGCGACTAACTCCGGTTCGACCCAGAAAACTTCTTGTTGATATCAATAAAACCCCTCCAGGAACCTCATCAGTAGGGACCGTAAGTAAGAAACCCGTTAACACAACAACAGTTACCACATCCATGGCCACAGTTGATGAAGACAAGTTAGACCTCGCTATTAATGAGCTTGAGAATGCTCTGGACATCATGCAGGGAAAGAAACCGAAAAGGGAAGTCACGTCTACCAGCGATGCTTTGTCGCTTCTCGAAGAAGCTGTTCGACAAACGGAGCTTCAAATGGTTAGAAAACCAACGCCTTCACACCAAACAGATATCGGATACCAACCTCACCCTCCGACAGTTAGTAGTGTTCCGAGTGGGATATCACCTCCTCATAATGTAGCTGTTGGTCGTCATTATGTCCACAAGCCACTTGATGTCCACAAGCCACTTGATGTCCATATGCCACTTGATGTTCACAAGCCACTTGATGCCCACAGGGCACCTGATACACGCAGGCCACCTGATTTCCACAGACCACCTGATGTCCATATGCCACTTGATGTTCACAGGGCACCTGATGTCCACAGGCCACCTGATTTCCACAGACCACCTGATGTTCACAGGGCACCTGATGTCCATTACCCATATGTCGCGAGTACATCACCAGTTGAACACAAACCTTATCAACCGTCAGCTGTTGATCAAATGACTGTACCTTCAGTCTCACCTCGGATCGTTCCATCAGAATTACAAGTGTCTAAACATTCAGCCTTACCATCCGGGCAGGCTGTCGTTACTAATATTTCTGTTGCTTTTAGTGGAGTCCTACACACTAGTTGTAGTTATGTATTCTCGAATAAAATGACAAGAGAAGTGTTATATTGGATCGGGAGACACGCTCCCCAATCAGTTGCTGACAGTGCCTTCAGTCAGAGTTGTATAACAGCAGAAGAGATAAGTGCCGGACGGCATGAAAGAGTTTTTCATGATGCAGAGTCACAGTCTTTTGAACTGACGGCACTTCGTAAGAACACGAATGGATTTATTGCAACAGTCGACTGTGAGCCTATCAGAGATGGTCGTATTCGATTCTTCAACACTCCTGAAGCCACCTCGAGAATAGTATCAGAACTACCAGCCTGTCAAGAAGTATTAATAAGTTGTATCGGAAGTAGCAGCAACACAATTATTGTGATAAAGGGTGATGATGGCGTTGGTGTTATTGGAACACAAACACAGACTGCCTTATCCCTAGCACATGCCTTAGCTGAATCTTTAGGACTACCTCTACTTAGAATGTACCAGGAACAACTAGCTGCATTACTTCCTCAAGCAAGTAGATCTCAACAACAAGAAATTGATGCTCGTCTAGTCGCGAGTATCGGTTTTCGCACTGCTGCTATTGTTCCGCAGATGCAGGTACTACTTTTTGCACCGGGCGGTGGGGGTCCTACATTCTCTTCGATTTCTCTTACTCGCGGTACTGTGTCCCCACATGGCGTCTATCACATAGTCTGTGATAGAACACTTTTTATATATTGCGGGAAGTCTGTTCCCCTCGGGGCTGTCGCTCGTGGAATGCACATCAGCAATGCTGACGTCTTCATTGCGAAAGAAGGACTTCCTCCAGATATTCCGACTGTACTCGTAGCTGAAGGAATGGAACCTTTAGCATTGACTGCAGTGTTGATGTGATCTCTTATTAATATCCTCCTCATCAATCTTTTTGAGAAGAGTTGAGGACCCTTAACGAGATCACTTCACTTCTGAATGTCAGCAGTCAACTCTCTCCGACATAAGTTGTTGATGAGATGTATATTATTTTTTAAAGCCAAACATGTAGAGTTTTTTGCCTTAAACGTTATGCGCACATATCGAGTGTGTTGATTGTAATTTAGTTTTTTCTTTTGTTCTTATTCCCCTTTTTGTGTCTACTGTTAATTATCTTTATTATAATTATAACTACTGTTCTTCTCAATGACAGGTACTCTGATGTCCACGCTAACGGAATAGTTGGAGTCTGCGCTGTAGAACTTATTTAGAAGTTTTTATAATTTTATGATCAAATTTATTTATCTTTTCAGGTGGGAAGGACCTGCTCCCCTCCTTCCCCTCCTCACTATGAATGCGGATATTGGAGTGGACTTGGAGACAAAAGCGGATGTAGATATTCAAAGTTCCACAGAGGAAAACGAAAATTGTAATAGTGAAGAAGTAGTATGTTGTTCCTGTCTTGTCCTGTTCCGTCTCACATTACTGTTAAATATAATTATTCTCAAATACAATACTACCAACAGACTCCTCACTTGGAAAAAGGTTCCAAAACGATGTATCAATCAAACAAGTGTCGTGAAGAAGAATTAGTTGAAGAACTGTCCATTCCAAAAACGACATCTCTTTACACAAAGAGAGAGATCAGAGGGGGAAACGACGATACTCCAGAACCTAATTTAACCGGAAGAAAGAATTCAAAAGCTGAACAATTCCGCATGGCGAACAGCCTAACGTTGAAAAGATCAGTCAATGCTGCACCAGTAGAGTTCCTCGACGGTAAGACAGGAAATAAACTCCGATTCTCACCTGCTAAAGGAGCTGGAAGAGGTATATCGTATCACGTTAACAACTCTCCAAGGGCTGATATCGGAACTATTGTTTATGATGAGAGGGGTCCGATGCTTAGATTTGTTGACATATATAAAGGTTGTAATCTACCTTCACAAAGTCAATCACATCCTCAATTATTAGAATCTCTAAAGAAGTTAGCTGATGAGACAGGTGTTTGGAATAACATACCAAAGGGAACAGTTTCTGATAAGGTTGTTTTCAAACTTCACCAATCTGAGAGTGAGATTGTATTTTGTCAAAGTGTTAGCAAACCAAATAAACTAAAAGTTCTCGACTCTGGTGGTTGTTATTATGTTTCTGGTCTGACTGTAAAGACTTCAGAAACAGACGTTTCTAAAATGACAATCAGTTGTCAACAAGGCACTCAATGGAATGTAAAGTCCGACAGCTGCTTTGCCTCAAATGTTAAAAAGCTACGAGGGCTATGTGATCAGTTAAAAATACCACACAAACTGACGAGGAATTGCGTCGTTGAGACTGGCGATGACACTGTTGGTAAGATTTGGATAACATCGGAGACGAGAAAATTTATAAAAATTTTAGCGGTATCAACGGCACGTAATAACAACATATCTGGGCTGCCAAAGTTTCTTGTCAGAGAAATTACGAAGTGGTGTGGGGTTACTGACCCCCCGCTCAAAAAGGCTCATTCTTTACACGTCTTGGTAGTTCTTTGGGGATACAGTGAAACTGTTGAGAGTAGACACGTGCGTTGCTCTCGGGGGAGTGCAACTCCTGTTCACATCCACAAGAAATTAACTTCAGACAAACACTGGCATGACGCACGTATCTCGACAGCTTCTTGGAATGCTCAGGCTGTGTACTGGTTGGGTGAGAGTGATATTACTCTGTCGTCATTCAAACCAACACCCCTTTTACCATCAGTGCCATTAGTGTCTCAGGGATTCCAACCTGCTAGTGGACACGCTCTTCACATTGTTCATACTGAAGATGCCAACCGACTGGCTTTCTTTAGGAAAATGGCGTCTCATAATGGCAAGACATCTGACAGTCGAAAAGGTAAGAAAAAGAATTGTCTTATCATGTGATCTGTTGTATACTTTTAGAACTTATTTTGTGGTTTCTGTTTTCTTATCTTTGTTGTCCTTCAAAAGGTAGACTCGTTGGCGGTAATCTATTCATATTGAACCTCCTGCTATTACTTAAGGGTAGTAACATTATGGAACTCTGCCCCCCTACTTGCCTTTGTTTTCTTTTTCTCTAAAATTTCGTCATCTGGTAGAATACAGCCCAGTAAATGTGGACTGGATTCGCTTCCCCCCTCTTTGTTCCCCTTGTTTGCCCCGACTAAGAACCTCTTATAATTTCAAAAGAATTCTCTCTGGTACTGTTAACCACAATGCCGACAGAACAATGCGAGTAGCAAGTCGGAAAACTAAATTTGTTTCTAATTATCTGTCTTCATCTGTCTTGGTGGTTGAGGTTTGGCGAAGTAAAGTAATTTTTCAAGTTGCTTTTTTGTTAATCACGACATCGATTAGGTATGTCTCTCCTTATAACACCTTCTGCAAAGCATAGACGTGTAGTTGATATGTTTTTTTTGTTATTGTCTTTTATCCTGTTTGGGTTCCGCTTGATATATCGATGTAGAAAAAAAAAAAAAAAAAAAAAAAAAAAACAACGACAATGACAACTGATTGACCTCCCTTTTCTCAGTTATATTTGATTTCCCGGGGCTCACTTAAACAATTGAATAACTCAATTCCGTACTACGCTGAATAACACCACGAAAAAAGATATGTGTATGCAGATAATAATGTGGCCTACCTATACAAACATTACCTTTAGTCAACGTGTATCATTAATTACTAATCGTTTTTATATTAGTTAACTTTTTGATACGATCTTTATGTTTATATCTGCTCAAACAATTAACGCTCCCCCCTTTTGGTATAGGATGGTTTTTCCTTCTTTTTTTATCTTCTTCTTGTTAACATTTCGTCAAAAATCCTTGCCTTCCGTCTCCTTATTACTTTGGTGTTGCAAAGGCGAAGATATGATTTCTTTGTTTGTTTCTTTTTTTTTTTTTTAATTTTTTTTTTTTTTTTTGTGTTGTTTTTTTTATGTTTTAATTATTCCAACAGGGTGAAGTGACCACCACCACTGACGATAATAAAAAAAAAAAAATGGATTCGGAAAAAGTTGAGCAAACCGTCGATCTCGAACAAAACACTGAAGAAACACCTCTTCAAAAAGAAGTACTTGAGCTGGCATTCCTTATTGAAAAGGGTAATTATAATAAACTTGCGGAAGGCCTTTCCTGCGACGATTCAAATGCCAAATGCAACATAATAATCACTAGTAGTAATGTAAAGGGTCCTTTACTACACCACGCTGTGTTTAATGGAAGAAAGAAAATGACGAATTTAATCTACGACAAGACCTCTGATGCTCAACTACAGATAGAAGCTTTGTTTCTTAGTATTAAATATTGTAAATATGATATTGGATTGTTGTTGTTATCGAAGAATGGAAATAATGTTAACTATCAGAGAGAAGTAGATGGCAATGCGATACTTCACTGTTGCTGTACACGTCCTAAACCACCCGTCTCTTTTATATCTGATATCTGTAGGCTAAAGATCCTACGAGTTAACACAACTAACTACGCAGGTTTGACACCAATTCATCTTTTAGCCCTTCACTCTGTTGGTGTTGAGGGTCGGGACAGTTGTCAATTATTAAAAGCGAAAGGAGCTCTTCTCGATAAGCAAACACCTGGGAGGAAAACTGCTTTGCAATTAACTAAAAATTCATTTTTAAGAGAAATACTTTCACTCAATAGCAGTGGGAGGAGGAGACAAAATCCCCTTCAACTAATCTCAAGAGAAGAGCAATCTGAATTAGATTTACTCCCCTTCGATAAATTACCAAAACTTAAAGAGTCTGAAATAGGTCCGCTGGGAAGGACATTTCCATCGGAAGAGGGGAGGGATGTTAATAAAAAAAAAAAGATTCAACCTGAAGAAGAAGGAGAACTCGTCAACAGATTATACACAATAGCAAGACAGAAACAAGAAGAGAACATGAAACAACTAACAGACAGAGTTCTGTGTGATAAAAGGGATAAGAAAATCAAACCAACAGTAGACGAACAGTGCGATTCAGTCAATCGTTTGCACTCAGTGTCAAAAGATCAAAGTAACCGCCTGCAGCAGTTAGTTGGAAAATATTTATCCTCTCCAATAGAACCGAGGTGTATATCACCTGAAGACTTAACAGAAAGTATCACTCGATTGTACACAACGAGCATTCAAAAGTCGAGGGAAAAGCAAACTTCATTAATGAATAAATACCTCCCAGCAACACTCATCAGTAATCGCTGTGGAGGTAAACGACTGACTGCTGCTGAGAACGGAGCTGTTAGTCAAAGGCTACACGATGCTGCAGTAACAAGACAAAAAGAGACACTCAGTAGACTAAAACACCAATATCTGATTGATAATAAATCATCTAAAGTAATGACAGATGGCGAGTGGAAAGAGATGGGCGAGCGACTCTCATCGAAGAAGTAAAGTACCGTCGGCTGTACCGTCCTGTTGTTCCTGTTCTTGTTCGGGTCGGAAGTTTATTATAAAAGTATCCAAAATTTCAATTTTTTATTTTATTTTTTTTATTATTTCTATTTATATTTACACCGGTGGCGAGGGGACTCTTCCGAGGACCTTTTTCGCTCCGTTGCTAACTTTACTTTTGTTTTCTGAGAAAGAAAATAATTTATTTTTCTTTTACAGCAGAACAACACATTACCCCGACTAACGTAATTAATAAGAAGTGATCGTAATAACTTATCACACTCACAGAAGTACCTAATTAGGTTACAATGTCGGTGGAGTTGTGGAAGGATGAATTAATCTTCCGACACGGGTTTTCATCATTTCGAGATTTAAGGAAATCTAAATCCAGATCACTGGCACCTCCTCCGACAGCTGTTAGCAGGCAGAGTACTATCGTACCTCCGGGTTATACTTTGCCTTCTGATTTTGATATTCCGCTTCACACTAGAAAACCTGGACCTTCATTCAGAGGCGGTAATGAAATAGGAAGTAGAGAGTCTTGGATACCATGGCAGGGGAAGACAGCCAGGAAATTAGTTCAAATGCAACAAATGCAGAGATTCCGACTAACAAATCTTAAGAGAGCACCCTCTCCAATCTCTACTCTGACAATGGAAGAATACTAACAAGGTATTTTAGTGTCAATTTATTTTGTCATTCGTTGCGGAGGTAACCTTTCTAGGATTATCTAAGCTTCGATATGTTTATTAGTTCTCACCACGTGGGTCGAACTCGAACTCTTTTACGGATTTTATAATTGTCTTCCACGTTGTGCGTCAGGTGTTTAATTACTTTTCTCAGAAATAAGAATGACCACATCACTAAATGACATTAGAGAGGCCTCAAGTGGATTGTCGTCAGATGACGTTCGAAAGGTTAGCAGCAGTGATATCGAAAAGACTCTCTCAGAGATGTCTGTTGAGGAATTTAGAGCGACATTGAATGGGCTTCTTGAGAATAGTGAATTGGGTTCTGTGGTTGGTAAGCTTTCAACTTCACAATTAATGGCGGCGGCTTCATCATCCTCTCCTCAGGAGATGAACCGACAGATTGATTCCTCTCTTCGATTTGATTCTGACAGCAGTCTGTTGGCATCGAAAGTAAATCAAAACATCGACGACACAAACAGAAGTAAACTAAAGAACTACTTCAGAGCTGTGGCGCATTCGCATGCTGCTCTTCGATAGTAACTAATTCCACTCCGGTCGTGAATAAAATATTTTATATCGAAGCGCTCTTGCGAGTAGTCTGATTGAGACTTCTCATATGCACATCCAACTAAGTGATAATAATATTATGGAGTGGTCAGTTTTGGTCCTTTTCGCATCGAAACTCACGGGTGGAGTTGTCGGTCTCTCCCACATCGATTTGACTTGTAAAAAATAAATAGAATTTTAACCTAACTAGAAACCTTATTTTAGAAAATATCTTCTTCAGCACCTCTTGTGATAACTAATTACTTCCATTTTACAGTCTCAGTAGATACTCGTTTGTGTTGTTTGTTTCCGGCTAGATTTTCCGTGTGACGAGTGTTTTGCCTTGTTGTGTTTTAAAAATTGAGTTATTTTCGTAATTGCTTCTTTTGTGGATTAAGAATTACCTTCCCCCTCACCTCAGTTTTTACACACTTCTTACACAACACAACGATGCCAGGATTGGGAATCAACGCTCCACGTCCAGGAGGATACGCCTTCACTCTTCCAGCGAACCAGAAAGTAGTGATCAACCCTGGAAACCTACAGCTGCCTGGGAATGCTGAGGGATACTCCATCATCTACTCGAACTCTTCGTAGGATGTTAGTTAAGTAGATGAGTGACTTGTTGTTGTTACTTTATATCTCTGGCAAAGACATCAAAAAAAGAAATAAAAAAATAATAAAAAAAAATACACGTACAAACATAAAAATAACGTTTGTGAACAGAAGAAAAAAAGATATAAAGGGTCAGAACAAGAATTGAATTGAGAAGACAAACAAAACATGACCCTGATATACACTTGTGTTACTAGTTAAGATTGTTTTCAAGTGAATTCATTAATTTTTATCATATTGATCAATAGATTTACACTACACACCACTAAAACAATGCCAGTCGGAGGACCAGCCCAGGGAGGAGCAGGATACACCTTCGCACTTCCAGGAAACCAGGCATACAACATCTTGCCAGGAAACTTGTACCTACCAGCTCAGAACTCAGGATACACTGTTACGTATCAGAAGTCTTAATGATGGCCAGAGATTGGGAGGCTGAGGGTGAGATGGAGAGCCAACACGGAAGTGACGGTCAGCCTACACAACTAACTTTGTAAACAACAAGAGGCCTATTTACAAAATAAAATGCATTTTTACGGTTTCCGTCATACATCACTCCTGGTGTTCTCCAACCCTGAAAAAAAAAGTATTTAGAAAAAAAAAAAAAAAAAAGGAAAAGGGAAAAGGCAGGGAAACAGGAACTCCCTGCAACTCGCTTTACACATGGCAATGCCAACTTTGATAACTATTTCAAAAGGTAAGTATGGTTATTAAACTATTTTCACAGCCTTATACAATTAGATGGTCTTTGTTGGATTATGAGCTGCTTGTTGTTCTGTTTTGTTGATTGTTGTGAACTGAGAGGAGTTGTGTATTTCTAATTTCTTTTCCCTCCCCGTCCTCCAGCTATTGAATTCCAAAAACACTTTTCAAAATGAAGACCGCCTGCATGCTCGCTATGGCCGCCGCCACCTCGGCCCTTCCCCTCAGCTACGTTGAGGAGAACGAGAGTCTGTTGTGGAGCAACTACAAGGAGACCTACGGAAAGCAGTACTCCGGATCTGACGAAGTGAAGAGAAGATCGATCTTCAAGAACAACATGATGAAGGGAGCTGAGTTGGAGGCTTCAAACCCTGGAGCGAGCTTCGGAATGAACGTTTACTCTGACCTGAGCGCTGATCCGGAAACAAGTTGACATCAATCTCAGAGCAGGAACTTGTTTCATGTGACAAAACCGATTCGGGGTGCAACGGGGGGTTAAGGGAGCTGTGCATTTGCCTCCTCGGGGCGCTCCTGGACACCGGAAACAGTGGACTAAAAGATCACCAGCCCAATTCCAAAAACCTCCAACAAACCGGGCACGGGGCAAAACAGCTGATCTCTAGGGAGGGAACGGACGTCAGGAAGACGTGGGAGGAGTGAGAGACGGTACCCGCTGGATGATTGTGAGGGGCCCGGAGAGGGAGACCGACACCGTTGCGGTGGGAGGGAAGCTCTGCCTTGTCGAGAAGGTGGGAGAAGCCAACAGCGAAGGTGACCCAACAAAATGGTGTGAAGCACGTCGTGGCAACACCACCCGAAACACGAAAAGATCTGACGGAGAACAACAGAAAACGATACTGCAAGACCGAGTTCCTGAAGTTCCATGGGAAGAAGAAGGGATCGAAGCTCTCGAGACGCTGGAGGATCGGATGCACCGAACACACTACCGAAAGACCCTCCGCGACTCCAACCACAATCGAATACTTGTGGAAGAAGTCGAAGAAATTAGACACAGACCCTCTTGATGCGAAAGCAAGACGGCAACTAGACGGCGAATTGCGGAGAAATGGATACGGAAATGCAGAATGCCTGGAGAGACATACTGCGGATATACCGCGAGGATCCGCAACCAGACTGGGAATCGTTTCGCGAAAGATACGCGAGAACCATTCGATGATATGCGGAGACATCTCGGAGAAAGATGTGAAGGAAGCGCTGTCGAGAACGAGCTCGCGGAAGGCAGCTGGAACCGACGGATTCCTCAGAATTGAAAGTATTCCCGGAGACCATGCTACCGAGAATAGCGTTCTTTCTCAATACCGTAGAGGAGATGGGATGACCTGAAGCGATGCTATGCGCACTGGTGTCAACGATTCCGAAAGGAGCAGGAACAGGCCCTCTGGAACAGCGGCCAATCACGGTAACCTCGGCGCTGTACAGGCTCTGGGGTGCGATCAGACTGAAGACTGACGTGATGGATTGGCAGGAAGAATGGGCCCACGAAGGCCAAACCGGATTCAGGAAGGGGAAATCAACCCACGACCTGAGTTGGAAACTCGCTTTGGAAGTGGAACTAGCTACCCTGTCCGGGAAAGAAATCGCGGGGGTTACCACCGACTTCAAGAAATGTTTCAATCTAGTGCCACACGACATCCTCTTAAGTTTGGTTGAAGCCATGGGGATCTCGGATAGGATATTGAAACCTATTCGGCACGTCTACGACAACCTGACCAGGAGGTTCCAATTCGCATCGGGGGTCGGAAAGCCGTTCAAAACCACCAATGGGATACTGCAAGGTTGCCCTCTGAGCGTAGTGCTCTTCAATGCACTATGCTCTATCCTCAGCAAGGCGATTGAGCAAGAATCGGGTGTCAAGCCTGAATCGTACGCGGACGATCTCCGACGAAGACCTACAGAAGGGCGTCGACATCGTAGCCGAATACTGCACAGTGACGGGACAACAGCTGGCACCTCACAAATGCAACTGGTTCTCCAATCGGGAAGAGAACGGACATAAAATAAAGATGAACGGAGTGACTCTCGAATTCTCGAATTCTCGAAACACGTCGACATCGTAGGAAGCCACATCGAAATGAACGGGAACACCCGCCGTACGGACCAGGGAAGGATCACGAAGGAACTTCTCGAGAGAGCGAGAAGAATCGGCCGCAGCTGTCATGACGAGCGCCCTGTTCAGTATAGCTGTACCAACCAGACCAGAAACGACTGGGCCAACTGAAAAACACAATGACGGCAGCTATTGTGGCTTGTTGTGTTTTAAAAATTGAGTTATTTTCGTAATTGCTTCTTTTGTGGATTAAGAATTACCTTCCCCCCTCACCTCAGTTTTTACACACTTCTTACACAACACAACGATGCCAGGATTGGGAATCAACGCTCCACGTCCAGGAGGATACGCCTTCACTCTTCCAGCGAACCAGAAAGTAGTGATCAACCCTGGAAACCTACAGCTGCCTGGGAATGCTGAGGGATACTCCATCATCTACTCGAACTCTTCGTAGGATGTTAGTTAAGTAGATGAGTGACTTGTTGTTGTTACTTTATATCTCTGGCAAAGACATCAAAAAAAGAAATAAAAAAATAATAAAAAAAAATACACGTACAAACATAAAAATAACGTTTGTGAACAGAAGAAAAAAAGATATAAAGGGTCAGAACAAGAATTGAATTGAGAAGACAAACAAAACATGACCCTGATATACACTTGTGTTACTAGTTAAGATTGTTTTCAAGTGAATTCATTAATTTTTATCATATTGATCAATAGATTTACACTACACACCACTAAAACAATGCCAGTCGGAGGACCAGCCCAGGGAGGAGCAGGATACACCTTCGCACTTCCAGGAAACCAGGCATACAACATCTTGCCAGGAAACTTGTACCTACCAGCTCAGAACTCAGGATACACTGTTACGTATCAGAAGTCTTAATGATGGCCAGAGATTGGGAGGCTGAGGGTGAGATGGAGAGCCAACACAGAAGTGACAGTCAGCCTACACAACTAAATTGAAAATAATTTTTCAACTTTAACATCATTTGCGATGATGAGACTGTAGCTTCCCTGTAAGTAAATTACCCACCCCAGCCTTCCTTTGTGGAGGTAATTAGAAAGAATTATTAAAAGAAAACACACAAGACACATTCACCTAGTGAAAAACAGAATTAAAAAAAAAAAGAAAAATCCAAAATAACTTAGCAGTCGTACTGTAGAGCAGCTAGTTGAAGTTACTAATCAATTTCTTTTCCCTCCCGTCCTCCAGCTATTGAATTCCAAAAACACTTTTCAAAATGAAGACCGCCTGCATGCTCGCTATGGCCGCCGCCACCTCGGCCCTTCCCCTCAGCTACGTTGAGGAGAACGAGAGTCTGTTGTGGAGCAACTACAAGGAGACCTACGGAAAGCAGTACTCCGGATCTGACGAAGTGAAGAGAAGATCGATCTTCAAGAACAACATGATGAAGGGAGCTGAGTTGGAGGCTTCAAACCCTGGAGCGAGCTTCGGAATGAACGTTTACTCTGACCTGAGCGCTGATGAGTTCAAAGTGTACCACAGCCTGAACGTCCCTACCAAGGCCGGTCCAGCCAAGAAGTTCAGTGAGTCACAGAACAGAGCTGCTGCCGACGCTGTTGACTGGAGAAGCAAGGGAGCGGTGACCCAGGTGAAGAACCAGGCGCAGTGCGGATCGTGCTGGGCGTTCTCCACCACCGGAGGAATCGAAGGACAAAACTTCCTTGCCGGAAACAAGTTGACATCAATCTCGGAGCAGGAACTTGTTTCATGTGACAAAACCGACTCTGGCTGCAACGGAGGGTTAATGGACAACGCCCTGGAGTGGTTGTTGAGCGCCCACAAGGGACAGATCGTCACCGAGGAGTCGTACCCGTACACCAGCGGAGGTGGGGACTCTGGAAGCTGCAAGGACGTGTCATCGATGACCGTTGGAACCACCATCAGTGGACACAAGGACATCGCACACGACGAGACTGAGATGGCCACCTGGGTGTCAACCAACGGACCTCTTTCGATTGCCGTTGACGCGTCCTCATGGCAGACGTACACCGGAGGAGTGATGACCAACTGTGAGTCCAAGCAACTTGACCACGGAGTGCTCATTGTTGGATACGGTGCTGACTACTGGATCATCAAGAACTCTTGGGGAGCAAGCTGGGGAGAGTCTGGATACATCAGAGTGTCCAGGGGATCGAACCAGTGCTTGTTGAAGAACTCTCCATGTACCTCGGAGGTGTCGGGAAGTGGACCAACTCCACCATCCCCACCACCAACCCCTCCATCACCAGGTCCTCCATCGGGTTCATTCACCCAGAAGCAGTGCACTGACTCAGCATGCAGCCAGGGATGTGAATCCCACTCGTTCCCAGTTGGCCAGTGTCTTCCAACCGCTGGAGGAGGTTCCGCGATGGTTGAGAGCTGCACCTCAGCTGGATTGGTGATGAAGGACTACCTGACCTCCACCACCTGCAGTGGATTCGCCACCAGCAGCACCCAACCAGTTGGCCAGTGCGAACAGGATGCTCAGGGAACCTTCTTCGAGAACGAGTGCAGCAGCGAGCAGGTTGCCAAGGCTCTGAAGTCCCTCAGAACCAGAAAGTTGTGAGAGTGAGTTTCACATCTTTTCTGTTTTCATTTGTTCTATTTCCTTCTATACATATTATTGAGATCAGTTGTTAGTTCAACAGTTCTTTATTTCTAAATATCTCTCTCTTTCTGTCACTCTTTGGTTGAGATTACAGAAGACGTTTGGCCATTTCACTCTTGTGGCACCTTTCCCTCTCTGTACCTGAGATTTAATATCGGGTATATTTCGTGTTTGCCTTTTGTTTTTATTTTTTTGTCCCATTGCTCGCCAGATGGGGTCAAAAAAAAAGAACAAACAATAAAAAAAATCCTTTTCTCAACTTCTCCAGAAGTTTTGCTGCTGTTTTGTACTGGTTTCCGGTCTGCACGCAGGTTTTCCGTGTGACGAGTGTTTTGCCTTGTTGTGTTTTAAAAATTGAGTTGTTTTCGTAATTGCTTCTTTTGTGGATTAAGAATTACCTTCCCCCTCACTTCAGTTTTTACACACTTCTTACACAACACAACGATGCCAGGATTGGGAATCAACGCTCCACGTCCAGGAGGATACGCCTTCACTCTTCCAGCGAACCAGAAAGTAGTGATCAACCCTGGAAACCTACAGCTGCCTGGGAATGCTGAGGGATACTCCATCATCTACTCGAACTCTTCTTAAAGACGTATCTGAGGATGTCAATTCCTTTTTTAAACAACTGACCGTTTCTAATAATTAAAAGTAAAGTAAACCAATCTAATTTGATTTACTTTTGTGTTTACTAAGAAATGAAAAAGAGATTCTTACCTAAGACTCAAACCAAAATATACTTTTGATATTCACAACCTTCACTACTGTCAGCCTCGGGTCTCTGTAAAGAAGAGGCAATTGTGAATTATTCGTATTTATTATGTCTGTCGAATAGAAAACAATTATATAAAAAAAAAAGATGACGAAAAAAGAAATTAATAAATATATATTACACAAATTTATGAATTGTCGAGTTTTTTCGGTTCGTTTTTTTTTTTTTTAAAAAAACTATTTCTCTAAGGTAGTTAAACATTGTAATATGATTGTGGTGATAGGGGTGGTGGGGGATTCTCTTTATTTTGTATTCTACATGAGACAAGTCAAAGTAATTCTCCTTACAAAAGAAAGTTTACACTACACACCACTAAAACAATGCCAGTCGGAGGACCAGCCCAGGGAGGAGCAGGATACACCTTCGCACTTCCAGGAAACCAGGCATACAACATCTTGCCAGGAAACTTGTACCTACCAGCTCAGAACTCAGGATACACTGTTACGTATCAGAAGTCGTAAGGTGTTTCCCCGTATCGGAATGCGGATCCTCTCAAGCTTTAGATTTTTCTGTTCCGTAAGTAGTTGAAGGCTGCATGTAATTACACTTTTTTCTCCCTTTTATTTAAAGGGAGAGAGGACGGGATTAGAAAATTTAAATTCTTTTTAGTGGAGGGAAAAAAAAAAAAAGAAAGAATGGACACAAGGACAAAAAAGAACATTAATTAGACCTTAACAAAAAGAAAACCAGAGGCATGACACCCTCGACACACAAAAGGGGAAATTAAGGAAAAGAAAAAGAAAGTAAACCAAAATATGAGAATCAGTAGGTAAATAAACTTCAGCACTACGTTTATCACCCTTCAGTTTTTACACACTTCTTACACAACACAACGATGCCAGGATTGGGAATCAACGCTCCACGTCCAGGAGGATACGCCTTCACTCTTCCAGCGAACCAGAAAGTAGTGATCAACCCTGGAAACCTACAGCTGCCTGGGAATGCTGAGGGATACTCCATCATCTACTCGAACTCTTCTTAAAGACGTATCTGATCTTTGTGTTAGTTTTCCATTTCTTTGCACCTTCCTTCCGAATAGTCTCTTGCTGTTTTCTGTCAGAGTAATCGCAGGAGGAGGTGGTGATGAATACAAGAAAGGGAAAGTTTTACTTAATTGAATACAAGAAAGTTTAGGGGAAAAAAAAAAAAAACGAAAATACAAAAAAAAAAAAAAAAAAAAAAAAGACAAGTAGCAGAAGGAATGTAATTACACTAGTGATGATAAACTTGATATTTAGACACAAATATGCTCTTTTTAACTTCCTTACAGCTTTTTGTATAATAATCTAATGAAGAAGAGGTTTGTAATTTGTAAGAACTGTCGACCGGTTAGAAAATACTAAATTTCTTTTTTCCACAGACACATTCTTACACTACACACCACTAAAACAATGCCAGTCGGAGGACCAGCCCAGGGAGGAGCAGGATACACTTTCGCACTTCCAGGAAACCAGGCATACAACATCTTGCCAGGAAACTTGTACCTACCAGCTCAGAACTCAGGATACACTGTTACGTATCAGAAGTCTTAATGATGGCCAGAGATTGGGAGGCTGAGGGTGAGATGGAGAGCCAACACGGAAGTGACAGTCAGCCTACACAACTAAATTGAAAATAACTTTTTCAGTCTAAAGAAGTCATCGAAGAGTTGAATGGTAAGTTAGGAGTACTTTATTAAAATATAACTCACCTCTCGGGAGGATATTGTGAAACTTACTTCACTGGCTCCTGTTGGCAAAGAGAAAAAAAAAAAAAAGAAACCAGCACGAGATGAGAAAGAAACTCTGCTGTCTACACTTCTGGAACACAAGTTCTGTTATTAAAATTAGCGTCTTGTATTGTTATCTTTTACTACACAGGTAGGGGAGGGAATTCAAGGGCGGGATCGCAAACATTGTAATTAAGGTCTCTTGTTCAGTATCTAATAGCTAGTAGCGTACTTTATACTTTTCGTAAACCACAACCTTTTGCGGGTTTTGCGGGGGGCGGGGTGTCGATAAAGACGAGGAAGGTGACGAGGTGACGGACTCATATTACGAAAGTAGCCGGTCTTGTGTTGTTCTTTTTATGAAAATAACTCCCCTCCCTCTCAGTTAACCTCTATTCCCCCGAATATTAATATGAAGACCGCTTGTGCTGTTCTCGCCATGGCCGCCGCGTCATCGGCCCTTCCTGTGAACTACATCGAGGAGAATGAGATGTTGTTGTGGAACAACTTCAAGAGCACCTACGGAAAGAAGTACTCTGGATCGGATGAGGTGAAGAGAAGGGCGATCTTCAAGGCCAACATGATGAAGGGAGCGGACCTCGAGGAGAGGAACGCCAGAGCGACGTTCGGAATGAACGTGTACTCTGACCTGAGCGCTGAGGAGTTCAAAACGTACCACAGCTTGAACGTCCCAACGAAGGAGAGCCCACGTAAGGAGTTCAGCGAGACCGACATCCTGAAGGCAGCTGCCAACCCGGTGGACTGGAGAAGCAAGGGAGCGGTGACCCAGGTGAAGAACCAGGCGCAGTGCGGATCGTGCTGGGCGTTCTCCACCACCGGAGGAATCGAAGGACAAAACTTCCTTGCCGGAAACAAGTTGACATCCCTGTCGGAGCAGGAGTTGGTGAGCTGCGACACCACCGACTCTGGCTGCAACGGAGGGTTAATGGACAGCGCCCTGGAGTGGTTGTTGAGCGCCCACAAGGGACAGATCGTCACCGAGGAGTCGTACCCGTACACCAGCGGAGGTGGGGACTCTGGAAGCTGCAAGGACGTGTCATCGATGAGCGTCGGAGCGACGATCGATGGACACAAGGACATCGCACACGATGAAGACGAGATGGCCGCCTGGGTGTCGGCCAACGGACCCCTTTCGATTGCCGTTGACGCGACCTCATGGCTGACGTACACCGGAGGAGTGATGACCGACTGCGAGTCCAAACAGCTCGACCACGGAGTGCTCATTGTTGGATACGCCGCGGACTACTGGATCATCAAGAACTCTTGGGGAGCAAGCTGGGGAGAGTCTGGATACATCAAAGTGTCCAGGGGATCGAACCAGTGCTTGTTGAAGAACTCCCCATGCACTTCCACTGTCAAGAAGAACTAAGTAAGCTGTCTTGACGATGGTTCTTGCGTGTGTCGTTTGACTTGACTGAACGATGGATGAACGACACGCGGACGTCTGCCTCTCTCTCTCTCCTCCTCGGCTCTTTTGTTCCTCGCGGTTCGCAGGTGGAAGACTGAGGAAACTCAAAAAAAAAAAAAAAAAAAAAAATTGGTTATATTATGGTTTTTACCATGTTTCTGTTATTGTTTTAAATTATATATTATATTCGATGATGGTTCTTGATCGGAGGGATTGGTTTTCTCTGATCATCACCAGCTACACTGCCCGTGCTTATTTTCAAGTATTCTATACATTCGAAGCTTTCCATTTCGTTACTCGAACCGGTTGCTTTTGAATTCCGCGTCATCTTTTTCCTTTCCTTTTGTCGTGATACCCACTTCTCCTTGTGCGGGGGAGTGACCATTTCCAAGAAAAACCAACACAAACAAAGCGAAATGCAATTGTTCCTCCCTCCCTCCTTCTTGCTTCGTTTCAAAGCAAAATGCAATTCTTCCTCCCTCCCTCCCTCTTGCTTCGTTTTTCCCAGAGCAACAATAATCGCTTCTGGGGAGATTGCGATTGCGAGAGCGCGAGCTTTTCAGGCTGCTGTTTCTGTGGGTCGCATAATACGAAATTATCGCTTTTGTATTCTCTTACCAGTTCACAACACTTCATATGTATCCAAGAAGAGTTAGTTCTTAGTAGCGTGCGAGGGAGAGGAATCCAGTTCAAAAGGATAATATAGACTGCTCGTAACATACTTTATAATATTCTTAAACCACAATACTTACATCTCACACAGTCTACAGCAATGAAGGAGCTTATCTCGGATGCTCTGCCCGCACCGTCAGTGGATGCTCGATTCTTTCAAGATCTCATAAATGACATGAGTCAAGAAAATATCAGTTCTGCTATCCCTGAAGACAGTCAAGAAGTCGGACTGGCGGGTGAGGTTGTTGGAGTGAAGGAAGCCCAACTACAGCAGGAAATAGAGAAAGTGCCTGCATCACTAAGTGATCATCATTTAGGTGAGGCAAATGAAAAGCAGAAAGTAACAAACTCTGAGAAAACTTCTGATAACTGTTTAACGACAACCGCTACAACTACTGTTGAGGATCTACCTAATAATAGTTCGGAAGGAATAACTGAAGACATCACAACTAATACAACAGTACTACAACAAGTAGATGAATCTAATTGTAAAGAAGTTATTGAATCGGTTACTACCACTGCAGTCAACACACCGAAAGCAAACACACCAACAGCCAACACACAGAGAGCAAACACACCAACAGCCAACACACCGACAGCCAATAGCCCAGCTGTGGTCAGTAAACCTCCAGAAATAGCTGATGGAGAACAACATCAATCTATTGTTAATTCATCTATCCTGAAAGTAACTAAAGACTCGAGTCCTCCAGTTATTGAGAATCAACAATCAGATAATGACATCACTAGTGGTAATAATAATAACACGGTAGTCTCACAACCAGTTGGAATCACTGCTTCCGTAGCAGAGTCAGTGACAGCTGTACCTCAGCAGATTGATATCTTAGAGAGTCAGTCGTTGGTCGTCACGACCGAGCCGTCACAAGTTGCGGGTTATCAAACTGCGAGTGAGATCACTCCAATTGAAAGTAATTTAAATAAAAACATTAATATCCAACAAGTAACTTTACAAAACAACGATCACAATGAAGTCCAACTTGTGGATGAGAAACCCGCTCCGCTTCAAACTACCGAAGTCCTTCCGACACCCAACACTGTAGAAGTCTCAGATGTTCCTTTGGCAACCACCAGTTCAGGAAATGACTTAAAAGTGACATGTGATTCGATGCCTCCACCAACTACTACACGTGATCAGTTTCACGGAATTAATTATGTAGCAAAGCAATTGACTCGTAAGGCTCAGGAAGCTACCCAAACGAATAAAAAAGTAGTGAGTCTTTGGAAGGGATCAAAGAAAGCAGCACAAGAGACAATGCCACCACCACCTCCACCTCCACATTCACCTTCAGCACCTCTCGGTAGAACAGATAAGTGTAAAAGGGATTCAAGTGACCCTTTCTTGATGACTGAGAAGTCAATTCATCAGAAAGAAGAATTATTAGAATGGGAGAATCCAGCAGCTGTAAAGAGAGCTAAGCGAGAGGTCAATCCGTTATCTCTTCAGTCTCGAGTGTATGACCTCTCTAGTGTTACTGTGACTGATATCGAGGATGCTTTACGCTTTCACGTTACATGTGGAAAACCTAACAGAGATTTATTAGCAATCTTGAGATCTGATCATTTTGCTTCTGAAGTAGCTGGCTTGCTACGTATGAGTCGTGTTTTCCGTTTCGCTTTTATCGCATTTCATATAACTGAGTCCTGTGATGATGCCACCTGTCCTGATACTCCTCGATGTCCGTCATGGGCATTGGAAGCTCTGGCTAAGAATCTTCCATCAAAGCAACCTCCTCTACATTGTCTCAGATGCCTTCTTCAGTTCAGTAGATCAATTATTCAAGAAATTGGTGGTGAGTTGAGGAGACTTCCAGAAGCAAATCCTTTCAACAGATCTCCTCCTGCACTGCGACCAGATTTTGGTGACATGAGAAAGAAACATAGCGACCATTGTCGTGGTTGAGGGCGGCTGCAGGCACTCTTAAAATACTATTTAGTCTCAGTACAGTATTCGTTCGTTCGTTCTCGCTACGCGTGTTGCATTGGATGCGTGTTTGCGGGTTTCTTCTTCTTTGTCTCCCCTTATTTTTTGCTTTTTTTTTGTGTGTTATTTTCAATTTCAGCTGCATTGTCGAGTCGCATTGTTTTAATGTGCAATCGGTTGAGTGTTTTCGGGTGAGTAAAGTAAACACAACCTTCTTAAGCGTTTGAGTCTTAGAAGCCAATTCTGACTGTTCTCTGGGTTGTGTGATTTTGATCGTGCGCAATCCCTGTGAAAAGAAAATGAAGTCAAAAAAAAAAAAAAAAAAGTTATGTTTTTTAGTTAGAAAGATAGCAGACTTTGACGGAACCGTTTTTCTCAAAACAACCACCACCCCAATTTAAATCTTGCAGCATGGCAGGTGTGTACGGGGGTTACCCCGAACAATGTTACCTTCTGTCAGTCCTGCCTGGCAGTACTTAGAGTAAGCTAGTCAGCTGTGGTTATTAACTTACTCATAATTTGTATTCATCCCCCTTCAGCTCACATTACCTTACCGACATCTGAACTACCTGATACGATAATTTCTGGATATTATTATTCTTGTCATGTGCAAGTATAACAGTGAGTTATATTGGTAGCCATCACCCCCCTTCAATTATTTACTAAAGACTTCACTAATTGTGATTGTAATACAGAACCAACACTAAATTGTAATATTACTTTCATAACAGCGATGGAGCCGAAGGTACCTGGAGTACCGAATGGGTTAGCTGATATGATGGGGTCGGGTACAAGTGGTGACCGTCTACGAACACTTGAAAAGCACTTAAAGTTTCACCCGCAGCCGGTCGTTCCACCGCCGAGCCATGTGTCAAAATTAAAGTGGGCAGCTGGACCTCTCGTAGCAATCGCAGTAGTAGTTGCTGCCTGGGGTCATCAAGGAGTGAGGGGGAAAGTTTTTAGTGCCTTCCTACAGGGAGGGATGTGGATGTTGAAAAAGAGATTCGGAGGCAGCAGCATCTCGTCAGCTCCATCTCGATATCTGGTGGCAGCTGAAGTCACTACTCACGTTAAGATGCAGCAAATAAGAGAAACCATAAGAACGATACTTCCTTTGGAAGACTTGCAAGAGAAACTGCGATCACAGAAAGCAACTTTAACAAAAGATGAGAAATACACAATTCTCTTAGAGATGGAAATATCGACATTCACGAGAATGATTGTCGGAATATATATTCTCGGTCTTACTCATTTCGTATCGAGTGCTACTCACATGCTTTCTGGTGAAGATGATGATAAAAAGAATCAATCTCCTACTAAGGAATTTCCTTATTTCAATGTAGACTTTGACCTTTCGAATACACAGTCGATGACAGAAGTACTTGACTTACCTATGGTATTGGATATCAATGTTCTAACTCGTGTGGCGAGTGATGCTTGTCGCGATGCCCTTCGAAAGAATAACGTCCGCCCCTCATCGAGGGTATCATATTCTGAAGTAATCGGAGTCACTACTGATGTTGAAAAGGCATTGGCGGAGAGTTTAGGTTTAACGGAAGAGGGTAGTAAATCGTCGTCGCATGTTCACCTTCACGAATTGGTCTTGGGAGAAGAAAGTTGCGAAGGTTCAAAAAATTCTGAACCCGACACATTAAAGAAACTCCGCGACCTGTTAGAAAGTAAATCCTGTCAGTCGCTTCTAACTTCAACAATCGGAAGCTTTTCTGATGTTATTCGTCAACATGTCCAGGCGGCGTTTGAGACAATAAATAAAGGAGAGAGAGTTTCCGTAGCTATTGATCTGTGTCCTCGTCTTGCTAACGAACTAACAAAAATAACCGAAGATGACAATGAATTCTTATTATCTCTGAGAGTATGTTTTATTTTTTATAATTCCAACTGAAGACAATGTCACCTAATTAGCGAAACTAACAAAACAGGATAACGAGATGGAGTCTCGATGGTCAACATACTTTCTTGACTTGTACGCGTATCACAAACAAGAAAGAGCTTTGCTATACCACAAGTGAAGTATTTCTTAAACTGAAACTGAGGTTATGTTAAAAAAATAGAAAAATAATGTATGCAGCATTGTTGCTACATTAGTGGGTCTGAACCCCAAAAGTTATTATTTTTTTTTCTCGTTTCATTTTTTTTTTAAAATTTTTTTTTTTATTTTTTTTATTTTAAATTTTCCCCTTTCCGTATTGAGCCAGAGTACTACTTAAGGTGGAAGTATTACGCTGACAAAAAAAAAAAAGTTTTAAAAAACAAAAAAAAAACAAAAAAAACAACATATTTACTGCAATCACTGCAGAAGCAGCTTCACAGCTGGACAAGAGTGAGATAACCGTCATAATAGTTACTTACTACCGTTTGTTTGATCTCTTTTTCTAAATTTAATTTATTGCTTTATTAAACGACAATGATGAGGTACCGTCCGTCGCTATTGTGGTTTTTTTGTCATTTTTTTTCATGTCTGGTCAGGAGAGTGGTCATTATTCTAAGTCAGGTGGTTCTATTTTTATTATTATTTTTTTTTTTTTTTCAATTTTGCTGTTTTTTTTCTACCCTTGTTTTCATTTTTTTAAAGGAATATTTTCTTTTCCAGAGGAGGGCAGCATCGATGGTTTGAGTACCTCGTATGATGATGATGAAGGGGAAAGGGATGATCAATCTTCTGAAAATAAAAATAAAAATAAAAATTCCGTTTCTTATTCTTACAGCATGCAAAAGTTGAGGAACTTCACACTTCGTTATATTTTATTAGCTAAAGACACCCTGCAAAGTATCACAAAGAAATCGTTTTATCTCTTTTCTCAGGTTGCTATTCACATGTCACAAGATGATGTAATCACAGCTGACGGAAAATTATTTTCTCGCAACAAAGCTAGATTTCTTCGTCGGCTCTTACAAATTGCATCAGAAAAGAGAGAGACCTGGTGGTACGTTAAGAAAGTACTTGACGACGACACCAGTAATGAAGCCCTGCGGCAGGGAGCACCAAGAGACGAAGTTCAGTTTTATGAAAGTATCGTTAAAGGAAATAAACAACAATGTTGTCGTAGTCCAGAAACAGACATAAAAACACATCATCGGAGTAGTGACGACAGCTCTGAAGAAGAATACAAAAAACGGGTCGAGAAATGTCTTCGCAAAGACAAACCATTACCACAAAGCACCCCTCCGACTAGGACAGCACAGCAACCATTTAAGCCGCGTAGGAGACCAATGACGGCAACACCAACGAGAAGTAATCACAAATACACTTATTCAATATCTCCTCTGCTTTCTTCATATGAGGCTGACTGTGACATTGAACCAACTGATTTACGAAATAAAGGAATTTCATATCAAACTAGTTGGAAAACATCACCACATCCGGAAAGAAAGGTTAGACCCCACTCTGCTACACTGAGAGGGTCGACAACTTATATGATGGGAGACAGGAGGATGCATCCGAGACCTAATTCAGTTATGCAGAAAAGGAATTATGAGCATTCGAATTGCAGCAGACCAGCTTCAGTAACGAGCAACCTTCAAACTGATGTTCCTCCAACTGGAAGACATATCAGTAGTGATAGAGATAGAGAACAATATTTATATTCGAAGTTTAAGTCTGATTTCCAATCTGAAACTGATTCTCTGAATCAACTTCTTGACAGAGCAACTCCAGAGCTGCAGGTTGCTGCGGGCTACCAGTCACTTGAAACTGCTAATGCTGACAGCCTGTTAGCAACTGCAGGCAATTGTTGGAATAAAACAGGTGGTCATATTAAAAGAGTTAAAGAGATGCTCGATCTCGCTGATAAACATATTAATGGTACCGTCTCTCATAGTAATCAAGTGACTCCTTCTGTTTCTGAGTCAGCTACTACTTCAGACTCTTCGGATAGTGCATCAGATATTATCTCTCCTTTGGGTGGAACAGGTGTTTCTGTAAAAAAGAAGAATAAAAAACTACCTCAAAACTCTGTTGCTTGTGAGCTCACACCTGAAACTCCTTTGGTATTGACGGTAAAACCACAAAAATTAATTGAGAATAGCAACACTGCTTCAGGTTGTTCACCTGAACCTGAAGAGAGTAGTTTACAACTAACTCGACAACAAACTTTAAACGGTGGCGCCAATCAATTTAGCGACTCAGTTGGTCAATGTGGACAACGAGCCAGGAGATGGAGACCCTGTTTTGATATCATTACTTCAATTGAGAAAACAATCTCAAAACTGGAATCACAAGATCAGTTCATCGCCCTCGCTGATCACACTGACCATCCCCCTGCAATTAATGAACGTGACAAAGGTTCTGTTCTCTCTGAGGGTCTTGGATCTGAACAGGTATGTTATTATAAGGTTTATTTATTCATTCTGGAGAAGGGAGGATGAATTATAATAAAAAAAAACAGGAAGAGATCTCATCATTCTTAACAAAGTGGTCAAAAGATATTTATCAAAGACTAAAAGTACTACTCATGTTAGAAGTAATCCATTCTCAGAATAAAGAACAACGTCTTGAGAATAGAAGTGTTCAAACTGAAGAAACATCCATCGCGATATCGACATCAAACATTTCTGAAATAGGAAATACTATTAATCAAATTAAATCTGATGGACTGACGACTGTTGGAAGACGAACTGGATTCCAGAGATCCATTCAACGAGTCCAGGCGGCTATGAGGATTCAAAGCGTTTTTCGAGGACACAAAGACAGAGTTGTGGTTGGTAATTTTAAAACAAAACACATCACCTTTTTCCATGCTCGTGATCAGCGAATACGTGACATTTGGGTATCTGTTGCTCATAAACAACACACTCAAGGAACAATCTCTTTACTTGATGTCGTTTACTCATTATTATCAACTAAGGTGACTGCTAATTACGTTGCGGATTCTGATGGAAAAGAACGAGAGTCGTTTACTAACTTCCTGTTCGATCATTATCAAACTTCTCTTTCAACTGTCGCTGATGCTACCAAAAGTATCGCCAATCTGTTGTTGGGTCTGAGTAGGTTATTAAAAACTGATATTCTGTTTTCAATAATCACGAACTTGATATTAAATATTTGGGGACTCTCTCATTCTAACTTTCTTTGTAGAGCAATGTGTTGTGTGCAATCTATATTAACAAAGTCAGGTAATAGTAATCTGGTTAATCCTGCTGTTGTATTCGACCAAAACACTTCTCTATCACAACAACAAGTTAAAGTAGTTGTAAAAAGTCTCCTTACTGAAACAACAGTTAAACGTGCTGCAACCATCTCCGATGCAGTCCTTGCTAAATGCAAACTGTTAGAAAGTCGAAGGTTAGGTAAAACACCAAACAACTCAGTTAAAGGAACTTTCATAACTCAAAATGAATTTTATTATTCTCTTTTGATTTCAATATCACCTGACATTCTAACTGAGTGTGGATACGGTTCCAAGACTCAGAAACTTTAGTAGTATTTTTTTTTTTTCTTTTTTTTTTTTTTTTTTTTTTTTTTTTTTTTTTTTTTTCAGTTACACTGTTCAGTATTGTTGTTACTTTCCTTAATAATATTTAAACAATTTAAGTTTTTTTTAAAAAACCTCTTTTTTAAGACTACTATCTGATTTGCATCTTTTTAACACTTTCTCTTCAGGCAGGTGATCCTTATTTACGAGAGTAGTTGATTGTTGGATTATTTTTAATAAAATATGTCATCCGAGTATGATGAGCTTCAAATTGAAGAAATTGAAGGAATAGTTGGAATGTACGGAGACGACATCACAATCACAAATAACACATCACCCAGATCACTTGAAATTAAAGTATCTCAGAGAACGATGTATATAACCCTACCAAAGGGTTATCCAGAAGAAGAATCTTTGCAAGTGAGGATTAGTGAAGGTGGAAAACGAGGAAGAGAGATAACTAAAAGACTAAAAGACATTACTGAAAGTAATAAAGGATGTCCATCAATACTTTGTATTATCGATGAGTTCAATTCAACATCAGAAGTTGAATTATCGGAAGAAGTTGGTCAAACTTCTGATGACGAATCTGATGATCCGGAGCCGTCAATTGGAACCAGCGGTGGATGGATCGTTTCTGAAACACCAACTTTAACAAAAATAGCAGTCGATGTAAAGCCAGGTCGTCCTCAAACTGTCATCACCAATCCCACAGACCTCCGTCGTCGCAAAGCTGATTCTATTCAAATTGACGTAGCTGCTCCAGCCCGTCTTGGAGCTGCGAATAAGGAACTTTTTAAATATTTATCTCGTCATCTTTCTGTTCCTCGTGAGGACATTGAGTTCGGATCCTCCCGCAAAACGAGGAGTAAATGTCTCGCGATAAAAGGAGTTAGCGCTGTGGATCTGAATGAAAGAATGATTGCTCACGTTTCGTAATCCCCGACATGAACGCATGCGGATTAGTACCTCAGCAGATAACAGCAGCACGGTTTGTGCCCTCCCTGATCCCCTGCAGTGAGTCATTTCAGATAACGGGGACAACACATTACCTTGAGAAGTGTTTGTATTTGTTTGTATAACTTTTATGTTTATCCATTGCAGCTGAAAACACAAACCATGGGCGACCAGCTTAGGGAGGAGGAATCCCTGTGGGAGAAAGTGTTGGCTGAACATCGAGAGAATTCATCCGCATCGAAAGCAAGAGATGTATATCACATGTTTATATTAGGTGATCGGTTGGATGGGAAAGAATGTTTTACAAAGTATCTTCAAAACGGAGGTCAGCAGGACATCGATGAAGAAGAAGAAGAAACAAAACCACTCTGCGGGATTGGATTCGCATACGGCGAATGGAAAGAAAAAGTGATGGGAGAAGATGAAGAAACTACAATTAGAATATTACAAACAACAATTGAGAAGTTGCCGCTAAAGTTTTTATTACCGGCGTACTTCTTAGGAGGTTCACTTGGACCTCGTTGTGCGGAGAGTGGGTTGATCGCCATCACAGTAGATCTATCTGTTCCTTATAATGCGATGCAAAGACTAAATGATTGGTATTCCTTTATGGAAAAATCACTCAAAGAAACGTACTCTGAAGACCCAGAACTCCACGAGAAACTTCGCACTAAAATGGAAGACCAGTGTCGTGCGGCTGATCCAAAACATGTAAAGCAATCTGAAGACTCTGAAGGTAATCAATCACCTCGAGACGTTGGTAGGTCTTCCAATACTTATCGAACATTAGGAACATTTGATAAGGGAAATATCGGACTTCCTGTTATCGTTATTTGCACAAAAGCTCACATGCTCGACTTAGCAGCGCAACAGTATGCTAAAGATCCAAGAGAAAAAGATCATTTCCTCAACTACATTCAAGGAAATCTCCGTAAGTGGTGCCTCGAGCGTGGCGCTGCTCTGATATACGTCGACAAGGACAGGTCTACTGCTGATACTTTAAAAGAGTATATTCTATACAGACTCGCTAATGTTCCAATGAAGT
The DNA here is from genome assembly GCA_964019425.1 of Flectonema sp. DT1601. Classification (NCBI taxonomy): domain Eukaryota; phylum Euglenozoa; class Diplonemea; order Diplonemida; family Diplonemidae; genus Flectonema; species Flectonema sp. DT1601. Next base: position 913,618 of record OZ025803.1, on the reverse strand, counting down.
CAATGCTTGATGATAGACAACAACAGTGCAAGTATGAATTATTACTTTGTGATGGTTGTTGATGGGGGGGATTGTAATTCTGTTCAAAATTTAATTTTAAAAAAACAAAAAAACGCAGGAAATCACCTCCTCCAGATCTTACGCACACGAAGTTATTCTTACCGTCGTTTGTAGACTCTTTGCCTCATGTATGTGTTTCCTGGTTGGCTAATTGTGATCTGATTGAGTTGCTTCTCATTAATTAGTTGATCCTCTGGCTTACTAACAGATGTCGAGATACGTGTACTTTGTCACGGGTAACCTTTTGTTTAATTATTTTGGAGTATTTGGGCCATAGCCCTATTTTATTTATTTAAGAATTTCAAACAACTAAAAAATTTACGGTCCGGCGCAGTTATCATGCCTGACTCCTCTTGCGACCCTCTAACTTTTCTGTTTTGTTTATTATTCTCACTTCTGTACTAAAATTAATGATACTAACTAAACAAATACAATCAGATTGCAAAGATGCAACTTGGTAGATACGCTGAAGCACCCTGGAGTCAAGTGGTACCACCTCCAAAGACACCGAAGACTGTTGAACCAGAGAAGGAAAAGACTAAGTTACAAGAGCCATTTCAGAAATGGCTAGCGGACGCTAAGAAGAATACCGCTGCCGCTAATCCGTTTGAAACTGCCGCACCAGTTCGTCAGAATTATTATAAGAGACCTGACCAAGCAGTTCCTATTGAGAAGACTGCTGAGTCATTCTTCACTAACATGATACGAACATATAAGAAACCAGATGGGAAAGCTGCTCCGAAAGTAAGTAAATAGTTGTCCAGCTCAGTACTGACGGCTTTGTTCCTTTCGGTAGTCTACTTGACTACAATCCAAGCGAATTGATAGAGAGTGTGTGTCTTGTGTAGAACAACAGTTACCTTGTGTTGACTCGCTTAGTTTACTTTTATTATTGTTATGTTGGTACTGGTTAAAATGATAACTAAAAGAAATATGCATATACTCGGTGCACAATAACTACTCCCCCTCCCGACTATGTTCACGTGGCCTCCAGTGGTATTATTTATTTATTTGCAGTCATTTACTACGCTGCCGCTGACAAGTCAAGATTGTCGGAGAAATTGTTCCTTTTGAACTTTTAATAAATATAGTTATCAAATTACCTCCCGACAGTCGCTCTTGCAGCTGCAGGTATATTTACCGTATTGTGTGGACCACTGTGTTGTAATAATTTTCCCGTTTCCTTTTTTCCTTTTTTTTTTTTTTTTTTTTCCCCCCCTTCGTTTTCTACGGGGTTTCCACATGTCGTGTTCTTACCCTAACTGTACCATTAACGATATAGATTAGGTTATGGTGAAATTTGATTTCTTTTTATCAACCTGGATCACAGACACACACACAGCTAACCAACGTTGACCACTACTAGTGGGTCAGCAGGTACGTAGAACTCGTCTTTATGTGAAGATATTTAAAACTTACTGATGGGTGCAGTGATTATACCTGTTGTGGGAGCCAATAGTCTTTTTATAATGTTGGGCATTAGTTAACATTCATATCCTGCACATTCGTATTACTTTGGTAGTTTCGGTGAAGAAATGGTGACAAATATCTGTCACACGTCTTCACAATCTGATTTTTAAATTTAAATTTAATTTTTTTTTTTTTTTCCTTTTCACACACTCTTTTTTTCTGTTTTTCGATATTGATTGTGTTACTTCAGTGTTTCTTAAAAAAGTCCGTTCTTATTATTTGATGCGTTTCATGTGATGTTAAACTTGTGTTCTATTCCTTCTCATGTAGTGACCTTTCTGTGGTGTAGCTTTTGAGAGAGAAAATTTTTATTTTTGTTATTCTAAATGTCGGAGACGGATGATTTGTTACTATTGTTGTTAAGGTTATGAAAAATACAGTCTGCCCCCCCCTCCCTTCCCAGTTCATGTATTCTCTCAAGGAGTTGTTTGGTAGAGAAGCCTACCTATGTGTTGGTTTGAAAAAAAATTCGTATTTTTAAGTATGTTTTATATTTACTATTCACTTCCATACAGGAGAATGTCCCTTTCAATTTCAATCATTGACTTTATTGGTTCTGTTATTCCTGTTGAGGTACGGATAAACTTTAAAGTTATTAATGTGAAGAAACAGATAGCACAAGAGGAGGGGTTCGACTCTTCTTTTTTTGAACTCACGTTTGAGGGAAATATTATGGAAGAACACAAGCTGTTAGGAGATTATGGTATTTGTGAATGTTGTGAGCTGGTGATGACTAGTTCTAAAAAGGGAAATGCGATTAAATTTTTAAAAGAAAAAGACATAACGGAAGATGAATTCTTAAAACAAGTTTCATTACAGAGTGACTTGTCGACGTATTTTATTGATGCTGGTGTGAATGTGAACTCAATAACAGCTGATGGTCGCAGTGCTCTCCACTTGTCAACAGATTTAACATTTATAAAATATCTCATATCACAAGATGATGTTAATATTAATGTTCGAGATAGTGACGGATTCACTCCACTTGTTGATTGTTTTAACCCAATAAGAGGTACGAACAGTCTTCCTGAAAAAGCAAAATTATTAATAAGAAACGGTGCTGATGTCAATGCGACTACCACGACAGGACGAGTTGCTCTTCATTTTGCGAAAGATGAAAGTACCGTAGAGCTTCTACTTCAGAATGGTGCTAGTCCTAATGTTCAAGACGCACTTGGATACGCTCCGATTCATTGTTGTCAAAAACACCCAAACATTGCATCTCATCTCATACAGTTTGGGGCTGACGTAGATACTCGTCGAAACAATTGGAGTACAGCACTTCATTACGGCACTAATACAACGTTCACTCGTCTCCTACTCGAAAATAACGCAAATCCGAATATCAAAACGAAATGTGGTGAGACACCTCTCCATTGCTGTTTGAAAATGGACGTTGCTGACCTTTTAATTAAATATGGTGCTGATACTTCGATTGTTGATAACAGGGGGCAGATGTGTCCTGCGAGGTTTAGGAGAACACCATAAAGAAGTTACTTCCGTCGTATAAATAATCCGATATTTGATTACATTATTTACTACTAACTAGTTCCTGAACTTATTATTAACTGGAGACGTGTAGTGGTCTTGTTTTGTGAGGCTTTTTCAGGCCCACAGCAACCCTCGTCTTTAACACAGTTGTTTATTTTTCTCTTCTTTTTTTTTTCTGGATAGTGGCAGTGGTTAGTGGCCTCACAGGCTCTCTGCTGTACCTCCTTTTTTTGTATTTCATTTTCAGATCCGATCGTTTTGAGACGTGTTCATAACTGAATAGTCTTCTCTGTTGACGTCTTTGGGATGATTTAATATTAAAGTACTTCCTTCGGTGTCTGATAGTTATCTAAGATATTGGTAGGGGGAACTATTATTTATTTATTATTTGTCAGGTGGCTAAGTCCTTTCTGACAGGTTCGTACGAGTCAGTCTAATGGTGAGGACTACTTCCTCAGATGAGATAATCCGAAAGTAGTCAAACATATCACTCAATCACCAGATAATAAAAATGTTAACATCGTTAATTGTTTAGAATGAGTATCGAACAACCGCCAGCAGAACAAACGCCGGTGCCAAGTGTGCCAAGTCACCGAGAACAGATATTTGAAGTAATAAAGAAAATAAAAGACTCCGACTTGAGAGCTGAACGGACAGTTCATCTTCACGAGTTAGCAGAGGTCGCTAGAGGAGCGAGTGATGATGAAATACCACTTCAGGAAGTTGAAGATGTTGTGATGGAATATTTATTGGCTGATACTTTAGTTGCTTCAGCACAAGTCGCTGCTGTGTTCTTAACAAGATTCAAATCAATGGCTGAGATGTGTTTCTCTCCAGTGATAGCTGAGATACTTCGATTGTTATCATCTGAAGAAACAACTGAAAATGAACTTCTCCCTCTACTGATGCTCGGCAATGTGGTTCTTGATCATAATCCAAGTGTGCCACCTGGGATATCAACGGAAGTTATTTCGTCACTTCAGTCAGTGTCTCAACCTGTTTGTGTTGCAGAAGCAGCTCTTCTCCGAGAGCGGATCTCAGAAATGTCTACTAACGTCCAGTCACCTCCTCATGATATAGACGGGTCATCCTCACCACCTGATAAGAATAGTGATGTCAGAACATATACTGAAACAGAAGTTAAATCTTTTTTATATCAACGAAAGTTGAATTGGGAATCTCAACTCAAGAAGAGGGATCGGAAAATTGCCTCCACTCAGGCTGTTGCTGATGAACTGAGAGAACAATTAAATACCTCGACCTCATCAAATACTTCACTTCAAACATTAGCTGATTCACGAGCCAGTAAGATCGATGACTTAGAGGCTCAACTATTAACAGCTCATCGTCAGTACCTCGCTATAGAAACTCGTCTCGAAGAGTCAAATATATTTCTTAAAGAACGTGAACACCAACTCGGAGTTGCTGAGGAACGAGTCGACAAAATCACAACTGAGAATCGAATTCTGGGAGACGAAAATAAATTACTCGTCGAAAACAACAACGAGCTTCAGACTTATGTCAGCGAACTAATAGACCAGTCGAAAAGTATCGAAAGTCAGTAAACCCACTCTGTTCGTATATGTTTTATTAAAGCTGTTGGTTATTACTTTAGATTCCTTTGTGTGATTATTTCGTTTTCTTTAATTGATGTTATACTCATACTCTCAACTTCTAGGAAACACGCACAGGAACACACGGACTGTTTTGAGAATAATTACCCTGACGTTGGTTCTTTTGTATTTATATATATTCCCTTCAGCCTGTCACTAATTTATAATGAACGAAGATGTAGAATCACTCATAAGGGCTCACATGTCTGGCTTAACTAATCTGCTTGTTGGTCTAACGAGAGGAGATGTAGAGAAGGGAAATGAAATAAAAGAACTACAAGAGAGGGTATCTCATCAAGAAGGAACCATCCGACTGTTGGAGGAGGAAGTCATCCGACTGACGTCAGACTATGCCAGTCCTCAGATGGAGTCTCTCGAAGGGTTTGAAAAAATAGAATCCACTGGACCGACTCACTTCAATTGCATCGAACCTCTCGTAGATAATAAATCCACCTCTGAACAAGTAGAAGAATTCCCTTCAGAGATTACAACTGACCCTCAACAACAAGACTCAGAGCTTCAAACTTCTGAACAGCAGAGGCTTCAACAGGAAAAGGCTGCTTACGAGAAGGAAGAAGACGATGAGAAGGCCAGACAAGAATCGCTGGTCCACGAGAAGGAAGTAGCTGAAGCCGCAGCAGCAGCAGTCGAAGCAATAAAGCTTCAGGAAGAGCTGAAGGAGAAAGAGCAGAGGGAAGAGGAGGAGAAACGTGTCCGAGCTGAAGTGGAAGAAGCTGAAGTACAAAGACTTCAGAAACAAGAAAACGAGAGATTGGAAGCCGAAGCTGAAGAGCAAATGCTCGAGGAGTTGGCTGCTCGTGAAAAGGAACAGGCCGAAGAGAGGGCCAGACAGGAGCAACTGGCACTTGAGAAGGAGGCAGCTGAAGCTGAAGAGCGAAGACTTGAAGAGTTGGCTGCTCGCGAGAAGGAAGAAGCAGAAGAAAAGGCCAGACAGGAACAACTGATTCGCGAGGAGGCAGCTGAAGTGGAAAGATTAGCGGAAGTGGCTGCTCGTGAGAAGGAAGAAGCAGAAGAGAGGGCCAGACAAGAACAACTGGAGATTGAGAAGGAGGCTGCTGAAGAGAAAAGACTAGCGGAAGTGGCTGCTCGTGAGAAGGAGGAAGCAGAAGAGAGAGCCAGACAAGAACAACTGGAAATTGAGAAGGAGGCAGCTGAAGCTGAAGAGCGAAGACTAGAAGAGTTGGCTGCTCGCGAGAGGGAGGAAGAGAATGCTAGACAAGAGCAATTGGCCCGCGAGAAAGAGGCAGCCGAGGCTGAAGAGCGAAGACTTGAGGAGCTGGCAGCTTGTGAGAAAGAGAAAGAGGAAGCGGAAGAGAAGGCCCGCGAGGAGGAAGCAGCCGAGGCAGAGGTGCGAAGACTTGAAGAGTTGGCTGCTGAGCAGGCCCGCGAAAAGGAAGCAGAAGAAGCGGCCAAACAGGCGGAGGCTGCAAAACAGCAACAGACAGCTTCGCAACCCGCAGCCGTCAGTTCCGCTACCGAATTCACCAAACGTGATGATGTCCCACCTGCTGCCTCCCTCACTAGTGCTTACCTCGGGAAACGACTGCAGGTATTAAATTATTTTTATTATCATCTTTCATAACAACCCTGTACAATTGATAATAACATCACCCTCCTGTGAAGACTAGTTTCAATATAAATAACACTACAGATTATCGAGTCTGGAGATGTACTTCTTTGTATGCCGAAGGGCACATCATTTGGTTGGAAGAGACTGAAAGAGATAACACCTAAAGAAGCGGAGTATAAAGCAAGTCTTGAGACAGCTAAAGCACCACCACCACCGGTTGCTCAGCCTGAACCAGTTGCAGTGACTGCTCCTGTTTCTACTGATGGTTGGAATACAGGTGCATCAAATACTGGAGGATGGAATACTGGTGTGGAAGCAACTTCTGGCTGGTCGACGGGTACCAATGCAGATGGATGGTCAACAGGACAACCACAACAAACAGATAGCACTGCTTGGAATACACAAATGTCTTCGTAGTTCAGTTTGATAACATAACACGAATTCAACAAAACTTCTTATTACAGATTTTATAAAATTCCTATCCTCCTATGTTGTTGATTTTAAACTATTCTTTGAGAACTATTCTAAAAAAAATAAATATAAAATATATTTTCCATATAAATAGAAGCCCGGCCGATGTCGCCATTCTGTGATTTCGTCCTTTCCTTTTTTTTTTTTACTTATTTCTTGTGACAGATTTCTTATAACATGTTTTTTATAATGAAAATTAGTACTTTAGTTTATTATACCTTTTCCTCAACAGAAGTGTCAATGACAAGGCACACCTTAATTTTACTATGTCTGCTGTCACTACTACTGCTGACAGGATGTAGGAAGTTGGAGCTGCTTCACGGTGAGGAGGAACGTCCCATAGAAGCTCCGTGGTTATTAAAATTAGACATATACGTTGATTCTGATGCAGGATCTAGAGGAGAAGTGAGAATTACAGTGGAAACAATGCTCGGAATATGGATCGGGATTGGTTTCCCAGGAAACATTTCAATGAGCTTGAACGGATCAGGAATTATGGACAACACTTATGCAATTATTATTAGCGGAGTTGCGGACTCGAGAAAGGTTGAGGAACGACTTCTATCAAATGCTGGTGAAGGAGATCTGATCAGACAATTAACAACAGCAATTGATGAAGTTGATAATGGTCGACGACTAATTAACATGACAATACCAACTGTAAGACCTTACTTTACTTTTGGATCTACTCCAAGTGTTATCACAGTCATCTCAGCGTCTGGTACAGGGAGACCAGACTCATCTGTATTCGCTGCTCATGGACCTTCAAGAGGTACTTTCACAGTTCACTTAAAGGATCCTCCCTTGTCACCAATCTTACAGGAGAGGGTAGATGATGGAAACTGTACGCTCAAAAAAGATAAAGCCGAGTGTGAAAACACAGGATGTTATTATGAAGGAAATACCTGCAAAGATTGCCGAGGAATCCCCCGAAGTAAAAGTGACTTCTGCCAACATCAAAATGGATGTTTTTTTGATACAGCTTTGAGAAAGTGTAAACCTAGATGTTCAACAATTGCTCACAGTCAGGCATTCGGAATATGTGTTCCACATCATTGGGAAATTGATAGAAAGGATGACTTCACTTGGTTTGAGAAAAGTTGTCCGAAACATATTTCTAATGAAACGAAGGCTCAGTTATTAGCTTTTCAGGCAGTTAAGAATTTTGGACTTGTCAGTCACGAGGACGACCACACTCTTGACCATGAAATTCAACACGACTCAAGACCGTGGAATGTGTTGGTAATCTTTGGAACATTTGCGATGGGAGCATTTGTTAGGTACCTCTGTCTTGGTACCAAAGTACCTTACACAGTTGTCATGTTCTTAGTCGGTATGGGATACGGAGCTTTAAATAAGATCCCTGGCGCTGCTTCAACGATGGATAAGTACGAACAGTTAGCGAACATGAATCCCCATATGATATTTTATATATTTCTGCCGGTGTTGATTTTTGAAAGTGCGTTTGCTATGGAGATGCATGTGTTTAAAAAGGTTATGGGTCAGTGTTTGATACTCGCAGTTCCAGGATTAATGATATCATCGTTATTGACTGGTCTGGTAGCGAAATATACATTTACTGAATACGATTGGACTCTACCAGCCTGTCTGTTGTTTGGTACCATTTTATCTGCGACAGATCCAGTTGCCGTCGTCGCTCTATTAAAAGAACTTGGAGCGTCTAAACTCATCTCAACCATGATCGAAGGAGAATCACTATTTAATGATGGTACTGCTATTGTCTTCTTTACTGTTCTCAAGTCAAGTGTAGAACGAGGGGAAGGAGGAGGTTGCACTCCTCAATTCGATACCTGTGGTGATCAATGCACGTGTATACCTGAATGCTCTATTCCGTATAATATAGCAGAAATCTTCCTTCAGTTTTGCATTGTGTCACTTGGTGGTCCGGCAGTTGGATTTGTTATTGCCGTGATTACCGTATTCTGTTTAAACAGAGTGTTTAACGACGGGCTTATTGAAATAACAGTCACCTTGACAAGTGCATATATTACTTTTTTTGTATGTGAAGGTCTCCTTCATGTCTCTGGTGTCTTAGGACTCGTTGTGTTGGGTTGTTATATGTCGTATTTCAGGCAATGCATATCTCCAGAAGTTGAGCATTATCTACACGAGTTTTGGGAAATGACAGTCTACCTTACGAACACTTGCATCTTTGCCTTAGCTGGAATGATTGTAGTGATGAAAGCATTGAATAACATCACAGGTGCTGACATTGGATATCTCGGTATTATTTACGTCACCATCAATATCGTGAGAGCATTAGTCGTTGGTATATTTGCCGTTCTAATGAAATTCTCATGCTTTGAGTACAAGTTAGATGTTGGTAATACAATTCTAGTTGCTTGGGGAGGTCTACGAGGAGCTGTAGGTCTGGCGTTAGCTTTAATTATTGAAGCGGATGATAGAGTTGTTGTTCCTCTTGTGAGGGAGAAGTTTATTTTTCATGTGGCTGGTATCGTTATTTTAACATTGTGTGTAAACGGTGTGACAACACAATACATAGTAGTATACTTTGGATTATCTAAAATTGAAGATCGCAGAAAGAAACTAATGCGAGACCGATTCGAAGAACTCCAAGCCTACCGAAAAGAAGACATCCGGTCTCTTGGTTGGAATGAGATGACAGCCTCCGCTTACTACGACTGTAACTGGGAACTTGTGTATCGGTATGCCTATGTGTTTATTATTGTTTGTTGGGATAACTAATTTAATAATTTTTTATTTTCATAATGTAACAAACCTCAAAACAGCTACACCGACATTGAAACAGAACTCTCTGACAAACATCAAAACCCATACATGTTAAAGGGTGAAAGATGTTTTGATAAATGTGACGAAAAGTACGAAGAGAAGAGTTGGGAAGAAGGTCGTTGTGCGTATTATAACGCTATACAGGGATGTATTCACAGCCAGTATGCTCAGGGTCAGTTGGGACCAGATGCTGTTAGAGATTTGCATCACTTAGTGATCGTTTCTCAAGAGAGAGATGAATCAGGATTATTAGACCCTGCTGATTTAAAACAATTCTTTGAACCAAGCAGATTCTCATCCCTTACTGGAACTGGTTCTCAACAACGTCTTGTTCAAGCTCTGGATATCTGTTTAGGTTTTGTAGCCTGTCACACTTATGCAAAGGCTCGTATTAGACCTGTTTGTGAAACACACGTAGCATCTCGTATTGAGACACACTGTAAGCGTGCGATCACTCAAACAGGTCATCTAATTAATATATACACTGACTCAGCAGCTACTATTAGTACGAGTATCAAAACTAAACACACTAGTAGGTCTGTACTCAATGGAATGAAATTGATAGTCGCCGATATGCATGCGGAGGGAAGACTTGATGATCAAGACAGAGCAGAGTTAGTAAGTATGATTGAGTTGAGAATGAAGAATTTACAACAAAAATTTCCATCAAAACTTAATCTACCAGATGACGAATCAGCTCTTGAGATGGCTCCGTGGTTTCAAAGAATTGATGAGTCCGGTCAGAATATATTGAGAACATTATTTCTGGGATCGGGTATGATAATTCCTGAAAAGGTATCCGTCAACAGTCCTGAAGGCCTCGGAGGACTTTACTTTCTTGTTAGCGGAATAGTTGAAATCCGTCTCGGAAGAAAGATCTTTAGATATGGAGCGAGTTACACACTTGGTCTTCAATCACTTCTCACTGAAAGTAGTCGTTTTGATGACATCGTGACAAGTAGTGCTTGCCATGTTATATTTCTCAAAGCTAATAAGATAACTGCTGCGATGAAAAGCAATCCTTCAATCGCTGAGTCTCTCTGGCAAGAATGTGGTGTTCAGGCTGCTCGCATCCTAATGGCTTTGGAACCACAATTTGAAAAATGGTCAACTTCAGAAATACGAAAATACGCCGTGTCCGGATCTGGTGCTCAAATTCAAGAAGTGGACTCAGAATGGGATTCAATTAGAACTCACAAACTAAAACCTGAAACACAATATTCAATCTTACTTAGAGGTGTTTGTTTTGAATATGAAGGTCAAGACAAAATTAAATTTCCCGCAATGATCCCTAGCACATACAAGTTTGCAAGTTTCAGCAATCGCGCATATTTATTTCAAATCGAAGCCCCTGATAACGCTTCTACCAGAAGTAGACGTCGATGGGGAAGACTTCGTCAGAAAGTCAAAAGTATCGTACTCTGGAGTAGCTTAAGATCTCCTTACTGGGGAAGGGTCTCACTTAGTTTGGCGTTTGGAGTTGAGGCGCCTTCTGGTGTCAAGAGGGCATCAAGATTTATTGAAAAACCGGTCAAACCTGACGAAGATGTAAAGTCGGTTGTCAGTTCAGATCCCTCATCGGGAAAAAAGAAGAAGGTTAAGAAATCACCTCCGATACCTCCTCCTCGATCTGTAAGTGATTTTGATACCATTTCATCACTGGTGGCACAGAGACAGACGTTGAAATTTTCACCGGCGTCCAGATCTTCGTCGCTAAGTCCGTTGACAAAAGTAATAAATCCACTCCAGTGGAATAGTAGCGATTCGAGTGATTCTTTCTTACCATTTTCTGAAAAGAAAAGGATCAGTCCATCCGAAACTGCTAGGCTAGCAAAAGTAAAGGAAATGGAATCACAAACTGCGTCATTAAAGAAGAAAATCGCAGCATTAGAAGCAGCAAGGGAAAGTCAACCTCACGCACTGCCTCAGAGGAAGAAGATACCCGAAGATGACCAGCGAAGTCATTCCTCTTTTCAGAACAGTCCTACTGCAGGGGGTACTTCAGGAGGCCAATCGCCTACTTATAAGCATAACTTTCCTGTTGTTCCTGCAAATACATTCTTTGCGGGTGGTAAAAAAATGATAACAATACCAGAGGTCACTCCTCGACACACCTTTTCACAGCCAGGGATGTCTGGTGAGCAGCAAAAGCCACCTCCACCTCCACAGCTGACATCAGGAAAGAGAAAACCTCCACCACCTCCATCCAGTGAAGCATCCTCGAGAAGTGTAAGACAATCTCCTTCGTCCTCAAAGGGATACGTCTTTTCATCTGGTAAGGTTTAATTTTGCTTCGTTGTTTAAAAACGTGACTCACTGCTGGCAAGCCTGTCGTGAGAAATGCCCCTTCTCGGTACTGATAGTGATTGGGTTTATATATTATTTCAGATCAAATATATCCATACTATAACTTTATTAAAAGAATAGGGTATAAGAACAGAACCAGGTGGGTGTAAATAGTGCTATCTTCTTGAATCGAATAAGTGAAGCGAGCGCTGAATCCGTAGCGTTACATTGAAAATAAAACAACAACAAAAAAAAAACAACTTTTTTTCCAGACGTCGGTTTTAACTATCTGACGGGCAATCGTTTCGGTGACTTCGTATTTAGTCACAAATAGACTTATTTAGCGCGTTTTTTTTTTTTTTTTTGTACTTACAATTATATCCCTTGAATAAGGGAGGAAAAACTCGTTTTTATATAAATTATTGTAGAAACAAACAAACAGCGGCAGAACGTTTTTTTTTATATTTTTTTTTTTAAAGGTTTAGGGGGAGTCTTCGCAATTGGGCCTTTCGATCGGGTTTCGAACCATTGCTTTCCTTGTTGTTTATTATTCTGATCCTGTGAAAACATTGTGTGGTCACTTGCATCAGTTTTAACGTGTTGGCGCAGATAACATTTTTTTTCTTCTTTTTTTTTTTTCTTTGTCTAATTTAACGTATTCCATGAGATGATAAACAAGTAGTTTGGCAGTTGGTCGCGTAGTAAAAAAAACTGATAGTGAGACTCTCCGTCTTATATTGAGATACGAATGCGATGTTTTCTTTGTGATGTACACATGCTACGCGGTGATTGTCCCGGCCGTTTAGTCTTTTTTTAATCACCAACGTGATACTGTTTTTTTTTTTTTTTTTTTTTTTTTTTTTTTGTGCATTTTTTTTTCCCAAAGAAGAAAAAAAAAAAAAAAAAAAAAAAATTCCTCCCCACACAGTAATAGGTGACCCATACATACATTCTCTGCCATGTTACGCTGTGCCCTGGTTTTTGATTTCCCAAGGTTACTTAACAATAACTCAGTTCTGTACTTCACTGAATAACAACAGGAAAGAGATGTATGCAGATAATAATGTGGCCTACCTATACAAACATTACCTTTAGTCAACGTGTTTCATTAATTACTAATCGTTTTTATATTAGTTAACTTTTTTGTTACCGGTACTTATATTTATGTTATTGTAAATATGCTCAAGCAATTAACCCCCCTAGAAAACTTGTGGTTATGTTTTGGTTTTGTATTTTCTGGATTTGATTTTGTTAGGGAAAAAAAAAAAAAAAGAAAAAGAATTCGCTTTTTTTGGTTATTAGTGGGTGACTTGGTCCTCTTTTCTTATTAAATCTTTTTTTTTTTTTTTTAAAAAAAAAAATGGGAAGTGGCAGCCCACGACCTATAAAGTTATCAGTCAGCCACTATTAAGGAAAACGATAAGTCATTCCAAGGTGTGAATCCGCTCTTGACAAAGTCTTTTTTGCTTACGTTCTGTTGAACAGTAAGAAAAAAAAATCTTGTGATTATTGACCGCCTCAAGGACCTATTGACTTATTAGTTGCTTACAGCACAAATTTACTACCTATTTCGAGTAATTTTATTGTGACATAAAAGACGACTGATAACAACCTCTTGGTCTTCAGTTATAGTTGACGAGAGATGCTTGCTACCCACTTCTTACCTTGTTCGTCTTCATAACTTTTTGACGATTAGAAAGTGGTGTGTGATACTTTGCTTTATGAAGCATTCTTTCCCCTCTTTTTTTTTTTTTTTTTTTTTTTTCCTTTTTGAATTATCGCTTTCCTTTGATTTCGACAAACATATTTTTAGTAACAATTGAAAAGCGGTGGTGATAGAAGTAAAACACCGGTAGTATTTAACAAAAAAAAAAAAGAAGAAAACCCTTTTGGTATTTCTGCGGGAATCTGCGATGTAGTATCTAATGTGGTACTGATATTCCTTTTTTGAAGCATTTCTTTCGTCAAAAAATCATTTTCTTTCCACTAGCGTCTAGTTCGAGTGGTCAAACACAGTGGCAGAGTAGTGTTGAAGAAGTTTGCCATTCACTTGTTAAACCAACGAAAAAAAAAAAAAAGAAAGAAAAAAAAAAGTTCATTTCAAATGTTGCCCTGCCACTACGTCGTCGTGTTGTTGTGATTGTTGTAGGGATTTATTTTATATTGGTGTGTTGGGGAACACTATTTCTATTTTAAGTTATTATTTTTTTAAAATCTAGAATGAGAATATCAGTCTGACGTCAGTCTAGAATCTACAAAAATATAAAAGTAAAGAACAATCCTATCGAATGGCCGTAGCCGATTTACTTTGATAATGTGATATAATAACACCCACTTACAACAAAAGTATAAATGCCCCCCCTTCACTTAAAATGAGTACCCGATTGAGTGATCTAAGAAGGGATGTCGAGGCTGCTGATGTTGATATCATTGCACTTCAGATGGAACTCGCAAGAGAGGGTCAGCCACTCCACGAATGGGTACCTCCTCCACCACCTGAATATGGATTCGACGATAGCGACAACACTGCTGGGAAAGGTATTTATCAATCACATATTGAGTGCTACAATCCTGCTTTCCTAAAAGTCGCATCAACCAGCGGCGATGTCGACTCACAAGTTGGAGCCATCGCTCGGTTGGAAGAAGCAGCTCGTGGGCGTCAAAAATGGGTATGTATTACTACTAGTTCTTATTAGAGGGTAATTAAGGAAATAATCCAACGACATCACCAACAGCAAGAAACTAATCCAATCGAATGTATGCCAAGCTGGCAGATGACTCGTCAAACTCGTGCCAGAGAAGTGAGTGATGCTCTTGCGAGATCAACAGCGAGAATACAAGAGATTCACAGACTAGTTTCTGAACACAACAGAGGAGGTAGTCCTCAGCATGCATCTGTTTCTCCAAATCGAAGAGAAGTTGAATCACCAGAGTTGTTGATGTCGCCAGCTCTACCGAGACAGCCTCCTGTTGAAGTTCAGTTGAGTCCTGTTAGAGTAGAAGATGGTGTTGTTCCAATTAGTGTTCCACTCGGAGTACCAACAAGTGTTACTTCATTAGCAGTAAATCCGTTGGATTATATTAAAGAAATACCAATCGGTGGTGAGCTGTCTCCTGTGATGCCCCGAATGGAAGGTGACCTGGCATCCCCTCCGCATGCGTCGTTGGTAGCGCCGATACCACACCGAGAGCCGATGATGTCGAGGATTGTTCCTTTTGAATATGTTATTCCTCCTGGTAGGACATCTCCATTGTTACCTAGAAATGGAACTCCTGTTGGAGTTGTGGAGTCACACGTACCGCCTTCTCAATACAGTCGAGGAGCGCGACCCAGACACAACACCAGCACCTCTCAAGTATTTAAAGGTTATTACTCAGGGAAACCAAAGATGGCACGTCAGGACACTGTCAGTGAAACAGCAGCAGGGTGGGCTAATTTCGTATGTTCAATTTCTTGTAAATATTTTATTTTTTGATAATCGAATTTCAATTCAACACCAACAGCTCCGATCACCTAACGGATCTAAGAAACGAAAGCCGCAGATGAAAATTCCATCGCAGTTTCCTCCGTCACCATCCACATCGAGAGGAACACCGAAGAAGCTTTCAACTAACTCTCACCTCAGAGAAGTTGAGTATGGAAAGTTGTTTACTCCGTTAGATCGGTTGAATACAGACCTATTTCATTTACGTAATTCAGCAGCTCCGAAGTTGGGAAGCGACAAGACGAAACGAAGATTGGCTACGATGCCTTATCGCTGAAGTCCAATTATCTCATATATTATAAATTCAAGAAAGATCTTGTACTCTTCCGATGCTTCCCCTAACAAGTGAAGTCATATTTTTATTATTTTTGTAATAATTTTTTTTTTTTTTTTTCGTCTGGTTTCCTCTGGATGATTGTTTATTATCTTTTTACTATTTTTATTTTTTCTTTCACCACCTTGAGCAGTAGAACCACCTGGTGTGCTCTCTGGTTGATTTATAAATTTAAAAATAATAAAGTTCTCTCTTCCTTACTGACTATTACTTTCTACAGTAAAAAATACAACAAAAATAGTGACCCTTGGATGTGTAGAAAAACTGTTTTTTAGTGTGAATATGATTGATTTAGTTATGTTATTTTTTTAACAATCAGGAGCGGGGAGGTGAGGGATGGCAGTTTACGTCGGATCTCCGTTTCAGGCGATGCGAAAAGGCCGCTCAGGAGGAACACCACCAGACGTGTTGAAGAAGGTTGGAGTTCGACATCCTGTCATCGAACCAATTCATCATAAAACTGTCACAAGAAAGCCTCTTGGACTAGACAGCCTGGCAGAGGGAAGTAAAGCAACAGCCATTGCAAAACAACAATGTCTCGCAGTTAATTTAGTATCTTTATTGCATTCTGTGTTGGTTGCTCAACTACCGGAAGCCACATCAAACGTTGATGGCCTACCCGGTCCTGATGAAATATTTAAAGGAACAGATGAGAATATCCTCAACATGCTGGAAAAGCAATACTCAAGATTTTACGACATATGGCAAGGTGATGAACGACACAGACGACTACCCGGGTTGTCTGCTCTATTTTCAGTAGCACAAGAACGACCGTTGTTAAGTAAAAGAGGTTTGAGATGTGTGTTTTATCAAATAAAAGGAGAGAATTCTGCCTACACTGACTTCAGTCTTGGAAGTAACGGGGCAGGTCTGCAGGAACTATTTTCAGTTTGTAACAATCACACTCATCCATGTTTGAGTAAGTTACAACAATGTAATGAGTCTATTGTAAATGCACTCGATGCAACTCCCGTCTCTTTAGAACAAGCTCGTGAAGCCTTCCTTGCTGGTGAAGCAACCGAAGCCGAGAAGCGAGTCCTACGTGAGCACATGAACCAAGAGGAAGAAGCTCAATCAAAAGAGAACGAAAAAGAGGGCCTAAAAAAGACAAAATCACACAGAAGAAAATCAAGTGGTCATTTCTTCACATGGGGTGACTGCACAGTACCAAAACCAGATCCTAATATCGATGACGCTGCAGACGATGTCTTCATGCAGGATTTGGCGGGTATTGAAGATGAAAAAACTGGAGGCAAGAAGAAGACATACGGAGGTAGGAAGAGAAGACTGAGTGTTAATATTAATGACGAAATAGAACCCACAAAGATTGTTGATGATCAAGGAGTGTTTCACTTTGGAGACTTTGCAATCGACACAACAGGAGGCAGCTACGACTACAGCGGTTACGGTGCTAGCAGTTCTGGTGGTGCTGCTGCTCTCGACTTCGCATTTGGTGACTTTGCTATCGGAGTTGATGAAGAGACTGTTCGCAAACACGAACCTCAACGACTTCAACCTGGTAAGAAGAAACTAGCATTAGACGTACCTAAGAAGGAACCAAAGGCTCAAGGTTTAGCAATTGTTAATTACACAATAAAGTATTTAATTGGTCACGCTGCTCGTGTGAAGTGTGTTGCCATATCACCTGACGAGAGACACATCTTATCCTGTTCTCATGAAGATGTGTTGGTAGTCTTATCAGATATTAACTCTGGTAAGGAAATGGTCAGCTTCTCAGGACACGATGACACTTTGACATCAGTCGCGTTCAGTTCAGATCAAAAACACGTGGCCACCACAAGTCGTGATCAGAATCTTATATTATGGGATGCTATCACTGCTAAGGTACTTCTTCAGTTTGAACACGATAAAGTAGTCATTTGTTGTGCCTGGTCGAAATCAGGAAGACTCATCGTTTCTGGATGCCAAGACAAAGTTTGCAGAGTCTGGGATACTAAAAAAGGTAAAGAAAGAAGTGCTTTCACCGAACACACTGCCATCATCATCTCACTAGACTTCGCTCCGGATGATAAAAATATTGTTTCCGCATCTGCTGATAAGTATGTACCTTACCAACACTTTACGTATTTATGTTGTCACTCAAATCTGTTTTTGAGATGGAGTTGCTGATCTCGTTAACTAATTCTTAACTAATTCTCTGAGAGCTGTCAATTTTATACAACCACAGAGTGTACACACACACAGTGTACCGTAATTAAACAGCCTGGGGGGGAAACAAAAAATAATAAAACAAAAAAAAACAGAACCGTTAGAATCTGGTCTGCCTCAAATGGTCAAAGTGTCAAAGTATTAAAGGGCCACAGTGGTATCGTTCTAGGATGTCGGTACCTTCCGGATGGAAAACAAATTCTGTCAAACGATGAGAATGAAATAAAACTTTGGGACGTAAAGACAGGTGCATGCAAACTATCAATGCACGTTGAGAACATTCAGGTGTGTAGTTGCCGCCACAGTTGGAGAATGATAACAATAAAAACAACAACAAACACAACAATCAGATGGCCCTTCCAATTACCCGAACGAAGAAGAGATTCACGTGGACTCTTTGCAGCGCCTGCCCAGGTGACTTTGGAAACTACATCATTGCATCTTGTAACTTACGAACTGTTATTATATTCGATAGGTCAACTGGTGAAGAGGTTTGTTGTCGTTTTTAGTTGAATTAAGAAGATGAAGAAGAAGGGGTGGAAAAAAAAAAAAAAAAAAAAAAAAAACATTCAGGTACTTACATTTTACACACGCGCACCAGTTTATTGTCTAGCAAGTTCGAGTCACGACAAGGTATGTTTGGCATTTTCCTTGCGATGGCTTTTCCTTTTCCGTCGTGTTGTCCGCTTTTGATGAATGTCGCTGTTGTTGCCACACTTTCCATCCATAAGCATTGAAACTTGAATTAATGTCCCGTCACCAGGGTCTTCAATTGTGATGGTCGTTAAGCGACCGTTGTTGCGACGTCGGAGCTGGGATTGGTGGGAGTAGCAAAACTGCCGCCGTGTCAGCGACCTTTGCGATGATCTTTAACTGGAAGGTCCCAGTCTTGTTACGGAGTTGTGCTTTTCCCCGCGACTTCTGTCGTTCTCTGTCGTTGGTTTGTTACTGGCTTGGCTGCCCACGTCTTACTCGTTCAGCCGGCTTATTTCTTTGCGGCGGCGGACGCTTGCGTTGTATTCTGTTCTGAATAGCTACAGGATGCTTAATAGTTATTATTCTTCTTCATAGTTTTTAAGGTGTTGGAACTGACACACCTTACTGCTCTTTCACCGTATTGTTTGAATCTGAAAAAAAACAAAAAAAGAAACACAATACATAACAACACACACAACACACACAGGTTGTCCTTGGAGACTCGATGGGTAACATATACGTTATAACACTTAAGGGAATGTAGTGATTGTCGCAATACGCAAGTTATTGTCCGAACTCTATCTGTTAAGATAGTTGTGATATATAAGAGTAAAGAAAGCATAGATAGATCTCAACACTGAAATATGTGCAAGCTGCTTGTCAAAGTCATAGCGACATTGCTTTTTTTTTTGCAATCTTTTTTTCCCCTTCTTTTTTTTGTAGCTGATCGGGTAGTCTTGAGCAGTCATTTTGTTTAGTTGTCAGCAATCAGTTCTTCGTATTATTGATTCACAAGCCTTTACTCTTATCTTGGACGTGATGGGTGATGAGCTCACGACAATTTCCCTGGGTGCTACTGAGATGTTTTTTTTTTTTTTTTCCCCCTCAATTATTATGGCTCAACCTGTTTTTTTTTTTTTTTTTTTTTTTTTGCTAGAGAACGTGATATGAGAAGAACAGCAACCGGTCACTGGTACCAACTTAGCAGCTGCAGCGTACTGCGAACCTGACAAATCAGTTTAGCATTTTCCCGAACGTTAGGGTTGCTGGTTTTCTTTTTTTCTTTTGATGTTTTGACTTGAAGAATGGAAAAAATAAAATAATTATTTCTGCCTTATTGCTAATTGTTCAAAAATGTTAGATTTGGACTTTTTAATTTTTTTTCTATTTTTTTTAGTATATAAACACCTCCCCCCTCTCTCTGGATGATGACAGAATAGAGGTAAGAGGTATATGGATTACTCTCGAAACCTGAATAGTTACTTTAAAAGGCTAAGTTAAGCATCACACCTAGTCACTGTATCTAAAACTAATGTTAAATTATCGTTATGTTGTTTATGATACAATACATTTTGTATTTTACGTACAAAATCAAGCAGTTAACCCCCCTCTCTCTCCTCTTTTATCGTCCACTCCTCTTCCGTATTTTAGTGGCTGATAATTGCTTCAAGGATACAATCAAAACAGTTCTAGGTTTACAGTGAGTCAGCTGCTTGTTGTGAAAAAAAATGTTTGGGGATATTTTGCAGGCAATTATTACCTGATTCAGCGTGACGCTTCCTAAACTGACTTTACAGTTTATGTATTTTTTTGTTGCAAGTGCCACAGGACTTTTCTTTTTCTTTTTTTTTTTTTTACTGGAAAAAAAAACAAGCAGGATCACACGTGTTGGAATCACAGTAAAAACAAATGTTTATATAAATCCGCATGACTGAGGCTTGGCATACCTTTCTATTGTTTCGATTTGTTTCATCTCTAAGAGAGAGATTGTGGGGATTTATGCCGACAGACATATATATATATTTTTTTTTAAATTCACCTACCCATTTATTTTCTTTCTTTTTTATATATAAAAGGTACGTTAACGAACTGAATAATTTTGTATCGGACAGGGAAAAGGGAAAGAAACTAAATGCCAATTAAAGAAAGAAAAGGAGGGGGACAAATTGCGAAAACAAGTTCTATTCATCCTTTCCGTGGTTCAGCTTGATAGAATTATATTGAATCCGGTGGCACTTCGGGAAGGAGGAGATTTTGTTTTGTTTTTTTCGTTTTTCGTTTTTCGATTTTTTTTTTTTTTTTTTTTTTTTTTGCGACGAATCTCATTAGAAGCGGCGTGTCTCGCTTTCATATTTTGCGTATTCCACACCAACTTTTTGTTCTTTTTTTTTCTTTCTATTGACCCAGGAGTACTTCAGAGTGGGAGAGTTCTTACGCCTCCCTTTGCATTACATGCCGCTCAGAATATTATGGATGTTTGTTATTTTTCTTTGAGGGAAACTTGTAACTGTCATCTCCTACAAGGGTCGCAATGGAATGTCTGCGAGATTCACTTTGTTTACGTTTACGTGACTAAAAAAAAAAAAAAAAAAAAAACCTTCGCAGAAGGGAGGTAAATTACTCCCGTCTTTCACATTTGAGTGGAAGAAAATCTTTCGTTTGGTGAGACAACAGAAGGAAACGCGAGCAAGTTATGTTATTTATTATTTGGTGTATTTCTACACGATTAGTTTTTTTTCGTGTCTTCATATTGTAGAACTGGCTCATGCCACATATTCATGCAATCTTCGGGGAAAAAAAAAAAAAAAAAAAAAATCTGCGAGCCTTGACAATCAACTGTGGGATTGCTCCCCTTTTTAAAACTCATTTATTTCCCCCCGTTTGTTTGTTCTTTTTTTTTTTTTTTTCGGTCCTCTACAGCATATGCATAGTGTTTACCTATACTAACATTACCTTTAGTTGTTGTATTATAACTAACGTTTGTATTTTAGTATTTTAGAACTCTGGTACACTAAAAAGATATTTATTTTCTTTATAAATATTTTCAAACAAGTTACACTCCCCTTTCAAGAAGGTTCTCACAGAGATAATTATAATAACAAAAAAAAAAAAAAAAAGTTCCATAACTTTTTTTGATTTTCAAGAAGTGAGTTGTTAACTATGTGATGTGGACAATTGACGAAAAGTGAAATGAGTGATGTGTTGGCATGATCCGTTTTTTTTTTTTTTTTTTGCCACCTCTAGGATGAATTGTGCCAAAAAATCTTGTGTTTTAAAAAAGTAAGTTGTTGTCGAGAGTAATACACCACACTTGCGGACAGATGCATCCCCGTTCACGGGAGGAGTGCGTACCCCGGCAGTGACAGCACCGATAGTTGAGAACAAAAAGTGTTTGTGTGTTATTGTTCTCAATCATTATTTCGCACTCAGCGAGTTTAAAGAGGGAAAGCAAATCAAAAAAAAAAAAAAAAAAAAGAAAAAACACAGGCAAGTTCAGGAGGAAAAAAGAACAAAAACAACATTATAATAAGAAATTCAACCACACAAAAAGCTGTTAATACCCCTCCGTTGTTAATATCTCATATTATTTTCCCTTCTTCCTATTTTCCCCATTTTTTGTCCTCTTCGAAACCTCTACTTGTGAGCTTGTTGACTGCATTTTATGGTCTCTTTCTGTGATTCTAAATGTGAATACCGAAAAAAGTTTTTTTTTTTTTTTTTTTCTCCCCTTCCATTACCAACAAAGTTATTGTGACCGGTTATATGTGAACAGCTTGCAGGCTGCCAGTTTTCCCAAAATGATATTCGTTCCGACAAGTTTTTTTTTTTTTTTTTTTTTTTTTTTTTTTCCGCAAAAAGATTTTTGAAAAAGAATATAAAAAAATGCAACACTTCCCTTCAGCAAGTATTTTCCTCCTTTCGGATGAAAGAAATTTATAAAAAAAAAAATAAATAAGAAAACACCAATCTAGCGGAATATGAATGGCATTAACCTACTACGCGAGAATAAGGAACTTAGAAAGAAGAAATTTAAAAAAAAAAAAAAAAAAACCTTTTGAAAGAACCAAATATCCCATAAGCGAAAGATAGTTTTTTAAAGTATTATTGTGTTCTAAATATTACCTCATACGATGAGTGTTATGGTAGAAGTGAATCAAAAAAAAAATATTATTCAAATTCATTCTTACAGGTTTTAGTAGCAGCATCAAACCCTGTCGTAATCTCTTTGTAATAATCATACTTTCTACAGGGCTCGCTACACAACATGAGCTCAAAGTTTCACGACCCTGCGAGGAAAGCTCACAGGGAAAGAATAATGCAGCAGCGTAGAGGGAGAAGTGAAGCGAGTGGCGATGGAGTTCTTGGTAACGTCGCTCCTTCAGTGTTTCCACCAGATGCTGGTAATAGCATGATGAGTGTCAGAACTGAAAGTCCAATAGCTCACTCTGTTCCTCCCGGATCTGATTACGGTGGGGCAAGTAACGCTCATCCGGAAGACTTAGATTACGCGAAGAAACAGCTACTTGAAGTTGAAGCCAACACGAGAAGGCAAATTCAGGTCACCAAGGCAATCGCAGCTCAGAATCAAAATCAACTGTTGTGGTCAAGAGAACAACTTCAAGACCAACTTCATAATGTTCAGGGGATTCATGACAGAGAAGCTCTTGCTGAAGAGAGAATTCGTGAAAAGACTAAGGCACTTACGCAACAACACGACTCGCATACTCTACGACTAGCTCAACAGGAAGACGAAGTCACTCGAAGACTTCGAGAAAAGGAAGAACAGATCGACCAACAGGCGCAGCTCTCTCGTACTCCAAACGCAATTCGAGGAGGTCCTAACGAGGGATCCCAGCGACGCGCTCATTTTGATTCGTCAGCCACACCGTTACAACGAATGGGTGATCTCGGTATGTTATTAGTTTGTGTATTAGTTGTGGAGTTGGTAACAACGTAAATCTATTTAAATTCAAAACAGGAAAACGAATTGAGTCAACAATGCAACTCAGCCATTCGCAATCACCTTATAAAGATCCTTATGATGTTGTCCCTGACACAGCGAGTACTACTTATCCAACACCAACCCATGGACCTGTTGCTGTGGCTGCCCCTCTCCCTCGTCATACTCCAGGAACGTATGCGCCAACAATACTTCACGTTGGTGTTGGCAATCAAGATCAGGATCCTGTTTTTGAAAATCCGGCATCAGTTGCTAATACAGGTTTGTTTATATTCATCACATTGGAGTGTCCCCCCACTCTATTATCAATTGTTCTTGTGGTGAAATATTAATAATACAGGATACACCGCACAACCGCAGCCGCTACCAGCAGCAGCAGCAGCACCTAGCATGCCATGGATAGGATCTCAGTACAATAGAGTTGCGCAGGAATTGAATAGATCACCATCTCCACAGAGAAACACGTCGTCATTTAATCAAACTGGAAGATCGACATTTGCTATTCATCAGTACGGGGTAGACAAGAATGCTGATGGTCCTGTGTGGGAAGCACAAGACTCACCACCTTCAAGACGACTGCTTCATAACACAGATATTGATGATCGTAATAATAATAGATATGGTAGTGAGCCACCCTCTAGGTATCAACCTCGCTCGTATCTTAATAAAGAAACAGTTAACCCTATTAATTTACACGGACCACTGTCAGGTATGCAACCAACTATGCAGAGTGCGTATCCTGCTCAAACTGCTCAACAAGTTAGGTTTGCTCATATGAACTCAATCATTCACGATATGAAAAATGGAGAATGGTTCATTAAATGGACTAAGTCTGGAAAGCCTCATGCACGTTGGTTTTGGTTAAACCAGAAGAAAGCTTTACTTTACTGGTCAAATGCTCAGTCTGCTTCTGTTCTGATGTCCAATAATATTCGTTTAGAAGAAGTGGTTTCAATTAAGTCTGAGCAGCTTACCGAAGAGAGTCCTGCTAACCCTCGCCATCCACAGGTTTGTAGTTTTCGAGTTTTTTTAATTATTGATTTGTACCTGTCTGTTCTGGGAGCAAACAGGTGCAAGCCGTTTTCTTGCCCACTAATTTGATCGACCTGCATCTGTCCATACACAACGTTGTTATTATCCTTGCAGATAATTGTACAATCCCAACGAGAAAGATACCTTCAAGCACTTCGCCTTCGTAGTTCAACAGTGAACACTGCCGCATCAGGCAGCCTCGACACGCTCTCCTACCCACCCCAGAACATTCTCATCACTCTGCTACCTTCACTGGTGGTGTCACTCTAGCAGAATACTAACAATGCATGTACTAGGACTGGCTGAAGAGATAGCATTGTTTGGCCCTTCGGCCAGGTTGTTCTTACTTTGATTGTACGTCTTGGAGCGGATTGCTTTTCGTCCAGGTATTCAAGGATAAACATCTGACTCGAGCTTCCCAAGGAAGTACTTTCAACCTTCGGCATCTTCATTGCCTATCAAGGAGAAACCCACAGGGAATTGACAACGTCAGCAAAGTCCCCAGTAATGCGCTCGTAGAAAGCAACCAACTTTGGTAGTTGTTTCTTTGAGTATCGACACCAACGACGCTACGTGAATTTACATGAGCTGAGTTAGTGAATTTCAGTGATAAATATAAAAACTTTACTGTACTCGGTAATTATGACGAATATCCACGTGGAATGGGCATCGATGGCACCATCAGCAACTCCAAATCCCCCCAGACAAGCACACCCTAGCGATGTCCCCAAAGCCAGTACGGTTAAACTTTGTATCATCTTCTTTCACGTCCACTGGGTACCTGGGTATTGCAAACCCGCACTGTCAGTGAACTGAACCACGCCTGTAACCAGGCAAATCCCTCATGTTATACAGCAAGACCTCAAGTCTTGTACAAGGTGGGTTTTTATGTATTTTTTACCTCTTCACATAACAATACAAAACAGATCTACTACCTCGCTAATATCGTAACTTATAAAAGAGAACTGCAGATGGCCACTATTGACAAAGACAAGTTTAACAAGTGGTTTGAGGGACTCAGCTTCATTACCCAAAAACATCGTCAGGTATGATAATGATGAATATCAGCAGCTCTTTTTGAGTTCTCGTCAGTTTGTTATCAAAAACTAAAACAGGGAAATGAGATCGCTTACGCTCAGGCCGCTAATCCAACAATGACCCGCGTACTATCTCGACAGTATGTTGTGTTTCACTCCTTTGTTTTGTTTTAAGAAAGCAAGGATTTCTCCTTTCCCAGTATACCCGACAATAACAATAACAGAGCTGTTGCAGCTGCCGCATCCCGTGCAGCCGTCGTTAGCGCTGCCGACTAGAATTAGCTGAAGTTTCTTCTGAGATTGTAAGTATTTGTTTTCAGGTGTTGAAAACCTGTCATTGTATTGACTTGTTATCACCTCTGTTTTGTGTTTCATAGTTTTAATGTTCGCAGCTGACATCGGAGAACCAAAGACAACACAAATTGTATGAAAGTTAGATCAGTTTTAAAATTAGAAATAGATTTGGAAGTCACTTTATGTTTACTTTTATTATTAATTAGAAAGAATACAATTCGTTTCTCTTCTTCCCTGCCTTCTGTTGTTCCCCACAATAGAGGTAGACTGGGTTATTCCTTAACAACTCTTAATGTAACAAGAAAACCAGACTTGTTCTTCTTACCACAGAGACTTGACGAACAGCCAAGAAATATAAAGCGCTTAGATCCCTCCCCGTCGCGCGATTGACATACAAAATTTAGTTTTGAAATTTAATCTTTCGGTTTCCGTTAAGTTTCAATTTATGTTTCTCAAGCTCTAATTACATGTGTAGTGAACTCAATAACGAAAGTAGCCGGTCTTGTGTTGTTCTTTTTATGAAAATAACTCCCCTCCCTCTCAGTTAACCTCTATTCCCCCGAATATTAATATGAAGACCGCTTGTGCTGTTCTCGCCATGGCCGCCGCGTCATCGGCCCTTCCTGTGAACTACATCGAGGAGAATGAGATGTTGTTGTGGAACAACTTCAAGAGCACCTACGGAAAGAAGTACTCTGGATCGGATGAGGTGAAGAGAAGGGCGATCTTCAAGGCCAACATGATGAAGGGAGCGGACCTCGAGGAGAGGAACGCCAGAGCGACGTTCGGAATGAACGTGTACTCTGACCTGAGCGCTGAGGAGTTCAAAACGTACCACAGCTTGAACGTCCCAACGAAGGAGAGCCCACGTAAGGAGTTCAGCGAGACCGACATCCTGAAGGCAGCTGCCAACCCGGTGGACTGGAGAAGCAAGGGAGCGGTGACCCAGGTGAAGAACCAGGCGCAGTGCGGATCGTGCTGGGCGTTCTCCACCACCGGAGGAATCGAAGGACAAAACTTCCTTGCCGGAAACAAGTTGACATCCCTGTCGGAGCAGGAGTTGGTGAGCTGCGACACCACCGACTCTGGCTGCAACGGAGGGTTAATGGACAGCGCCCTGGAGTGGTTGTTGAGCGCCCACAAGGGACAGATCGTCACCGAGGAGTCGTACCCGTACACCAGCGGAGGTGGGGACTCTGGAAGCTGCAAGGACGTGTCATCGATGAGCGTCGGAGCGACGATCGATGGACACAAGGACATCGCACACGATGAAGACGAGATGGCCGCCTGGGTGTCGGCCAACGGACCCCTTTCGATTGCCGTTGACGCGACCTCATGGCTGACGTACACCGGAGGAGTGATGACCGACTGCGAGTCCAAACAGCTCGACCACGGAGTGCTCATTGTTGGATACGCCGCGGACTACTGGATCATCAAGAACTCTTGGGGAGCAAGCTGGGGAGAGTCTGGATACATCAAAGTGTCCAGGGGATCGAACCAGTGCTTGTTGAAGAACGCCCCATGCACTTCCACTGTCAAGAAGAACTAAGTAAGCTGTCTTGACGATGGTTCTTGCGTGTGTCGTTTGACTTGACTGAACGATGGATGAACGACACGCGGACGTCTGCCTCTCTCTCTCTCCTCCTCGGCTCTTTTGTTCCTCGCGGTTCGCGGGTGGAAGACTGAGGGAAACTCAAAAAAAAAAAAAAAAAAATGGTTATATTATGGTTTTTACCATGTTTCTGTTATTGTTTTAAATTATATATTATATTCGATGATAGTTCTTGATCGGAGGGATTGGTTTTCTCTGATCATCACCAGCTACACTGCCCGTGCTTATTTTCAAGTATTCTATACATTCGAAGCTTTCCATTTCGTTACTCGAACCGGTTGCTTTTGAATTCCGCGTCATCTTTTTCCTTTCCTTTTGTCGTGATACCCACTTCTCCTTGTGCGGGGGAAGTGACCATTTCCAAGAAAAACCAACACAAACAAAGCGAAATGCAATTGTTCCTCCCTCCCTCCTTCTTGCTTCGTTTCAAAGCGAAATGCAATTCTTCCTCCCTCCCTCCCTCTTGCTTCGTTTTTCCCAGAGCAACAATAATCGCTTCTGGGGAGATTGCGATTGCGAGAGCGCGAGCTTTTCAGGCTGCTGTTTCTGTGGGTCGCATAATACGAAATTATCTCTCTTTCCAGTTCACAGGTCAACACAAACAAGATGCTTTGTTTCCAAAGTTTGTGTTGCAAGAGTGGGTGACGAGGCCACGTTAACAATCGTAAGGTAAGTAATATTAATTAAGTAATTGCTTTTTTTCAAACAGAGTTAGGGCAATGAGCGAGCCAACATCAAAGAAAAAGGCTGCTTCTCCTACGGGGGAGAAACCTGGTGGCGCGACCGGAAGCCCAGGGAAGTCTAAGAAGGAGAAACCCGGATCGCCTAAAACCCCGAAGACCTCAAAGACTCCAAAGAAAAAGGGAGATGATAAACCAACTAAAGATGGAGATAAGAAACCGAAACCGGGGAAAAAGGGAGAAAAGGGAAAAAAACCAGCAGCAGTAGATGACAAGAAGAAAAAGAAGAAGCCAGGAACTATTGACGATCCACTTGATTTGCCACCTGATCCAATGACTCCCGTACCAACTGCTGGGGCACCTGCATCACCAGCTTATGAACCTCGTGAGTCAAAGGTTGCAGCTCATCTCAGATCTATTAGAGGACAGTCGACCTGTGATATGAAAACTGATCCACGTACTGGGCTTGCTTTAATGTCTGCTCCTCCAAATTACGCAAATACTTTTAAGGGTTTCAGTGAAAGTGCTGGAATGGATCAATACCTCCTTCACAACTTCGAAGAGGTTAGGGCTGAGGGATCACCTCCAGGATCCTCACCTGTTGATAGAATTCTGTTAGTGACTGACCAGACACTCTATTTATGTGACAGACATGATAGTAACATCGCATACGCTACTCAAGTAGCGAAGATAAGTAAAATTGAATATGACAGCGTGACATCAAAAATAGCCATCGTAACACCCACAGCTGATGCCGTGATGGAGCTCTCTGGTGGTCCAGTCGCAAGGACGAATATAATAAAAAACCTGAGCCAGATCTACTCAAGAGCGACTAATGGTAAAACTTTAGAAGTTCATGAAGTACAACCCATTGACCCAACACGTTATAACTATCCAGGTGAGGGTTATGTTCCTGAGAATAACCTTCAAAGAACAAAAGGACATATGAAGGCTGCTTTCGACAAACTCGAAGAACAAGAAGCTGAAACACTCAAATGGGTTGAGGAACTTCAAAACGAGCTCGAATCTGAACACGCAGAAGATCTTCGTCGCAAAGATATGCACATGTCTGAAATAATGGAAAGGGTGAAGGAATCTGAAAGGGTACAAGATGCTCAGAATCAGGAAATATTAAGATTACAAAAATATCACCAAGTGGCTACAATGCAAGAAGCAGATATCGACTTAGAAGGAATGGATCCAAAAGACAAGAAAATATATTTGCTGGAGAGCACACTAAAACAACTTCGAGAAGCAACGGCAAAACGCCTCGATGCAGACGATGACGCTCGCATGGCAGGTACCTTCTTTGAGAGAGATTTATCTCACGAAGTAAAACAAGATCCAACTCGTCCTAGAGGAGGTTCTCTTCACGTTCAGGGATTAGTTGAAGTTCTTCAGCAGCAAGTTGTAGATCGTAACACTGATATAGAAAGTCTTAGGGCTCAACTTGAAGAAATGGATGACTTGAAGTCAGACATTAAAAGGAAAGACGCTACAATAAAAGCACTGATGCTACAAGCACAAACAGCTGGTGGTATCGCAGCTGATAGTGAAATCCCTCGGGGGGCTGCAGGATTGTCTTCACATTCGCCACACCCAGCTGGACCCTCTGATGCATTTCCGTTTCATTTTTCGGCACCGCAATACGGTCCTGGTAGTGAAGCTCCTGGATATGGGGGAACTCCTGGGACTTCTCCGAGAAGTCGTGGGCATTCATTAGCTCATCTTCCTCCTCCACAGTCGCAACAAGCACCTCCACAAAAAACTATTTCACAAACACAACCTTTCGCAACTAGACTTCCGAACCATCCGTCTCAGCTTTCCGTTAATCCGATCAACGGATTAAAATTACTTGACGTCCCTCCAGAATATGGTTCTTATGATTTTAAGGATTTGACTAACACAGTCCTGCACTACTTCGAAAAGGTTCTAAAGTGTGGTAGAAAGGGTCGCGGACACAAAGATCCGAGGGTTCTTGTTATCACAGATAACTGTATTTACTTATGCAACGTGAAAGGATTAATAAACAGATGTGTCAGTGTTGCTAATGTTAGAGAAATACTTATTGATGATGAAGGTGGGTTGGGATTTAGAATTGCAGACGCTGACAACTTTGATATGTTGTACGAAGTCTCTATTGAAAAACAACAAGAGGCGATCAGAGTGCTGCATGCAATCCAGCGAGCAAAGAATAAACCTCCTGCAAAGGTTACAAAATACTCAACACCAATTAGTAAGGGTGATCTGAACCTTAATAGGCCTCCTAAGTTTGCACCGAAACTTAAAGGTGTGACTACCAAAGCAGCCCTGCTAACCAGTTTGAAGGAAGCTGAACGAGCACAATATGATAGGAATCCAACTGTCGTCACGGTACCAGACCCAACAGCTCAGCCGCATCAACCAAGTCAGAATGCTGATGCTCATGCTGCTTACACAAGACATGCTGTAGAAGCTTTGAAGGAAGATTTGCGTTCAGAATTTCAAGCGAAGAAAGATTTGGAATACCAACGGTTGAAACAACGAATTCAGGGACTTGAGTCTGAAAATGATAAGAAGTTGGCAGAGATCGCTCAACTAAAAGCTTATCACAAAAAGCGTGCCCAAGGAGAGAATATGTATCCAAACATACCAGCCAGACACACAGAGGGCATGTATTGGATTCCTACAGAACCAATACTACTTGAGGGTCATCTTGAGGTGTTGAAGATTCAGTTCTGGGATAATATCTTAATTACATCTCATGCGAATGGATTTTTAAATATTTGGGACATCAACACAGCTGAGTTAATTAGAACCCTAAAGGACCACACAGCCAAGGTAATCGCCTTCCAGTATGACGGAGTTGAACTGGTCTCCGGATCTTTTGATTCGACAATCAGACGTTGGAATGTTTCTGACGGCACCTGTTTGAATGTTATCCAAGCACACAAAGGTCAGGTTACATGCCTCCAATTCGACAGAAATATCTTAGTCTCGGGAGCATCGGACAGCACTATTCAAGTCTGGCAAATGGATATCGAACTTCGCAACATAAGAACTTTAAGAGGACACAAGTCAAGTGTTACGTGCCTTCGATTTGAACGCAACGTCTTGGTCTCGGCAGAATGGGGATGGATCTTTGTATGGGATCTCAACAAGGGACTAGTAACAAAGGCATTAAGAGATGAACAAGGTGGGATTCTTTGTTTAGACTTTGGAGATCAATATCTGCTCACAGGTGGACATGCTGGAGCTCTTACAATGTGGGATGTTGAAACAGGTGAATACGAAACACTTGAAGGACACACAGACGATATAAATCACATTCAGCTTGAGGGTTCCTATGCAGTCACATCTGGTGCTGATTGCACCATCAGAATGTGGAATTTAGTGAACTTCAAATCACTCGGTGTGTTCAACAACAGCTATCCTCATGAATGCAATTCATTTCAATTTATTGCCAACAGGTTTGCTGCTGCAGAACACAAGACTGTTAAGGTGTGGACCAAATAGAATAATAAACTCATCTATTAACAGTCCCCGCAATGTACTTTAGAAATAGAAATAAGAAAAACTCTGAAAGAAATAAAAGAAATTTAACCCTTCTCCGCGTTTTTATTGATTGCGAGACCCACCCTATCCCCCATGTGACCTACGTAGATGGTAGATTATGATATTTATCTTGGAGTGGGATGATGAAAGGGGTCATTTCCTGCAACATGTTGAACAGCCTGCGTGTTTCCTCTTTTCTTTTGTTGAATTTAGTTTGTTTACCGCCTCCACCTGACAAGGCGGCCAGGAGACATGTTGGTTGTTATTCATGTTGTTGTTTTTATATTTCCCTTTTTAGCATTCTTTAGCATTGCAGTGGTTTTAGTTAGACAATTCGCTAAGTTCTTGTACCTTTATTTTCTTCACTTTTTCGATTTCCCCAACAGACTGAAACTCAATAAGCAAGGTCAGAGTTGTTCTTCGTGATTCGATTAGTTTTAACTTTACTTCCCCTAAAGGCCCACCCGCAAATCGGTAGTTGGGTATGCCAGTGAGTTTGTGTCCAAATGGCAGCCCTGAGCCCTTCTGGGGCTGTGTTACAAGCACTGTCGATTGGTGTGAGGTATGTGTTGTAAGTCCTGCATTATTAGGTTGTGAGCAAGAGCTCAGTATTTAAACAACAACAGAGTAACTATGTAGTCATCTCATTCATTGCAGAATTTGCGAACACCATCTCAAGTCTGCTTATTACGATAATTGCATTGGTTGGTTGGTACCTGTCTCGAAGAGATCACGAGGTTGCTCATCAAATAGAGTACGGAATTGCGTACTCTGGCGTTGCATTTGTTGGAGTTGGAAGTGCTGCCTTCCATGCAACACTGAGAACAGGGCCGCAGTATTTAGATGAAGTACCAATGTTGATAGCCGCAGCTTGTTATATTTATATTCTGCTAAAAAATGAAGTTGACAGTTCCTTGAATCAGTGGCTTGCAATTGTCATTGTAACCATCCTGGGAGTGGCAATACTTTCCTATGTTGTCATGGATATATTCGTTGTATTCTTTCTCTCCTACTTCGTAAGCTGTACATTCTTAGTGCTTTATCCAATTGTGAGCACGAAACTGTTTAAAGATGCAAAGTATGCGGTTCCAAAGAAGATGTTCATGTTTGCCTCCTTAATGTACTTGACAGGTTTTGCTATGTGGCTGTGGGAACATTTCCGATGTCTCGAAAGTGTAACAATAGACGGAAAAGAGAGAATGCAAGCGTCTCCGTCACGAGGACCTGAAACAGCGATTGTCCCGTTTCACAGCTGTTGGCATATCGCAGCAGGATTGGGCAGCACTCTGTACATCGGATTTCTGGTCACACTCAAGTCTCTTGACCTTGGCGTGGCATCGAAGGTTCAGCTGTCATTGCTGTGCTGCATCCATGCTGCCAGTTCCGAAGAGGCTATAATCAGACTGCCAAGTGATGATGAACCAGACGAAGAACTGGTGGTTGTGGAGCCCATCGTTGACGATTCTTCTCTGGAGGCAGTTGTGAAATAAGATTTGTTCCTATGGTCCTGTACTACTAACTTCTTAGGTCTAACTTTCGTTTGAAAAAAAAAGGCTAATGGAGCAGAATTATCATTTTTTTATTTTCCAACAGCTTCCTCTTATGGAAAAAGTGCCACCACCTGGGATTGAACCAGGGACCTTCAGATCTTCAGTCTGACGCTCTCCCAACTGAGCTAAAGCGGCTCTGTTTGGATCTGAGATTTATTTATTATTTCTTTTTCTTTTCATAATAAGAAATCTGAAATTTTCTTGTTTCTTTTTGGTCAGCTCCGGCATTAGCTGTCCTTTCACGCATTCGCTGTGAACGGTTGGTTTTGAATAGAAAATACCATCCGTGGTTTGGAAGGTAGAAACCCTTGAAAATGGAAACTTTTTTTTGCCTTAACAGCCTGAACGGGGTTTTTCGTCGGGGTATTCCTCCCCGAATCTATCTGTTCTTGAATTTAAGACTGAGCCGTCTGACATTTGGGTTTCTTCTGCATCATTTACTGGCTCAGAAGTACCTCCCTTAACAAAATGATTGCTGCTCTTCTGACAGTTGCCGTTGGGTGGATCAACATCACTGTGTACCATGTGAATCCATATCACATGGGTTCGTGGCCTATTAATATGAATACTGCTAATGTTGAAGGTGACATCTTTTTCGATTTAAGATCTGCTATGGAGCCAATGGAATGTAGACAAGATCCGCAAAGTCGGGATTGTACGAACCCAGAAGTCACTGCGAATGATTTAGTTATCTCAAAACTTATTTTAAACGTCGATGAGACACAGTTTGGTACCTATGGGAAATGTAATATCTGTATCAACGGAACAGATCACCATGGAGACAATCACTGCGTGGATGGTACTTATGTGTGTGATTGCTCTGTTTTATACAACTCTACTCATGTAGAC
This sequence comes from Flectonema sp. DT1601, assembly GCA_964019425.1. Lineage (NCBI taxonomy): Eukaryota > Euglenozoa > Diplonemea > Diplonemida > Diplonemidae > Flectonema > Flectonema sp. DT1601. The sequence goes on along the minus strand of OZ025803.1, from coordinate 879,851 downwards.
TGTGGACCACAAGTCGGTGTTGTTAATCTTTCAGCTGTTCATCTCCCTCCCTGTGAAGAAGATGACCCGGAGTGGAGTTGTTGGCGTGTTGCTGTTGCTAACAAAACTGGTGGAATGTGGTACAGCACAACAAGTAAGGGATACTGTGGAAACCCAAATGCCACTGAGTGTACCTGGAGGGTAGCTGAAATCATAAAAGTTGTTAACAAAACTTGCAGCGATGATCACATTTATAAAACCGTTGAAAGTAAGAACGAGACTTGCTTCCATACATGTGGTCCCAGGAATGTGACATCTGATTGTTGGATAAGTTGTTTCTATAATACAATATTAGGACCTGATTCTGGTGTTCCTGGTGGTGTTATAACCGGATTACCACTTTCTGATTTAGTTGACATGTGGAACTTTCCATTCTCTGACGGCTCCTGCCCAGGGCTTCCACCTAAGAAGGGTCCATTTTACCCGCACGGTGATTTCAGCCTTAATTAGCCTGGACTGTAAAGGTGAGGGTTTGCTTTCTATTTTTATTATTATTATCACGGATTGGTTTAACTTTCGTAGAAACTCCTTCTGTGTGTTTGTTTCATGTGTTTGAGCACTTCTGTGGTACTCAAAAAGTTAAGTCCTGTCATCAGGATGACGATCATTCTGAATCTCTCTCGGGGTTACTTTACAATCGTGTGTAGTCTTGTTTATGATTAATTTATATTTGTGTTATTATTAATTAACTACTGTAACAGAGTGAAATGGATAAGGGTCCTTTCGAAGACACAGATACGGATGGTCCACAGGTGACTGATGACCCATTGCCGGCTGTTGATGAAAGTGCTGATTCACCGCAGGCACAAGAGTTTGAGGAGTTCCCGCCGTTAGAGGAAGGACCTCCACCTCGTCCTGTAGCTCAGATGCCGGATCCGTCAGTGGCTGAGCAGAGTCAGGTACCACAAGCAGTAATTCAACAACAAGATATTCTACCAGCTGGAGGTCAGCAGCAAGTCCCTCCCGCAGCTGTACAACAGCCGATTCCCCAACGAGCTCCTGAAATGCAGCAGCCGGATATGAGACCACCAACTCCAACTCAACCTTTTAGTGTAGTTGGTTTCACTGATGAACCTCGAGACACACAACCATTGGAGTCTATGGGTCGACCTCCTACTGTACCACTTGGTGCTGCATTCTCTTTTGATCAACAACCATTGACCTTCGCTAGATCTCATTCCGCCTCTTCAGGGATTGGTGGACAGCATGCTCCCCTTTGGGACACCGTTGAGAGAGAGTTACGTCAAAATACCCTGACAGACTTCTTAAGAAGGATGTTTGATACTCTAAATAATCACCAACGGATCATGATGGAAATAAAAGACGTCGCTATCAAGTGTTCGAATGAAATAAAAGGACTAAAGGACAGACAGACCGCCCTCGAAGATACGGTAAACGGTTTACAGACTGCCCAGCAGGTGACTGAAGTAGCTAAGGTAGCAGCTTCTGATGCAGTGTCTGATATTTCAAATCGTCTTGAGAGAGTTGAAGATGATATTGGAATGCAAAAGGAGGAGATCATTAGAATGGACAACACAGATCAAAATGATAGGCAATCACTTAGACAAATAGTCGACAGACTTGCTGCTATGCACAACAAATCAGTTCATCTTTCTGACCGTCGTGAATTATTAGCCAAACGTAGAACTGCCTGGCTCTTACGAGAAGACATTAGTATCCGACCACTACTATTGTTGGGACCGTTTTTTAGAAAATGGATTAAATCAGTTGAGCAACCAATGCGTCTTATCCGTCAGAAATATCTGACTTTAGCAGTTAATTTTACCAAATGCAAACAATTTAATCGCAAAGAACGTCAGCTGCGATTCATGCATACCAAAAACACACCACTCTTGAGTCTGTATTGGGGTAAAATGATTAGATTTTTAAAACTGATTGAAGAAGAGAGAGAAGAGCTTGTAAAGGTTGCGAAAATGATTGAGGAAATTGGACGTAAAAACATCCTTGAGAGATACCTGAAGAAACTAATGGGAAAGAGGAACATTCGAGTTCAAATGAAAAAGAAAGCGGAAATATGCGAAATAAGAGACCAACAGTTTCAACGAGCACTCCTAGGGTCATACTTTGCAAAGCTATCAGCCTATAAGCAGTGGGAACAGCATAAGAGGAGACAGATTAAGCAATCTGAGGATCTCCGTGACAGATCATTCGCGATTATAAGAAGAAAATACATGTCTAAATGGGCTAGAGTAATAGCTATGATCAGACGAGGTTTAGAACGGGAAGCAATATCCAGAGCTTTACTCACAAAGAATGCTCAGTTAGTCAGACGAGACTTCTATGCAACTCTTTACAGATATAGAGAACTACGTAGGTCTGTAAGAGATAAAGAGGAACAAGATCTGAGAACTGCTGAGCTACATCGAAGAAATGATAACCTTGGTACACAAATAGACGTGGGGCTTAAGACTCTTTCAAATACTAACTCTGTTTTGAATAAGTTAGTAGACAGACTAATTGCTGTTGATCAGCAACTCGATACCTTAGAAAAAGATAAAGTATCAAGGAGAGAACTCAGCTTTATTACTGATCCAGGTAGACATCCTGAAATTGAAGAACCTCCACCACCATCACCGAGAAGGATGACAAGTAGAGATCCACGAACAAGTGTTAGCCCTCCAATGGATCCAGGTACTGTAGGGCAGTACATGCCTTCTGTTTTAGAATCGGGTGAACGACAGAGACGACTCGAAGAGGAAATGGAATTAGAAAGAGCTGAAGAAGCCAGACATGCTGTCGAACTAGAACAACGAACGGCAGAATTAAATAGCATCGCAAGAAACATTGGTTCCATGATGGCAGATACTCGCCAGCAACAACAACAACACCAACACCACCAACCTCCTCCTAATATTGCTATGCCTCCGCAACGTCCGCTAATGGGTGGAATTAATCATAACTTAGTAACCCCTCCAATGCAACGACAATCAACTATCGGAACACCCAGCACTGAGGTATGGATTCTTATTTATTTAATACGTGTGGTCTTCTTTGTGTCTTTTCACACTAAAAACATACAAACAGGTGTCTGGTATGGATGACTTAGCTCAGCAACTTACCCAAGAATTTAACAGGGAACTTCAGAGTCAAAAAGCAAGCTATCGTAATATTAAGGAATTGACTGCTGGAAGGTTTCTTTAGGTGCTGTGTTGGCGATTCTTGTTTGCAAGTTTGAAAAAAAAAAAAAAAAAAAAAAAGATAGATTCCAGTGCATTATTTTAACAGACTTTTCCCTGCGCTATTAGATGTATTTTTTCCCCCTCTTCATACCTGTCCCTTTTTTTTTCAGAATAGAACCACCCCTTTAGTTAGATAAATTAAGCTTTTGGAAAAAAATGAGAAAGTTTTTTTTATTGTTATTATAGATATTAAAAAAAGTTGTTTGGTATTTTTCCCTCGCTCCCGTTTTTTTTGTTTCCCCCTTGCCCACGATACGGACAGCAGCTTGTCTACACGCGTCTAATGTGTACAGTAGCTTACTTGAGCTTTCTTCATGGTTTCTTTCAGCATTATATATTATTTGCTTTTCCCCCCTTCCCCAATTGTCTCCCCTTGTCCCTTACCTTTTTTCCCCCTTCTGCTTGTTAGTTAAGCTTGTTGACAACTCGGAGTCAAGTACAGTAGTGTTAGAAGTATTAATATAGACTTCGTTTAACAGTTGTTATGCTTCTGATAGTGAGAGAGAGAAGTATGTTCTTTTTTAAAAAAATAGATTCCATAGCGTCACCCCCCAATACAGTAATTAACTTAACTAAGAATGTCGGTGATACGAAAACGAAAGCTTTGTGACTTGAAGGAACCACTCGACAATGACATTCACAAATTAATAACCCGAGTTGCGACTAGTGACGACGTTCCTGCATCGATCGATGATGTTCGAGTCTCGCTGAGGGAAAGAATTGCACCTGAGAAGATGGAAGAGACGATGATACTTGTTGAGCAAACCATTATAAAATGTGTTAAATACATTCCTCACAAAGTTCACGTCTACGCTACGCTACTGAGGCAGCTCGGTGAAGACAACAAAGTCCTAGCAGACAAGGTTTTAGACAGCTGTGTTGAAGACTTTAAGGTCGCAATGAAAGGAGGTAAGATCATACAATCGAAGAACTTTTTGCGTCTATTCGGTTGGCTCATTAGATCTGAAACCTTGAACAGTATGGACACTTCCTTTACGACAATACTTTGTAAGTTAAATGATGATTTACGAACATCACATAAAGATACTATTGCTTATCTTATTATATCAACACTGCCATGGTTTCCATTGTCAACGGCTAAGATATGTCTTCCGTTTTTGAATGATTACTTTTCGAGTCGTCAGAGAACACAGAGTGTGGCGGTAGTGAGACCTGTTCATGTTCAACAGTTCAATTTTATTCAGAATTCTTCAACAAAAGTAGAGGATGAACCAGACCTACTGGAACTGATGTTCAAAGAGCTTGAGAGTTGTCTAGACCAGCAACTCTTTGATTCCCAGTGCGAACTTCTAACAGAGACTGACGGTTCTGCTGATCGCCTGCTATCATGGAAGGCACCAGATATTAATATATCGATTAATTTACCGGTGTCAATCTTGCACCCAGTCTTGCCTTCAGCGATGCATTTATTTCATCCTCTTGATGAAAATAAAAACCCAATTTATAATCCTTCTGGAGAGAGTTGTAATTTATTTAATCTCGCTGATGAGATTATATTTATTGAAAGGGAAGCCACCAGTCATATGAACAGATTAATAATTAGAGATCTTACACATGATGTAATTCAATGTTACAGTGCTGATGTTTCTCAATTAGCTACTGTTTTATCTGAAGGGTTACCTTCTCCAAAAAGTTTTACTAAAATGTCACAGGCTTTTGTTGTTGTTGATGCTGTGTTTGGATCTGTTTTTGCGCTTCCTATCTCATGCATTCCATTAGCTGGTTACAGTGCGATATTGCATTCGTTGGTAACGCCGGATGGATCACCTTTTGCACTTCCTGTAGTGGAGGCATTTGATTCAATGTTAGAATTAATACCTCTTCTTGATCCTGAAGTCACTTCTCGTTTTTTAGAATTATTTTCTAATCATCTTTCAATGTTTAATTTCAGATGGACCATGTGGGATACTGTCAATCAGGCTGATCAAGACTTCCGTACTGGAACTACTAAAAAATTATTTAACTTGGAACTCATGCATCACCTAACTCGAACATCATCTCGTAAGCATCTAACTTCTTATATTCCCGCTGATGTTGATAAGGCGAAGGTATTAATGGAATCAGAGAGTGGTATGTTGTTGTTTTTATTATTATTATTTATGATGCCATCATTCTTAAACATACCAACCATCACAGTCATTCGATACAAATTTAAAAGTCCAGACATTCCATTCAAAGAGCAGGCGGATGCCATACTCCGACTACTACGAGTAAAGAATGAATCGACGTCACCCAACCTCTCAGAAGCAGAGGTTGAAGAAATTGTAAAAACTGTAAAAGGGATCGATGGAGCAACAGAACACGACTACTGCGATATAATGATGAATTGTATTTTATTTTTTGGATCTGAAGGAGTTGCTTATGAGAGATACCAACTAGTGAAGTACTCAGATGTCCTAAAGCAACTCGTCTCAAGTGACGATAAACACTTCTTCGTTACTGTGACTAGTCAGTTCTGGGAGAACTCACCACATCGTATGGTGACGTCTGTAAAGTCATTGCTGCAGTTAGAAATCATAACCCCTCTTCATGTTGTTAATTGGTTGCTTACTGATGAAATTGTTATGGTTTGTTGTTTTTTCATTTTATTATATTGTTCAAACTGGGTTTCTCAGAAATAATAAAAACCCCCCAAACAGGTTTATGAACGGTACTTCTTGTGGGAAGTAGTGACCGCAGCTCTTGACTTCACAGTCTTGAAAATGAAAAGACTCTACGAGGACTTAATTGATCTTGAAGGTGCTTCCGCAGAACTTTCACAACTCCCAGATGAGAATCTCGCAAAGAAAGCAGGAAGACAAATCCAAAGAAAGATGAACAAAATAAAAGCAACCATCAACGACGTATGCATGCCTGACTTTAGAGGTGCTATAAAAGGATTGTTTAGGGGACTCACTACGAAGATAAAAGGTGTGTACAGTACTGACCTTGTTAATATAACTCTGGGAGCAATAAATAAAACAAAACTAATCAAACAGAACACTACAAGGATGCTCCTACACTACTACAGAGAACTGACACTGAACAAGATCACAGAAGAATGTCTGCTAGGAACTATTTATGGTGTCGTGCGACTCTTGGTCATTTCAATGCCATAGGCCGTAGATATCTTCCATTCTTTCTTCCATTTATTGATGATCTTCATGAAGAAGTCTTTCGTATGTCAATAGCTCCTGAGGTACTCATAAATATATTCGCCTCTTGGAGGCTGCTCCGAGGAACGCAAGTTTTCAGTTCTCAGGTATGCCAACATTCTTCTTAAGTTGAATAAAGATTTGTGATCAACACATCAAACATAACCACAACAGGGTATTACTGCTGTCCTTAACCAAGAAGATGAATTACACCAAGAAGTTGCTCGTAGGATGTCATTTAGTGTTAATGAACAAGAATCAAACAACATCTTTGATCGCATTGACAAAGGATTAGTTGAGGAATCGGATCTTTATGAGAATGATGGAGGAGAGCACCTTGATTAGGAAAAAGAGAAGTAATAATATCAACGACATTGGATTTGCTCCATAGATAAGAAGTGTATTTGTTTCTTCATTTGCGCTCTGCATAGCTGAGAGCTAATTTACATAAAACCTAATTATCTTTATCGACTCTTAATATATCATCTCTCTCTTAACAGATGAAGTAATGATGTGAACAACAACCAAAACTTCACAGTCGTCGACAGTTTGATTGAAGAGAGTAGTTTGGGAAGTGATTATTTTAATTAATTTTGAAAAGAAGATAAAATCATTTGATTTCCTTTATAAGAACTACATATAGAAAATGAAGAAGCTTTTTCAACATGCTGAGAAGGTGTTAGGTGTCGACTTAGATGGTGATGGTCACGTCGGTAAGCCTGGTGCAGGAAGAGGATACTCACAGCCAGCAGCTCACCAACAACACCATCAACACCAACCGCAACAACAGCACTACCAACAGCCGCCACCTCAGGCATACCAGCAACAAGCTCCAGTTGGTGGTGGTGCTCCTGGTTCTGGTAACAGGAAAGCACTTCTTATTGGTATCAACTACTACGGTCAACAGGGTCAACTTAGTGGATGCATCAATGACGTAAAGACAATGCAACAGGTACTCCGTAGAGTTGGATACGCGCAGGGTAGCTATCAGGAAGTTATTCTCTGTGATGACCGAAGCTTTCCAGGAGCAAAGAGTCCTACCAAGCAGGAGATTATAAATGCGATGACTTGGCTTGCATCTAACAACAGACCAGGTGACACACTGTTCTTCCACTACTCTGGTCACGGAGGACAAGTAAAAGATTTGGACGGTGATGAGGGAGATGGTTTTGATGAGACTCTTATCCCTGTTGACTTTAGAAAGGCTGGTCAAATTACTGACGATGTTATCTTCGATATTCTTGTTGCTCGTCTTCCTGCTGGAGTTCGTATGACTGCAGTGATGGACTGCTGCCACTCTGGAACAGCAATGGACCTGCCATTCAGTTTTAAAGCCACCCAGCAAGGTCTTGCTCTAGACCCATCAAAGATGGCTATGTCCTACTTCACTGGAGGTAAGAAGAAGAAACAAGAATTGATGATGCAGATGCTTGGTGCCGTTGGCGGTGGAGGAGGTGGCCTTGGAGCACTTCTCGGTGGTGGAAAGCCTAAGGAAGACAAGAAGAAGCATTCTCACGCAGATGTTGTTATGTTCTCCGGGTGTTCTGACAGTCAGACATCTGCTGACGTTGGTAACGTTGGACAGTTTAACCTGCCTTCTGGTGCAGGTCCAGGTGGTGCTGGTGGAGCCTGTACTAACGCCCTTGCATCAATATTGTTAAAAACTCAAGGGCTCACTTTTGTTCAACTGCTTGACGGTATGCGTCAGGATTTGAAGCGCAAGGGATTTAAGCAGGTTCCCCAACTGTCGTCGAGCAAACCTGTTGATTTGAGTGGGAAATTCAGCTTTTTTGGTCCACTGCAACCTTCAAGAATCGCACCGGTACAGAACCAGTACAACCCACACCATCAGCCCCCTCCACACGGACAATATCCACCTCAGCACGCACCAGGACATCATGCTCCTCCTGCTCATGGTGCACCTCAAGCATACGCTGCTCCATCGAACCCGTATGCGCAGGCTGGACCACCACCTGGAGTGAACCCATACGCTGCGAGTACTAACCCGTACGCAGGACAGCAACCTGGTGGAGCACCTCCACCGGGTTCTAACCCGTACGTCTAAGCTGATAGGTTGAGGGGGAAAAAAAAGAGGAACGTTTTTTTAAAAAAAAGGAATAATATAATTGAGAAAGAACAACAAAGGGAACCAACCCACCAACCCCCCCTCTCGAATGGTCCCAATAGAACTATTTGACAAGATTGACTTTATATCTTTCTTTGTGCTGGTGAAGATGGTGTGCTGCATGTATTCATGATAATCGTGTGACTGTGAAACTCCTGACACCTGCCGCAAACCTGTCCTCGTCATCGCAGCTCATTCGGTCTTTCTTTAGAGATGTCACATTCTGTCTGTTGGTTAATACTTCCTTGGAGGTGGTTAAGACCTGCAGGAACTTATTCAGTAGACTTTTTGTGTTGAAATTATTCTATGGAAATAGATAGCAAATAGTATTGTAGAGAAAGGATCGCCGCTGCGTTTCGATTGCCTTCCTTTCTTTGTATTTACATGTGGGCAGTTGCTGACTGTCATCACCAGCTTTTTCGTTTTAATTTTTTTTACTCAATTTTTTCCTCATTTTTGTGGGCCTGGTTAGTTTCAATACAGTTCCCCGTCCTCTCAGTTAGTGCCACCCTCCCACATCGTCGTCATGGCCAATAAAAAATAGTATTGTCAGCTACTTCTGTGTGTTCAAAACCTAAAGCTTTTATTTTGATATAAAACGTTAATTGTTATGTCTTTCACAGCTGGTAGTTGGATGTGACCAAAATGTTTCAACTTTATGCTTCTTTTTTTCAATTTCAAAAAAACAGTAAAAAAAAAAAAAAAAAAAAATTGTCCTTTTTCAAAGTCGAAAAGAAGCCCAGCTCACTAGGCTCGCTGGATGTGTCTTTCTCCCATGTAGAGATGGAGGTAGTGATTTTTTGGTATCTTTCTTTTATTTTGTTTTCCACACCCCCTTCCCTTTTCATCGATCAATGGTATTTGGTTCACTCACTGTTTTTGCCATTCCCCGTTCCGTAGTTTTTTTATTTCTTTCTTTCTTTCTCATCTTCTCTCTCTTTTTTAAGTGAGCATTTTCTTTTTGTTTTTTCTTCTTTAGGCGTCTGAATTCGGGAATTCTAACGGTAGGTGAATACCGAGACGCGTTCTCTTCGATTAAACTGTAGGCTTGAGCATCTTTTTATCTCACGACCACCGCTTTTTATTGAAGCGTAATAAATGTTGTGGGATGGTTGTCTATGTTCGTAAGTATACTTAAAGAAAGGGAACAAAAAAGAGTTGAATGTCAAAAAAAAAGAAAAATCGAAGAGAGCGAAGAAAAAAAGAAAAAAGATAAAAAAAAAAACCAAAAAACAACACTATACGCTTACAAACGCAAACGTGAAGCGGTGTCATGTGACGGACTTGAGTTTCTTAGCTAATTATTAATTCAACACTCAGGTATCAAGGGACCTACTTCATAAAAGATGTCGTCTCCACTCTACGGTGGTCTGTCGTATTTAGTGATGCATATTGCAACTCCAAAGGTTTGTTTGTCTGACTCATTAGGGTGGTTGTTTTTCGTTTTGTACAAAAAATAAAAAAATAAAATAATACAGGCGTTCAAGGGTCTTCATGTTGCCGCAGCAGCCCAACGTGTTGAGGCTATGTCTCGTAACATGCAGGCTGTGAAGCAAAACAAGGTTGATCTTGCAAACTTGTTGGCGCTTCCTGTGTATGATCCAGCTCATCCATACTACATGGAGCACGCGTGGGAGTCATACTTTAAACAGGAACAAGCTCCAGAAGCTAAGAGCACGAAGGGAGAGCTTAGAAAGTTAGAGTCCTTGACTTTGAGAGCAGGTACCACTGCTGAACAGAGTGGTCTTCTCTCTGATGACTCATGGAGTGAGTGGTTCTGGGCCGTTAGAACTGCTGTCAGAAGATTACCAAACGACCAGTTGGTTTGGAGAGCAAACAGAATCTCAACATCTCACTTGCTTGAATGCTCAGGTGGATATGGACATTTACCTGAGAAGTACTGGGTTCACCCATCTGATGATGTTGGCTACCTCACTGGATACGTTAAGATGGTTTCCGATGAAGCCGAAGAAAAGTGGGGATTCATGAGCGGTGAGAAGACACCTTGGTAAATCTCCTTTCTGTTTCTAAACTACTTTATTCTTTTTATTGTTGTCTTTGATACGTACTACAGACTATCTAGGGTACATTGCTTACCCCTTCCTAGAGGCTACAAGAGATAAAAGCTCACTCTTGTTGTCTAGGTAGCTGCGCAAAGTTTGTGCCGTTGGTCTGCAATTTAGGTGGTCAGAACTTCTTGTTCCAAAGTTCTTGGGGGAAAAAAAAAAAAATAGAAAGGAAAAAAAATCCGAAATTTATTATTATATTTTTTCCGTCATGTACTGTCCGAAAAGAGACGCAAAAAAAAAAAAAAAAAAAAAAAAAAGAGTTTTCTTTTGGTTTTTAGTAGTGTTGAGGCCTTTTTTTCGGGACCTTTTTTTCTTTTATCTATTTTTTTTGTTATATTTCTTACATGGTCCTCATTGGGGGAAGGGTATGATATTATTATTTTTCATTCTTTTTTTTTTTTTTCTTTTTTTTCTTGGGCTTTCTTTTTATTTATTCTTCACAATCCCCTCCATCCCCCCTAGTGGTTTTCAGCATCTGGAATTTGTATCAGAATTTCCATAAAACGGAGTATTGACACGCGTTATAATATTTCTTTTCGCAGAGGGTATGCAGACAAAAAGCAAATAATTGAATGCAAATTACAGTTCTGACACTTCTTAACATTTTTTATACAGCAGATGACACTTCAAGATGCCACTTTATTGGATGGGATTAGTAAAGGGGCAAGCCGTTGAGGGATGCGATGAGCCCCGCAGTGTTGCCAGCTTTGATGATGGTAAAGAGAGAAGAGTACAGTGTTTATATAAAGGATGTAGACAGACATTCAGAACAATGCGATTTCTAAAACTACACATGGGACAGCATCGACAAGCTAAAGATAAGACACCAACTGAGGGAGAGGAATTTCGGTATGTAGGAAGTCCGAAGAAAAAGAAACGAGAGGATCCAAGTCCCACTGGAGCCCAATACCAGGCAATGACTTTGTTATCAGCAGCCTGGAAGATGCACACCTTTCCACTTCATCCATTTTGCTATGTGTGTGGTATGTCAGTAGCTGGGTACTACGATGACCACGTATACAGTTGTAAGGCTTCAATGATTCGATCGTTGAAAAGATCATTTCTACCTCCTGATAAATATCTACCCCGCCCACCTTCCATTACAATGGATGACGATCTGACTGCTTACAACATGGCTGCGTTAACTTCTTCAAAGAAAGCTCATATCACTTGTAAGAAATGTAATCGAAAGTTTACTGCTCGTATCAAAGAAGGATGTACTCACTCTGAATTTCATGTACATGAGTTGCAGTGTAAACAAAATGTTGTTTTTGATGAGGAGCTACAGAGAGCGCAGGAACATCTTAAGCGTCGCAAAGATTATATTAGAAAAGCGAACGCTGGGACTCTTCACCGTTCAAAGGAATCACCCAAGTCAACTACGCGATGTAATGGATCTCACACTGAAAGAGAGGAAATTAATCGAACTACTTCTGATGAAGCAGATGATGACGAAGAGGAAGAAGAAGAAGACGAGTACTACGACAATGAATTAGTTCTCGAAGAGATCCACGAGTTAGAAGAAGAATACGACGAAGATGAAGATGAAGAAGAAATCTTCTAATCAGAGCATATCGTGAGGAGCGTGCAAGATGATCTGTAGATTGCGAAATATATATTGTTGGAATACCAACAACAACCAAACAAAGTGTTAAGGTGTAATTGCTCGCCTCAAAGCCATTATATTTCTGTACGGATTTTTACCGAAAGGGAATGCATGAACACAGCAAGCGGGGACAGGACAATTACCCCGAAAAGCTGTACTCTTTGCAGCGTAAACGATGAGAACAAACAAAAAAAGGAAAACACGAAAAAAGAAAAAAGAAAAAAAAAAAAAACCAGTGAACCTGTTGTATACATTATTTACCTCCGCCTCCCATTTAACGAGAAGAGATAATAAAATATCAACACCAGCTTCAGATACTCCTGTACAATATATACTAGACTACCAAGAAATAACTTAACGAAAAACACAACGGGAAAAAAAGCCGCACAACTATTGTGTTCCGTTTCCGTTTCCATTTATAGTGACGGCTTCTTGTTTGTGAAATCTGTGTTTTTTTTTGTGTTTGATTGGATTTTGATTATATAAATTTAGAACAGCACAGCCCATGTTCATGTGTGGATGGGTATTGTCTTGTAGGATATGAAATGTTTTGGTTTTTATTTTTTTGATAGACTTGTAAATTTAATTATTTAAAACCCCCAAACAGAACAAACGATGATTGCCCTCTCAATCATCGCTTCCATACTTTGCAGAGGAATCGTTAGCGATGGAAATGCTGTTCTACCAAATGCTGTTCTGCATGGATACGTCAGAGAAGAGAGAGGTGTATTTCATGGAATTCAATACGCAACAGCTGCTCGATTTCAGGAGCCTCATCTAAAGCAACCCAAAGGTCAGATTAATGCAACCGTCAGAGGTGCAAGTTGTTGGCAACCTGGATCGAAAGGTACGAATGTGGGCAAAGGATGGGAAACAATTCAAATACCAAACTCGAGTGAGGACTGTCACTTCCTTTCGATATACACACCCTTGATAAAAAAAGGCAGCGTGAAAAAGTTTCCTGTACTCGTATACATGCATGCCGGGGAATTCATGTACGGATCGAGCAATGATGAGGAATCGAACTTCCCATATTTTTCAAAATCTGTGGTGTTGGTAACACCCAACTACAGACTTGGATTATTTGGTTTTTCATATGGCAAGAAAGTAGGAAACGGTAACATGGGTATGCAAGATCAACGAGAAGCCCTCCGATGGGTTCAGCAACACATTACATACTTTAACGGAGACCCATCTAAAGTAACAATAATGGGAGAGTCATCTGGAGGTACATCTGTTGGTTTCCATTTAGTTAATAAGAAATCTTGGAATTTATTTTCCAGGGCGATTGGAGAGTCCCCGGGTCTCACGCAGGTCAAATCCGACGTTCATGCGAAGCTGAACACGGAGTTTGTCGCAACATCACTCTCACTGAAACACCCGAAGATTTGTCCAACTCGCAAATCATTCTACAAAAGTATCCATTTCAGGGAACTAGTCGACATTACATTCCGAGTGGGTGATATTAAACCGAACTTTAAGTCAGCTAAACGAGCGTGTTCTGAATCAGACGACTGTCCGGGAATAATTGAACGTGATGGGAAGTTTTCTCTCATCCGAAAACCAAATATTGCAGCTGGTGCCTTTAGTATAAAAGGACATCTATCTGATACAGTTCACTTGAAATGGATAGTAGGAAGACAACTACAGCGGTGCTTAAAAAAAGCACCTGCTTTAAGCATCACTATAGCGATGCAACAGTATTTACCATTTCCTGATTCCTTTATTACTGATGGGTTTGCTCCAGTTGTGTCTACTAGTCCTGGTCACCCGGAATTGAAGAAATCTATCCTTGAGTTATTTGCAGCCGGTGAAATAGCGCCCAACACTGACGTTCTAATGGGTTCGAACTTGGACGAAGCTTCCATTATGATGGGTTTGTTGCCTGATATCCCGTGTAATTCTTCTTATGATTTCTTTAAAAATTGGGTTTCTGATGTTTACGGAGCTGAATCCCCAGCTATCTCAAAACTGTATGGAAAGCTCACGCTTCCAATCCCCCCTTGTCGTGATGAAACTACAGGTGCTGTGGTTCAAGGACAATGGAGGGCTGCAGCAATGCGCACAGCAGGCGATCAAGCTATTCTCTGCCCCTTAAAGGGAGCTCTTTTAAAGTCTGCTGAAATTGGGAATCGAGCCTACCAATACTACTTTATGAAATCTCCTGATTACAGTCTGAATTATAATATCACAGGGAATGTGAAGGGTGCTTTTCATGGAGCAGAAGTACCGTTTGTGTTCGGCTATGAGAAGGAATTAAAAACAAAAGTTGATAGAAAGTTAAGTAAAGTAATTGGATGTTATTGGAATAGTTTTATTCACACTGGTGATCCAAGTCATAATGACTTTTGTCCAGAAACTCTAAGTAATCCGAAATGGTTATCCTACAGTCATGATGGTTCAGATCCATGTGCGATACTTGGTCGAGGTGAATGTTCTATAGAAGCTGGTATTCAGTCACAGCAGTGTTCAGCCTTGTCAGCGATGCCGAAACGCACAATTCGAATACCACCAATCGTTGATGAAAAGCCAAAAATTAGAAGAAACAGTTCATTCGATCCAACAAGGGCTTCTGTACTATACACCAGTTTGATATTCATCATTATAATCGTTGGTTACTTTGGGTATAGACATTTCTTCAAATTATCACCGAAGGGACCAGATGAGGCATAGTTTTTTTATTTAATAGGAATAAGACCCCGTTTAAACTAAAAGCAAACACTCGAATCAAAACCGGTCCAGACTTACTTTGGTTTTATCATCTACTAAATAAAGAAAATAAAATAAAATCTTTTTTATATTATATTCATCCGTGAGACAAATGTTTAACTTTACTCCGAATTTCCTCTTGGAAGCGAGAATACGTTCTTGATTAGTTTTTGTTGTTGTTTTGTTATTAAGCCCCTTTTTTTTTTTGCTTTCTTTTTTTTTCTGTTCCGATTTATTTTTCTAAAAAAAATGTGTATTCTCATCTTTGCAAATCGGGTGACATAGCCAACTCATCATATTATTATAGTTAAGCTGGTTGATAAATACACCAAGCACCAACTATAGCAAGATGAAGTTAACTTTTTTGCCTCTTTTAGTTTTGCTGTATCAGTACACGATTATCTTTTTATCAAAATTTCCACTTATTTAAAAACGGCCTATTTTTTTACATTCCGACTTTAAATTGCTCAAATCAAGTTTACTTCCCCTTATACATTGATTTACTTTTTTTTTTTTTTTTTTTTTTTTTTTTGAATGCAAAATGTTTTTTTTCAGTTAAGTGAGCGATATTACTTGTTGTTTCTCTTTTTGACTAAAATACGAAAAAAAAAAAAAAAAAAAAAAAAATTCTGTTCACTTGTGGTGTCTACTTATAAAAATTATTTCATCAAGTTCACATGGCAGATGACGATGATATTCTTATGGTCAGTCCTGACCAGCAAATTGAGTATTTAAAACAGAGATTTGACGGTCACCGAAACAAAGTAGGAAGCAGTCAGAAAGTGAATTCAAACTACGGAAAAATAATGAGCACATTGCAGGGTGGGGGGTGTGCATCAGATAAAATAGAAAGCTCTGGCAGTGGTGATGATAAAAAGGTAGTTGAGAACCAAATATCAACGACGACGACAACTACCTCAGGGAAGAAAAAAAAACGAAAGAAGAGAGACAAGGCTCCTCCAGCAACCAGAGCAGAGATGATGCAAACAGCAGATGCAGTTCGTAGAGACTGGGAACGACTCGGGTCAGCTCCACCTACAGATCGACAAAAACTTTTCGGAGATAATATCGGCAGCACTATTTCTAATCTTAAACAGGAAGTAGCTCTTCTAAAAGAACAGCTTGCTGGGTCTGTCGCAACACCAGAAGTTCGAAATTTACGAAAAGAAGTTGACACACTCCGACAACGACTTACAAATCAACAAGCAGTTATCAAAGGACTTAAAGATCGATTAGATGCTGACGTGTCATCTGTGTTTGTACTTCAGGACTACAGAGCAAGTTGTGGATATGCGATACCTAAGTCACCAGTACAACCTGCAGTCCATATATCAATTGCTTACGTCTCATTATCAACTCCTGATCAAGTAACTGTTTGTTCTAATGAACTCCAAACTATTTCAATACGACTCCAAGTCAATGCCGAGGAGTACGGAGGTTGTCAAGTATCTCGATTCGCTTGGGCATTCCCAGAGGCGACATTATCAAAGATTCCTGAGAAGGCTTTTTGGTGGGCACTTCAATCAACAGTTAACCTTCAACAGATTCCTACAGCTATTAAACCAACTATTGGTATTCAACAAGGAAATCCTATTAGAGAATCTTGTCCTCTTACTGGTAGTGATTTATTCTATGGAGAGCCTTGTAGTCAGGCAGTCAAGTTTGCGACAACTGGAGAAACAAATGAAATCATTACTGGTGTGTGTTTCTTTACGTCGACTTGCTTTTGCTATATTTCTTTATTTCGTATTTATACAAACATCGCACAACAGGTTGTCCTGCTGATCTGACTATACGAGAACTGGATGACATTAAAAGGAGAATTGGACTCATTCATCTGGAATGTCGTTTCGATTCAAAGATGGTTGACTCCTGTTATCGAATAATGTTATTATCTGAGAACGATAAAAAATCGAATTGTTTGATACGAAAACGAGTTTCTCTAGAAGACCCTGTTGGCATGCCGACAACATGGACCCCTCCAGAGATTAACAACTCAACGTCATGGCCACCTAATGGTAATGTTACTATTGTCACAGTTATGATTGAAAGGTTTGTTTTTTTCGAAACAAAAGAAAAAACATTGTTCTTAAGAAATAATAATAAATATAACGCAACGCAACGCAACGCAACGCAACGCAACGCAACGCAACGCAACGCAACGCAACGCAACGCAACGCAACGCAACGCAACGCAACGCAACGCAACGCAACGCAACGCAACACAGATATCAGTCTATTGTAGTGTGGGATAAAGTAGAGGCACACGCTGCTTTGAAAAAAGTTAAAAATGAAGTCCGACGTCTTTTAAAAGAAACTGTCGGATACGAATCTCGGATCGGACCTGATTACGTGATGACCATCGTGTATCACGATCCGACAGCAGCTATTGAATTCTCTTTAAAATTACAACAAACGATAGCGTACTGTGAATGGAGTAGTGCCTTGTTATCATTTCCAGCAGCTGCTTGTATTACTTTAGGTGTGTGACATGTTGCTGTTGAATTTCCTTTATAAGAAGAGAAGGATTATATTAGTCTAAAACACAATCAGGTGGTACAGTAATCTTAAGAGGACCTCGACTATCAATTGGTATTCACAGCACAATGAAAGGTTCACAATTAGCAATTAGAGTTGATGCTTTTACTAAAAGACAACACTACCACTCTCCTGACTGTCAGTTATCTGTGGCCGCTGCAGCAGCAGCAATCGGTGGTGAAATTGTTGCAACTGAAGCTACAGTCAAAATGTTTGAGAGTCGAGGACTGCTGAGTGGAGTGAAATTCGCTCCCTGCAGAACAATTAGTTTATCGTCGACTGATCCAGAACATCATTGTTTTATTGTTTATAACTCATCTCTACAACATAGACTTGCTTTTATTGGAAGAGGTGTTGGAAGAGATACCGGAAGTACGGAGAAGTCATCAAAACTACAACGGTTACTTGACATCACAAATACGAAATGTTCAGATCTTCAAAACCAAATACAAACACAACAAACTTCACTCAATGAAGCTAATTGTTTAATTTCTAAAATGACGGAACCTATGAAACCTATTCCTCGCAAGTCCTTCTCAAACCCTGACAGAAGACCAATGTTAGACGCGAAGTTATATCGTTCTTTTATTGAATCAAATTATTCTCTTAAAGCTATTCCAATACCACGTTGGTCAACTATCGTCATCTGTGATGTTCCTTCTCAAGACGACCTTCTTCGAAAGTGTGGAAACAATTATCTTTCCGCTCTCTCAATAACACATGACTGTATTATATCAAATCTATTCAGTCACATGGGATATGTTTCTTCGTCAAGAAAGGGAACTTATGTAGTTTTGTTTAATGAAGTGGAACGTGCCGTCAAATGGGCTGTCAAAGGTTTGCATTTCTTGCCAACCTTGGGAAGAAGAAGAAAAAAAAGAATAAACAATAAATAACACAAAACAGTTCAAGAAGACTTATTAAATATAACAACATGGCCAGATGAGATTGACAAGCACGAGGCAAGTCAAAAAGATGATGAAGGGCAGCTTAGAGGACTGCGGGTTGCGATTGGAATTCACACGGCTTTTGATTCTGTGGTAGGTGAGATAGACCCAACAACATCAAAAACAGTACTGGTAGGCCCAGTAGTGAATATAGCATCACTTATACAAAGGAAGAGTATTGGTGGTGAGATATTAGTTAGTAAAGAAGTAGTTGATAGAATACCTCTTAATCTGTATCACATTGATGATTTCGGATACGTTGACGTCAAGGGACCAGTTCAACGAAGTACATCACTATTCAACTCTTTATCATCTAATAAGAATGGGTTTCATCCGATATCTGTTTCAAGAATTACTTCTAAAGAACATTCTCGAAGACGAATTCATCTTCAGCGACCTCCTTCGAATACCACAACTCCTACTTCTCTTCAAAAGATCAGTTCTGACGCAGTCATCTGCTGTGCTAGAATATTTAATAGAAATTGTTTGAGAGATCAACTGAGAGATAATCCTGACTCAGTTCACCTTCATCGTCTGTTTAATAATTATGCAAAACTAGCTGAAGATCTGGCTAGTCAGTATAATGGATACGCTGCTCAACGACTTCCAGACTTGCATGCAATATCTGATGGTGCGGCATCTGCAGTTTATATATTTCCAGGATCGGTGCAGGCTGTTCAGTGGTCGTTGCATATGCAAATTGAAAGTATGGGACTCGAACTTGCGCCTTCTTTGGAGTCTGCGGAGGATTTGTCTCCGATCTCATCATCTGATGAAAATAGTGAATATCTTTTTAGAGGAATCCGTCTCTGTATCGGACTGTACCCTTCACCAGCAGTAGCTCAGCATCATGACCTGACTCCATTTTCATCTGGATTGGTTTCTAATTTATCAGGTAAGTACACTAGTATGCTATTATGTGCAGCAGCAGCTCCTGGTGAGGTACTCATCCCTCACCGTGTGTTAACCGACTCGACAGTTACAGAACTGATAAAAAGAGAAACCGTTTGTACACAAATAACTGACATCGCATACGGTGATTCTTTCGAAGATGTGTATCGTTTGCTTCCAATTCGTTTGAAGTCACGAGAAAAATATATTTGTGAGATGTTATCAAGCTGTGTCGTCCCTCAGTTGCAGTTTTCAGTTTCGGAGATGTCGAGGCAGCAGTCAGTTGATGAAATCATTTTGTGTTCAACTTTAGAGCGACACAGACTGCGGATGATATCTCAGTCTTGTGAAATAATAAAACCTGTTGAAGTAAATAAGTCACTTTGGTCGAGTTATCGAAATGCATACAACAGCCACTGCATGTGGGAAAAACGATTGTGTTTAACGGAGACCGCAGCGATGATCAGCGAGGATTATTACTTACAAAAAATGTGTGGAGTTTCTGGAGGAGTTGTTACTGCTGAAAGGTATTTAGGATACTTACAAAGTGAGGAATCTCATGTTAAGAACTCTGATTCATCGACCAGTTACAGTGCCAACTCTAAGCAAAACGACACTGAAAGTCATCACAGTGATCCTACAGAGGCAGCGCCTGTACTGTCGCCTCTGCATCGAAAAGCCTCCCATGCCGGGAATATGAGAAAACATTCCTCTCGGAAAATTATCCGAAGGACGGAAGGATCATTTTCAGTTGAACAGAAATATAATCAACGTCTTGCTGATCTTGAGAGTGAATTACTAAAGTATAAACAATCTTCAACTGAATTAAAAAAGATTCATTCAGCTATAAGAGTATTCGTCACCTTGTGTATAACATATTGTGATCCTTTAATTGAAGAGGGAAGAGTTGGATTGTCAGAAGATGAATTCTGCACTGCCTGGTTAAAATCATTTGATCCCTCAGACAAGAGCCGTTCTCGCAAACGTTGCAGGGATGAAGTTGCGGAACTTGCTCGCCTCGCACTTGGTGATGGTAAGGAAATTGTCTTTTCGCAGAATTGTAAAAAACTTGGCAAATCAGTTCTTGGACATTGTGCTCAATTGTTTGTTTTGTTAAAAACTATTTTGATGAGCACCAGAAAACGGCACAGCGTACGACGAATATCTGTAGCACGGTCTGATCTGGCTGCCAGTGATGACAACCAAGGAAAGCGACGATCTTCAGCAGCATTTGACTTCGCGAGTGGGCGGCTCCCCGCACTTAAGAAACCTTAAATCAAAAGCTGATGTCAGATCAGGTTTGTTGTTTCAATCTTTACAGCTAATCCGCTGTGATGGCTACCATCTGTTTTATATATGTTAGTGAGTCTACTAATCGTGAGAGGTTTCCACCATCTTACAAACATTGTTATGTTTTCTGAGAAGATTTATGTGTTTTATTTTATACGACTACTTTACTTCCGATAGGTACCAACCATGACTACCAACTATGAATGAATTGTCTGTCTGCGGACTTATCAGAGATTCAGTGATGTAATAACTAATTTAATCACTTCCCTCAAAACAATACAAATGATATGATATGTCGCTTAGTTATATTTTATATAATGCAACACGAAATGTTAGTCGAAGAAGTGATGGATCACAACAATCTGTTTGACAACAACTATAACAATATTGTTTCTTAAAAGTGTCTTTCCATCAAACAGATGGACATCCGAAGTTACCTCTCTGATGTAAACTTATCTCAACATGAGAATGTTTTGATTGACAATGAGATACATAATGTTGATGACTTGCGAGGAAAGATTAAGATTAACCACCTGACTGATATTGGAATACCACTGGGACACGCAAACAGAATTCTCAAAAGAGTTAACAGATGGAAGAGCGCTGATATAAAAATCATAACATCTGATGAGTGTGTGTACTCTTTGAGTAAGAGTGCTGCTATTAGTACTTCAGGGTATTTCAGGGCACTTCTAGACACCGCTTGTACTGAGGTTGAGAGTGGAGAGATTAACCTTCAGATTCGTAGCGAAGACTTTAATCCAATTCATGACATGATGACGTACCCAACGAAGCATCTAAAGAGTATCATGGAGGACTTGAGTCCACATCAATTGGACAAACTTCGCTACAACGTCAAATACTTTCAGCTTCAAGAATGGATACCTGTCGTATGTGGTGAGGGGAGTTGTGAGGGGGGTTGTTATGAGAGGCATTGTGAGAGTGACACCCAGTTGATAGAGGAATGCTCCAACTGCAAAAAGCTGCACACCTGCTGCAGGGGTTGCACAGGTTGTGCGCAGCTGGTCTGCATCGAGTGTTCTTCGCATTCTGACTTTTTTAACATTCGCTGCGATGACTGTATAACTAGAGTTCCGATTGAAGGGCTGGCCATCCCCGCTGCTGGGTTATCAACGACCTTTCGCTTGGATTGCAATCTTCAAGCAATCTGAAAACGATAAATAGAAGTACAAAAAAAATCTCGAAACGTGTTCAGAGATTTTCTTGTGCAGTTTGCGCGCAATAGTTCTGTTTTTGTAAAAAAACTGTTTTCGTCCATTTTCACAGAATAGATACGAATGAATTGCTTTTGGAGGTAGATCTCCAGCATGACCTCGACCAACACTCTACTACCACATGATTATCTTATAGTCATCGTACAGTTAATTTAGCTTTGTATTTATTCTAAAAAAAATCCTTTATACTACAGACTGCTTTAATACAATATGCTAAGCCAAATAACTGTCTTGACGTTTCTTATTGTTGTTTCTATTGTTGATGGAAAGAAGAAGCGAGCGACTGCCTATCCGGGTATTGTAAAACACTTGCAATGTTCAGTCTGTAGGGAAGGTGTGGCAAATATATTTAAAGAAGCCGCTTATTGGAAACCTAAAGTTGCGAAGTTCACAGAAGACGATATTCAAACAAGACTAGAACAGAGTTGTAATCCAAGAAGAAGAGAAGGATGGTGGATGAGATACCTCGACATCGAACAAGAGGATGACCGACGCCTCCACGTCGTCGATTTCGGAAAACCTGCAAAAATACAAAAAAAAGTTCAGTCAATAGCCGATACCTGTTCAACAGTTTTACTGGGCGACGTTGACTTGTCTGCTCAGTTATTCGCTAACAAGAAGTCAATTGGAGAACTTGTCAAATATATTTGTGTTAAGGGAGGAGATAGCGGTGATCCAGGTCCCTGCAACAAGAAAACTAAAATCCCAAAAATTCCCAAAAAGATACTTGATGGACTCGCCTCTGAAACACCTACTGAGGCCCCTCGTAAAGAAATGGAAGCTGAGGAGCAACTCACTGGCATGGAGACTGCAGGGATGCCAGAGGGAGCATTTCAGATGTACGCACGCGATGATGTCGATGAAATGGCTATCGATGAACTAATGAAAGAGGGAGACATGGATGAAGATGAGGCTCGCAAAATGCTTAAGGAAATGAAAGATTCTGGTCTTCTAGAACACATCCCTCCTGCAGAAGAAGCAGGTAAAGGTGAACTATAGTAACCTTACGATTAGTCGTTGGTAAGACTGCCACATTCAGAGATCGCATTCCTCGAGAAGTTATATTTTCAGTGAAAAAACTGACTCGCATAATTACCTTTAACTTTAAATGAAGTGGTGAAGTAAACCTTGGTCTCTACACTTCTAAAGCCTATCGAAGTCTTTTTATTTTTAAACCTTATAAAAGTGTATTTCGATAGTTTATTCCTCATGTTATTGTGTTCTGACAAAGATTTAACAATTCATTTACAGGAATTGGTCCCCCCCAATTATACAAACTACTGTCAAGGTTCCACATGACACAATGAGCGGTGTGAAGAACCGGGTTTTCGGGAATAGAACTCTGGGACTATTTGAATGTCAAGTTCCAGAAACTCATTGTAATGTGCAATTAGGCTCGAGGAGAAAAAGCTTAGACGCAAGGGTTAATTATTCGGCTACAGCAAAGTTAGACGTTGAAGCTTTACCCGTGGGGGTAACTGCAACTGCTTTAAACATCTTACAAAATGGTAGACCAGATATCTTATTGAGTCCACAGATATATTATAAAGTAAGTCAAGCTTGTAGTCAAGCTGTTGAGAAGTTAACAGGAACAGATAAAACCGTATTCGATCGATCTCAAATACTAAAAGCCTGTCAAAACATGCTTGACAGCAGCGAGATTGAAGTCCCGCTTCAACCTACTGGAACCTCTGGTAGACGTCTTGAGGTTTGTTTTTTCTTCTTTCTCTCTTACGATAAAAACAACTTTAATATCACAACTAAACCAATCAAAACAGAGCTTTACCTCGACATCAATAGGAACGTGTGATGGACAAGAAGATCGTGCGGTACACGTGGGCTCCATATCTCAGTTATGTGGTGCTGGTAGTGACAGGTGTGTTGATTATTTAGTCATCTTATTTAGTTTTATTGAATTTCATCCCCCGAAACACCTTCAACAACAAAAATAACAACAACAGTGACATATCTCAAGACCATTTCATTGCGATATTTGATGGTCATGGTGGACACCAGTGTTCAGAATTTGCGATGGAATGGGTCCCGTGGGAGATTGGAAGACGGGGGTTGAAAAACGAGGCAGCATCCTCTCTAAGAGAAGCATTTAAGACAGCAGACACGAAGTTTGCGAGCGTTGCTGAGAAAGAGAATCTAGACGCTGGGTGTACAGCTCTGTCTTGTCTTATTCGTGATGATAAAATTACCTGCGCTAACCTTGGAGACTGTCGTGCAGTAGTTGGACAAGTAACAGAAGGAAGTGTAAAACCTGACGTCTTAACTCATGATCACAACGTTAAATCATCAAAGGAAGTAGAAAGTGTTATCCAACGAGGAGGTATGATTCTCCGTAATCGTGTTAATGGAGTACTTAGTGTAACGAGAGCACTTGGAAATAAGAGTTGTAGAGATCTCTTAAGTCAGGAACCAGATGTAATCACAAGAGATATCAAATGGGGTGTTGATGAATTTATTGTAATAGGAAGTGATGGACTCTATGACAGATTGAGTAATGAGGAAGTAGTGGAATTTATTCACAATGCTAAGAGTAAATTTGATAAGAAGTTACACGATCTACGGCAAGCTTTAGCTGAACACGTCTCATCTCAAGAACAAGACGATGAAGCGATGGCAATGTTAGGACTGGCTGACTCGGCAAATAGTGCGACGACATCGACTACAATACCTCTTCAGCTCGCAGAACAATTTCTTCAGTGTTCGTACCAACAAATAGCTGACAGTCTTGTCCAACACGCTGTTTCAACATCAACTGGTTACTGTGACAACACAACTTGTGTAATTCTATTCTTTGACGCTGACTCTCTCACTTCTGCTGAGTTGGGTGAGTCTCTCAGAGTTGTTGGGTATGTATTACTTTTATATTATTCACTGATATCACATTACGAAAACTTAATAACTAACAGTGAGGATCATGATCGTATTGCAAAGGAAATGGAAGGCCCCGATCTGGAAGTATCAAAAGATTATCCGTCCCAAGATGAAGACGAGTATGTTGTTTACTTTAATTTAAATACAATATGTTCATTATTATTAATTATTCAAAAAACAACAATACAAACAGCGGCTACGATCCAATGGAACAGTCATCAGCTATGATGCGCCCGCCTGGTATTGGATAAGCCTGCTAGCGATTCAATGCAGCAAATACTTTATCAGGTTGAGGATGGAATTAACGATAGTTTGCACAGAGGTCTTTATTTTTTTTTTTTCCTTTGCGTCGATACTCCCCCCGTACTCCCTAAATATACATTTTTATTTTTTAATATCTACAGAAATAAAACCTTTTTTTTAAAAAAAATAAAAATAAAAATATTAAAAAAAAAAGAGGAAGAAATCAGTCGTTTGTGCGGTTTCCGAAAAAAAAAAAAAAAAAGATTACCAGGCTGATCCAGTTGTGTGTTTGAAAAAAGCACTGTTAATTCCTTGCTGCTGGTACACACATGCAAATTTAGCGTCTGACAATTTTTATTTAAAGTAAAATAGTACGAAGTTGTCTGCCATCCGCGCCCTTCATTACAGCTGGGGGCAAATTTAGAATAAGTGAAAGGAGTATCTTGCTAGTCATCTCCTCATACAACCCAGCCATTCAGAGGCTGTCGAGAGTTGATGGTATGATGTGTGGTAAACCTCTGCACATCGTTCTTGTCGGAACGGAAAAAAATTTTCAAAAAAAAAAAAAAAAAAAAGAGGTTAGATGATGTCGTGGTTACGACGCTTGTACAACTACTTCCCTTACCCGTCCTCACTAATGGCGAATCCCTTTTCCCTCCAAATTATTTTGTCAGAGAGAATACACTTTCGATATGTTTGTGAAAACCCCTGTGGGAGCCTCCTCCCCACCCCCACCTGAAGGCAAATTATAGTACGACACCACTTCTCACTTCACTACCCATCACAATTGGTTTTTTTTCCCCTGTTTTTTTCTTTTTTTTTTTGTGGTACTTTTGGAAGGTGTCACCACCTTGTTAGGACGGCAACACTCATACACATAACGGGTTACAAGTAATTGGTTGGTTTTTTTTTTTTTCTTTATAAAAGGATCCTTAACCAGATAAAGTTCCTCAATCATAAAAAGGGAATGCTTACCACTACACAAAAAAGGCTAGACTTTGGAAGAAAAAAAAAAAGTTTGTTTTTTGCTTTTTTAAAAAATAAGAATAATGCTATATTTCACAGCCAAGACTAGTGAGAGTTCTCAAATAATATTTTTGCAATTTATTATTTTTTTTTTTTTTCAAGAACGAACTCTATACACAATCGTTTATGAGAGCAAGAAGCTTTTTTTTTTCTTTTTTTCCCCCTCTTTTTTTACCTTATTCTTTTTGGTTGTTATTTGTTTGGAGGGGTATCCATAAATCTTTATCTATTGCTTTTACACCTGTAATTGTGTGAAAGGAATACTAGTAAAGCGTTACACCCCTTTGTCAGTTCACGTTCTCACATTAGCGTGATTTGATTTTTTTTCTTTTTTCTTTTTTGTGTGTGTGTCTTTTCCTTTTTGTTTACACATGAAAGCCCGACTTTTGTGTTGGGCGGGAAAAACATGAAATTAATGAAAAAAACTGAAATGTCTGGGGAGGGGCAGTGGAAATAATCATAAACGAGAGAAGGGAATAAGAAAAATAGAAAAAGAAAAGAGACGAAGAAAAAAAAAAAAAAAAAAAAAAAAAAAACACTCCTCCCTGCATCCCTTTGAGAACGATAAAAGAAGTAAAGACTTTTGATTAACACCCCTCCCTTAGTAGGATGGGCTTTTTTTTTTTTTTTTTTAATTTATTTTTCTATTCGTACTGTCCTTTCCTAATATAACTTATTGGAAATTCTTTCGAAACCGAGAAAGTCTCGTAACCTGAGTATGAGTCAGACTGAATACTGAGAGCTGTTCGCTGCATAACAAGTGCGATGATCTCCTCCTCTATGGGTCACGTGCAAGTCACTGTGAATCTTCAGAGGCAGAAGATGATAAGAACACTTCCACCAGCCAAAAAAAGACCTCAACTGGTACCGCACGGTGTCAGGAGTGATACCGCACTGGTGTGCAAAAAAAGCACTCCATGCTCGGAACAAAAGCAAAAAAGAAAACAAAAAAAACAAAATAAAAAAAAAACGAAAACAAAAACTGAAATAATTAGAAAAAAAAATAACACAACAGGTCATAAGAAACGAATAAATAAACTTTAAGAAGAAAAAAAAACCTAAAGAATATCTGTTGAGCTCCCACTACCCAGAAAAAAAAATTATATTAAAAAGAGGAGAAAAGAGTAAGCACCCATTTCCCTATCCCACCCACTGTTACATTGAATTACTTTCTAATTGGAGCAGGATAGTGGTGGCTTGAAGAAAAAAAAATTGTATTTATGTTTTCTGTTTTTTTTCAGGTACAGAATGGTGGAGAATATTCGCAGAGCGGGGAGTTTGGCTAGGGCGGCATATCTGTAGGTATCCTAAGACAAGCTCAGTGAGAACAGAAATCTCACATAGAGCATAAGAGTAAAAGCTTGCTCAATCCACGGTGTTTTGGTCTTATGTGCTTTAAGTGATTTCGTTATTTTTTCTTTATGCTATAGTCTGTTAATATCTCTCACCTCTTCCTCCTCCACAGCCCACAAACGATAACCAGAATCGATCTCCAGTCACTAAGTGAATAGGATCGATGGGTGGCAAAGTACCATTAAAGTCCGAAAGGAGGAAGAAGAAGAGAGTTGTGGTTGACCACAGCGGAAAGGTATTTGGTGACTTCGTCGTTATGGGATCAGTGGGAAGCGGAAGTTTTTCGGACTGTTTTGAGGGAAAGAATTCAAGAACTAGTGATATTGTGTGCATGAAATTCGAAGAAAGAGGATCTCGCGAAGCAGCAAAGGCAGGAAACCCACAACGGGTCGAGAGATTAGAAACAGAATACAAGATAATGCATAGACTCAGTGGATCAGGGTATACCCCTGCGACATTAGGATTTCTTCAATTCAGCACATCAAACATTCTAGTTTTGGAATTGTTAGGACCGTCACTCGACGCCCTTCTTAAGAAAGGTGTCGGCTACTTCTCTCAAGCAACCACTTCAATGGTCGCCGCCAGCATCATGGACTGCATGGCGTATGTTCATGGTAAGGGAATCCTACACAGAGATATAAAACCACACAACTTCGTTATTGGAAATGATGGTCATCGTGAGAAAATTTACATTATAGACTTCGGGTTGGCGAAGAAATATATCGTTGACGGACATCACTCAACTTACAGATCCGACCGCCCATTTGTAGGAACCGCCAGATACGTAAGTATCAACACACACAGAGGATCAGAACAGGGAAGAAGAGATGATATGGAAGCATTGGCGTACGTATTTATTTACCTAATGAAGGGTTCTCTTCCTTGGCAAGGTCTCGGTATTGGTGGTCGCCTTGATAAGAAAGCAAGATTGAATTTAGTATGCGAATCAAAGGCTTCTTGCACTCCGGAATCTCTCTGTGAGGGACTGCCAGGTCAGTTCCTTTCATTTTTGTCTTATGTTAGACGCCTCAGCTTTAAGTCAAAACCTGACTATGAGAAATTAAAAGAACTATTCTTAACTGTTGAGGGTGCCACCAGCACAAAACCAGATTGGGTGTCATCCGGTCTGGCTAACAAGCTCGTGGCTGATAGAGCTTTGAAGAAACCTGTCTGAACTTGGAACAACGATCTCAAGCAATTGCGCTAAGTACCTATTTCATTATCGGTACTTTTAATAATGCGGTAAAGCCTCGGTTGTGGTTTCTTCGGATCTACCACACGGCAATTGGGACGCCAGATAAGTACGAAAAGAGTCAGTGAGCCGACTATCTGACCTGTTAGTATACAAATGATAGTTATATTTAGCAACGTCCTTGTTCTATCTGAGCCGACCTTCTTTACTGTCAAAATGTTTTTTTAAAAGTTGCAAATAGCAGCACTTTTGATTATCTGATTTCTACCCCTTGCCTTAAATATGTCCATCGGGTAGTGTATTGTGTTCTTTATTTTGTTGTTGTAGTTCTCATCAGAAACTGATGCATTTAGCGAAATAAATATGTTGTAGATATTTCAGTCAGGGTCTGATATTGTTAAAGAAAGAAAAGAAGAGAAAAAAAAACCCCCGTTTTTCTTAGCTATTTTCTCTTTTCACTCTTTTTGTGTAGTGAGCTACACACTTCTTATTTTTATCTTACACCGCTCCTTATGATTATGTTTGACACTGCTCACGAGCAGTGGCTGTTCGATTCTCCCGCTCATTCTTCAGTAGTATTTTGCTGGCAGGCATTTTCGTGCTTGTTGCTCACTTTAAATATATTGTTACTGTTTAGTTCACTCGAAGACTCTTGACAGGTGCGTCAAAACTTCCAGTTGGGCTATCTCTACTACCAACCATTTCAATACGAAGCAGTCTTTTTTTTTTTTTTTTTTTTCCTTCTTGCCTCTACCTCCTAATTTTAGCTAATAATTTCTCTATTTTTTTTTTTTTTTTTTCCATTCCCAACTTCAAAAATGCAGTATTAAATTACCCCAAGCCGGCGTGTTCTCCATGTAAGAAAAAAAAAAAAAAAAAAGGAAGGAAGGAAGTCGTCTTTTTGATATCAAAAACGATGAGGGAACTGTGAAGAACAGGAAATACCCAGAGATTTAGAACTCAAAAAAAAAAAAAATAACAATAAAAAAAACAGCATTTTATTTGATGCTTTTTTTTTTTTTTTTTTTTTATATCTAGGTTCTTGTGAACACACAAGTATTCTAGCGCACAAGACCAAGGCTTACTAAGGTCAGTCTTGATCATTGTTGCAACATAGAGGTTCAGAAACAAGAAAAAAAAAAAAAAGGATTCAACGTGTGTTGCTGTGTCTGTTGACGCTTGCGACAGTGTGGCATTCATAGATTTCTGTTTCTTTCTTTCTTTTTTTTTTTTTTTCTTAAAATTTTTAAATTGGTTTTGTTTAGCACCTTTGGTTCGACCACACGAAGAAGAGAAAAGAAGAAGACAATTTGCGACAGGTTTTTCTGCGAGGTGCGTATGTGTGATCTCTGTCAGAGTCGTCACTAAAAGTGAGGTCTTCACTAAACTGAACTAAAAAAAAAAAAAAAAGAGCAGATTTACTGTAGTCTTTGTGCGAGCATGTATGTTGCGAATGTTTCAGAAATAATTGTTTTTTATTAAAAGAAAAAAAAAAAAGCGCCACCCAGCCCATCCAATTCTTGCACTCCCACTGAATCCCTGCTATGTTACTTTTCCTTTGGATCAACCATTTAGAACGAAAACGCAAATTTTTTTTAAAACTCCCAGCCATTCGCCTGTCCCCCCCTTTTTTTTTCTTTTTTTCTTATTCTCAGCGATGCTTTCATGTAATCCGTGTGTGAGTTTGCTGGTTGCCTTCGTATTGCTGACACGCGATACCGTTATGTGTGGTGAGACCGCTTTTTTTTTTTTTTTTTTCCTTTCAAAGAGGCTCACGACACAGGTACAATTCGTCGGTTAATAAGAAAACTGGCAGTCGATTTTGTCAGAGGCGAGTCAACACAGGATATCAATCTGGTATTAGTGTCTGTTGATGACAGCTGCATTAAGAAACCAAGAGTAAGCCACTTGCGATTATGGAAGCTTACGAAACGCCGACGGAGAACCTGCTGTCTGGATCGGCAGATGAATTGAAAATTTCTTCCCTCATTTCCCAGCTTCTTTCCCGTTTCCTTGTGGTTTCTTTTTTTCTTCTTCTTTTATTTCCACGTGTTTTTTATCAGTCTGTTGATCAGCAGATCTTTCTTAGGGTTCGAAGTCACGTATGATAATTATTTTTATCTTTACTCAGGTAGTCAAAAGTATGAACAGATAATGTCAATCTGAATATGTTACACTTACTGATATTTGTGGTAGCACACGTTGGTTTGCAGGTTACGTGGAAGACTTCCGCAGACTATGATCATTTAGGTGGTCTACCGGGTTCTTATGACAACAGTGAAAGCCTAATAGAAGTAACAGCAACTAACTGTGAAGTTGTAGTAATTGGCAAGTCAGCTGGCACTGGAGTGAAACTTGCTCTTGGAAATGAAGTTGAAGACGCCTTGGGAAACGAACTAACAATTCGAAATTCAGATTTTCTTATAAACTACAACTTGTCGGACAGCCTAACAGTTTCGATCAGTGATAAATTAGTTGGATTTTATACAAATAAAAGTTTGATTGTTTTTAATGTATCAAACACACCACCTTGCTCAACTCACATTATCGCCTGCACAGACAGCGTCGTAGCATCAAACTTTTCTACTATAACATACAGTATTGGTCCTTGTTTAGGCTATAGTGACTTAGAAGTTAATTTATATGTGTCTTCACCAGCACTTGCTATGTTAATATTACTTATTGTTGTTGGGTATGTTCCACATTTAAAACATGTTAGGACATCACCTAAACAAGAAAGTATTATCGTCTCTGAGTCAACGGGTAGTGGTGAAATAGTAGACGAGTTGCCTGATCAGAAATTCAATCCTGAAAGTGGAGGTTTTCAAGGCTCGTCCAGTTCTGAAAACAACATTCCAATAACAGTCGTTGACGTTGATGACTCGGATCTCACAGAAGTGACGCAAGAAATTAACAACGCAGTTGTTGAGGAGTACAAAGAAAGCCGTGCTGACCAACCCTCAGAAGAAATAACGCAAGAAATGACATCTGATTCCTTCGCTGGACTTCCACTGCGAATTTTATTATTCGTCAGTTATATAGTTTATGCAAGTTTGGCTGTATGCTTGTGGATCCCACCCCTTGTTGGAAAATCAACAGTAGACAAGTTCGCATTGTCTGGAGGTCTCATTGTGTCGTTAATTCCTATAGCAATGGTTCTGTCAGGATTTGTTGGAATAGGTGCTTACTTTAGTTATTCGATATTATTGCATCCAATAAAATACATAAACAACGCCACTTCCGAAGTTCAGTTGACAAGCGACTCAAGGCCTGCGTCTACTGAGAAGCTGAAGCCTGGCAGCAGACATAGCAGTCAGGTGAAGTTTATAGAGCATGCTAACGTAACAATTATTCTACCTGATGAACAAGTAGAACAGAATACTGAAGACATAAGTCACGATCCAGTTGAAATCCTACAAAGTAACCTTTCAAACCAACCAACACAAGATGTCGTAGAGCCTTACATTGAACACGAACAGAATAACAGTGAACACATAGAGGCTGTTAAACCCGAAAATGAAAAGATAACTCTCGAGGCAGTCATCGATACCTACAAAGAACATTCAACAGGAGCGGCGTCACTACGGGCTTACATTGAACGGCAGTCGGAAACTGGAAATCCTCAGGCGAATACTGACGTATCTCCTGCTGGGATGGTGGTGGCAAGGCTCCGTGCGCGACAACAGAGATCAGAAGTAGCAGCTCAAAATGGTTTTGGTCGGACTAACTTCGATCAGAGAAACGCTAATTTTGGAGAAATGACAAAACCCGCACCACCACGAACTGATATTTGGGGACAGATGCAAGCTGGTGCCGGCCGTAGAGGATCTCAGTTTGGGTCAGTCATCAATCAAGCACCTGCAGGAATTGTTGGGCAGCCTCACCAATACCAACAACAGCCTACTTCAGTTCTGACTCGTGACCTCGAGCGGCAGCTACTTCGAGAACGGATTCAAACAGCTGCCGTTTCACAGAATGCGAATCCATTTGTCCCACCGCAAAACAAAATGAACATCCACAGGAATGAATACAATCCTTCAACACAGTTCCCTTTTACTGTGGCTGCCCCACAAGGTGCTGAACAAGAAACTCAGTCGGAAATTCCTCCACCAGCCGATCAGTTTGTAAGTCAAAAAGAAGACGTTCATCAAAATTCGGATGCTCTTTCCAAAGTTGTTCAAAATGCAGCTATCACAAATAGACTTCTTCAAGCTCAAGAGGAACAGAGAAAGCAAAGGGAACAACAGAAGGAAGAGGAATTCTTAAGGCAGCAGGAAGAACTTGAGAGAGTAAAAGCACAACTAGCAGAGCAGGAAAAGAAACATTTACAAGAAAAAGAGAACTGGGTGAGGAGGTCCAGCCAAGAAATTGAGTCAACACCTTCGCAGGAAATATCACCAGAAGAGGAGACTGTCGAGGCGGTGACAGACATAGATGTGAAGGAAGAGGACACGAAGGAAGATTCATCCGAAGAAGACGTCAAACCTCTCGCGGAGGTAGTTACCAACAACAACTGTAACAATCTAGCTGCGGACTGCGATTCTCTTCGTAGCTCAAACATTTCTGACTATTCCGAGCTGCCCGAAGGAACATTAATATCAACACCTGTTAGGATTGTTTTAGTTCACCCTTCAAAACCAATAACTCCTCAGATGGAACTTCGCATTCGCTTTGCACTAGCCAGCGCCCTTTATATAAGTCACAAGTGTGTCAGGAACATGTCGTTAGTTGTTGGTAATGACAGTGATGATGTTAAGGTGGCATTTATTGAAGCAACGATATCGTCAAAGAGTGAACCGATCTTCACTGGGATTCGGGAGCTTGACGGTATTGAAGTCAGGTTGATTAGCACCATGCAAGTCAGGGATATTGAGCAGCAGCCTCTTAGAACATTTTCAATGCGATTTCAACTTCGCAGTTCTAATTCACATGAACAGATTACCTCTGATATATATTCTGAAGTGTTTCAGGATTTGTCTTCTACTCTTGTGATTGAACAGAATGATTTTAGATCTTTTGTCTTTTCCGTTAAGGATCCGCATCATTTTGTTCTTCAAATTTGTGTTTGTTGT
The DNA here is from genome assembly GCA_964019425.1 of Flectonema sp. DT1601. Lineage (NCBI taxonomy): Eukaryota > Euglenozoa > Diplonemea > Diplonemida > Diplonemidae > Flectonema > Flectonema sp. DT1601. Next base: position 846,276 of record OZ025803.1, on the reverse strand, counting down.
CAAGAGGAACCCAACTGGGATGTTATCCAGACTGTTGGTGGTTTTGAAATTCTAAAGCATCCGTTGATCAGTATCGAAATGACAGTCGAATGGGAAAACTCTACTCGACTTGAACCAAATGATTTTATTGCTGAACTTTCTCAGAGTGTTGGAATCAGCGACACGTACATTGACAGTGTCTCGTCATTAATATCGCCAAATGAAGAGTCTGACAGAGAAATCTTTGTGTTGTCAGTCGCGGCAACTTGCCCAATTCATCCCTCTGTGTGGATGACAAACACTGCAAGTACCGACAGCTACAGCTGGACACTCTTACAAGTATCTCCGGTTCATTTAATTACAACCCCTTTGGCCTCAACTATTCTGAAATTAACTGCTGCGGAAGATCAAGAAACGAACATCCCCAACACACTAAAAAGTATTTTGAAAAATATCGAACCGTCTTCATGTACTGCTATAAATGTTAGTATTGATTACTGTACTCTGATTACTGTAGAAGATTCAAAGATTAGCATGGTGGAGGGAATGTATCCAGCAGACGATCTTTGCTGTTACTCTTGCACATACCGGATTGAGACTGGTAAAGGACCACATCACACAGGTGATGTTTACGAAGATGTGGCAAACCAATTGAATTTATTAGCAACTGATGTGCTTCTAGTTTTCTCAGATAGAGATATCAATGATACCTTAGTCGTTATGGTGAAAGCCACACAACCGCCTGACTGGCACCGACTAAGTTCCGTTTCAGGTTTCTTAGTGACAGTGTTTGAAGATGTTGCTGTTATTTTTGAGGAAATAGAATTGCAACCTTCTCCAACACAAACTATTTCAGCAGCAAAGCTGTTGATATTGTTGGCTGGAGTTCAGGCAACCCAAAGTCTGAGTTCTTTATTCCTGCTCGGAGTCATTCCGGGGAGCTCTGCCAACGAAATAGTTATAATCAGTTCTGGTATTGGAATTGTTGTTATTGCTGCCAGTAGTGGTTTTGCTACGACAGCAATGACTGCTGGTTGTTCATACCAAATTCTATTTTCCATGCTGTTGGCCTACAGTTTTGTCAAGCGAAGTGACTGGGCTGTTTCCAAAGCAGTAGTAATGTCTCTGTGCATCTCCAGCCTCATAGCTGCGTTATTCTGCATGAAAATTGCGCGTCTCAGTGCAGATGCTGAAACAAATACATTTTTGCAAGAGCGGATTGCGACTTCGTTATTTGCAGCCAGCAGTGCTATTTATTATTACGAAGTGATCCCGTTTGAGCTTGGTCCTCTTGCTGTTGGTGTTGGTATGCTTATTGCTGCATTGGCATTGGTTTGGAAAACCAAATCATGGGGATACCAGCAGTTTATCATCGTGGTGGCGGGTTGTGTTTGTGTGTGGGAATTTTATTTCAAGGTATTCCCCTCACCTGACTCTGCTCCAGCTCCAGGTGCCACCTTCGTCCCATTTTGGTGCGCGCTGCTGGCTGTTGCTCGTCTAATTAAATGTTCTCCTCTCCTAACACATAGATTACTCTTTCCACTTTTCACAGCTACTTTGTTTGTAATAGCTGTTCCATACTATGTCTCAACTACTATTAACACTTCAGTTATCGATGCTTCTGGGCTTGTGATGCTACTGTGTGAAGTGATTGTTTGTCTAATTGTTATCATACTCCCACTAATCTTTGCCGTCAGCAGTGTAGGCCACAACATACCTGATGACAACACTCTTCTTGAGGTGCTTCGGGTGTACTTGTAGTCACAACTAACGGATTATGCTTGTGAGGAAAAATATGTCCAATTCACAAGAGTCTCCACATAATTATTTCCAGTCAAAGAGTTCCTTGCTAAAAGCAGTCCTTTCCAGGCTTATTTGACCCAATTGCGTTTCAGTTTTGATTTGCTTCAATGCAGGCCGTGACATAGTAATATCTCAATCACAGGTGACATAAAAATTCCGCTGCGGGGAATTGAACCCCGGTTTCCTGGGTGAGGGCCAGGTGTTCTAACCACTATACTACAGCGGATCTGAAGATAAAAAAAAAAAAAGATTGATGGTTTTTTATTTTAGGGACCACACAAAATGCCTCCACGCGGCGGTCTCGGACGGCAGAGACCGACTAAATTTTGCAACCAGATGGGAGGTGAAATACTCTCACGGAAGGAAAGGAACCGGAAAGCACACACAGAGAACGGGAACGGTAAGAAAGACAGGAAGACGAGCGTAGACACGAAGGAACGAGACGAGTTGAGGGAGAGACTCGCACGGGATGGCCTAAGAAGGCTGGATCGGGACGAAGACAGGAAGAAGGACGAGAAGGTCCTCAAGAAAAAACAGGCAGAGCAGGAAGAAGAGAAGAACGAACTGCTGCAACAACAAGAGCTCCTCTGCAAACAACAGAGTGAGCTAGAAGTTAACTTCCAGAAGAAACAGGAAGAATTATTCCAAAAGCAACAACAGCTTGAGGAAGTACTGACTAACCATCAACAGCAACAACTTGTCAACCAGAAACAACTGGACCATCAACAGCAACAAAACCAGGAACATCTGCATCAACAACAGAAGGCTCTTACTCAGTACGAAGATGAACTCTGTCTGAAGCAACAACAGCAAGAACAGCAACTTAGCCATCAAGTCAAAAAGCAGCAGGAAATCCAACAGCAGCAGCAACAGCAACTTGATCAACAAGTCCAACAACAGCAGGATAAGCATATACAACAGCAACAACAACTTGAGCATCAAGTCCAACAACAACATCAAAACCAACAACATAGCCAAGAGTTGTTAAACCAACAACAACAAGAACTGCTACAATATAAAGCAGACCTACAACAGAAGCAGGAACAAATACTGATCCAACAACAGCAGCTCGAACAGCAGCACAGCAAGGAGAAGGCTGTCGAGGATGAATCTCTCCGAAGAAGAAGATGCCAACTCGAAGAAGACCAACGCCAACAACAACAAGAACAGTCCAGGATTCAACAGAATCTGCAACTGCAACAGGTTAGCCTGGAGGAAAAACAGCAGCTGCTTCAACATCAACTGAATGTGGAGTTGGAAAAGGGCAAACTGGACCAGCAGCAACAACAACAGAGACGGGAAGAAATCAAAAAGCAGGAAGATGACCTTGAGCATCAACGACTCCAACTACAACGCCAGCAGGAGGACGAGATGGAGAAGGGTAGGAAGGAACTCCAGTGTCTCAGGAACAAGCTAGACATGGAGTTCGAACAACAGAAGCTGCGTAGCCATCAACTCCAACAACAACAAGAAAAGGAGAAGGAACAAGGGAGGAAGGAACTGCTCCAACTTCAACGGGAGCTTGGAAAGGAGTTCGAACAACAGCAACAAGAAGACCAGAAGTCAAAGCTAGATCTGGAACTTCAAGAAGGAAAACTGCGACAACAGCAACAGAAGCTCCAACTCCAACAAAGCAGCCTCCGTCAGCAAACGCATGCAGTAAGCCAACCTCCGGTCTACTACATGCAGCACCAGCCTTATGCACCGATGCATCAAAGGCAACCGTACCCGCCGGTACTTCCGCAACAACAGGGAATTGAACAACTCCGACTGGAGCTCCAGAAAGAGAGAGAAGAGAAGGGTGAGCTGAGGAAGTTGCTCATGGAACTCCAGACTCAGCTAAAAGAACTGAGACAGGAGTTGGCCTCATCGAGAGCGCAGAGAAGCGAAGAAGTGAATGAGGTCGTAGTAGCCCCGAGCCAACCACCACTGGGAATTGCCAACTTAGTGAACGGTCTGACCTACTCTCGCTCCTACGGCCTCACCACTGATGAGTCAAAGGTTAGATCAGCTGTACAGAGGAACTGCACATCCGAGTGGGAATCACTGGAAAAGAAAGCGACGCAGTCGATGAAAGCTGTTGAAAAAGCCAGACGTCTCTGGGAGAAAACCAACAAGAAGGAGAGGGAAGTGTTGAACTCCTGGAGCCTGAGGGAAGCTGATTGGAACATTCCGGTCACGAAGTTTGAGGAGGTATCGAAAGGGAATCAAGGAGTAGCCCTTGCGACGCCTTCGGAGGCAAGAGATCTTCTGGGGATGAAGCCGGAGGTTCCTGCATGGAAAACGTGCAGCGTGGTAACGCTGGACCAAGTGAATGGACAAGGAAGAAGGGAACACGTGCTATTATCGAGCAAGGATGGAAACAAGGTACATCGCATCTTCATTCATGACCTGGGTGAGGCTGCTCTACCAAAGGGTAAGCGGGGTATTAAATCGGTGAAGGCAATAGTGACCGCTCCTAAAAGAAGGTGGAAGGATGATAAGTGGCTTGAGTTAGCGAGTAAGCCTGAGCACCTCATCACAAAAGAAATGAAGGACACACCCGGCTTCATGGAAGCGTACAACTTCGGGGTAACGAAGAGTACGGTGTCGGCTGTCATCCGACTGAGGAAATCCGGGGCGGTGGAACTGCTAAGAACTTCCGGCAAAGATGGGAGGTTCTTGTGGATCCAAGACGAAGGGGAGGCTCCGAAGGATACAGTTATTTGGCTTCAGGACGAGTGCTCTTTGAAGGAGGCAGTTGAACACTCTGATTCCTTGGAATCGTTGGGATTAGTCGAAAACCCTAAAGGTTTTGGTATCAGAGTTTCACCGGAGCTGGAAGATGTAACCAGGGAAAAACTGGGGATCCCTGCAAAGCTCCCTGAATTAGAAATCTCGGGAATTCCGTTAGATGTACTTCCCCGTGAAGCGGTAGCGCTGCTGGCGAAGGATGGGTGGCATGTGAGAGCAACCGTGGATGGAGTAAGGACTGGATACAGATGGATGAGGGTGCGTGCTGAAGTGCCGGATGACGACACGGTATTAATCGACGGTAGGGCATGTACGGTTGAGGTAGTTCAAAGACAAAATCGTAAGAAGCGCCAAGCTGCCAGAGAGGTGGATGTGAAGGAGAAAACTCAGCCAACGTCAACTGCGGAGAGCACACCGGAAAAAGGCCTTACTCCGCCGGAGAAGAGACGTGATCCAACAGAGGGGGAGGCCTCTAATCGTTGCTACTTGCGAGCAGAATTCTTATCCTTTCATGGTAAGGGGAAGGGGAAGAGACTCTGGCGGGAAGCGGGTGTGAAGATTGAGGAGAGGAAAGGAGCCTTGAAGGAAGTAGGTCCTGTAGAGCAGGTTGTGACAAAGAAAACTGTGAAGAAGTCGACAGCTGAACAGGATACGATGGAACGAAGGATGGATCGTTTAGAGATGCTGATGACGAGATTCTTGGAAGGTAAATGACGGCACGTAGATGGAAGGAACTGGGCTGAGACTCGAAGACGTCTCTTGCTGATAGCAGGGGACGTTGAACGAAACCCAGGGCCAAATAGGAGAAAGGATGGTCCCTCTTGCAAACTAAATGTAATCAGTTGGAATTGTCGCACCATCTCGAACAAAATGGAGTTCATTGGACACATCCTGAGTAAGCTTGACCCCGACGTACTTTGCCTTCAGGAGACTTCTTGCAGGATGGCATTGTTTCATTGGAACTACGTTTGCTACAGGAGGGATAGGCCAGGAAGGGGAGGTGGCCTGATCACTTTAATAAAACGAGGAATTCAACATGATTGCTTTGATATCTCCATACCGTCGATGAGAGGAACCGTCGAGTCGATGGGTGTCAGAATTAACGAAGACGTAAGTATTCTCAACATCTACTCCCCACCGAGCTCGAGGATTAATTTTGAACTATTCTCCCTGAAACGTGTTGGCAAGTTCATTCTCGCTGGTGACTTCAACGCACACCATAGGTACTGGTCCAAGAAAACCGACGTAAAAGGCTGTGACCTTCTCAACTGGACAGGGCAAGAGGACCTCCTGATTGCGAACCCGCCAGGTCTAGCGACACTGCCGAGACATGGGACCTCGCCCGATCTGATCCTGCACCACGAGGAGATTCAACTGCTTAACTTTGAGCTGGTAGGTGAAGGAATTGAGCACGGTTCGGATCATACACCACTCTCTGCTACCTTCGATACGCTCTCACCCCTTGAGCCTTCGGGCAACCACGCGACGAAGAGATCGGTCTGGGACTTCAATACAGCTGATTGGTACTCATATGAACATGAACTAGACTACAGGTTTGGAAAGGTAAACAACTCTGCGAGCGTTGGGAGAAGAGCAGTAACGTTCAACAGAATCGTTCTTGGAGTAGCGAAGAGGTACGTTAGAAGAAGGCTTCGGATCAAAGGGAAGAGAAGAAGAATGTGGAACGCTTCCACCCCAGATACCAAGCGTGCGAAGGGAAAATTTATCGCTGAACGGCTAGCAAAAGGTGAAGGCTTTGCATATGCGTTCAAAAAGATAAAGGACCTTGAGACGGATGAAGGACGTGAAATTCACATTCCGGAGTTTGACGAGAACCAACTACCTGCGAAGTTCTTGGAACAATTTGTTAAGACCCCGACAAAACGTAAACTAGGACCTCCGAATACGAAGAGCAGCGACTTCGCCAAAATCGGAGGGAATCTAACAATGACTGAACTGAAGCGAGCCATCAAGAAGGTAAGGCCCGGGAAAGCACCAGGTCCAGATGGAATCCATGGGATAATGTTGAAGAACTTATCGGTGATAGGAATGGATTTCCTCCTGGCGTTATTCAATGAATCGTGGCTAACGTCAAAGGTACCGAGGATCTGGAAGGAGGGTCTTATCAAGCCAGTTTACAAACCAGGTAAGCCAAAAGATAAGATCGCAAGTTTCAGACCGATCACGTTGACCTCGGTGGTGGGTAAAGTACTTGAAAGAGTGATTTATGATAGGTTGATGTATTGGCTTACCCAGAACAATGCCCTGTCGTCTATCCAGGCGGGTTTTAGAAGAGGAAGGAATACGTGTGAGCAGATTTCAATGTTAGTCAACGCTCTTCATGAGGCCAGTGAAAAGAACAAGAGCTCTGTTCTGCTGTCGTTCGACTTCACGGAAGCATTTGATAGAATTAATCATGAGAAACTGATCAAGAAGATGAAGAACATGCGTATTCCCTCCCCGTTCATTGCATGGGTAGTTGACTTCCTGAAGGGCAGGCAGGCAAGGGTGAGTGCGAATGGCAACCTTAGCTCCTACAGAACGGTAACGAGGGGGGTTCCCCAAGGATCGATTATCGGTCCGCTGCTATACCTGATTTATGTTGATGACCTGGCAAAGTTGTTGGAGAAGACTGGCTCAGTTTCGGCTCTTTATGCAGATGACACCGCTTGTGTAGTCTCTGATAAGGACGTTAATTTAACCAATAAGAAAGCGCAATGGATCCTTGGACTTGTGGATAGCTGGTGCAAAACCAATGATATGGCACTGTCCGTCTCTAAGACATGTGGTATGCCTGTGCGCTGCCCAAAGGATATCTACTGGAGACTGGGCTTCCCCAGGACTGCAAAGGATAATTATTACGTTGTAAGCAGGGGAGATCTGGCTAAGATGATCAGACCGAACGAGTTTGGAAGGCCAATTCTGGGGAGTGGAGAAACCATTCTCAAGGTGGATGATACCGAAGTTGCTAATACGAAGGACCTGCTTGCAATTTTCCCTGATGGATCAAGTAAGCTGAGAGTAAAGTTGTTAACCGCAGTACTGATGCCGATGGTAGACAGCGTTAAATACCTGGGGGTGCACATTGATGGTGATTTATCTTATGGAACACAGGTCGGAAAGATGCTGGATGAGACCAGGAAGGGTCTTGCACTCCTGGGGAAACTAGAACAGTATGATTTTGATTTTAAGACGCTGTGCATGGTCAAGAACCTGTACATACTTTCAAGGCTGTCATATGGGCTGGAGAGCTTCGGTCCTTTCCTATCTGAGGGTCAGATTGATCTTGTGGACTTGAATCTGAAGAAGATTGCGAGAAGGATAACGGGTTGCAGCATCTACACCAGGTCTCTCCCACTGCTCTTGGAGGCGAACATGCTCCCGATGAAGTTGATAATAGAAAAACAGGCCAGAACTGCTCTGTTTAGGTATCGATCGCTGAAGTGGGTACGTTCGACGAACCGAATAGCGAAAGGATTCTGGAGTTCTAAGTTGCCGCAGGAAGATTGTAACATCGCCCTCCAAGGAATAGTTCAACCTGACAGCATCGAACCCTGGGCGGATGTACCAAATCTAGAGATATCCTGTGGGTATGGTCATAACAAGACCGGTGATGCAGATGTGGACAGGAACAAATTTGAGGAATACTGCAGGGACCTAGTCCCTTGCAACTCGGCTATATATGTGGACGGCTCACATGATCCTGTTAACTACACTGCGGGTGCGGCAGCAGTACAGGTCTCACCAACTGAGAGAACGATGTCGTCAAGACTTGTAGCTACTGAAAGCAGCTACAAGGCTGAACAAGTAACACTCAAACTGCTGATGAGAGAAATTGGCAAAGCTGACTCGATCTTGGGTCCCAGGTCAGGTATTACCAGAATCTTCAGTGACTCGAAATCCAACCTGGAGGAACTCAATGGAGGGATTGTTGCCCAGAGGAAGTTGAACTCTCTGTTAATACTGGAAAGCATTAGGGATCTGAAGACACAGGTGCATCTCCAGTTTATCCCGGCCCATGTGGGGATTGAACCACACGATAAGGCTGATAAGCTGGCCAAAGAAGTCTCGAAGGATGCCGAAAGAAAACCGGTCTCAACGACCATGGATTTCTTCGCCCACAAATCAAGGGTAGCGAGGGAGTCTCACAGGAAGTTGATAGGAAAGATGATGGAAGCCTCCGAGAAGGCAAAGCCTCCAATGAAACGGGTGATGCTCAGACAGTATCTGGAGGCGACCGGAGGATTGAGAACTGCTAGATATCCGAAAGACATGCTGAGAGCTTCGGAAGTAAGAATTGCACAATTCAGAACGGGTTCACACCCCTTGCTGAGAGACAAAGGCGTACAACTGAAGTGCCCTTTTTGTAGACGGACGGACTCATCACCTAGACACTTGATGTTTAACTGCATGAACTCTGCTCTGGTACGCATCAGAAATGGAACAATTGGATCTGTCATGGAAGAAGCGAAGATTTCAAAGAAGGAACACAGCCTGCTATTTATGTTCGCTACGAGGAACTTACATTCCCTCGCTGGCTTCATATGGCATTTAGAACAATGGACGGCAACAAGCTGTTATCAGAAGTTACTATCTTTTTAGTATATCATACTCATACATCACTCCTAATTCATCTCCTAATAACTCTCTGAGGACATCCGTAGAGCTTCATAGCTCGCAGGTAACCCAGTGGTCTTTGGCCACCGTCTCCGTATTGATCATTCGCTTTGTACTTACAGTGTCGTGAGCTTCCTATCCGGGGAAGTCCTCCAACGGACTCACAACAGTTGCACTCGTTGTTGCTTATTTAATTAGTTAAAAAATAAGAAGAGCGAGTATGCTCAGAAAGAATAAAAACAAAGTAGAAAGACAGGGGGGATGTGACTAAATAAATAAATAAATAAATGATGGTTCGCCAAAATGGCGCGAATCACGTCCCCTTTATTAAATGTCTTTATTCCACCTGAAAGAATATCCTCAACACCCATTGATTCTTTTACTCGTTTAGGAATGAATGTTCTGAAAGAACACAACCTTCTATCACTCAGTTTTGAGAAATATCCCATTTACGTTCATCCTCCATGGAGTTTTTCAAATGATTTCAATGTTTTTAAACCAGAAATGCATGTTAGAAAAAAAAAAGACAAAAAGAAAAATAAAAAAGCCTGTGAAGCTGTTCTTAATGAAATAAGGAAAGATTATGAACCAGTCTTAGAGGTATATACCGATGGTGCCGTTGTTGAAGAACGCGGTGCTGCGGGTGTGTACATCATAGACAGCGAAGGAAATGAATTTCTCACGAACAAAAGTGAAGCAGGAATAATCTGCACCTCTTTTAGGGCTGAAATGATGGCGATCAAAAACGCTTTTGTTTTACTTTTTAAGGAATTTAAACCGCCGGAAAATGCGTCAGTTTTATTTGTGTCAGACTCCTCCAGTGCCTTGATGGAACTGGAAAAAGGGGGAACAAAACAGAAAACGAGACTAGGAAGCCGCATCTGGCAGTTTATTGAATTTTTCAACAATAAATTCAAAACAAAGTTTATTTTCCAGCATGTCTTTTCTCACTGTGGTATTGTCGGAAACGAAGAAGCAGACAAACTAGCCCAAAACATTTCATTAAAAAAAGATGAAGAAACCCTTTTAAAACAAAAAAAAGTTCCCATAGACTACAGCACCCATGTAGCTAAACTAAAACACAGAATAAAAGAAAAATTTGACCCCCGTCCTTTCCCATCTGAAACTGAAAGAGCGGAAGAAATTCTGATTTCACAACTCAGAATTGGCGACTGTAAACAAACACAAGGGAAATGTCCTAGGTGCAGAGAAAAAGACTCTGTAGAGCACCTGTTAGCAAAATGCTCAAAGTACAGAAAAGAGAGGAGGATGTATCTCCAGAAAGACTCTCTAACACAAGAAGAGTTAAAGGATTGTCTTTCCACTGTACAAGGACTAGAGAATGTTTTTCTTTTTATGTCATCTGCAAGAAGATATGTTTTTCCAGAAAAAGAAAAGAAAAAAGAAAATTTGAGTCAGGAAACAAAGAAAGAAAATGAAGAAAACGTTATCCTTCAACCCACACTTTTCAATACTGTGATTCAAAACTCACAACTGACTTGATTTCTCAAGCTTCCAAATTAACCAAAGTAGCACCTACACCATGGGGATGGTCTGATTGTTGATTGATTGATGGGCCGATATAGATTGGACACAGATCGAGAGTTTTTGAGATCTTAGATGAAAGTCCGCACCTTTCAGGCCATCCCCAAAAAGCACATAGCAGCTACAGCTATGTCAATTCAAATTGCGACGAGCTGCAACTTCGACATGAAGTTTTTCGTTATTGTTCTTACCTTCTCCACATATTTACATATGTGATAAGTATAAGTCATATCTTACGATTGACAATTCCTCCCCATAAATAAATTTCTTTTTGTTATTTTATTTTACACCTGCCTTACTAACTTGGGGAGAAAGAAAGGAAGAACAATGGGCCTCTTATGAGGTGGGCAATTGCCCTGGACCCACATTAAATGTACGCGTGTTTTGCGTCAGCCCGTTGCTGTAGAAAAAGAAGAGACAGTTTCAGGTAGTAATGAAAAAAAAAAAAAAAAAAAAAAAAAAGACAAAAAAGTTTTTTTATTAAATAAATAAAAAAAAAGGTTTTATATAAATCGGTGAAGGCAATAGTGACCGCTCCTAAAAGAAGGTGGAAGGATGATCAAGTCAGGTCATCGAGGACTCGTCACTCTGGTCAGAAATGATTTAAATAAGATAATATTAAAACACCCCGACATCTCACATGACCAAACTGAGATATTAACAGTAGTACTTCAATCTAATCCGCCATTGACAATTCACAATGTTTACCACCCGCCTGAAATCAAGGCAACAACCTGGAAGTTTATATCAGAGCCCGGCACATTGATTGCGGGTGACATTAATGGACACCATTCAACTTGGTCAAATGGAAATACGAACATTACTGGTAACAGCTTCTACGATTGGTCACTAGAAGCAGCAATTCAAATTCTAAACAAACCTCAACAACACACAAGACCACAGAGCTCAGCCTCTCCGGATGTAATTGCATTAGATATTTCTTTGGATGCACAAATCGAACTCATGAAGGGATGGGGCAGCGATCACCTGCCACTCAAACTGACAATCGAAGATATCAAAACAGATGAATATTCAAAAGAGAGTTCTGGGACATGGAAATGGAAGTGGCATTGTGCCGATTGGAATTATTATAAAATATTGTTGGAAAGGGCAGCGCCCAAATTAGAAAGAATTAAGAATGTGCAGAAACTTGCTAATAGGATCAACAACGAGATTCTGAGAGCAGCGAGAAGGGCCATCCCAGGCTACAACAAGAAGTCAAGTAGTACCTTCGCTGTGAGGGATTCAGAATTGGAAGATTTAATGGCAGAGACTGACCCTGATAAGACAGACTCAGAAGCAATTGAAAGAGGTATCAACATGATCAAACAGAAGATCATTGAGTGCGACATGACTGGAATGGACTACCGATGGGCCTTTAGAAAAGTTAAACAACTGGAAGGTAGAATGATGGACCATTCAATTACTAAGATTGTCGACGGTGAGAAGGAATTAACCGACCCGCGGGAGATGGCAGATGTCTTCACCAAAACATACGCAGACCAATTCAAATTCGAAGACGGTGAACCAACCTTACAAGGAATACCTGATGATAACTCGGTGGAATTTGGAATGCCTGAACTGGAACGACAAATTTCAAAAACAAAAGAGAAGAAGGCACCTGGACCTGACCACATCTGGAACTCGATGTTAAAACAACTTCCAAAAGCTTTCCTCGAGCAACTACTAAGACTATTCAACCTCTCATGGCAACGATCAGCAGTACCCAGGTGCTGGAAAAGTGGAATGGTAATACCCATACTGAAACCTGATAAAGACAAGAAACAAGTCTTATCGTACAGACCGATAGCACTAACCTCGACCGTCTCGAAACTCTTTGAAAGAATGGTCGTAGAACGGATGCACCACCTGTTGAAAGACAGAATAAATCCGAGGCAAGCAGCCTACAAACGAGGACGGGATTCCATTGAAAATCTCTGTATAGTTACAGACAAACTCAAAAGTGCCAAGGCAATGGGGGAAGAAGCGATATTAATCACCTTCGACCTACAAAAAGCCTTCGATGCAGTTCAACCGGTAACTCTTCTAAATAAGATGTCCAAAATAGGACTACCAACGAAATATCTACGGTGGGTTCAAAACTACTTGACTAGTAGGAAGATTTCAACAAGGGTGAATGGAGTGAAGGGAGCATTCCGGAACATTCGAGTAGGAGTACCACAAGGAAGCGTGCTGGGACCCCAGTTATTCTCTATCTTCATCAACGATTTGATAGATAAACTAGAGATGTACGAACCGACTGTCTTTGCAGATGATGTTGGAATAGTAATAACCGCGGGCACTGTCAGCTGTTTAGAAAACAAGGTTAACAACGCAGTCAAAATATTTGAAAGGTGGGCACTTGACTCACACATCAAAATCAATAAGAACCCTGGCAAGACGGAATACATTCACGTGAGGCCAAGTGGAACTCATGACAAGTCCCCAGTAGTAGTATACTCTGAAGAACACACATTTAAATATGTGGTGGCCACGGCAGAACAAATGAGTAACCTTGTGAAGGATGATAACTCAACAACTGTAGTTTCAAAAGAAGAATTCGCCATCACTCACCTGTATGTCGTTCCAAAACATAAGATCAAAGTCAAGCTACCGAACAAACCGGCGGTACTGAAAACAATGAAGATGAGCGCCAGCTTCTCACAACTGAAGAAAGTCCACAACAAGGCAGAAATAGATAAGATGCTGGAAAGAGTGGGGCCCGGATTACACGGATTTGCCTATGCGGTTGGACGAAAAGTTCACAAGACGAATACCGTGCGGTACCTGGGTGTACATTATGACGAGAAGTTAACCTTTAAGTCGCAAATTCAAAAGATGATGACAGCTGCTTCCAAGGGTCTAGGCTTGTTGGTTAGACTCACTAGGATAGGCTGCAGAAAGAGGACACTCATCAGTATACTGGTGACGGTGGTGTTAGCAAGGGTGCTTTATGGTGTTGAAAGCTTTGCTTGGATGCTACCAAAAGAGTGCTTCGAACAACTGGAATTACTGGTAAACAGGGCAGTGAGGCTGGTAACTGGATGTCTGCGGAGCACCAAACTACAGAGACTTTACAAAGAAGCCGACACGCCAAGACTGAAGGAACACAACCAGTATAAGATGTGTAGAACCTATGAACGTTTCAAATTAAGTCCGTTCCTACCGACTCGCAAGCTGACGAGAACAGGGAGTTCAGAATTATTTCAAAAATCAAAATGGGGATGGAATGTCTGGATAGACTATGTCTCTGGTATCCCTGGCCTTGACAATTACCGGAGCATTACCAACCTGGAAGTGAACCCAGAACACTACACTCTCCCTCCATGGGAAAGTACTAGTGCGATGAGATTCACATATTCAAGTAACAAGGAAGAGGCTGAACAGCGAGAAACTGAACTACCAGCCCACGAGATGAAAGTCTACACTGACGGGTCGATAAGACCCAAACCCAACACGTACATGACAGACGCGGCTGCCGCTGTGGTCATGGTTAACGAAAGCAAGATGCGTCTACTTGGATATAAAATACCAGTAGCGGGTTCCTCTTATAGGACCGAGCAGATTGCAGTGAAACTGGCGTTGGAAAATTTAGTTCAGGTGGCGGAGGATGAACATGAATCTCTAACAACAACGACGCACCTGTTGACTGATTCGATGTCAGTCATGCAGGCATTGGAACAAGGGCCATATAAACAAAGGTCCCCAATGAACAAAAAGATCTGGAAGTTGGCAATGAAACTGGAGAAGAAGGGAATCCAAGTCAACATGCAGTATGTACCGGCACACAGAAACGTGCGGTACAACGAAGTAGCGGACCAACTGGCGAAATTCGCTGCAGGCCTGAAGGAAGATCCACCTCACGAAGATGTTATTATTAAACAACTGCCCACTCAACTTGACATGGGAACATTGATGACGTTTCACAAGCGGAGAAAACGGGAGAACTGGATCGGACCGGGAGAGGTAAGACACCCTCCGTACATCGAAGCTCTAACACGACCAGAGGAAGTACTGATGTCACGCTTTAGAGTGGGACATTGCAGATCTCTGATAATCAAAGGACTGAACGAGCTGTGCTTTTTCTGTAAACTTGGAAAGGCGACAGCACATCATGTATTATTTATATGCGAACATTGGTGTATAGAAACCTTGAGAGAAAAATACATCAGTCACATGATGAATGACAAGGGAGAGGAAGCATGCCAACTGGAGGACTGCTACTTACCTGCGAATCAACAGCAGATGACTGGTTTTGTCACAACCTTAGACAGACTGGCACAACTATTAGGACGGTAGTATTATTAAAACATCGACATTTCGAATATCAACATTGAAGGCATCATTGCAACACATCTGAAGTCGTCCAAGTGGACAATTAATTATGTAGTATTAGTTTTAAGTTATCAAAACAAAGAAAGGAGATACGAAGCCTACGGGATTCCCACCCCCAACCCCCAAAACAAAGAAAGTAAGAAAGAAAGAAAGAAAAAGAACAGCCGCGCCTAACAGCGCAAACAGCATCACAGACTCACGGGTCGTGGTGCACTCAAAAAAAAAAAAAAATGATAAGTGGCTTGAGTTAGCGAGCAAGCCTGAGCACCTCATCACAAAAGAAATGAAGGACACACCCGGCTTCATGGAAGCGTACAACTTCAGGGTAACGAAGAGTACGGTGTCGGCTGTCATCCGACTGAGGAAATCCGGGGCGGTGGAACTGCTAAGAACTTCCGGCAAAGATGGGAGGTTCTTGTGGATCCAAGACGAAGGGGAGGCTCCGAAGGATACAGTTATTTGGCTTCAGGACGAGTGCTCTTTGAAGGAGGCAGTTGAACACTCTGATTCCTTGGAATCGTTGGGATTAGTCGAAAACCCTAAAGGTTTTGGTATCAGAGTTTCACCGGAGCTGGAAGATGTAACCAGGGAAAAACTGGGAATCCCTGCAAAGCTCCCTGAATTAGAAATCTCGGGAATTCCGTTAGATGTACTTCCCCGTGAAGCGGTAGCGCTGCTGGCGAAGGATGGGTGGCATGTGAGAGCAACCGTGGATGGAGTAAGGACTGGATACAGATGGATGAGGGTGCGTGCTGAAGTGCCGGATGACGACACGGTATTAATCGACGGTAGGGCATGTACGGTTGAGGTAGTTCAAAGACAAGATCGTAAGAAGCGCCAAGCTGCCAGAGAGGTGGATGTGAAGGAGAAAACTCAGCCAACGTCAACTGCGGAGAGCACACCGGAAAAAGGCCTTACTCCGCCGGAGAAGAGACGTGATCCAACAGAGGGGGAGGCCTCTAATCGTTGCTACTTGCGAGCAGAATTCTTATCCTTTCATGGTAAGGGGAAGGGGAAGAGACTCTGGCGGGAAGCGGGTGTGAAGATTGAGGAGAGGAAAGGAGCCTTGAAGGAAGTAGGTCCTGTAGAGCAGGTTGTGACAAAGAAAACTGTGAAGAAGTCGACAGCTGAACAGGATACGATGGAACGAAGGATGGATCGTTTAGAGATGCTGATGACGAGATTCTTGGAAGGTAAATGACGGCACGTAGATGGAAGGAACTGGGCTGAGACTCGAAGACGTCTCTTGCTGATAGCAGGGGACGTTGAACGAAACCCAGGGCCGAATAGGAGAAAGGATGGTCCCTCTTGCAAACTAAATGTAATCAGTTGGAATTGTCGCACCATCTCGAACAAAATGGAGTTCATTGGACACATCCTGAGTAAGCTTGACCCCGACGTACTTTGCCTTCAGGAGACTTCTTGCAGGATGGCATTGTTTCATTGGAACTACGTTTGCTACAGGAGGGATAGGCCAGGAAGGGGAGGTGGCCTGATCACTTTAATAAAACGAGGAATTCAACATGATTGCTTTGATATCTCCATACCGTCGATGAGAGGAACCGTCGAGTCGATGGGTGTCAGAATTAACGAAGACGTAAGTATTCTCAACATCTACTCCCCACCGAGCTCGAGGATTAATTTTGAACTATTCTCCCTTAAACGTGTTGGCAAGTTCATTCTCGCTGGTGACTTCAACGCACACCATAGGTACTGGTCCAAGAAAACCGACGTAAAAGGCTGTGACCTTCTCAACTGGACAGGGCAAGAGGACCTCCTGATTGCGAACCCGCCAGGTCTAGCGACACTGCCGAGACATGGGACCTCGCCCGATCTGATCCTGCACCACGAGGAGATTCAACTGCTTAACTTTGAGCTGGTAGGTGAAGGAATTGAGCACGGTTCGGATCATACACCACTCTCTGCTACCTTCGATACGCTCTCACCCCTTGAGCCTTCGGGCAACCACGCGACGAAGAGATCGGTCTGGGACTTCAATACAGCTGATTGGTACTCATATGAACATGAACTAGACTACAGGTTTGGAAAGGTAAACAACTCTGCGAGCGTTGGGAGAAGAGCAGTAACGTTCAACAGAATCGTTCTTGGAGTAGCGAAGAGGTACGTTAGGAGAAGGCTTCGGATCAAAGGGAAGAGAAGAAGAATGTGGAACGCTTCCACCCCAGATACCAAGCGTGCGAAGGGAAAATTTATCGCTGAACGGCTAGCAAAAGGTGAAGGCTTTGCATATGCGTTCAAAAAGATAAAGGACCTTGAGACGGATGAAGGACGTGAAATTCACATTCCGGAGTTTGACGAGAACCAACTACCTGCGAAGTTCTTGGAACAATTTGTCAAGACCCCGACAAAACGTAAACTAGGACCTCCGAATACGAAGAGCAGCGACTTCGCCAAAATCGGAGGGAATCTAACAATGACTGAACTGAAGCGAGCCATCAAGAAGGTAAGGCCCGGGAAAGCACCAGGTCCAGATGGAATCCATGGGATAATGTTGAAGAACTTATCGGTGATAGGAATGGATTTCCTCCTGGCGTTATTCAATGAATCGTGGCTAACGTCAAAGGTACCGAGGATCTGGAAGGAGGGTCTTATCAAGCCAGTTTACAAACCAGGTAAGCCAAAAGATAAGATCGCAAGTTTCAGACCGATCACGTTGACCTCGGTGGTGGGTAAAGTACTTGAAAGAGTGATTTATGATAGGTTGATGTATTGGCTTACCCAGAACAATGCCCTGTCGTCTATCCAGGCGGGTTTTAGAAGAGGAAGGAATACGTGTGAGCAGATTTCAATGTTAGTCAACGCTCTTCATGAGGCCAGTGAAAAGAACAAGAGCTCTGTTCTGCTGTCGTTCGACTTCACGGAAGCATTTGATAGAATTAATCATGAGAAACTGATCAAGAAGATGAAGAACATGAGTATTCCCTCCCCGTTCATTGCATGGGTAGTTGACTTCCTGAAGGGCAGGCAGGCAAGGGTGAGTGCGAATGGCAACCTTAGCTCCTACAGAACGGTAACGAGGGGGGTTCCCCAAGGTTCGATTATCGGTCCGCTGCTATACCTGATTTATGTTGATGACCTGGCGAAGTTGTTGGAAAAGACTGGCTCAGTTTCGGCTCTTTATGCAGATGACACCGCTTGTGTAGTCTCTGATAAGGACGTTAATTTAACCAATAAGAAAGCGCAATGGATCCTTGGACTTGTGGATAGCTGGTGCAAAACCAATGACATGGCACTGTCCGTCTCTAAGACATGTGGTATGCCTGTGCGCTGCCCAAAGGATATCTACTGGAGACTGGGCTTCCCCAGGACTGCAAAGGATAATTATTACGTTGTAAGCAGGGGAGATCTGGCTAAGATGATCAGACCGAACGAGTTTGGAAGGCCAATTCTGGGTAGTGGAGAAACCATTCTCAAGGTGGATGATACCGAAGTTGCTAATACGAAGGACCTGCTTGCAATTTTCCCTGATGGATCAAGTAAGCTGAGAGTAAAGTTGTTAACCGCAGTACTGATGCCGATGGTAGACAGCGTTAAATACCTGGGGGTGCACATTGATGGTGATTTATCTTATGGAACACAGGTCGGAAAGATGCTGGATGAGACCAGGAAGGGTCTTGCACTCCTGGGGAAACTAGAACAGTATGATTTTGATTTTAAGACGCTGTGCATGGTCAAGAACCTGTACATACTTTCAAGGCTGTCATATGGGCTGGAGAGCTTCGGTCCTTTCCTATCTGAGGGTCAGATTGATCTTGTGGACTTGAATCTGAAGAAGATTGCGAGAAGGATAACGGGTTGCAGCATCTACACCAGGTCTCTCCCACTGCTCTTGGAGGCGAACATGCTCCCGATGAAGTTGATAATAGAAAAACAGGCCAGAACTGCTCTGTTTAGGTATCGATCGCTGAGGTGGGTACGTTCGACGAACCGAATAGCGAAAGGATTCTGGAGTTCTAAGTTGCCGCAGGAAGATTGTAACATCGCCCTCCAAGGAATAGTTCAACCTGACAGCATCGAACCTTGGGCGGATGTACCAAATCTAGAGATATCCTGTGGGTATGGTCATAACAAGACCGGTGATGCAGATGTGGATAGGAACAAATTTGAGGAATACTGCAGGGACCTAGTCCCTTGCAACTCGGCTATATATGTGGACGGCTCACATGATCCTGCTAACTACACTGCGGGTGCGGCAGCAGTACAGGTCTCACCAACTGAGAGAACGATGTCGTCAAGACTTGTAGCTACTGAAAGCAGCTACAAGGCTGAACAAGTAACACTCAAACTGCTGATGAGAGAAATTGGCAAAGCTGACTCGATCTTGGGTCCCAGGTCAGGTATTACCAGAATCTTCAGTGACTCGAAATCCAACCTGGAGGAACTCAATGGAGGGATTGTTGCCCAGAGGAAGTTGAACTCTCTGTTAATACTGGAAAGCATTAGGGATCTGAAGACACAGGTGCATCTCCAGTTTATCCCGGCCCATGTGGGGATTGAACCACACGATAAGGCTGATAAGCTGGCCAAAGAAGTCTCGAAGGATGCCGAAAGTAAACCGGTCTCAACGACCATGGATTTCTTCGCCCACAAATCAAGGGTAGCGAGGGAGTCTCACAGGAAGTTGATAGGAAAGATGATGGAAGCCTCCGAGAAGGCAAAGCCTCCAATGAAACGGGTGATGCTCAGACAGTATCTGGAGGCGACCGGAGGATTGAGAACTGCTAGATATCCGAAAGACATGCTGAGGGCTTCGGAAGTAAGAATTGCACAATTCAGAACGGGTTCACACCCCTTGCTGAGAGACAAAGGCGTACAACTGAAGTGCCCTTTTTGTAAACGGACGGACTCATCACCTAGACACTTGATGTTTAACTGCATGAACTCTGCTCTGGTACGCATCAGAAATGGAACAATTGGATCTGTCATGGAAGAAGCGAAGATTTCAAAGAAGGAACACAGCCTGCTATTTATGTTCGCTACGAGGAACTTACATTCCCTCGCTGGCTTCATATGGCATTTAGAACAATGGACGGCAACAAGCTGTTATCAGAAGTTACTATCTTTTTAGTATATCATACTCATACATCACTCCTAATTCATCTCCTAATAACTCTCTGAGGACATCCGTAGAGCTTCATAGCTCGCAGGTAACCCAGTGGTCTTTGGCCACCGTCTCCGTATTGATCATTCGCTTTGTACTTACAGTGTCGTGAGCTTCCTATCCGGGGAAGTCCTCCAACGGACTCACAACAGTTGCACTCGTTGTTGCTTATTTACTTAGTTAAAAAATAAGAAGAGCGAGTATGCTCAGAAAGAATAAAAACAAAGTAGAAAGACAGGGGGGATGTGACTAAATAAATAAATAAATAAATAAAAAAAGTTTTTATTTATTCGCATCACTCCCGATCCCCCCCCACTTTATTTTTTCTGGGAAATTTTTAATTGTGAGCAGGCAGTGAAGGCTTCAGTTGGCGGCCAAAGGATGATACTACTCTTAGTATCGCGCAGGATAAGGCGGACGAGATTGAGGGGGCCTTGGGCTTGTACTCAATGAGCACGGTCTTGGAATCAGAGTAGCTAGCTGCTGGCATGTTACCAGCCAAACTCCCAGGATTTCCCTGACCGGGTAAGCCCAAAGAAAAACTATTCACTTCTTCGCTACAGACCGATCACCTTGTTGACGTCGCATAACGCCTTGTCCTCCATTCAGGCAGGTTTCAGAAGGGGCAGGAATGCTTGCGAGTAAATATCACTGCTGGTCAATGCGCTGCATGGTGCGAGAAAAGGTGGCAAGTGTTAAACTGATCGCTAAAATGGTAGCGATGGGGATTCCTTCACCATTCATCGGATGGGTCGCTAACTTTCTGACGCGAAGGAAAGCAAAGGTTAGTGTCAATGGCAATCTGAGCGCATACAGAACGGTGACGAAAGGTGTTACACAAGGGTCGATTGTTGGGCCTCTCCTTTATCTGATATATGTCGACGACCTGGCTAAGAAACTTGAGAAGACTGGATGTGTTTCAGCACTCTACGCAGACGACACAGCTTGGATAAGGATTTTAAAATAACTTACGGAAGGCGCAATTAGTCCTTGGGTTAGCGAGATCGTTGGTGCAAAGACAATGACATGGCACTGTCGGTCTCGAAGACCTGCGGGATGCCGGTGGACTCCTAGGAATATGTATTGAGGCTGGGATTCCCTAGGAAGATGCCTTGTTCTGCTTCAGGTCAATAGGTTTAAGCTGTTCATCTGTCAAGAAAGGTCCATAGCTCTCAAGCCCATACAGAATCCTTGAGAGGATGTATAAGTTCTTGATCATGTTCAGCGTTTTGAAATCAAAGTTGAATTGCTCCAACTTTGGCTATCGCAGCTATGAACACGGCGCTATTCTTCGGATACGCAGCACAGATGGTGTTGGTTCCTCTTCACGCAGCAGCTGTCTTGAGTGCGTCCACATCACAGATTGGAATGTTGTTTTCAGTCGCATGTGCTGGTCTCGTTGGGTCACCTATTGGAGGCTATCTTGCTGATAAGTACGGTAAGAAGTAGATAACAAGGAAGGTCACCGGCTGCGGCTTCAACACAAGGTCCCTTCCGTTACCGTGGGAGGCGAACATACTCCCGATGAGACTGCAGATTGAGAAGCAAGCCAATATGAAGATCCAAGGGATTGTCATGCCTGACAGCATCGAGCCATGGATAGATGTTCCGAGCCTGGAGATATCTTGTGGATATGGACATTCGAAGACCGGTGTGCTGAAGTGGACAAGGCTAAGGCGCAGCAGCGGTGCAGATCTCGCCGTGCCATGGCTTCGAGACTTATTGCAACGGAAAGTAGTTACAAGGCTGAACAGATAACTCTGAAGTTGTTGATAAGGGAATTTGGAAAAGCAACCTCTGTCCTGGGTCCCAGATCTGGAATCACGAGAGTCTTCAGTGATTCTAAATCCAATCTGGATGAGCTGCGTGGTGGAATTGAGGCTCAGAGGAAGCTGAACTCTCTCTCGATACTAGAAGGGATAAGAAAATTAGACTCATTCGTACACCTTCAGCTCACGTGGGGATTGAACCGCATGACAAGGCAGATGAACTGGCGAAAAAAAAATCAAAAGATGTTAAGAGCAAGCCGGTGTCAACAACTATGGACTTCTTCGCACATAAGTCAAGGATAGCGAGGGAAGCTAACAGAAAGCTGTTTGGTAAGATTATGGAGGGTTCAGCAAGGGCGAAACCACTGATCAAACGGGTGAACTACCGCAGGCCTGAGAGCGGCTCGATACCCCAAGGACATGCTGAGAGAATCAGAAATAAGGATAATCCTAATTATTTCTCTGAGGACATCCGCAGAGCTTCATGGCTCGTAGGTAACCCAGTGGTCTTTGGCCACCGTCCCTGTACTGATCCTTCGCTTTATATTAACTGTGTCTTGAGATTCCTATCCGGGGAAGTCCTCCAACGGACTCAGGACAGTTGCGCTTATTCTTACTTGTTTACTTTATCAAAAAATAAGAAGGGCAAGAATGCTCAGAATGAAGAAAAATAAAGTGGAAAGACAGGGGGGATGTGACTAAATAAATAAATAAAAGAAAAAATTATTTACTTATTGACGTGATTAATAAAGAATGAAAAGTTTTACTCTTGGTCAACTCCAGCTCGGACTGCTGTATCCAAAGAGACCTCTTCTGAGTGTAAACTGCAGGTAAAAATCCGACAAGGAACACAGAAATTAAATGATTAGCATCCGACACAAATTTATTTTATCATGTATCTCTTTAATTGGCAACGGGCTTCGCACTCTTAGTACCTTCTTTGTCAGTCTTTATGCAAATCCTTCCTTTCTCTTACTTAAAAATCTTCGTTCAGATATCAATATTGAATTGAATTATTAAAATATGTCAACGCAGGACTTGATCGAAACCCTCGCACTGGAGAAACAGTGGGTGGAGGGTGATGCGGTGTGCTTCGACGTGGATTCAACTGTTTGTATCGACGAGGGAATCGACGAGTTTGCAGCATTTTTAGGGAAGAAGGAAGAAGTGGCTGCATGGACGAGCAAGGCAATGGGGGGAGGAGTAAGCTTTGAGGATGCTTTGACAGCGAGACTGAAGATTATGAACCCAACAAAACAGCAGTTGGAAGAATTCGTTGAAAAGAATCCACCAAAGTTATCGCCAGGTATTGCAGAGCTTGTGACTACTCTTCGAGTCACGGGCAAGTCAGTATTTCTGGTAAGTGGCGGGTTTACACAAATGATCCACCCACTTGCAGACATCCTTGGCATACCCCGCGGCAATGTTTTCGCCAACACTATCTTATTCAGCGATGACGGGTCCTTTGCAGGCCATGATCCTAAGGCCTTCACTTCCAAATCTGGTGGTAAGCCTGCGTGCATTACGTTCCTCAAATCGAAATATTGCTTTACAACCGTCACTATGATTGGCGACGGAGCGACAGACCTAGAAGCCTGCACCCCTGGAGCTGCCGACCTCTTTATCGGCTACGGAGGTGTACAGAAGAGGGAGAAAGTTGTAAAGGGTGCGAAGTGGTTCGTTACCTCTTTTACTCCGTTGATACAGCTGTTGAAAAAGCCGAAATTATAAACATTGTTGCGTGCCGTTACTTAGATTTACATGTCGAGTGCACTATCAGCAAAGAACCCCAAAGAGAACTTGTACGAGCGTGCTCTTTTTACAGAATGTAAAATCCGTTATGTGTCCTCCTAATGTCTGGACACATGTAAGGAAACGTGATTTCTATTGGATTCAATCACCCCGTCGCGTGTATTATTATCATCATTCCTCAGTAATACCAAAAATATGAGTTACTGGATGGTGTTTATGTTCCCCCCCTGATGAGAATGCTTGTTGTGCAATCTGGTTTTTTATAATATTTTCCCCCTCGGTAGAATATGTCGGGATACGGAGGGTACCCCCCGCAGGGTGGAAATGGGCCACCACAGCAGAGATGGGGTGGTGGTAGTCATCATCAGCACCACCATCAGCACCACCATCATCATCATCACCATCACCAGCAGCAACATCACCATCACCACCACCACCATCAGCACCAGCATCACCATCACCACCAACACAGGCACCAGCATCAACATCACCACAGCAGGCAGCAAACACCTTCTCGTCTTGTCACCTGCGACATTGGTGCTTCTCAACCGTCCCCGATTGTGTTGCAACAAGCATTTGTTCCCTATGGGTTGCTGGAAAAGATTAATGCTAAGCAGCTTCGGGATGGCAGATTCCAGGCGACGATTACATACAGTTCAATCAGGGCTGCGGAGCGTGTGTTGAAGATGGGACAGGTTAACGTTGGAGGTACGATGAGAAATGTTTTTGCTTCAACAGTTCCAGACGCAGGTTGCGTTTATGACAGACCTGGTGCCTACTTGTGGTGTGGTCTTGGTAACAGACGGGATATAACTCAAGACGATGTTGGGCGGGCGTGTGCTCAGTTTGGTGACATTCAGACGGTTGAACTTCACGGAGAAGAAGCTCACAATAATTATGCTATTGTAACCTTCTGCCAGATCGAACACGCGCAGAGTGCCTACAAGTCCAGCATCAAAATAAAAGACGTCTCTCCTTACGTTGAATGGTTCCATCCAGGAGAAGAAATCGGTGGACAGGGCGGATCAGCTCTTCCCCCATCTCTAATGAATATACCTGTGGTCCCTCAGCCTGAGGAAACCAGAAAATTAGTTTTTAAATATGCTTTAACGTCACCTATTATGGAAGACGAACTCAATCTTATGATAGGACCTCAGTATGGAGAAATTGATAAAGTCGCAATGGGAATTGATGAAGATTCAAAAGTAGCTCATGTGGTGTTTGTAAAACAGGCATCGGCTGCAAAATGTAAAGCGGCATTTGATACTGGATCACTAAAAATTCCTGAATGCCCTAACCTCTCTGTCGACTGGGGTATGGTGACTGCTCCAGCCCCTGTTGTTCAAGCCCCTGCTGGACCTACACCTTCATCTAATATCTGTTTGCAATATGCTAGTAAGGAAGATCTTGAGAATATCGGGTATGTCATTGTGTTATAAACGTATTTTCTAGAATTATAAAACACAAAACTCACACAGGCTTGAGGCTATCAGGGCTGTCTTCGAAGCTCGTATTGGAGGAATTGATAACGTTCAGATGAAAGATAAATACGCTTTCATTAACTTTAAAGAAGTACGTTATGGTATTATGGTATGATTTTTATTTAGTATTTAGTGTGTTGCAAATATTATTATTGTTGTGAATTACAAAAAACCACTAATGCAAACAGGCTATCGACCAATTTCAGACTCTTAACGTTCCTGGTACTCCAATCGCAAAGTATGCGAGGAAGACGACATCAACTGCGCCACAAGTTAGTGCTATGCCAACTCTGCAGAGCACAACACCAGCTTTGCCATCCCAAAAGCAAGCTGAAGAGGTTCTTGCGAAGGTTATATTTGGTGGTGGTGCACCTGCGATATTACCAGCCAAGAATGCGAAGCCTCCTGCGGATGCGAACTTAACAGCTCGTATTGAAGAACACGCTAAGGACTACGCACGTACTAACAAGTTATCTTCAGAGGGTGAAATGATCATGAGAGCAGACACTGCGGGTTACTTCCGATGGAAGACAGAATGGATAAAACTTGGAATCGATCACATTTCTGTTGAAGCACTTACAGCTCTTCGACTGGAAGCTGAGGCTGTTAAAAGCAAGAAAGACGAGGAGAACGATGCGACTCTCGCAAGGCACGCAATGCTTCCAGATGTATGTATTTCTGTTGCAGCTTTTTACTTAAGAGGCAGATGGTTCAAAAGATTTTAAATTCCCTAACAGTATACCACACCTGGAGAAACACCGATTGCTAACGACATGAAGGTTTTGGTTATCGGAGAGACTAATTTGGTATGCGTTTGTTTGTTTTCCTTTCCTTTGATGTTGTTGAATCAAAGCGCAAATAAAACAACATACAAAAAACAGACCTTTTCTGTAGCTTTACTTACACGTTTTATGAACAACGGAAGCGGTATTACTGTGACAACGAGGCACTCGAAGGAACAATTGATGTCTCTGTACCCAGATTCATCTGAGTGTATTCAGGCTTTAATTAACGGTGGGGTTAATCTGGGATACGACTTCGACCCAACATCACCTGAGGGCTATGAAGAGTACTTAAAAGACGCACAATTTGACACTATTGTTGCCAACTTCCCTGTTGCTACCGACGAAGCCGGCAACCACCTCATGGATACTGACGATAATCAAACTTATGTAAGACGCATATTCAAGTACAGTACTCCTATTCTTGCACCAAAGGGTCTATTTTTAGTTTCCCAATTTGACTGTCCTGGCTACGCAGACTGGCAGCTTTCCAAGCTTGCTTTACGTGCGGATACGGGACTTCGTCTTATCAACAAATGTCCATTTAGAACATCAGAGTACCCTGGCTATGTTCCTATTTATCCATCGTTTGATGAGGCAGCGCAGTTTAGATCTCCAACGCTTTACGTCTTTGGAAGAAAGAAGAAGTATTTGGAAGCTTATGATAAACTTGAAGAGCGTGAGGTAGAGTTGGATAAAATTAAGGAATCGAGGAGAAGGAGAAGAAGATCAACATCGTCATCATCATCAGAGCAAGTGGTTGCTACAAAGAGAGGAGGTGAGAGACCTAAATCGGATCTCAGAGGTGCGCCGATTCAGCAGCAACCAGGAGCTCCTGGAGTTGTTGCTGGAGACTTCGGACGTGATCGTGATCCTAGGGGAGCCGGAGGATACGACCGCCGTCCTCGTTACGATCGCGATGATCGCCGCTTCGAAGACCGACGTGGTGGTGGATATGACAGTCGACGTGATTTCCGCCGACGTTAAGCAACATCACCCTTATCGTGTTTCAAGGGACTATCGAGTATTATCTTCATCATCTTAATAATTCAATTCAGTGTTTCTAATTGATATCTTATTACTTCTATTAAGAAATGAATCCTTGAAGAATCCCTTGTTAGTTACATCAGATAATGTCTTGAAGCTTAACAAATAAAACTAAATAAAGAAACGAATAAAAAGAAGACTAAAAGTGTTTCTCGATAGTGTTAGCAGCCTGTACATGACAGGAGGTACCTCTAGTCAGTACCATGCTAAACTTTTGTTTTAATTTTATTTCAAAAGTGTATCTCAATACAATCCATCGTTGCTGTGGTATATAAATTCACGATATCATTTCTTTCTCAGACGCCAACAGCGATAAATGATTCATCTATCAGGATGGAGTATTTCACGTGACTGGAAACTACCTGAAGAATACCTGTCCTGTTATATTTATGCATGAATTCAGATTATCTAATGTTGTTGGAATTGTGTACTAGGTGAGTTTTATCTTTCTTCAGCTACCACCACCAACACTCAAATATGAAGACCGCTTGTGCTGTTCTCGCCATGGCCGCCGCGTCATCGGCCCTTCCTGTGAACTACATCGAGGAGAATGAGATGTTGTTGTGGAACAACTTCAAGAGCACCTACGGAAAGAAGTACTCTGGATCGGATGAGGTGAAGAGAAGGGCGATCTTCAAGGCCAACATGATGAAGGGAGCGGACCTCGAGGAGAAGAACGACGGAGCGACGTTCGGAATGAACGTGTACTCTGACCTGAGCGCTGAGGAGTTCAAGACGTACCACAGCTTGAACGTCCCAACGAAGGAGAGCCCACGTAAGGAGTTCAGCGAGACCGACATCCTGAAGGCAGCTGCCAACCCAGTGGACTGGAGAAGCAAGGGAGCGGTGACCCAGATCAAGAACCAGGCGCAGTGCGGATCGTGCTGGGCGTTCTCCACCACCGGAGGAATCGAAGGACAAAACTTCCTTGCCGGAAACAAGTTGACATCCCTGTCGGAGCAGGAGTTGGTGAGCTGCGACACCACCGACTCTGGCTGCAACGGAGGGTTAATGGACAGCGCCCTGGAGTGGTTGTTGAGCGCCCACAAGGGACAGATCGTCACCGAGGAGTCGTACCCGTACACCAGCGGAGGTGGAGACTCTGGAAGCTGCAAGAGCGTGTCATCGATGAGCGTCGGAGCGACGATCGATGGACACAAGGACATCGCACACGATGAAGACGAGATGGCCGCCTGGGTGTCGGCCAACGGACCTCTTTCGATTGCCGTTGACGCGACCTCATGGCAGACGTACACCGGAGGAGTGATGACCGACTGCGAGTCCAGACAGCTCGACCACGGAGTGCTCATTGTTGGATACGCCGCGGACTACTGGATCATCAAGAACTCTTGGGGAGCAAGCTGGGGAGAGTCTGGATACATCAGAGTGTCCAAGGGATCGAACCAGTGCTTGTTGAAGAACTCCCCATGCACTTCCACTGTCAAGAAGAACTAAAGTGTTTAAGGTCATGTAGCACTACGTCTGCCTCTCTTGTTTTATACTTCGGAATACTAAAAAACCGAAGCACTATTTACGATGTTAAATATTAATATGAAATAATGATTTCAAAGAATTGATTTCTCTAATTTTATAAAACCGGCAAACAGCCATGTTTGATTTTATATTCAAAGCTTTCGTCTCTTGGTTCCTCGAATCGATTGCTTTTGAATTCCGTGTGTTTGTTGTAATCGTCTTGTGCAAGACGCACTTCTGTGATATTCGATTTTCTTCCTCTTCCTCGCTTCTCGACATCGTAAAGGATTGCGCTTAGCGATTACATGAGTACGAACATTGTGTGTACTTTTAAATAGCAATTGTTTTTTTCCAGGAGAAATCTTTCCAGTATGTGTGATGGCAACATAACCACGGCTACTTATTAAAGTAATAACAGCTTTTAGTTATATTATTCCAATAGCAGTATACAATATGAAACGATGGTCTGTATCCGCCTTGTTAAATGTTGGTGATACTGAATTTCAAGGGACTACGAGAAGGAGAAGCGGAACTGATCCAACAGGTTACACAGCTGTAATGGAAGATGAGGATGAAGATTATTATGACTGGAGAGGCACTGGATGGGAAGATGACTATCAAACAGAAGCAGCTGAAGACGACATGTTTTCTCGAGTGCACAATGGAATGGGCGGTGTTAGAGACTTGGAAGGAAAGAAAATGGCCCACAGATTCTCAGCTGCTGAAGAGCTACGGATGGCAAAATTCGAATCTATCGACTATTGGAATCCTAACACTAGAATGTATCGTAATAATTTGGAGAGGATAAAAAAACGAGGACGAGGATCAAAATGGATGGTCTATGCACTTATTGGAATTGTCGTGGGTATGTTTAGTTTTGTTATGATGAACACGATTGAATTCCTCTCAAAGAAACGACGAAGCACCCTTGAAGACGCCTTCTCCTACGGCCCCAGCTCTACTTCTGAAATTTGGAAAGCATACTTTGTGTGGTTATTATTTAGTATGGTTTGTGTTATATTGAGTACTGTGATATGCGGGTTTTGGCCATACGCTGCTGGTTCTGGTGTACCTGATGTGATGGCTTACCTTAATGGAGTTACGTTCCCAAAAGTATTTAACCTTAGAACCTTGATTGGTAAATTAATGAGTTGCTCTCTGGCAGTTGCTGGTGGTCTTCCAGTTGGTCCAGAAGGACCAATGATTCACATCGGTGCTTTAATTGGTGCTGGTTTAGGGACGGGTAGATCTCGTACTTTGGGGAGAGCTATTGGGTGGATTGGGAAATTTAGAAACCCCCGTGATCACAGAGACTTTATTACAGGTGGAGCAGCAGCTGGTGTCGCATGTGCATTCTCGGCACCCATCGGAGGACTGCTATTCGTGGTTGAAGAGATGTCGAGTAACTTTTCAAAGCGAGCTATGTGGATGAGTTTTTTCGCATCTCTTATGGCGATTGTTGTAGCGAACTCACTTAACTCAAAGTTCTCTGGTTGGGAACTTCGAGGAGACAACATAACAAATTGCACTCACTGGGCCAACTGGAACGCCGACTACACTATCCTCTTCAAGACAAATGTTCTTGAGAATGTAAATATACTTTCAATACCATTCACGTTAGTCTTAGGAGTGATTTGTGGATTGTTAGGAGCGCTATTCACATTCTGTAATATTAAAGTAAGTAGGTTTAGAATGCAGAGGGTTAACAAAACTATTTTGAGAAGAATGGCGGAACCAGTTTGTATATTAATCCTTTTTACTTCTTTGTCGTACTTGGCTGTTTATTCCTTAGATTGTGAGAAGAAACCTGTTGGTGTACAGCTGGCAGGAGAGTTAGAATATTTTGATGCAATCTGTAAAGATGACACGGAATACCATCCCCTTGGAACATTAGTATTCGCATCAGCTGATGATGCTGTTCGTCTCCTTTTCAGACGAGAGCCTCAAGATGAACGAATTTCTTCAAAGCCGGAACATGCTTTAAAAGGGGATCGAATATTTGGATACAGCACTTTAATAATATGGCTAATATTGTATTTAACATTCGCTTGTTGGTCTGCGGGTACTCATTTAGCCTGTGGTCTTGTTGTACCGATGCTCATTATGGGCGCCTCAATAGGTCGAATTTATGGTCTTGCGGTTGTCGATCTTATGCAAACACTTATGTCTGAAGATTGTACAGGTGTAGACTCATGGGTTGATCCGGGTGTGTTTGCTCTTTTTGGTGCTGCTGGTTTTTTTGGTGGAGTGTCGCGTTTAACCTTTTCACTTTGTGTGATTATGCTTGAGATTACTGGAGATCTTCCTCATCTTCCGAATCTTATGTTATGTGTAATGGTTGCAAAGAGTGTTGCTGATTTCGTAACTCACGCTCTCTATCATGCTATCCTTGAACTTAAATGCGTTCCTTTTCTTGATTGGGACATCCATCTTCCATATTTAGACTGCTACACTGCCAAGGATCTTATTTTAGCAAACCCAACACCTCCTGTAACACTACAAACTCGTGATACGGTTGGTAACATTATGAAAGTACTTTCTGGTACTCCTCACAATGCCTTTCCAATTGTCAGTGAGTCTCCCTATGGAGGCAATCTCTTTAGGGGGACTATACTAAGATCTCAGTTGGAGCAAATGCTTTGGTACCTTCACGAAGTTGAAATGTCGCCAGGTAAGGAGGCAGTCTCCATCGCTGGATTGGTATGTGTTTATAATTAATGTTTGTTGTACAGAAAAGAAAAAGATAGTAATAAGAAATAAACCAACAGGATGAAGAGAAAATGACTGAAATCAGAGAACAGATGTTCTGGAAACGAGTGACAGCACTACCGTGGAGAGAAGCGCCTCCACACTTGACGGAGTTGAGAATCGACCTGATGCCGTTTACAAACACCTCAGCGTTCAGTGTGCCGGATACGTTCTCAGTCTCTGCAACGTACAATTTATTTAGAAGTATGGGACTAAGACATTTAGTTGTTGTTAATAAATACAACAGCGTCATTGGTATGATAACCAGAAAGGACCTAGTCGCACACACTATTCTAAAACACACTATGGAAAAAGCTGAGAACCTAGCAAGTAACTACACAGAAGAAGAAGGAAGAGCTGTAGGGCAGTTTCAAGTGTCAAGTCCGACACCTCAGGATACCTTTCCAGCTGAGGGTAGTGCAGGACTAGCGAGGTTTAATAGTATACAACAAAGGATTCCTAAACAACGTCAGCTTTCTCTTGGAGCTGGTGGGTTTGGTTCTCTTGTACGTGCTACTAGTAAGGAGAGAGTGCACTCAGCAGGGAATTTGACAATTCCTCATCAGAGAACTCTTTCTCCGTCAACGCCAACACTTTCTGATCCACCAACACCAACAGCTTCTGCTAATCGATCACAGAATAGTAGATAATGATACTTTATGGTTGTGATGTTTTCCTGCTACTCATTCAAGCAGCCATAACAACGTGATTTATAGTAATTTAGTATCTCCTTGGTTAACTTTCCATGTTGTGTTGTTTTTAATTCCGCACAGATTCCCAACTGATAGCTGGCGATTAAGATGAATACTACGCGTGTTTATTGTTGTTGTACTTTCGAGTGATGGTTTGTTGCTACTTAGGCAGGTTAGTTTTTTTTATTCCAACGTTTTTGTGACAAATGTACTGCAAGAGGGCTTCCTTTTGTGCTTTTTTCTTCTTTTTTTTTTTCTGCGTACCGTAGCCGGGGAAGAAACTATTCAGATTGAAAGCCGCTATTTCTTATGGTCATGATTTATTTTCCCCGTGCGACAGCATTCTGTCTGCGTTCAACGAAATATAAGGCTAATCTGAATAGTTTTTTTTCCCTATCGTATATCAGAAAATTGAACAATCATGTTTTTTTTCCCCTACCTTTGTCTTCTTCTGAAGGCGTTTCCAAAAAACTGCAATGGTAGTGCATGTGGAGCGTACTGTATTTAATGTAATTCATTGCCACGTTGGGAATTTCGAAGAGTTGATTCAACACATCAGAAGATTCACTCGTAGTCAACCCTGTCATGTTGTGCAATAGATCAGCTCTGGTCCAAAACATGATGCTCAAACTGTTAACCCCTCTGGCTCCTCCGAGATACTCTTTGGTTTGTGTACCTGCAAACCTGCTGTTCAGTGAAAAGAGAATTATGGCAGCGTAACTAACCTACCAGATGCGCTTAAACAGAAATTTTCCTTTTCTTTTTCAGCTATGGAAAATTAGTTCTTAAAACAACTTTTCATTTTATGGTAAGAAGACGAGATTCATTACTTGTTTTGGAAGAGTATTAACTTTTCTTTTATTTCTCAAACGTTTGAGGTCGATCAACTAGAGTCCCCTCAGCTGTGATCGCCTTCAGTTCATATTTCAGAATAGAGTTATGAATCTTTCCTTTACGGAATATAGTAGTCTCTATTTACATTTTATTATTATTGCGTGTTTACATCGCATCACTCCGTGTATTTTTTTTTTTTTTGTTTGTTTTATTTGTTAAATCCTGCCATCTGCTTTTTTTGTTGACCTGTTTACTAGGAGATCGAATGCAACACTTGTTACTTTATGATGCCTCACAGTGAAGAACAGAGATTCTTGTCTGGTCATGCAACAGGTGGATAGGAACGTGAAGCCAATTTTTTTTTTTTTTTTTTTTTTAAAAAAAATATTATCTAAGAACTACTCTATGAAGACAACAAGTCTTGTTAGTCATTTCGTGTTATTACAATGTTTCTATTGTTTGCCCTATGCTTCCACGGTGTGGGTTGAATTATCACTGTGGGTTTACTTTTTTCTATCTTTCCCCTACGAATTACCAGTATATACGGCTATTGACAAAGAGCCGTTCCCCCCCTTCCTGGTGTTCGTCTTTTTCTATTGTTAGATTTTCAAGATTATATAATTATTAATTAAGTACTCATGAGTTTTATAAAAAAAGCTGTTCCGGTAGCATAGGCAAGTGGCGCTCAACTATGTTCACGGCCTCCAGTGGTATTATTTATTTATTTGCAGTCATTTACTACGCTGCCGCTGACAGTCAAGATTGTCGGGGAAATTGTTGTTCCTTTTGAGATTAAGAATGCATTGTACGATATTTTCGTTTTTTTGTTTTTTCTCTTTTCTAAACGTTTTTTCTGTATTTAACTACAAATACTTTTTCAGTTAAGAACTTCATATTAGTTTTGTATACCTAAAAGTTGTTATTGTCGGAGTTTTCGCCCCCCTTCTGCACGAACAACCGAAGAATTTTTTTTTTTTTTTTATTACAATAATATAATCAAAAAAGTAACTCCATTTCAGAATTGCTAGCTGGGGGGGTGATTCAGCGACTTACTTCTACACCATGCTGATGATGAGAGAATAGACAAAATATGGATTACCCTAAAAAACCTAATGGTTACTTTAAAAAAGGCTAAGTTAAGCACCACCATGGTTTACTGTATCCTTAACAGATTAGCTAAATTATCGTTTTTTTTAATGTTGATATGATACAAAATGCAGTTGGTGTTTTTTTTTTTTAGCCTCCTCCCTCTGTGGTTCACTCAACTCACCTTTTATTATCTGTCTTGTGTGTTGGATTCTTGATCAGTTATCTGATCACAGTATCGAACCCAATTCGTGTTTGTAGTGTCATAGTATTTAGTCTATACATCCCATCTGACTATGGTATGTGATCAAGGTTGTTTTTCACAAAATGATAAAAAAAACGAAGTCTTGTCAGAATCCCTTAGTAAGTTGGTTTGTTTGATAAACGAGTGAGTGACTTAAAAAAAAGGAATTCAAGAAAACTTCATATTCCATAAGAAAATTCGCCGTTTCTTCTAACAAGGGAACTCTTAATTCAAAACTTTGATTTATATTCGTAAGGTGGATCACCCTTCTTTCTATGCATCCTTTTCTACTGATCTCGAGATGAAAGAAATAGACAAACCTAACAGTTTGTTGTCATGGTCTGAAGGAACACGAAATTAATCGAAATGTGTTGTCACTTTATTCACTTCTATTGATTTCGTCCCCCGTTAACCTTGATATCTTTATCCGAGCCCCCCCCCCACCCCCTGATTTACATCACTCTGTATCAATAGCAGATGCCATAGGAATAAGACTTAAAGAGAAGCTACTACTACTGAGAAGATACGGTATTCAATAGAATTGTAGAGGACTGGGTAAAGAGTATGGTCTAAGCCCGAACCTAACCATTATAATTGATGTCCCCATTATTGTTTATATTTATGATAACTGCTGCATTACAAAATACTATCTAGTTTCAGTTTCATCTGTTGTGTTTTCGTCGCATGGTCAAATAGAAAAAAAAAAAAAAAAAAGAAAAAAAAAGGCCACAAGCCAAGAAATATCAAAAACCTGACGCAATTTTTTTCATATTCTAAATCAAGCAGCTATTCCGACTAACAAGAACCGAGAAAAAGAATATTATTTGACATCAGTATTCATTGTCAAACAGGGAACACGTATGTTTCTATATGTTGGTCAGCTTCTTCTTATCATACATAACTGTTATTCTTACTTCCTACAGGTATTTCTTACCCTCTTCATGAATGGAATGATCTCCCCACGCAATGTCCCTCTGAAAGCTCTTCCAGCAGCGGGACCACCTGAAATGTATCACATGGATAGTTTACAGATGATTTCTGGTTATAGAACAGGAGATATAAAATTAAATTCTTTTGGCATCAGAGATCCTTGCAGTTGGGGAGATGTGAAGCTAAGTCACTGGGATGTCAGCAGTCATCCCACTGCTATTCCATCAATTCAGTTGAAAGAAACGGCAATCAACATCCCTGTGGGAGTCGATAGGACATCAAAGACACCAGAGAAGAGTAAAACCAATTTCTTTGTTGTGATGATGTTACTGTGGATCTTTATAAACATCACTACTGCTACTGCAGCTGGTTTGTCAAACAGTTGGTCGGTTGAGACTTCGACATTTGGATTATCGCTCTTCAACTTCATAACTGCGATAATAACGCGGAATGAGTATTTCGCAAACTTCCTAATGTGGACTTTAGTTCGAACAACAAGAAGAGAATTGTATCACCGCCTCACTCACAACACGGGAGGTATTCATGCAGCAGCAGGGATGTGTTGTCTGGGTTGGTGCCTTGCTTCAGTTATATCTGGAGTAGTAGAAGAAGAGTTCACAATATTATCAGTAGAATGGTGTCTTCGAACTTCTTCTATTATTTGTTTATTAGTAATGGCTTGTACTGGAATGAAGTTTCTCCGTCTAACTCATCACAATTTGTTTGATTACGTTCATCGCATACTTCCTTGGATACTTCTTATACTATTTCTATCAGACTGTGTCGTTATGTCTCGTAGTCTGACTTCAAAAATTATATTTATTAGTCTTTGTGGTGTTGGTTTTACTGCACAGATAACGTCATCGCTTACGATGGTTAAGTTGGATGCGAATGCCCACCTACTCACCAAATTCAATACTAGGCTTGCTGTTGTTGAACTCCCGCTGATCGCATATCCCGGTCCAGGAAAATTAATAAAACTCAGTCGTGATAGGAAAGAATGGCACACGTTTGCTATCTGTCCAAACATCTATGGTAGGGTAGGCAGTATGTGTTTAGTTGCAGCTGCGGGTGACTGGACTGAAAAGTTAGTACAGAGCTGCACGGATGCAAGCTCTTTGTTTTCATTCTACAGTAAAAAACCAATACCATCTTATATGTATTCTTCACGTGCGTTTAGTGGTGTTGCATGTATCGGTACTGGTGCTGGTATTGCTCCTTCGTTGGCGTTGTTTGGACAGTCGCATGTTCGAAAGATAATTTGGATTAACAACATGACACAACCAGTCGATCCAATTTCAACGTTTGCTGTGAAATCTGGAACACCGTACACGTCATTTGACACATCCAAAAAACGACCTTCTGTAAAGGAAATTATGAACGAAATCCCTTCAGGTGTTGAAGCTATCTTCGTAATGGCGAATCCAACCTTCACGACTGAAATTAAAATGTACTGCAATAATCTAAACATTGTTTGCTTTGGTTCTAATTGGGACCACTAACATTACTTACACCTTGGTTACTATTCCTCTCTCTTGTTTTTTTTCTTTTTTTAAATTAGTTTTTTCGCTTTGTAATTCTATTAGGTCAGTTATTCTTGCTTGTTTCCTTCATTGACTAACTATAGCGAATAAGAATAACTCTCACTTCTGATGATGAACAAAGACGCGTTTTCTTAATTGAAAGGAACTCTTTTATTTCCCTGTCTCAAAAGATACAATTTTGCGAAAATTTAAATTTGATATTCCTGAGAAAATAATTATCTTCTCGCTAATATTTTTTCAGCACATTTTTTTTCTTTTTGCCTTCTGCGTAAACCGATGAATAATTCCTCATTTTTCTTGCTCGTGCATGTCTTTGGGATTTTCAAAAAAAAAAAAAGGGAAAACCCCTAATTCCACAAAAATAGTTTGCGAAATCGCCAACTCATCACAAAAATTAACCGCTCGAAACAACCCAACATGACGGGGAAAAATTCAGAATTTTCTGAGCTCCGGTGGTTTACTGGTTATGACCGCCGAATGATGACCCAGAGGTCTCGCCGTGACATCCTTTTTTCTCTTTTTCGTAATGACGGAAAATGTGACCAAAACATAGATAAATCACCAAGACCCCTCGTGTGATCGATCACTTTAAAATGTTACTGTGCAGTTCACCAGTGAGACTAAGACCTCCAACCAAAATTCACCAGACTTCAAGCAGCATTCCAAATTAGGTAATTTTTGTCAGGCATATTCGAACCATCGAGAACAGAAATTCTCACGTTAGTAAAAGCCTGACCTTTAGAAATGTGGCTTAACGATCCTCATCATCGCTTTAGGTTTCGTGACTCAGAAGCCTTCATCAATGTGGCCCTCCCAGACATGACTGGCGTCTCCAAACGAGGGGTCACGAGCCGAAGCCCGTTTGTCGCTGGAATCGGAAAAGCCACGAGTCCGAAAGGACCCTAACCTCCGAAGGCAGCTGCCGTTCCCCCATCATTGGATAAGTAAAGCGACGATAAGAGTAGTGGTATTTCATTGTTGGTAAACCTCCCACCTATAACTACACCCCCTATGTCACTGCACAAAGTCAGACTAGAGTCAAACTCAACAGGGTCTTCTTTCCCCGCTGACGGTTTCAAGTCCGTTCCCTTGACTGCTGTTTCGCCAGATAGTAGGTAGGGACGGAAGGAATCTCATTGGGGGTTGGGGGGGAGGGCAACCCCCCTTGCCCTCTTCCCAGCTTGGTAGGCTAAAAAACAAAAAACCCGCCGCAAGCCAAAATTTTGGGTCAAGTTCGAGTCCTGGTAGACAACTTTTTTTTGTAGGGAGTTGGCGATTTCGCAAACTATTTTTGTTGAATTAGAGGTTTTCCCAAAAAAAAAAAAAAAATCGGCAAACTTGACAGATTACATTTTTTTCTTCAACGCTTTTGTTTTATTGCGTGTTAGTGACGAGTTAAGTATTGCTGCTACGATTCTCTTGCTACTGAGCAATGAGAGTATCACGCAACTACAAAACACACGTTGGAATAGTTACCTTTTTAATCCAACTTTTAAGTTGGTTTATATGAAGTTTCCCCCTAGCCTTCATTTATCTTGTTGCCAGCCTCTTGTTTTATACAGCGGCAATAAAGTATTTTCGACCTTTTCTTGTTTTAGATTCGGGTCTTGGTGAAAAAAAAGATTAAAAAAAAAAAATAATAATAATTAACTGAGAGACTATAGTTAGCAATATGCTTCTAGTGGTTTACCTGCGCTGTCTATCTCCGACTTCAGACTGTTGCAGTTTTTTTTATTTTTTTATTTATAATTAATAAAACATTAACATCATCGTTTTAGACATTTACTTGTCATCCACTAGCTATTTTTTTTAAAATTTCCCCATGATGGGGGAGTAGCACTGCGTTTCACAGCTGCATTGGTAATAGTTTTAATTCGTTAATTTTCTAAACAGGTAACCCAACACAGACATCAACTATTTGATACAAATAAATCACTTTAATAACACCTGGTAACAGCGCATTGGGTTCTTTTTTTTAAAAAAAGAAAATTAAAAATCAAACTCTGTTTTCAGAATAACGAAAATATAAATTTCTCAATGCAATGAATGCACGAGTAGTAAAATTGTTCTCCTGCTGCATTGACAGGGCTGTCAAAGATACCGACAGCCCATTGATGATAAAGAGAAAAAGATTACTAATAATAGCGAGTTTCTTTGGGATATTTATGACTTCAAACGTGTTTCTGGCTGCACTGGTGAGGAAAAGACCATTCATCGTGTTGTCAATGCTTGTATTTTATGCTCAAACGGTATACTTGACGTTTGTCCTTTGTGTATTACGTTGGCAACCCACGGATAGGTTTCTTAACCGGATCTGTGGATCTTACTGTTTAGCGTTGATGATTGGAGACTATGATTCCTCAATCATGCAGGAAAACCCTATTTGGCCTCTATTCGTTCCTCTTATTGATATATTGCTTGTACTTGAAGCGCCTTCGATAACTACGTATTTCGTGGTGGGTTGTTGTTGTAGTTGGTTGTTTGTTATTTCTATTGAGAAATTCTTGCGAATTGGGATGTTCGATCTCGAATGGCAAAACAATGATCAACATCACCGTCGAGAAACATATGATTGTGATAAACTACCTTGTGCTAGGGAATTCATGAATTCAGCCGGAGTGCTTTCTATCCAGCTTTTTGTATTCCTATTGGACTTCTTCTGCACTCGAGGGTTCGCGACAGCCGTTCTCAATGAAAAAAAGCAAATTCTGTCTTCCATAGAAACAGCTAATCTCATCGCTGGATCCCTCTCTCGCTTTGATTTGGATGGGGCTGCTGAGTTGCTGGACGATGCGACTATTCCTGGACACTTGCGAGAAGCATTTGCACAAATATTATGCAATCTGTGTTCATACAGACCGTACTTGCCGCAGTCGTGTTTCCCTGAAGAAGAAGAACCTGTTGAAAACACTGTTGGTGTAAGTTTATTATCCTCTGATAGCAGTGCCAGTAGCACCACTCGTTCATCACGTAGTGCTGTTAGTGTGCAGAATGGTATTCGTCACCAGTTCGAGTCCCTCTTCGCATCGCTTCTGGTTGGCAACATTCGCAATTCATTCCAAGTCTTGGAGTCTTCACACAAATCATTCGAATCTCTCATCTCAGTTCTGGTCTCAACTTCGTCTGACATCATAAGAGAGCACAGAGGAACAATTGACTTGTTTCTGGGAGATCGAATGTTTGCGAGGTTCAATAAAACTAAATATCATGGGGAGCATGCTCCGTCGTGTGTTGACGCTGCCACTGCGATGGTTCGAGCAGCTGGTGCGATTGTTGGTCCATACCAGGAAGCATCTGGTAACGAGCTGTCAGTAAACTTTGGTTTGGGGTCTGGGAAATTGTATTGTGGAGATCTCGGTAGCACTACGTTGATGCGATACAGCGTTATTGGAAAGCTCTCTGTGTTCGTTGGAGTCATTGAGAGGGTTAGTAACCTGACAGGCACCTCAATACTGGCTGAGGAAGGGATCTACCGACTAGTCAAACACACTGCAGAGGTTCGTGTTCATCTTCAGACTGTTCTCTTCAATGACAGTACTCACTTACTTTATGAAATAGTTCCAAAAGCTGCCAATATTAAAGAGGCAGAATGGATGTATCAAATGGAGCAGGCTGGGGCTGGCAAGTGGGATGCCTTCAACAAAATAGCAAAAGAAGTATTATTAGGCGACAAACAACTCTATTCAACTCAGGAAGGCATTTTTGACAACTTTAATAGTGATGACACTTATGTTATGAGACTGAAGGAATTAGTTGAAGATGGTCCTCCTGATCCCATGATTGTTAATTATTAGGCAAGGCACATTGCACCTCTCTCTCTCTCTCTCTCTCTCTCTCTCTCTCTCTCTCTCTCTCTCTCTCTCTCTCTCTCTCTCTCTCTCTCTCTCTCTCTCTCTCTCTCTCTCTCTCTCTCTCTCTCTCTCTCTCTCTCTCTCTCTCTCTCTCTCTCTCTCTCTCTCTCTCTCTCTC
This sequence comes from Flectonema sp. DT1601, assembly GCA_964019425.1. NCBI lineage: Eukaryota > Euglenozoa > Diplonemea > Diplonemida > Diplonemidae > Flectonema > Flectonema sp. DT1601. The sequence goes on along the minus strand of OZ025803.1, from coordinate 805,791 downwards.
TCTCTCTCTGTCTCTCTCTCTCGAATCTAATTTAAACTACAAGTTTATACAGCGTTTTTGATTTAAAATTTACATTTTGACTTAAGTCGCTTTATTTTTCCCAGTCTTTCCTTGAGTTTATTACCTGCATTTCTTTTTTGTTAGTTGAACATGTGAACCATTAAGGTTCTCGTCGTTCATTTATTATTATTATTTTTTTTTTGTTCCCGCTTTCATGTTTAATAAAGGTGTATCTGCTGAGCTTGTGTATTGGAAAATTCGTTTTTTTTGCGTCTTTTGAGATCCACACTGGGAACCTGATTGATGATGTTTGGTGTCGTTAGATTATTTTTCTTTAAAACAGTCTTACTACATATTGTTTGATAGTTGAAAATCAAAAAAAAAAAAAAAATAAGTAAAAGAGAGAAACATGACAGATCGTGTAGTGAAATGTTTCTCCTGCTGCATTAACATGGCTGTCAAGGAGACTGACAGTCCATTGCAAATAAAGAGGAAGCAGATCGCTATCGTTACGTGTTCATTGGGATTAATTCTGACGTGGAACATGCTTTATTCATCAATAGCTGCTAGGAGACCCTTCATAATGATCTCAATGATGATGTTCAGTAGCTTAGCATCATTCATTTTATTCATCCTCTGTGTACTGAAATGGCAAGTTACAGATAGACTCCTTAATGGAGTTAGTGCTTACTACTGCTTAATAGTGTTGGCGGGTGACCTTGACTCTGCAATGATGCAGGTGAGCCCTGCCTGGCCTCTCTTCATTCCTCTCATAGACGTGTTGTTAGTAATAGAAGCTCCTTCAGAGAGTACGTATATTGCTGTTGGTGTTTGTTGTACATGGTTGTTTATAATATCTACTGAGAAATATGTTCGATTTGGTATGCTTGACCTCGAGTTGGGGAACAACTGTCAAGCTACTCGCCGTGAAGCATACGACTGCGAGAAGCTACCTTGTGCTCGAACCTTCTGGAACACAGTTGGTACGCTGTCGACACAGTTGTGTATCTTTCTTGTCGACTTCTTTTGTACTCGAAGATTCGCTGTTTCCGTTCTCAAGGAAAAGACTAGAATTCTGTCTTCCATAGAAACAGCTAATCTCATCGCTGGATCCCTCTCTCGCTTTGATTTGGATGAGGCTGCGCGTCTGCTGGAGGGGGCAACCATTCCGAGTGACTTGAAAGTTGCGTTTGAACAAATATTATGCAACCTTCGTTCATACCGACCGTACTTGCCGCAGTCGTGCTTCCCGGAGAACTCTTGTTGTGATGAGGAAGACGATTCTTTTGATTCTGAACAAAGTCCATTAGGATCACACTCACAAAGCCTCGGTAGTAAGAACGGTTCCAGTCATAATGCTAGCATTGATGCTCAGCTTTCTATTCGTCGCTATTTTGAACCATTCTGTGCATCGCTTCTGGTTGGCAACATTCGCAATTCATTCCAAGTCTTGGAGTCTTCACACAAATCATTCGAATCTCTCATCTCAGTTCTGGTCTCAACTTCATCTGACATCATAAGAGAGCACAGAGGAACAATTGACTTGTTTCTGGGAGATCGAATTTTTGCGAATTTTGGGCGAGGCAGAACTCATGCACCGTCGTGTGTTGACGCTGCCAGTGCGATGGTTCAGGCAACCAGTGCGATTGTTGGTCCATACCAGGAAGCATCTAGTAACGAGCTGTCAGTAAACTTTGGTTTGGGGTCTGGGAAATTGTATTGTGGAGATCTCGGTAGCACTACGTTGATGCGATACAGCGTTATTGGAAAGCTCTCTGTGTTCGTTGGAGTCATTGAGAGGGTTAGTAACCTAACAGGCACCTCAATACTGGCTGAGGAAGGGATCTACCGACTAGTCAAACACACTGCAGAGGTTCGTGTTCATCTTCAGACTGTTCTCTTCAATGGCAGTACTCACTTACTTTATGAAATAGTTCCAAAAGCTGCCAATATTGAAGAGGCAGAATGGATGTATCAGTTGGAGCAGGCTGGGGCTGGCAAGTGGGATGCCTTCAACAGGATAGCAACAGATCTGTTGACGAAGAAATCTCATCAAAGTGGTTCCCCACAGTTGAGTGTTTTTGACAATGTCAATGATGTTCACGTTATGAGACTGAAGGTACTAATTGAGAATGGTCCTCCTGATCCCATTGTTGTTAATTATTAGATTGCACTAGCTTTGGTTGTCAACCTCCTTTTATATTATTCTGATATTTTATAAATTAATTAGTCGTATATAAAGAGAAACCTTTTTATGTCATTTACACGATTCGGTTGTTTGTCTTTTCTTTTCCCCGTTGTAATCAACAGTCGTGAAATTTCCATTTGTACGGCTCGTTGGGTCTGCCAACCAATTCGTGACACAAACGAACGAAACCTCATTTTATTATTTAATTCATTCACTCAGCAAAGTAAATGTTGTGTTAACTGTAGTGATAGCTTGCTGGTTATAAATGGCAGAGCTGCTGAATAAATGTTTCTCCTGCTGCCTTAGCAGGGCGATTAAGGAGACAGACAGCCCTTTGCAGGTTAAAAGAAAACAAATCACATTAGTTTCTAGTATTCTGGGATGTATTGTGACGGGTAATGTATTGTATTCATCAATACTTTTAAACCGACCATTTTTAATTTTATCAATGATAGTTTATATTATTCAGACGGCTAGTTTGATATTTCTTCTGGTTGGGCCACGTTGGCAAGTGACTGATCGTTTTTTATTCTGGACTAGCGTACTATATTGTTTGTCTTTGATTCTTGCCGAAATGGATACTTCAATGATGCAGGAAACTCCTGCGTGGCCTCTGTTTGTACTCTTAGTCGATGTCTTAATCGTATGTGAGTCACCACCTGATATTGTGTACATGGTAGTGGGTACTTGTTGTACTTGGTTGGTCGCATTATCTGTTGAAGGTCATTTTCGCTTTGGCATGTTTGATATTGAGTGGGGGAACAGCGCTCAGGCCTATCGTCGCGAGCACTGTGACTGTGAAAAACTTCCTTGTTCTATTGACTTGTGGTCCACACTTGGCACAATATCGTCACAGCTGTGTGTCTTTCTTGTCGACTTCTATTGCACTCGTGGATTTGCTTTCTCTGTTCTCAAGGAAAAGACTAGAATTCTGTCTTCCATAGAAACAGCTAATCTCATCGCTGAATCCCTCTCTCGCTTTGATTTGGATGAGGCTGCGCGTCTGCTGGAGGGGGCAACCATTCCGAGTGACTTGAAAGTTGCGTTTGAACAAATATTATGCAACCTTCGTTCATACCGACCGTACTTGCCGCAGTCGTGCTTCCCGGAGAACTCTTGTTGTGATGAGGAAGACGATTCTTTTGATTCTGAACAAAGTCCATTAGGAGCACACTCACAAAGCCTCGGTAGTAAGAACGGTTCCAGTTACAATGCTACCGTTGATGCTCAGCTTTCTATTCGTCGCTATTTTGAACCATTTTGTGCATCGCTTCTGGTTGGCAACATTCGCAATTCATTCCAAGTCTTGGAGTCTTCACACAAATCATTCGAATCTCTCATCTCAGTTCTGGTCTCAACTTCGTCTGACATCATAAGAGAGCACAGAGGAACAATTGACTTGTTTCTGGGAGATCGAATTTTTGCGAATTTTGGGCGAAACAGAACTCATGCACCGTCGTGTGTTGACGCTGCCAGTGCGATGGTTCAGGCAACCAGTGCGATTGTTGGTCCATACCAGGAAGCATCTAGTAACGAGCTGTCAGTAAACTTTGGTTTGGGGTCTGGGAAATTGTATTGTGGAGATCTCGGTAGCACTACGTTGATGCGATACAGCGTTATTGGAAAGCTCTCTGTGTTCGTTGGAGTCATTGAGAGGGTTAGTAACCTGACAGGCACCTCAATACTGGCTGAGGAAGGGATCTACCGACTAGTCAAACACACTGCAGAGGTTCGTGTTCATCTTCAGACTGTTCTCTTCAATGGCAGTACTCACTTACTTTATGAAATAGTTCCAAAAGCTGCCAATATTGAAGAGGCAGAATGGATGTATCAGTTGGAGCAGGCTGGGGCTGGCAAGTGGGATGCCTTCAACAGGATAGCAACAGATCTGTTGACGAAGAAATCTCATCAAAGTGGTTCCCCACAGTTGAGTGTTTTTGACAATGTCAATGATGTTCACGTTATGAGACTGAAGGTACTAATTGAGAATGGTCCTCCTGATCCCATTGTTGTTAATTATTAGATTGCACTAGCTTTGGTTGTCAACCTCCTTTTATATTATTCTGATATTTTATAAATTAATTAGTCGTATATAAAGAGAAACCTTTTTATGTCATTTACACGATTCGGTTGTTTGTCTTTTCTTTTCCCCGTTGTAATCAACAGTCGTGAAATTTCCATTTGTACGGCTCGTTGGGTCTGCCAACCAATTCGTGACACAAACGAACGAAACCTCATTTTATTATTTAATTCATTCACTCAGCAAAGTAAATGTTGTGTTAACTGTAGTGATAGCTTGCTGGTTATAAATGGCAGAGCTGCTGAATAAATGTTTCTCCTGCTGCCTTAGCAGGGCGATTAAGGAGACAGACAGCCCTTTGCAGGTTAAAAGAAAACAAATCTCATTAGTTTCCGGTTTTCTGGTATCTATTGTAACGTGTAATTTATTGTATTCATCAATACTTTTAACCCGGCTATTTATAGCATTTTCTATTGGAATATATATTATTCAGACTGTTGTTTTGGCATTTCTTCTGATTGGGCTACGTTGGCAAGTGACTGATCGTTTTTTATTCTGGAATAGCGTTGTGTATTGTTTGTCTTTGATTCTTGCCGAAATGGATACTTCAATGATGCAGGAAACTCCTGCGTGGCCTCTGTTTGTACTCTTAGTCGATGTCTTAATCGTATGTGAGTCACCACCTGATATTGTGTACATGGTAGTGGGTACTTGTTGTACTTGGTTGGTCGCATTATCTGTTGAAGGTCATTTTCGCTTTGGCATGTTTGATATTGAGTGGGGGGGCAACGCTCAGGTCTATCGTCGCGAGCACTGTGACTGTGAAAACCTTCCTTGTTCTATTGGCTTGTGGGCCACACTTGGTACAATATCGTCACAGCTGTGTGTCTTTCTTGTCGACTTCTATTGCACTCGTGGATTTGCTCTCTCTGTTCTCAAGGAAAAGACTAGAATTCTGTCTTCCATAGAAACAGCTAATCTCATCGCTGAATCCCTCTCACGCTTTGATTTGGATGAGGCTGAACGGCTGCTGGAGGGGGCAACCATTCCGAGTGACTTGAAAGTTGCGTTTGAACAAATATTATGCAACCTTCGTTCATACCGACCGTACTTGCCGCAGTCGTGCTTCCCGGAGAACTCTTGTGATGAGAAAACAGATACTAGTCTATCAGAATTCGACAGTAAGAGTAAAAGCGGCAGTAAGAACAGTAGTAAGAACGGTTCCAGTCATGATGCTACCGTTGATGCTCAGCTTTCTATTCGTCGCTATTTTGAACCATTTTGTGCATCGCTTCTGGTTGGCAACATTCGCAATTCATTCCAAGTCTTGGAGTCTTCACACAAATCATTCGAATCTCTCATCTCAGTTCTGGTCTCAACTTCGTCTGACATCATAAGAGAGCACAGAGGAACAATTGACTTGTTTCTGGGAGATCGAATTTTTGCGAATTTTGGGCGAAACAGAACTCATGCACCGTCGTGTGTTGACGCTGCCAGTGCGATGGTTCAGGCAACCAGTGCGATTGTTGGTCCATACCAGGAAGCATCTAGTAACGAGCTGTCAGTAAACTTTGGTTTGGGGTCTGGGAAATTGTATTGTGGAGATCTCGGTAGCACTACGTTGATGCGATACAGCGTTATTGGAAAGCTCTCTGTGTTCGTTGGAGTCATTGAGAGGGTTAGTAACCTGACAGGCACCTCAATACTGGCTGAGGAAGGGATCTACCGACTAGTCAAACACACTGCAGAGGTTCGTGTTCATCTTCAGACTGTTCTCTTCAATGACAGTACTCACTTACTTTATGAAATAGTTCCAAAAGCTGCCAATATTGAAGAGGCAGAATGGATGTATCAGTTGGAACAGAGTGGTGTTGGCAAGTGGGATGCCTTCAACAGGATAGCAACAGATCTGTTGACGAAGAAATCTCATCAAAGTGGTTCCCCACAGTTGAGTGTTTTTGACAATGTCAATGATGTTCACGTTATGAGACTGAAGGTACTAATTGAGAATGGTCCTCCTGATCCCATTGTTGTTAATTATTAGATTGCACTAGCTTTGGTTGTCAACCTCCTTTTATATTATTCTGATATTTTATAAATTAATTATTCTGATATTTTATAAATTAATTAGTCGTATATAAAGAGAAACCTTTTTATGTCATTTACACGATTTAGTCTCGAGGGGTGTCGTTTGTCATCAAACGAGATTTAATTATCCTACGGAGCGGAGGATAATAAGTTGTATACTATGAAACTACAATCTTCGCGATTGGGTCCTTACTGATGCGGGCTACCCAGACCCCTCGTAGTCATCAGTTTGTATTTTGATAACTAAACTAAACTAGTTGCTTTACCTTATCCAGAAAAAATTTCCATTTTTTACAAATTGGCGTTTTAGATATTAGTTGTTAAATTTAAATTAATATTTCTATTCATTCAGATTGATAATATTCATTATGTGAATTTGTACGAAAAAAAAATGTCAGCAACAGCAACCGAGGAGAGCGATAAACTTGAGTTAAATGACGATGAGCTTGCGACAATGTTCATAACCTCCAGTCATATGATTATGTATGAAGATGATGTGATCGAAGACATTGAAAATGATGAAGAACCTCAAGAATGGGTTGAGTACAACTGGACAGCCAGACCAAGCGCATTAGCAACCCAACGAACGGAAGACACGCTGAGACAGCTGCTTCCATTTTTTAATAATGTGAAGAAGGAAAGATATTTAAAAAAAATCCTTCCAAACCCATACACACGAGGAGAGAAAGTATCATTCAGAACTAAGTGTGGATGGCGTGACGGTGTTCTGAAATCTATAAATGGATTCTTGAGTGCTGATATAGAGATTGGAAAGATCACAATATTTGATTGGGACGTTATCAATCTTCGCAAACAACTTCATACCGATGATGATATTGTTGCGTATGATAGACTTATCACTCGGCAGATGATAAAGATTATATCCAACATCAAAGAACTACCTCATGATGCCCGTCGAGTTATCAATCGTAACAGGGATGACCTAAACAACAGTAGAACTGTTTGGTTTAATGAGACAGCTGACTACCCAACGATAATAGGAACTCTTTACATAGATGGTACTGATTCTTATTACGAACACGATGACGAAGACGACATTGAACGACCCTACCAACCTTGTCAACCCCATCAAGGCAACTACTGTGATAGCGCTGCTCAGGATTATTATGGTCCTGATGCAAATTATCAACCAACAGAAACAGGACCTTCTGATTTCCGACATGATGACATCTCTTTACCATATTATGATTGTGATGTAGAAGAGTTTAAAGACCCATCAAAACTAACTGAAATATCAACTTTACCTGATTCTGAGGAGGAGGACGATTCTCTGACTTCACCAACAGTCAAACGACGTCAACATGATTTAGATGTGATATCGGATAAGATATCTTTTGGATATCCTTCTAACGGATGGTTACCTTACTGATAAAGAACACATTAATCTCAACTAGATAAAGCTATTGGAGTTAATCATGTATTGTATCTTTTTCTGAGTGTTTTGATTCCATAAGCAATCATAGAAGACAATCTGCCTAACACCACTGTGATACTTTTAGACAAACAACGACTGTTACCAAAATGAAGACTTCTGACTGAGTGATTTTATTAGATGGGTTTAAATTGTTATTTTATTTTATTTTTTTTTTATTTTCAGGTTTCCCATCGCAATTAGAATGATAACTAAAGTGTTTTCTGTCTTTGTTTAGTATCTGCATTGTTCACTTCCTCAGCTCTGACTATCACAACTAAAATGATAACATAATAAGAATCGCAGACGGTTTGCATAGATGTCAGCCGAGCAGCCGGAGCTGTTCGGCCCGAGAACTAGCAGCCCGCGTCCGGATCGGGAAGGTTCAAACTCCAACGCAGTGAAATACAAAAGCACTGACTCGTTAAATGAAGCTCTTGAGAGAAGGCTAACAGTTATAAGAAAAAACAAAGAACAAATAATTAAAGACTCAAGGGATTCGAGCAGCTTTTCAACTACCCGAACCAACCAGGACCATGAAAAGGTTTGGGTACCTGAAGGGGGAGCGGAAGGTGAAGGAAATAAAAAGTGCCTTCCAGTAGCATTACAACACAGAGCTGTCTGGTGTATTAGTGGTTGTAATCCAATAAGAATGTGGTTGTACCGATTCACATCATCAAAATACTTTGAGAGTTTTATCCTAATATTGATATTATCAAATTGTATTGTTCTTGCAATTGATGATCCGACACGCAGTGAAGAAGAGCCCTGGGTTACTATAGCTGAACTTGCTTTCACATCGGCGTTTACTGTAGAATTAGTACTGAAGGTTGTTGCTCGTGGATTCGCTCTACATGAGGGATCGTATCTGAGATCTGATTGGAATAAATTAGACTTTATGCTCGTACTCCTCACCTGGTTAGGGTTCCTACCTGGTGTTCAGAATTTTTCCGGCATTCGCGTCGTTAGAGTCCTCCGCCCTCTTCGATCTATAAACGGAATTCCAGGTCTTCGAAGTATCGTAAGCGCTCTATTCCTAAGTGTGAAAGGATTATTACATGTGTTGATGCTGATATTATTCTTCTTTTTTGTATTCGGGATACTCGGTGTTCAACTATTCAGCGGTCTATACCGAAGACGATGCGTCGATGAATTCGGAAACATTCCAACTGGTTTAGAAGAGCAATTCTGTAGAGATAGATCTCAGACACATGGTCAGTTATTTGGCAGATCTTGTCCAAGCAATTTATCTTGTAGGGCTTATAAAAATCCTGATCATGGGTATTCATCTTTTGATAATATTCTGTTTGCGTTTTTATTAATATTTCAGTGTGTTACACTCGAAGGTTGGGTAGTTCAGTTCTATAGAGTGCAGGACCTAATGGGAGCCTTAGTTGCGACTGTCTACTTCTTACCAGTGGTCATATTAGGATCATTTTTTATACTAAATCTAGCATTGGCTGTCATAAGTGAGAAGTTTCATTTCGCTAAAGAACTGCAATCAGAAACAGAATTGGAAAATGCAATTACCCGGATGCTTACAAGCAACATGACTAACAACTCTCAAAACGAAGCAATAACCAGCACTCCTTCGGAGGGGAACATGGATAGGCTTCGGATGTTGTTTTATATGGTTACTGCTAATCCAATATTTCAATGGGTTATTTTATTTTTTATATTCGCGAATACCATCCTGTTATCAATCGAGCATGAGGGACAACCTGATGATTTGACTGACTGTTTAGCAATTGCGAATATATTATTGACGGCAGTGTTTACGGCAGAGATGATGGTGAAGCTGTTTGCAATGGGGTTTAGGCAGTATGCATCTGATAATTTTAATATCCTTGATGGATGTGTTGTAATTGTCAGTTGCGTCGAATTAGTGCTGTCGACTGATAGTAACGTTTCAGTCTTTAGAGCGTTGCGACTACTACGTGTCTTCAAAGTTATGAAAAACTTTCCGTCTCTCCGATCTTTGGTACAAGTAATCCTTAAAGCCATCGCAGACACCGGTTATCTCAATACTATTATATTGCTTTATCTGTTTGTCGCAGCTTTAGTTGGAATGCAATTATTCGGTGGTAAATTTAATTTTGAAAATGAACCACCACCTCGGGCAACATTCGATTCTTTCTATTGGTCTTTACTAACAGTCTTTCAGATTCTAACAAGAGACTCGTGGATGATTCCGATGTGGAATGCAATGAGAGCGACGCATCCTGCCGCGTGTTTGTATTTCGTATCGTTGGTTTTGTTGGGAGATTTCATAATATTGAACCTGTTCTTGGCTATCTTAATTAATTCTTTTGGTAATATGGGATTTGAAATAGACGACGGATCTGAAGAAGGTGGACCTTTTATCACGTGTACTGAATGGTACCAATCAGAGAAAGACACTAAAGCGAGATACTCAACGGGTCTCAAAGATATTGTTCATCTTGGTGGTACATCAGTAAGTCCTCCTCAGGAAGCATGGGATGGTTTTATTGAGAGTGCTTCTTCTCAGCTTGGTACTGCTGCTGTCAGTCTTTGCATAGCCTCGTCAGCTCAAAGAAATCTACCAGAAACAAACGGAGGTTATTCACTTCTACTTTTTAGTCCGAATAACTTATGTAGAATATACATCACTTATCTGGTTACTCATCCTCACTTTGAAAAAGCTGTTCTCGTATTAATAACAGCATCGTCTCTTGTGTTGATACTTGAAGACAGTACAAACTCTCTTAATCGACCAATCCAAGTCTTAGATATCGTATTCACTGGATTGTTTATATGTGAAATGTTGTTAAAGATAATTGCTTTTGGATTAATTCGAGGTAATCGTGCGTATCTCAAAGATGGGTGGTCAGTTCTCGATGCCAGTGTTGTTGTTGTCAGTATCTTAGCGTTAGTTTTTGCTGATTTTGCGGTCGTTCGGGTTTTTAGAGCCTTACGTGCTTTGCGACCATTACGAGTGGTAAATCGAAACATTGGATTGAAAATAGTTGTCCGAGCCCTCTTGTTGGCACTTCCAGGGGTGGCTAATGTTGCTTTGGTTGTTTTTTTATGTTTTTTGGTATTTTCAATTTTGGGAGTGCAGTTGTTTAGTGGGAAATTAGGATACTGCACCGACCCATCTGTGTTCACAAAACAAGACTGCATAGGGTTTAATGAACACCTATATAATACGACTGTTGATGGCAGTGGTCTTTTTGTTGTTCAACAACGACTTTGGTTATCTAGACCTCAGAATTTTGATCATGTCTTAAACGCTTTACTAACTCTCTTTGAAGTATCCACTCTTGAAATGTGGAGTGAAATAATGTACAACACCATCGATGGTACTTCTCCAGGAAAAGGACCTGTCCGTAACAACAGTCCTCTAGTTGGACTTTACTTCCTTCTGTTTGTTGTGATTGGATCGTTTTTCCTTTTAAACTTATTCGTAGGAGTTGTTATATTTAACTATAACCTTGAAAAGAGAAACGTTGAAGGACGAGCTCTACTATCACCTGTTCAAGAACGATGGATTCAACTTCAGAGAATGATGCTGACGTTCTCCCCATTTCCAAGAATGCCAAACCCAACGTTAAAGGACGATGGGTTAATACGCTCAGTACTTGGTATGCTTGTAAACCATCGGTACTTTGAAGGATTCATTTTGTCAACGATCTGTTTAAATATTATTATCATGTCTGCAGACCATTATGATGAAGCAGAACTTTGGGTTGAAATATCGTATTTCATTGATACAAGTTGTAGTATTATTTTTATTTTGGAAGCTGCAGCTAAACTAATTGCATGGCAACGAACTTACTTTAGAGAACCGTGGAATCGGTTTGATTTTGTATTAGCTTTCTTTGCATTAGTTTCTGTGGTCCTGCAAATGGTTTTCAGTTCTGACGCTGCAGGTACTTCCGCAGTTAAAATAGTTCGGATATTCCGAACTATTCGACTTTTACGACTTTCTAAAGGTTTGCGTGTGCTTCTTGAAACCCTCTGGTATTCATTGCCTTATTTAAGTAATATTTTTCTTTTTTTGGGATTGATATTTTTTATATTCTCTACTCTTGGTGTTTCTCTTTTCAAAGGACAAAGAGGAGAGTACTTGACTTACCACACTAATTTTGATAACTTCCTATCTGCTCTACTCGTCCTATTTCGAACATCAACAGGGGAAGACTGGAACGGTATAATGCACGATCTTATGCATGATGACACCGACTGTCTCAGTGACTGCGGTCCTGTTCCGTGGATAGCTCCATTGTACTTTATATCGTTCCTACTTGTAGCAGCACAAGTTATGTTAAATTTATTTATTGCTATCATTCTCGACAACTTTAGTATGACTGTTCAGATTGAGCGTTCCAAAATATCAATGAAAGACTTAAACAACTTCGTTCAATGTTGGTCACATTTTGATATGGAAGCATCCTTGATAATTCCAACTATGAAATTACCAAATTTATTAACAAGGTTGGGTCCTCCGTTGGGTGTTCGCAGCTGTTTTACGAGAGTGGAATTGCTTCGTCAAATAAAAGGATTTCAGATACCTGAACATGGAGGAATTGTTCACTTTGTGGAAGTACTCATTCCACTTGCTCGTAAAAGCTTCGAGATTCAACTCTCTCCCGAAGAAGTTGTTGCTCAAGAAGAAGGTTGGAAAGATCATTTCCCTTGTATAAACAATCTTCCTGTTGTAAAGCACAGAAAGCATCGAATCACAGTAGATCAGTTCTTTGCTGCTTCATATATTGGAGCTGCGTACCGACGTTCTAAGGCTCGTGAGCACGTAGAACAAATACGACGTCGTCGTGCAGTAGTCAAGGCTGTCTGGTTTGCGAATGAAAACAGTAAAACTTGTCAGACACCCGATGTGATTAAGTTACTATTTCCATCTTCAGTCCCTGATGAGTATTTATCAACAAAACTTGGTGATGGTGCTGCATCACATTTAGCATCGTTAGTTTCACAGAGGAGCCAGGCTTCTAGAATTTCCTCTCTTTTTGATTAATTTAATCTACTGATCTTTTTACTTATTATTAGTTCTCAGCATTTTTTCGATTTCTGTTCTATGACGAATTCATCCACAGCCTTTACAGGCGATATGTGGATTGTACTTGTGTCCTTATTGTGTTGTGTTATCACATTCACTTACGTGTCTAAGGTGATGATCATGACTATTATGTTGTGTTTCGTTGATTGGTCTGTTGGTTTTTGTTAGAAGTGTTTTCTTCTTTTTTTATTTATTTATGTTACTTTTTTTTTTTTTAAAAATTTCACATCAAGGCAACAATGACATAATCGAAATCAATACACTGGAGAGAGAGAGAGAGAAGCACAAGATACCGAAAGGGAATTTTTTTTTTTTTTTTAAATCATTATCGTAAAAAAGGTATTTTAAAAAAAAAAAAAAAAAAAATGGATTTTTTAGAATTTAAAGAAGAAGCTGAGTCTGGGTTTGCTGAGACATATGGAAAGCTTGATGAGACTGTCCCGGGAGTGGGAGAAGTCGAAGACATATTTGAATGGCAGGTCCAACTAGGAGAGAAGTTTGAACCCAGCCTCCGACAATGCGTAGCAAGTTTCGAAATAGGAAGGAAACTAAACCTGGCTGAGATAACAGCAAGGGTAAGGACGATGAACTATAATCCTCAGAGGTTCAATTCAGCTGAAATTACACTGACGAGGCCTCCGTCAAAATTAAAAATAGCAGCCAGTGGAAAATGCACCATTCTTGGTTGCAAGAGTGAAGATGCCTGTGAAAAAGCTGCTAAAAAAACAGCCGTCCTCCTCCGACTAGCCGGAGTTAAAGATGCAGTAATAAAGAATTACAGAATAACTAACATGACACTTTCTGTTGATTTAAAGGTACCAATTCGTTTAGGAGAACTCCACCGACGACACTCTCAAATGTGTACATACGAACCAAGTATATTTCCTGGACTCCGTTTTAACTTAAGAGAACCGAAATGTGTCGCGTCTATCTTCGTAAATGGTAAAATAAATATAACGGGTCTTAGAGTGGCTAGGAACGCTAATATTGTTGTTGAGCAACTGTTTCCTGTTCTGAAACCTTTCATGGGGGCTGCTGATGGTTCTCATCAAAAACTAATTGATTCGAATTTTGGAGCAAACATCACAAAAGACTATAAACCTCGTGAGGCAATTAAAAAAGAAGAACCAGCATCTGAAATCATGTGTAGTGTTAAGGAAGAAGAAGCTGATACCCAACCTGTGAATATAACAACTCAACCTCCTGGATTTTATCCAAGTACCTATCCGGGACTGCCTCCTACTATGACTCCGCCGACAGGTCCAACAGCAGCTCCAGGTTCTATTAATCCATCTCCTGGATTACATCCTTCAACTCCAGGGTTGTCTAGTTTTAATATGGACGTCAAAGATGAGTTCGCATTTCGACTTGACGATGGAGGAGCTCGCAGTGGATCAGAAGATGCGATGGGTGGATGGGGCGTTGATAGTTTTCTCTAACTCTTTATAATCACTAACTATAAATTATATCAAATTTAAAAAAAAAAAACAACCAATCGTACTCACAGTGAGTACCAACTATGACAAAGATGATATGCCTAACTCTCATTTTATTTGGTTCTGTTTAGGTCTGCTTTGACACAGGTTGTTGATTTTACAACAGACTAAACAACTTAAAAAGACTCAAGACTCAAATACCAATTATCAAACACAGATTTCAGCAAATAAAATGTTAAGTGGATCTCCACTAGCTGGTGATGAAGTAATGTACGGATATGACAGTGATGGCACTGGTGGAACAGGAAGCGCAACACGAAGAACTACCAGCACAGCCAGAACAGGTAGTTGCGCACGTACAGTAACGCCACCTCCATTTGATCATGAGGAGATAAATAGGTTGAACGCATCTGTTTTTGAATTAAAACAACAAGTTGACGATCAAGCATTCAACATCAATACCAGAGATCAGCAAATGAATTCAACAAAATTAGAACTTCAAGAAAAGACTGAAGAAGTAAATCTCTTAAAAAATAGATACGAATCCACCACAAGAGAAAATGAAATTCTCTGCCGTAGAATAAGTCTACTTGAAGACAAGGTTCGTTCAGCAAATCAACAAGCAAAAGAACTTGAGGTACAGGCAACTGATGAGACCCATCTTCTTGTTGGTCAGGTTGATAAACAGCAAGACTACGTAAAGAAGTCTGGCAGCTGGAGAACAAAAATTATTATTATCATAACGGCAACTTCGCTACTGAGTTTGGGAATTGGGTTTGCCGTCGGATTCTGGGTTCTTTAACAAACCTTCTGGTTACTTAAAGTTGTTTTATTACCGTAAGCAATCATTTCGTTCCCTTGTCTTGACAAGACTACCGAAATGAAAAAAAAAAAAAAAAATATTTACGTTTTATATTTCAAAGTGGAATGGTGTTCTGTTTGCATCACTGGATGATAAGACGAATCGCAACTAAACTCTTCTAAAGAGCGTTGGTACATAATTTTCTTTTTTAAAAAAAAAAAAAAAAAAAAAACATCACTAGCGCCCTAGGCAGCTATAGTTGTTGTTGTTAAGTGAAGTATTTTTTTTTTTTTTAAATCCTTTAAAAAAAAAGCAAACTATTCGCATCCTGTTTCTCAGTACCTGTTTTTGGTCGTTGGGGGTGTGCATTTTATCAAATCAGCTGAAATGCCTTTTATTTTGGTGCTGAGATCCTTCTTTTTCCCCCTCCTCACACACGTTATTTTGTTCTGTTAGAGGCGTAGATCGAATACATTTTCTTTACTATTATAAAACACCCTTATTAAAGACATGTTTTTTCCACCCAATTAGATACTGCAGCAGGGACGTCACAAAACACGTGAAGCTATCTCATAAATCTAAACAATAAAACAACATGAGCTGTGTTGGTCAGGTAATACAAAGCGATGATTTGATAAAAGAAATTTTTGAAAAGAGTCAGCTCACTCAAGTCTTAGGATTATCAGCCAGTAAGATAAAGAGATGCTGGCACGCATTTGGTAGAGTTCTCCGACAACAACTGTTAGAAATTCTGGGTGAGCGATGGTACGGAGGAGGTGTTGCCGTAGTCGGTTTTGGGTGTTGGATGGCAACAAGAAAAACTGAAAACGGTCCATGCATGCTTTTATTTGCTCTGAATCCTGGTTATGCAAAACAACACACACTAAAGGCAAGTAGCTGTAAGAAGTGGGCCAACGTTTGTGAAATTGATTTCAGTAAAATTAGTGCCATCGCAAAGATACCATCCGACAGTGTTGTTCACATCACCCGAGCGATGTTTGCTAGAATTGGAGACCAGGCAGCTGTCAATGAAATAAATATTTTAATCCCTCACGTTGGTCGCATCGAATCAAAAACTAAAAAGTTATCATTCATATATCTACCAGAGTTAGTTGATGTTTTAGAACCGGATGTACCACTCCCAAGACCTCGTCAGCCTTCTCCAAAAATAGTCAGCAGTGTTCAAACATGGTTGATTAGTACAGTGTCTGCACAGTCTGACATGTCTATTCATAAACAGGTTGCGAAAAAGACGTTGGAATCTCACTACAAAAGACCATCAAGCATAGTGACGGGATGTCCTGCAAACGCTGCTCGAGCTCTTCTGAAGTCTCGTACGAGCAAAGGATCAACCACGGCGTCAACTAAAGATATTCCAACCAGTAGAGGAGTTCATAATTTCAGTTCAAGACCCAACAGTAGTAACGGCCCTGCTGACAATAGCTTTAACATTTCTGTTGGAATGGGATCGTTGCATTCTGTTGCAGCATCATTTCACACAAGACCAAAGTCAGCAACCACAATAGACAGATCTGGATTACAATATAATAATTCTATTTGTATGAGTCATCCGAACTCTACTTTTAACAGTACGGTAAAAGACTCCGAGTCAAAGCAGCGACCGTTGGGAAAAAGAACAACAACCACACCGAATGCCGCACTTGATAGAGTAATGGCAGACGCTTACCAGCGACATGAAGATCGACTTTCTCGTGAAGCTGCTGAAGAGAATCGATACAGAGTTTATATAAACAGTAAAATAAGGGAAGCTGAGGAACATGAGAAAGAAGCCACTAACAGTCGGCTACAATTGATGCGTAAAACTAGTGAAGCTCTCGGGATTCAAGTCGGAGAAAAGAGAAATCGAGGAGCTGACTTGGTTTTCATGAAGAATAACGTCATTCCACAAAAAGATAAACCGGCTGCCCCAATCCCTCAAGAACCTCTCACTTCAATTCGAAATGTTGCCAAAGAGCGACAGTTGCTCTGTTCTAATCTCGACAAACAGGTCGCCGAAAAAGCGAAATTCCAACAACAAGCTATAAAAAGTGAGCGGAAGCAGGATGCTAAAATAGTTTCAAGCGCCATGAAAGAATTGGTTTCTGAAACAAAGGCAAACCAGCGAAAGAGGCAAGACATTGCAAAGGATTTGAATAAAGCCTGGCAGCTTCAAATGCAACGTCGGTAGCTGTCTGATATTTTTAAATAATGCACTTGCTCAGACTTAAAACATATTTTCAAAGACTCCCTTTACAGGGAGTTCCTTTTACACGAATTGTGTCTTTATTGAGACTAAGAATTCTTTTGATAGTATTTTAACCATAAGTTATGGATGTAGTAATCTACGTCTTCAGTGTGAGTTTTGTTTGGGTATTTTCTTTGTTGTAATTTTTTTTATTTTTGTATTCTCAAGATCTTTATAACTAACAACAATGCCGAAGCAAACCTTAAAGAAAGCCAACAAGAGATCAACTCACTTAGACTCCCGTGCTAAGCGTGCGGAACAGGGTAAACTAATATACAAGATTGACTGTTCGATCCCTTGTTCAGATGAGTTGATCGATACTGAAACGATGAAAAAATTCGAAGCCTACATCACCGAAAACTTAAAAATTAATGGAAAAACTGGTCAGCTTGGTAACAAAGTAAAAATTTCATTGTCGGACAATCAAATTTTAATTACCAAGTTTCAGGTATGTTTTTTTTTTTTTTTTTTTTTTTTTTTTTTAGTTTATCTCTTTTAAGACATAGATCTCAAATGCTGGAGGGAGGATGCCCATCACTGAGTTCCTCCTTGTTGCACTATGATGTATAGCAATTCTTAATCTGAGTTGATTGTATTATCATATATAGCAACAACAACATCGCAGGTTTTATTCGCAAAGAGATACCTAAAATATCTAACGAGAAAGTTCCTGAAGAGAGAAAAATTGAGAGACTATTTCAGACCAGTCGCAAACGGAAAACACGACTACCAACTACGTTATTACAACATCGATTTGGGTGATGACGCCGCCGCTGAAGAATAGATATTTGGCCATGAAAAAAAAAAAAAAAAAAAAAAAAGTTTTAAATTATAGTGTCGAAGTAGTAACTGCAGCAGATTACAAAATAACGAACGTAAAGAAATAATTATTGATCAGTCTGGTAGCGTTCTACACTAGAAGACTAAACAACAGTTCACTCCATCTTCCGACTACAGGATTGCTTTCATACTGATGACGTTTGTGAATTAAGAAACTATTATTGTATGAATAAATTCATCGAGGGGAAAAAAAATAAAAAAATAAAAAAATAAAAATAAAAATAAAACACATTCAGCCTTATATTCCCCATCCAGCGACTGTCGGGAAGAACGAAAAAAAAAAAAAAAAAACGAAAAAAACGAAAAAATGAAAATCACATCGGGAGCTGTGATTCATTCCGGCACCACTGCATCTATTTTGCAGGCCACAGTCGCTGGAGTTCCCTCAGAGACGGTAGTTAAAAGGGGTAATAGTGAAGAGACTGACCATTATATCGATAGGGAAAAGATTATACTAAAATACCTCCTACACAAAAATATTATCAGAAGCTACCTTGTCGATGAGGAACTCGTACTCGAGAAGAAGGAATGCGATTTGTTTGATTTTTTAATGAAAAAGGGAGCGTTTACTGAAGACTTAACCAAAGATGTTATAAGACAAGTTTTAATGGGACTTAATCACACTCATGAGATGGGAATCGCACATCGTGATGTGAAGTTGGAAAATGTCCTTCTTGATGAGTGTGCTGAGTCTGTTGTTTTGTGTGATTTTGGATTCTCAATCCATTTTGATCGAAGTACCAAAGATAATGACGTCGTGGGAACTTCGATATATAGAGCTCCTGAGATTATCAAACAATCAATTCAAAATAATAAACAAACCTCTCGAGCTGGGTACGAAATACCAGCCGCAGATATGTTCGCTGTTGGTGTTATAATGTACATACTACTAACATTAAAATATCCTTGGGAAGGAACTGATCATCAGCTGTACTCACAGATGTTAAAGGCTCATCAGTTACCCAGAAAAGTATCAAATCTCTCTTCAGTGGGCCAGTCTTTTATGAGACGCTTGCTTGTGAAAGATCCACTGAGCCGTTTAACTGCTGCGGATGCTCTTCGGAGTGAATGGTTAGTGGGAAAGCAGGTTATTGTAATTCAGCGTTGGTACAGAAAACGGTGTCAGAGATAAGATTTCGTTTTAATAATCGTAAGACGAATTACTGAAAGCAAATTTGATCTATTTTTTTTTTTTTTTTGTAATTACAAAATGATCTGCCTGCTGACTGGTTTGGAAGATGTTAATAAAACTCTCCAATTGGACTCTTCATTCTAAGTTCTATGATTAAATAATGTATGAATTTAGTTATTCTAAAAGTTTGTTCCAATTACGACTCCCCCTCCCCTCTATCTAATATTGTTTGATATTATGATCCGAAAGCACTATCTCTGCTCTTAATATATCTTATTTTTTCTAAGCGGGAAATTCTCCTGGACTTAAAGTGACTTATTGTTATTATTTAATTTTTTTATTATTATAATTTATTATTATTATTTTGTTGCCCTTTTTTTTTTTTATCTAATTTTACCAGCCACAAAAAAATTGTGAAGGAGAGATTCACTTAAAAAAAAAATCTTTTTTTTATCAAATTTTTTATTTTTTTTTATTTTTAAACCAAACTGATGTGTCGGTATCTAACCTGATTTCTGGTTCGTTGTTTTCATCACTAATTAGGCCATGTCGAAAATTTCGCTTTTTTTTTTATTGTTATTATTATTATTATTATTATTATTAGTTTTTTTTTTTTTTTTTTTAGCTTTCCAGTCTCAGTGTTGTTTCATGTGAGTTTTTGATGTGCAAAAAAAAAAAAAAAATAAAATAAAATAAAATAAATATGTAAAAAAAAAATAATCAGGCAGCGGTACCATAAAGTGTATTGAAGCAACTATTCGCAGGGATGAGGGTCCCCCCTTTTTTTTTTTTTTTTTTACAATTTTGTGTCTTGGCCTTGATTTTGTATTTTATTGTCGGTTTGCAATGTTCTCCTCGTCAAGTCTTCGGAAAGCGCAGTTATCTAACTCGCTGCCTGTACACTTTCTCCTATCCCAGTGAACTCTTTCCGTAAGGCTTTCAGTGGTTCAATCTAAACTCTCAATAAAATATTTGGTATTTGAGCATTTCTTTACCGCTTTATATACTTTTGTGCGATGCTAACTTGTTGCTTTTTTTTGGGATTTTTTTGTCTTTTGTTCTAATTTTTTAATTAATTTTTTTTCGATAGTGCGTATGCACTGCACAGATACATTATATACCTCCTCTTCCTTCCTTTTTTTTTTAATTTAAAAAAAACATTTAACCAAGTATTCTAAGAATTAAAAAAGAATGTTGGGCAACACACGTAAGCCTCCATTAGCTTTCTCAGTTGAAGTCACTTGACGTTTTTCGTTCGAAAGCAAAACATCAACTGTTTTGCTTTTTTCTAGTGGATAGAAAAATTGCTTGCTCTTATAATCGTCTCTTTTCTGTTGCTTGTTGATCCAATTAGCTGAGCAGATGAAGGCACGCTAAGAAAAAAGCATTTCTTGTTACCGGGGTAAGGTTACGATCTGTTTTGCGAGCATGCATCGCATGGTCGCAGTCTTTGTTTTAATTATGCCTTGGTATAATTAAAGCAAGGCATGCAGCAAGGGGTATAGTGACTGCAATTGAAGTGTGAGTTACTTATTCCGTGAGCTGTTTCCTGGAACTTGACTTTCCCGTTTAGTCCCTCAATGGCATGTATGGGATTTTATCGATACGTCTCTTTTCATAGCAATCAGGTTTGGCGGAACCCTTTATTCGTTTTTAGCCGATTTTCAAGTTGCTTTTTATTTAATCATAGTATCAAGCTACCCCACCGTTTTTTTGTTTTGTTTTTTTTTTGTTTTTGTTAAGTTTATGTTTTGTTTTTTGCCTATTTTATTCAAAGAGCTGTTGGCTACCATCTGTATTAGCTACCTAAAAAACACTTATTTTCCCTCTCTTAAAACGAGATCGCTGTGGAAAATTGAGAGTGAAGCAGGCTACACATATCTTGCTGTGTTGTGCTTCCTTACGTTTGATATCATTTTTGTGTGCTCTATTGTTTTAATCTTTGTTGTGATTCACTGTTCCTAATCGACTAACTAACTAAGTGTGCTGCATTGGTATTTCAAGATCACATCTGGTTATTTGTGAAAATCTGTTTTTCTTCTATGATGCTATAGTTTTCATTTTTCTTGCCTTCCCCTCTTCCCCCTCCCTTTTCTTTATTGACCTTAATTACATTTTAGTGTTACTTTAGTACACGTGTGTAAATAATTTTTATATAAAAAAAAAATGGTGATTAGCACTAAAGGGGATCAAGGATACTAAGCGAGTATTCAGCTACTTCCAGCCGATGAAGTGGTATATTAAATTAGTTTTAGTAATCAGCTGCTAATGTAAAGTAAAAGTTTTGTGTATTTCCCTTTTCTCGCTGTTTTTTATAATCAAATTCGTAGATGGGAACGCCATGTTTTGCTTCTCGACCTTGTCGCTTCTCAGGAAGTTTTCTTCTTTTTTTTTTTTTTTTTTTTTTTTTTGCATAAAAAAAACCCCTTACCTACTTTACAAGAGTAGCGAACCGCAGATGTTTTCTTTTGGGAATTTGGGGGAAAAAAGAAGGAAAAAAAAAAAAAAAGAATACTGACCCTAAAATCGACACTTAAGACGACTAGTAGTCGGTCACGTAATATTGTTTTGGATTATGAGTTTTTTTTTTTTTTTTTTTTTTTTTTTTTTTGATTATTTGTTATTTACTCAAAACAGGATTACAGTCGTAAGTTTCGATCATATCAATGAATTGACATTTCAGTTGTGTTTTTGATTTTTTTTTCTTTAAACTCTCTTCTCAAAAAAAAAACACAAAACAGATATACTAAATATGGAAGTCACCATTGAATGTCACGAGGGATCGTATCCCTGTGTTCTTTTTTCGATGGAGGAGAAAACACTCGTATGTCACGCTATTAAATATGCAGCTGAAGAATGGGGAGTACACAGCCAACTACTTGAGTTGTTTTTTGAGGAGGAATACCTTTCTCCTCATAGCTCACTTCTATCAAAAGGTGTTGATATTGGTGCGGAGTTGACGATACACATGAAGTCACTCTTTACGTTGGAATGGTTCACAGACAGTAGTCTCAGAATGAAGCTTCCTACCAATTATGATTTGCGTCTTGATACAGGTAGCTTCGTAGTTAATGGTTTTCTTAGATTTGAAAGTAATTGGATTTCAGAAACAATAAACAAACTTTCATTCTGCAAACCAGACCCTACAATCACCGCAGTAGAAGAAAGATTTCTAGCCGGGTCAGAAGTAAAGACACTGAACTTGGATGGGATTAGCTTTGTGAGATCCATTGCTGATGGATTCTTGTCTGGTTGTGAATTCATCACAGAACTACACTTACCAACCATGTGTGCTGTTGTATCAATTGGGTATGACTTTTTATGGGAGTGTTCCTCTCTTGTTGACTTAGACTTATCAGGTCTTACTAACGTCACAAGTATTGGCAGCAATTTTCTGGGAGTTTGCGAGTCTCTTACGTCAGTTGATCTTTCTTCATTCAACAAAGTTGAGACTGTTGGAGATCTGTTTTTGTATGGGTGCTCGTCTCTCACAAATGTTGATTTGTCTGCCTTTAAAAACGTATCTTCTATTGGAAATTTATTCCTGTACAATTGCAGCTCTTTAGAAGAAATAAATGTATCGTCCTTTACAAAGCTTGTAAGCATCGGGAACTCTTTCTTACAAGAGTGCAAGTCGTTAGCTGTCGTTGACTTGACTGCTTCTCGTAACATCTCTCATGTTGGAGAAGACTTTCTTAGAGATTGCACCTCTTTAAATACCGTTTTAACATCTGGTTTCAAATTAAATAAAATACCTGATAGATTCCTATTTGCTTGCAAATCCGTCGTAAAAGCGGACATCTCCGGTACTAAAAAACTAAAATCCATCGGAGACTCATTCTTGCACGGCTGTAAATCAATTACTGAAGTGCTACTTCCTGGGTGTAAGATTACTTACATCGGAAACGATTTTCTATGTGGATGTGAGTCTTTATCGCGTATTGATTTATCTGCGTATGAAAACGTTCGTTCCATTGGTAGTAATTTTCTTCGTGGAACTTGTATTAACCAACTGTGTTGTCTTAATAATTCAGCCTTCATTGGATCCGATCTGTTTCGTGGTAAACAATTGCAAACAATGCTTCGCGGTAATGGACGAGGAAACCCTATCGTCTTTGAAGGTGTTCAGCAATCAGCAGGTAACTTGCAATTCAGACCTCTTTGAAAGGCTTCTTCTATACATGCCAACCACTTGGGTGGTGGAGCCTCAGTGTACGTAATTACGTTTCTTTTTTTTTTTTTTTCCCCCGTCTTTTCAAGAAAGAAAGGGAAAGATTTCTTTTTTTTCAACCTCCTCCTCCCCTCATCGAGTACTCTTTTGATATAATACCTGAAAAAGAGTTTTGGTTTTTTTTTTTTTTTTTTTTTTTTTGAGGATGAACCTAATCTTGAAAGATCAGGTCTCCTCTTGCCCTCAGTTGCATAGCCTACATTAAAAAAAAAAAAAAAAAAAAAACCGCGCTATTAGTTGTGTGCTTGATAAAAGCTTCTTCTGTACAGACATCCAGAAAAAGACGTTTTCGCTCTTTATAAAAAAGACCTTAAAGTTTCTTTGTTCTTTTCAAGAAGCAAAAATGTAGTCAAAACAAAATTTTTTTTTGTTTGGACATTTCTATTGATCGATATTTCGTCTTCCGACGAATTCTCCCAACGTGATACGTACTTTGATTTTTTTTTTTTTTTTTTTTTTGCCTTAGGACAAGTTATCTAATTTTTTTTATTAATTGAGTATTATGCCGACTCTGCTTTTAATTGTTTCCCTTTTAGTTTTCAAATAATTAGTAAACAATTGTATATAAAACATTAACTACTTGTAGCAAACTAACACATTTACTGTTTTTCTTGTCCACGTGTTGAATGCACGGGAGGGAATTTCTTTTTCCCCATTCTACTCCCCTCCTGTTTTTTAAATAAAAAATAGGAATATTTATATCATAGCATAGCATAACAAATCAATGAACATTGCATATACAATAAAAAAAACATAGCAAACAGAGTTCGTATCGCCCTTTTTCATATTTTTTTTTTATTTTTTTTTTTTATTGACCTGACAATCGAGGAGCAGTAAAAAAGTGTTTTCATGTTTTAAAAAAAACAGATGACATGAAAAAAACAGGATTGGTGGATATTAACATGTAATTGTGTTATAATAGAAAAAAAAAAAAAAAAAAAAAAAAAAAAAAAAAAAAGGGTTCCTAATAGGTCACTGTATCCTGGTTGTTAAACTTCATGCTTCGAGTTACAATGACAGAGTGTATCTCTATATAGTCAGAGGATAGAAAACTTAGTAGTTCCAGTAATTATAGTTTCTTTTCTATCTTTCTTTTCAATTGTATTAACCCCTTTCCTTTTTTTTCTCAGATTATTGATGTTAATACCTTATAATTGCGTTTTTTTTTATTTACTTATTCCCTCCGTGCATTATTTCTTTGAAATGAGGGTGAACTATCTTCTTAAGGCTTCCGTTTCTACCAAGAAGAATAACGGCAGGCCTTAGCTATATCAAGAATTACAATTTTCGCATGCAAGTAAAGTTAAGAAAATAAAATGATTCTACATTTCAGAATACTAAATTCAAACGTTTTTCTTTTTTTTTTTTCTATTTTCTATTTTCTATTTTTGTTTTTTTTTACAATAAACCTAATGTTCCAATCTACTATTTTTTGAATAGTTTTATTGTGAATCACATTTGTTGTAATTTTAAGGTCATTTCTTCGCACACCATCTAAAGGAGTTTCCAAAATGCGTAGTAATTTAACATTTAATGCAGATTGAGGTTGGGAATTTCAGTAACTTTTATATTTAGTTCATTGAAAAGTGTGCCCCTTACGCATTGCGAGTGCATATTTTTATTGCGATTCGATGTAACGATTTGCCCGCAACTGGTGCGAGTTTCATATTCTAAATGCGGACTCTGTGAGTTCCATTTTTTTTCCAAAAGTTTTTTTTTCCTTTCCCTTTAGCTTTGTTACCTACCTTGTTCTTCTTTTCCCTTTAAGAGAAGGGAAAAAAAAAAAAAAAAAAAAAAAAAAAAGCAAATCTAATGCGACGCAAATGTTACTGAAATGTCGTATCTCAACACAAAAGTTTCCGAAATGATGGTGAATTCCTCTCTCATGAGGTTGTTTTTTTTATTCCCAGCACCGCAAACAAATAAATATTGGTTAGGTATAAACGCTCAAGACACTTTGCTCCCACTTTTTCACTTCGGTTCTTTTTTTTTTTTTTTTTATATTTATTTTTTACTAATTTTTAGATAAAAAAAACGGTGATTCATTCACTAGAAAAAAAAAAAATAAAAAATACAAAAAAATAATAATAATGAAAAAAAAAAAAAAAGAGCAACATTTGTTTTGATGCTGCTGTTAAAGAATAATTGTTCTTGCCTGAAAAGGAAAAAAATAATAATAATAACAATAACAGTAATAGATGTGGCAACCATTTTAGTAGTGTTTTGGTTTTAGTAGTAATAAATGTAATGCATAGCACGGTTTTTTTTTTTTAAAAAAAATAAAAATATAAAGCGGTAGACGTCGTAGCGTACTTCTTTCCGGTTGCGCACAAACAACACGAAAGTATAGTAAGTGAAGTTAACCGGTTCTTTTTTTTTTTTTTTTGTTGTTTTTTGTCATTTCCCCCTCCTGAACTTGATCAAATTACCCCCTGAACTTGATCAAACCTCCCTTGAGTCTTACGTCATTTTGTTTCGAAAGAAAGTACATTCCTGTACCATAAGCTACAGGTAGAAAACACTGAGGTAACCCTTAACCATGAAGGTCAATTCTGTGAGAACTCTAACTTGTTCGCGTATAGAACATAGAGGGACACATATGATTGAACCTCCCCTCTCTGGACTTTGCCAATTAAATGTCTTCACCCAAAACCCGTCGATGCCCCAGCATTATCTGTTAAATTATGCAACCCCCTCATGTTTTCTAACCGAAGTCTGGACAACATTACCTTGAGTTCTTTAAGGTGAGTGCTCCGCCAGTAGTATGCTGCGAACTAGCAATTTTTGCTAACTTATTTTTTTTCAAAGAATTGTTGATTTAAGGAAGTAATTTGTAGGTGAAACCTACACTCTGCCGTATTACATTATACCTCTGGTTTTTGGTTTCCCAGGGCTCACTATTAATTCGTAATTGAATAACTCGATTCCGCACTACGGAAAAAGAGATGTATGCAGCTAAGTTAGAAACATTTATTATAATGTAAAGTATTTACGTCAAATTGCAGAGTGTTATGCCTATACTAACATTACCTTTAGTCACTGTATAAGAACTAATGCTTAATTATCGTTTATGTTGTTTTATGAAACAAAATTAAATATTACTTTTTACCATTTATATACCCTTATATTCCTCTCAATTATTGTTCTATTTTCCTTTAGTACAGTGTGGAAACTTTGCAAAGTGTTTTCCTGCACTAACTTCCAAGCATGCATTATTTCTTATCCAAATCTTTTAAAATATTATTTAAAAATTTCTCTCTCAACCTAATTAGTTACTTCAAAAACTCAGTCACTGTGTTCCTAACAGACGTTAAGTTATCGTTATGTTAATAATCGTTTCAGCATTCATACACTTACCTCAATCCTTTATTGGTCTTCTTTAGATGGCCAAACCCTATTTACAGTATCAAGTTACATTCACCGTTTGTTTGTTTTATTGGTACAATAAGTGCCTCTTGGAATACAGCAGCTCTTGATTATTGTGACTTGTTTAGCTAAATTATTATGTACTATTTTCTTTATATATATTCTTTTTTTTTGAGTTTTGTTTTTTCTTTCCCTTCTAATTTCTAATAAAATAAAATAACACTAACTGTATGCGCTCTTTATTTCTTAATGGGGTTGTTCTATGTGAATTTCTGCTTCCCATTTGCACATCTTGAGTCTTACTTGTGTACTTTTTAATTATTTTAGAAAGCTAAATATAAACTGAACCAAACTACGGATGCATTCCTTTGCTTCGTATCACCAAAAAGAATAATGTTTTTTTTTTTATTTTTTTTATAAACATGAAAAAATAAATAACTTCATTCTAGTCTGCTTGCTAACTAAGATGCTTGTCACACAATTTGATTAGTTAAGCATCACACCTGAACACTGTATCTAAAACTAATGTTAAATTATCGTTATGTTGTTTTATGATGCAGTTTATCCTCCCGTTTCATTGTCATAAATGTACTCATACATTTATCAACCCGTTAGCTTCCACCCTCTACAAGATCACCCACAGCACTGTTATACGTGTGGTATCTATGGTAATTTGCATTACCTATACAAAAGGGAAAGGTTTTTACATTATCAAAGTTTCACCTCTTTGAGGGTTTAAACAAGATTGGATACTTCAGACGCAGTTTTCATTTATTACGTTACAGAACTGACTGTCACAGTGCTAATACTGTTCAGTACTCTCTTACTTATCTTTTAGTATTATAAGGTTTATTACTATTTTTTCTACATTTTTACCCACTCTTTGCTGTAATACAATTCACTTAGTTGTATTATACTAGAGCAATTGACCCTCCCACTAACTCCCAAAAACCAACCCTATTTTTTCAGTTTCAAATCGTTAGCATGGATTAACAAGGAAATCCTTGATCATTGGTAATTATATTTATTTATTTTTTCTTTCTTTCACAAAAGAATTAATTAATAACATTAGCGTTTAAACTGAAAATGGTGGTAATTTTTTTTTTTTTGTTCTTTTCAAGTTTTGTTATTTTTGAGAATTATATTGACGCTTTACTTTTTTTTCATTGATGTACTTTTTTGAAATCTTCAGTGGCTTATCACTAAAACATTTCTTACTTCACTACGGAAAACTGAGAGTGATTACCATAGTGGATTTCTCAGTAATCTTAGTTTAGTTCAAGAAAAAAGTTTTAAAACCTATGTTTTCCGCACTCATTATTTTTTTTTTTTTTGTTATGTGACGTGAAATTTGATTATCCTCTCTCTGAGAATACGACAACATTTATAAAATAACTAAATAGTTTGAGATATTTATTTAGGGGGGACTGTGTTAAATGGTAAAAGAAATAACCATGTTGACGTGGTCCCCTCTGAGAAGGGAAAACGCGATGAGTAGGACAATCCTATAACCGCAGTGTCCCCCTTGCTTTCTTTGCTGAAGAGGACTGGGTAACGGGAATAGTCCGAAGAAAGATTTTTTAATTTTAGCCCGAAACTAATCATTGTTGGTTTGTTGGTCTTACGAAAATTTTTGATTTTGATTTTTTTTGATAAACTAACTAAAGTTACGTATTCCACACTGTATTGTGGTACAGCAGGACAATGTGTATTTCTTTTTTTTTTTTTTTTTAAAGACCTTCCCACCTCTTTTTATATTTTTGATTACTATTTTATTTATTTGTGTATTCTCGCTGTGGTTTCACATGATGATCAACGTCCTCTGTTACTGTTGAGTAACCAAACTCATATTATAGTAAGTATTTCATACAAACTTGCTCTACCTTCACTTTCTTTACAGTCACACAGTGAGTCTGGTATGACCCGAGGAATGGCTTTTTTTAAAAAAACTCTAGCCCTAATATTAACCTTCCTTTACGTTCCTATAATTTCCTTTCATTTAACAAGCATTATGGGGGTACCTCATTATGGTCTTGTTCTTAAAAAGCAAGGTTGAGATTAAAAGCTGAATACTATTGTCTCAATTCTTCTGTAAGTTAATTTGCATTTTTCTTTTCGGTTCGGAAAGCCGTGCTGAGTATTAGTAGCTAACCTAACTGAGGGATAATTAGATTCACTTTTTTCGTGCAGTGTAGCATTACTATTTTCCCGAAAAGTTTGATTGTATTCATCTGTAATAAACAGATGATATTGTTGTAGTATACAGATACTGTAATATGATTGAGGTGGTGGATTAGGTGAGCCTTAATTAACCCGAGGCGGGAAATTATACGCACTCGGTTCATAATGTTTCCCGCGCTTCGTTCTGGAACATTATTCTCCTCTTGCGCACGGTGCCCCGCCTTTTGGGTTAATCTAAAGGCTGTTTTTCCTCCTTCTCACTTTCCAACCCATTCTGGTTGAGATTTCTTAAGGTCTCGCGAGGTTAGGCTGGTCTTAATGTCCTCGACGACTTGATAGTTTGTTTTTCTAAATTTTTTTTCCCTCCAGAGAACTTCTTGAGAAACTACTACTGCAGTTGTAGATCTCTTGATCTGTTATGTCCTGTACCGAAACTAATTGAGTAATCCCCCTTGGGATTTGGTTCAACCCTCTACGGGTTCTATTTGAGTGTCTACCTAACCGATACTCGGTGGTCTGATGGACTTGCTAACTTCTACAAAAAAGTAAAAAGGGGGAGGACTTTTCCCTGCTGTACTGCCGTCGAATTCAGTACTTTGTTTTTGTTTGAGGGTTCTTGTTAACATGGTTGCTCATAAGTAAACAGCAGCGCTGAATGAATAGCTAGCTAGTACTAACCTCAAAAAAGTAGTATTTCTTTCTTGCTTCTTCCTTAGTATGAGTTTTGGTCGGACCCTCGTACCATTGGGAAAGAAAAAAAAAAAAAAAAAAAGATCAACCGACTTGCGAAAGCAAAAAGTTTTGAGAGTTGCTCCGAATCTAATTCAAATGAATCTATGACCCCATTGTAGTTTAACATTGTTGACACGAGGCCACTCCGACAAACCACATAAAGTGAAAAAGTGATAAAATAATCACAATAGGAGGGAACCAAACAACAATAAGAAATTGCATTTTAAGAAAGTTGGGACATCTCAACTCGATTCAGAGTAATACTTCTTTAGTAACTTTAGTAGCTGAACTAGTTGACTGTTTCCGTTATATTTCTTTTTTCTTTTACCTTTTGACAATGTCTTCATTTAGACAGACTAATTGTCAAAATAATTTTCTTCTTCTTTGAGAATGGTGTCTTGTTGAACAATAATCAGAAGGCCTGATAATTCTTTTCCCCCTTTACTTTCTCTGAAGAGGGGAATGGTCCGAAGAATTTAAAATTTAAATCATCATTCTCACTTGTTCTTCGGTTATTATTTTTTTTTTAAAAAAAAAATACTAATTAGGATATTAGTTGTGTTTCAGTTGAATTGCTGACCAATTCGTTCATCTTATTCTAGCGAACGGTTCTGTTGGCATTAAACAATGCAAACCCAACTCAAAAAAAAAAAAAAAAAGAAGAAACTCAATTTCGAATAGCTTTACTTTCACTCACATGGCTGATAACATAATATCTTGCTATTTCTAGTTGGCTTATGCGTCCACATTGCTATTGTCACCATCCGATACTAAAGAGCTTCGGGAGATTTGGTAGAGTTACTGACTACAGTTCCATAGAGGAACTTACCTCTGGTTTTTTATCCTTTTTCCTCACTCAAGCTTCTTGATTAACTAATTAATATTTTCTCCAAAGTATTTGAGGAAATTAGGGAACGCATTACCCTCGACAATGAGGAAATGTGACGTGAGTTCATTGATTGCTCTTTTTAGTAGAGCATTACTTGTGTAGTTTTAATGAGTAAAATAAATTATCGAGCAATGGTCTTTGTGTCTTCCTTCCTCTTTTAGTGTCAGTTCTGTTTATCAGAAGTTTTCTTTTGTTGTGTGTTGTCGCCCAGGAATTCCTGGGCTTGCTTCGTGGATATTTGAAAATTCTCTTTTTTTTTTTTTTGAACCGACAGTCGGTGAGAACTAATCTTAATTGACTTCCCTGACTTCCTTGACTTCGAAAAAAAAAAAAAAATTCAGATTGAAAGCCGTTATTTCTTATGGTCATGATTTATTTTCCGTGCGACAATCCAGTCTGCGTTCAACGAAATATAAGGCTGATCTGCATATGGTTTTTTTTATAGTTTTTTTTTCTTGTAAGCAAAACTTTGCTTTGAAAAAGTTTGTAACGTACATTTTTTTTTTTTTTTTTTTTTTTTTGCAAAGTTTTCTTTGTTTTTTTGCTACCCTAGAAAGTAAACTTTCACTGACATTATCTGAAGATTAGTGTCACTTTCTTTTAATAAGTTACATTTTTTTTGGTTGACTGAGTATTACTGATGGGTAATCTCCAACGATGGATTGACTAACCACTTACTGACAACTGATTTAAATTTAGAATAAAGTTCCCCAGAACTTACTGATTATAAATGCCAGAAGGAAAAAAAAAAAAAAAAAAAAAAAAAATAGTTTTAGATTATTATGACACTACTTTTTTCTAAATAGTGTTATTAACGGAATAGCAGAACTGCTTTATTTTTATATATATATTTTTTTTTTTTTTCATCAGTTATCTTATTTCCTTAAAAAGTGCATTTTTTTTTTTTTTTTTTTTCCCCCTTTCATTTTCTTTTAAACAAACTAAATAAACTCATATTCTAACTAAAAATGCAAAAAAAGGTAAAGTGGAAAGCTGAACAGGTGTCCTTTTTAATTTCTTATATGAATTCAATTTTAGCTAAAGCTAAAATCTGTTTTCAAAAACGGTTATGAATTGGGTTCTCTGTTGCTGAACTTACCTGACTTTCATATCAACGCTTGACTGAATAAGGGTTTTTATCTTTTTTTTTTATTTCAGATAGTGAAGTTGCGGTGTTTGCCTTTGCAGTGTTTTTAGATGCTTTTGCTGAATAAAAACCTACGTGTGTTTTTTTTTTTTTCTCTCTCTCTGGTTTTTCGAAAAAAAAAAGAATTCTTTTTTTCTTCAGAATTTCAAAAAAAAAAAAAAAATGTGAGTAGTTGTTTTTTAAGAGTCTTGTTTAAGCTAAATTCTAACTCACGGTATTATTAAAAAAACAACGAAAAAAAAAAAAAAAAAAAAGAAATAATAAATTCTTGAGCTTTTTTTTTTTTTTTTTTTTTTTTTGCACCGACGAAGTCGGTCATGTTATCTATTTCCCTGTGCGCCAGTAAAACTAGCTGCGATCAACAAAATATATAAAGCTGCTTATCTGAATGGTTTTTTCGTAAGCTTCATATGACCAGCTCTTATAGTGTATTAACAGTCACATAGAATGATGTTTGCTATTAAAATGAAAATTGGCGTTATCAGCCGTCTCTAATACTGTCTGCTCTCGTGGACGGTGGGTTTAGGTAGTCATTTGTTCCAGGTTATTCTACGTCTCTTATCGTCTGTGAGAGTCTCACAGTTGCTGGTAGCGATATAACTGTTACCCTTGTTGAGCTTTTCCTGGCTAGGCTTCGTAAATAAATAAATAAAAAGAAATATTGATAGTGCTTCCTACATACTACCTTGTACTCTCAGTATGATGATAAGGACTTAAGGGAGGATGATCTTCCATTCCTTTTTCTCTTCTGAATTACGAGTCTACGATCTTGTTATTTATTTGTGTTATTTCTTTTTTTTTTCGGGTTGGTAAATCCAGCTAGTATTGTTGTTTCTTATAAAAAGGAAAAAAAAAAAATCGCTGCACGTGTTTATACACCGTTGATATTTAATTAACATAAAAAGTTCCCCAGCATTTTTGTTAGGTGAAAAGAACATTTTCTTTACTTCTCTTCAAAAAATTGAACAGAAAAATTAAGCATGGATTTGCTTAATACAAAATATCAGTGGAAAAAAAAAAACATCCTATTTTTCATTTATGCTACTTTTTTATTTCCTACAGCCTCATTCTAAACTGAAAAAAACAATGAGTAAATTATCTCCAGACAAGATTACCTTTATTCCTTTTATTTCTTCATAAAATCAAATATTTAGCAATTTAAAAAAAAAAAAAAAAATAAAAAAATGGGAAAGAAGGATGGGGTATCGAGCAGTGACCTCATGAAAGTAATGCAAGACGATGATATTATGAATGAAAAATTAAAAGGAGCGATGCCAAGCACGTCAGTAGGCGGAACAATCAACGGAATAGATGACTCAGCGACGGCGAATGGTATGTTGTTAATAAAAATATTATATTAAACTTAATAATAACATTCATTACAAATACCCAAAACAGTTGCAATGGGAGGACTTGGAAGCCTTGGTGGATCTCGTTTCGATTTCAACGACCACGGCGTCGGAAGCGGAAGCTCCGGCATGCTACTTTAGATCTTCTCCTCACAAAGATATATATAGTTATCGAGCGACTAACAACATCCTCTTTGTTACCCAACTAACATGCGCAGCGTTTATGTTACGGCAGTGTAGTTACTACACTAATCTGTTATTTACACTACCGTCTGTGACCTTTTACACATCAGTTAATCGGTACACTGCTTGTTGTGAATGTTTGAATTATTTTTTATTGCAGCAGATGTATTGTTCTCTTCACTCATCTATATTTCTAAAGGTTAGTACACATTAACGGTTACCACATGGCGAGAGCATCACTTTGGGGACTCGTTTTTGTAACGATGTTAGAAGTCTGGCTGTTGATATTGATGTGGCTGAAGTATAAAAAAGTTAGAAAAGTATTAAAAGAAAATGGAAACAACACAAGCTACTCCACTCTACTAATGATAATGATGTTATATTCGATAATATTACCAGCGGGTCAGGTTGGAGGTTGGGTCAGTTACGAAAAGGAATGGTGGGGAGTTTGGTTAATAATGATGCTTCCTTTATTACTTCCAGTTGCATTCTTAATAGTTTTATACTTTGCGAGTGGTTACCAACCAACAGCAGAACCACAAGTTGCTCTTCCGGAGAGACCATCTCATTTATCGGTAGATATTCATTCTGTTCCTCGACCGCTTGACTATTCAGTACCTTCTCCAAGTCAATCACAGCCGAAGTGGGAGGTAGCTGGTCCATCAGCTCCTCTTCCTTCTAATTGGACGAATCCACCGGAGTATGCGTACTCACCACAGTTTGTATCGCCTTCGAGATCTTTTCAATCACCAGTTCCTATCCCTCATCCATAATGCAACTGTTACGATCTATCATTCTGACTTGAAAAGACCCTGCGCTAGCCAACTTTAATAGATTTAGTTATGTTATTCACACATGGTATATTTTATATTTAGAATTCACAAGTAGAATAAGATTAATTGTATTTCCTTTATTATTGTTTTTTATTGTTATGAATTAATCAATATCAATCCTTTCATCAAATAGGTTAAACTATCAAAAATGAACGAGTCAGGAACCTAACATACGAGTACATCACAATTCCTTTTACTTGTATTTACAAGATACCATACTTTTCACTCTCAGGGACTACAATGACAACGGTCACTCCGGCGGTGGCCGCAGCGGGGGCGGCTGTACTAGTTGGATGTTGTATGAAGAAGAAGAAGAATTCTGTTAAAGTTGACGCAGAAGAAAAAGACGATAACAGGAATGAGTCACCAAGAGGGGAAACTGTATCAACGGTCCCTACACATAGTACATTAGATGATTTAGGAAGCTTAGCAGCGAGTGGGTTAACAATAAGTGGAATGGATGCATCAGGTTTATTAAGTGTTTCATCTTATCACGCTGATTCAATGCATTCTTGTGAAGACAGTATTAACGAAATCATTAAAGTTCGTCAAACAGAGTTCGGAGCATGCAGCACCCGTGTCTTCCCTGAAGCACAAGAAAAAAAGGAACGAAAATACGAACAACTACAAGTCTACTCCCACCTTGTCCCGCTCTCCAAAGTCAGAGCTACTCGGTATGCACAAACAGAGTCTAATGGACACGCAAAGACGCATCGTGTTAAAAACGTTCATTTTTTAAGACACGGTGAAGGAACTTCAAACTCAGCAGCGAGAATAAAAGGCTGCAGCGAATACAAATCAAGCGAGTGGCTGGACGCTCGCTTAACGAGACTTGGGAAGAAGCAAGCAGGAGATATTGCTTCTCACATTACAAATAATAATATTTTTATAGAAACTGTAATTGTATCACCTCTGAGAAGAGCCACAGAGACTGGATGTATTGCGTGGTCAGCAAGAGCAGCAGAGTGCAAGGCGCCGTTTATTGCTTGTGAGTTATTAAGAGAAAGAGCACACGGGAATCCGTGTGACCATCGAAAGGCAAAACATGTTCTTCAGGACGAGTTCCCTGGTGTTGACTACTCACTCATATCTGAGGCTGATCCACTTGAAATTACTTCAACTAAACCTGGTGAGACCTGGTTGGATACAGCTAATCGTGCTAAAGAGTTCCTTGACTGGCTTTCCACAAAACCTGAAACTGACGTTGCTGTTGTCACTCATTCTGCTTTCTTACTCACATTGTTTAATCTTGTTCTTGATGTTCAGGATCCAGGTATGTTGAGTTATTATTCTTTTAGACAACATTAGCCTTGCACTACAAACAAACCCAACACAGGACTGCTTGAGTGGTTCGAAACGGGGGAACTGAGATCTGTATCTCTCCTATTCCCAAATGAGATGTTCACTGATAACATTAAAGAAGGTAAGTAATCCAAAAGCTTTTGTGCAAAGGGATACCTAATTCGCAAAACAGACTCTCGTTATTAGTGGCCAACCTGTCCGAGAATCGATTGCTAAAACAGAAAAGCAGCGAACTTTTTTCTTGTAGGTCTGCAACATTTAGCCCCCCTCAAGAAGAAAATCGTGTTCAGGCAATTTAATCCACTTCGCAGGTGGGAAAAAAATAAAAAAAAATAATAATAAAAAAAAAAAAAAACTCGACTCTTTCCCCGCAGATATTCTTTACTAACCTCCGTTTGTATTTCTTATTTTCTTTTCCCCACCTCAGTATTTGTTTCTCGTCACCAGTAGAATTGCGTTTGCAATCCGGTTCGCTTTCTATTTCATTAAGCTTTACAGCGATTTTTTTTTGGAAATCTCATTCATTCTGTAAGCGCTTTGTCTTCTCCAACATCTTCCTTCGGTGGGATGACAAAAAAAAAAAAAAAAAAAAAAATATTTTGTCCCAAATTCAAGTTTTTTTTTTTTTGTTTTATACATTCTATTTATTTTCATGGTTGTAGCTCCCATAAATAATATAGGCTAAATTTTTGTTGGAAATGCCAATGAAGCATTTTGAATCCTGTTGTTAAGTCTAACAAGCGCATTATACGATGGGAAGCCCCTTACAATCTCAGCTGTTCATCAAAATCAAAAATATCCCGGATTTGTTTATTTTTTAAATTTAAAATCTTCGTTTTATTTCGAACAAGAAGATGACCCTGGGTCGGTGTTTCCATAACTTATAAAACCTGGATGAACCGTGTCTTATTGTTTGCTTATGCACGAACTGATTTGTAGTAAGGACTTGAAAAAAACAACATGCTGCTACAGCTAAGATTATTTTGCGCAAACAACACACACACAACGCACTGCCCTGTTCTTGTATTCCATATATGGGTTAACATGTTATTCTCCACCCTCCTTTTCCCCCCCTTTTTTTTTTTTGTGTTATTAGGTTTCCCCCCGTTTTTTTCATTATTTTTTTGTATTTTTATTATACGGCTTATATAAAATGTGTTAGGGTTAAAAAAAAGAAAGAAAAAAAAAAAAAAAAAAAAAGACCGGTAGCTCGAATCCTTTTTTTTTTTTCACAAATAAATATTACGATGAAGAATTCGTTTATTGAGAATTCTACATTCTTCTTTTTGTTTGTGTCTTCTCAGCTAGTCTGACATAAGGATTAACGAGGGCTGACATCCTTAATAAAAAGCAAGGGGGAAAAGAAAAAAAAAAAAAAAGCATGGTTGCGTGCCTTTTTTTACTTCTTTTCCTCCTCTGTTGGTCTTTTTTTCATGGAAACCAGATTTGGCCGAACCTTAATTTAGTTTTGGCCAGTTTCAAGTTGCTTTATATTTAATTACAGTATCAAGTTGCCCCCACTTTTTTTCTTTCTAATTCACTGACAGAATAGAGATGTCTGCAAAACGAGACGAAGCCCATCCCGCTAGGTAAGCAGCCTCAGCGATTGACAATCTGCCTTCTCAGCCTACGAAGGGTAATATTTTAAATTACCTTGGCAGATGAAATAACAAATTATCAATCTTTCTTTTGATGAAACTAATTGACAGTTTGCAACATTTTTTCAATCACAGAATACTCTCTCTTTTGCAACCAATTTTCAACACTTTTTTGGTAGTATTTACTCTCAAGAGAAGGATTCTCTGCTATTTCTGTTCAGTAACTTGTGATAGGCTGTTGGTTAAGCTTATTAATTAATCTAAACAATGTTCGACTTACCGGCTGGTTATGAACTATGAGATTGATATCAGTTAACCCCCCTCAATGATTGCTTTGTAACAAGCCTGTGCGCTACATTCAATTTTCGCGCGGTCGACGAATATTTTTTGTTGCGGTTCGCCTTGTGTTCTCTCATCGCGAAAACTCTGGAAAAAAGGAAAAAACAAAAAAAAAACAAAGAAAAATAAAGGTACAAAATAAACGATACTTTCGTTGTTACATTTCAGTACTGCAGTCGAATGGGTTTAATTCAAAGTTAATTTACATTTTAACTCTCAGCAGTCATTAACAATTATGTCAGTTTTGTAGAAGTGTTTAACTATTAATTCCTTTTAGCAGCAGATGCGCCCGAAAAATGCTCCACAACCCTACCTTCCCCGCACTCAAACATTTGGAAGTAAATGGAAGGACGAGCAGAAGGCGTTGAAAACAGATATTCAGATCAAAGTAACAAGACAACGAAAGTTAACTCCACGAGGCACACAAAGGACCGAGAAGCCGTTATTAGGAAGGAAGTTAGCAGCGGAGAGAATTGCTAGAGCGGTACACAAGTGGTTCACGAGAAGAATTCTGATGGAAGATTGCACACTACTGAGTGGAGTAACGACTTGGGTTCGCTGGAGGTTGCAGTGTTGTAAATTAGCTTCTCAATCAATAATGAGTGGTGAAGAACAGAGTGATCTATCTCCACTTAAAAAGATATTTGAACATGATCCTGTTGTCTCTGCTGTAGTTGATGAGGTTACAGATGTTGGTAAAAAACTTTTGTTCTGGCTGAGTCCCAGCATTCAAGCAAAACACTACACTGTTGCCCGTCAAACTCACAAACATCAAGAATCAATCGCAAGGGGTGTACTACTTGAAGAAGAAGCATTCACAAGAGTGCTACTTGTCCTCCACTTTATAGTTCTCCCGGCAAGGTCTCGTGCTGCAGTTGCTCTTCGTGTTATTCCTCAATTGAATATACGAGAAGTTAGAAGGGCTTTACTAATAATCTTACAGTCAGGTACAAGTCAAATAGCAGCGGTATCAACATGGATACGTATCGTTGGATATGCTTCTGACTTGTCAAATGCTCATGAAGTGTTTATGTTGACTCGTGATTCAATAAAGTCTTGGTCATCTAATCTTGGTACTGGTATTCAGTCGTGTGAATCGCATAGTAGAACACTCTTACTCTCTGCATATGCAAAGAGTCGGTTCAAATACATTGATGTCCCACAAGCATTACTATCATTTAAATTACGTGAACATAGCCAACGGCGATCCATTCGCTACCTTCAAAAAGAATCATTTCAATTCTTCATTCAACTTCAAAGCAGACGTCCAAACTACTCTAGACTAGAAATTATTAAATTTCTAGGAAAAGGTTCACAGGGAGAATTGAACTTGGTCAAAGATAAGAAAACAGAGCGGTACCACGCAAGAAAAGATGTTGTATGCAGTACTGTAGACCAGTTAAAAGAGAGATTCGATAAAGCAATGTTTCACAGTAGGAGTGTAAGACATAAGAATATTGTTAGATATTTGAGTGTGGAAGCTTCATGGTCTTCGAAAGGAAAACCAAAATTGAGAATTGCAATGCCGTTTTATGAATGTGGACATCTGGGTAATTATATAAAGAAATCATCGAAAATAGCTGTAAAAGAAAGACTAAAGCTTGGATACCAAATACTGTCTGCAATACGATATTTACACAGTCAAACACCTCCTGTTATACACAGAGATGTGAAGCCTGAGAATATCTTACTAACAAACCACAGTACCAAAGCTGTGTTGGTAGACTTTGACATTAGCAGATTGCTGTTAGAATCCTGCATTTCTTCGCAAGGGGGTACTTTTCAATATGCAGCACCCGAAACGTTGATTTGGTTTCGTACGACGCCTGCTTCAGACTTGTTCTCAGTTGGCGTTATATTATTTCAAATGTGCTGTCTTCCTACTTTTCCAACTCTACCGCTACCGGGAAGGTCGCAGACTGCGACTGCCGAAGGTTCTCTTCTTCTCAATTCTGAAAAGTGGACACCTGAAACTCTCGAGGCTTCCATCAGACAGGCGATGGTTTCCTTACCTGAAGCACTCGTCACTCTTGTTGTTAAACTTTGTAGTCATGACTCGGAGATCAGAGGTACAGCTGCAGGAGCTAGCAGTGTGTTGAAATCGTTATTAATTGACTAGAGAAAATTACAATTTTTCGTTGCCACTCTTGTTGATAAACTCAGCAGTCATGGCACAGCTGCAGGAGCTAGTGTTCAGCTAAGCATCGACATCTACTGTGAACTTTTGTTCTGGTTGATTGTTTCATATTTATTAGTTTATTGTTTCGTACTCATTTTTCAAATTTATACTGACACGGAAAAAAAAAAAACAACGTCGGGTATGTTTAGACTTTACATTTACCTTTTGTTTAATTCTCTGTCGTCTATTCGTAGTTATCTTTTATCTGTTTCGTTTATTGTTATTGTGATGCTTGCCTCGCACTTTATATATTCCCCTTTTTATATTTGTTTCCCTTTTCAACTAAATATACAAAAACGGGAAATACTATTTATATAAATAATTGTTTCAAAAATACTACAGCTAATTCTTATTTATCATTGTAGATAAAAGGCATGCCTCCAGTACAAAATGAAATCCCGCGACACCATGTAAAATATAACGGTGTACCACTTTATATCGTACTACGAAGCGTAAAAGATAACTTGAAAAAGGATGTTCGATATGGGGGAGGTAATCCAGTGATGGGGTGCGTTGGAGGGTATCGAACTGAACGAGAAAATTGTATTCCCGGAGGGTCGGATTGTCCATTGAATCCAGAGGTAGCAGGAGTACAAGTGTCAGTACAGTCACTTAATATGGAAAATTTGCATTATGGAATGTGGCAGTCTCTAAGATCGAGAGCATCGTCACTTATTCATCGAAGAACGTCTGCTCAAAATAATACAACAGAGAGTGATGACGACTCTGTTTTCTTTGATGTTAAATTATCTGACTCACCTTCAATGACGACAGACAATAACACTAATATTCTTCCTCAACAGATACCTCAAGTGGTAACTGACTGTACTATCGCCTCCGCCTTTGGTCAGCAATTTGACGTTCCGTTATCTCCATCTGACTATACTTTTATCTACTGAACCGCTTTCTAGCGGATTCGCTGTATTTTATTTTATTTGATCGCCAATTGGTACAAAAAGGTTGGTTTGCAGTTCTGGATAAGGAACCTGTTTGCCTCATTTTTTTCCACTGTCCTCTTTTTTTTTCCTTTTATTTTTCTAAGCTGCGCAATAGGTTAGTCACCGCTCGTCAGTGAGGTGACAAAAAAAAAAAAAAAAAAAAAAAAGTGCTTTTCCGTTTCCTGTTTTCGCACTTACGTTTTATTCACTTTACTGAGGTCAGTATGTACCTTAGTTACAATTGAAGGAATTTTTTTTTTTTTTTTAGAATCATTGGGATTTTTTCTGTCCTGCTTTGAGTTGTAGTAGTAATGAGCGCCTTGTTCTTATGGACGGTATTTTGATTAATATTTGCTTAATGTTTTTACATGTTTGCGGCTCTGCTGATTGGACAGACAAGGTCCTTTCAAATCTTTCCTACACATTTACTAGATTTTAGAAGTTGTTGTTTTTTTTTTTTTTTGAGAGGAAAAAAAAAAAAAAAAAAAAATACCTCGAAAACCTTGGAAAACCACCATCGCCTTGCAGCAGGGCACACTTACACTAAAATAAAAAAAGGTTTTTTTTTAAGGGAAAGGGGGTAGATACACATTTAGAAAAAAGAAGAAGAAAACGAGAGAACGTTTCCAAAGTAGAAACGAATACGATGACTTCATACAACTTGGAAGACACTATCCACAAGAAGATATAACATAACTAAAACAACGATGAACATTAAATATGAACAAACTCCGTTTGCGATGTAAGCAGCCTGTCAGTTCACTTGCTTTGAGTAGATTGCGTTGGAGTTCGATCTTAATTAGTTTATTTTTACTTTCCTCCCCCAACAGCATCAACATCCAGACAGAAATAATATCCGTATTAAACAAGTTCTAGTTTAGCCATTTTTTCACGTTATCTTTTTCAGGAAACTATTGAAAAACAGTATATTCGTTGCAGGGGACGCGAGTAGGATGCTCATGTGTCCCATGCCGATGAGGTACACTCAGCAATGCAATGATGAGTGTAAGGCTACCAAGGTACTTCTTCAAGAAGAGAGAGAAGCAGCAGACAAAACAATAGCACTTCTACTCACTATGTTGGAAGAACAAAAACAGCAACTACAGCAAACACCTCAAAAACAAACATGTTTAGCCAATAGCAGCAAATCAAGAGTTCAATTTAATGACGATTCTCTCACTTTCACAACCCTTCGAAGTGAGACTAATGAACTCTACCGTGAACTACTTGAAGCAGCTCAATCATCAGGACACACTTTAAATACTAAATTCTTATTTAATATATT
Organism: Flectonema sp. DT1601; assembly: GCA_964019425.1. Taxonomy (NCBI): domain Eukaryota; phylum Euglenozoa; class Diplonemea; order Diplonemida; family Diplonemidae; genus Flectonema; species Flectonema sp. DT1601. The sequence continues at coordinate 764,018 of OZ025803.1, read as the reverse complement.
AAACATAAAAGGTGCTCCTGTGAAGTTCATATTCAAAGCTCTGGACGATACCCCATATGAGATAAGTAAAGAGACTTGGGAACACTTGTTTTCTGGACTTCCAAGTGAGACGGTCGATTCAGCTATCGCGTGGTTCACAGAGAAGTTAGTATTATTTAATAAAAGACAAAATGAAGATAACAAAGAGGAAGAAGAAGAAGAAGACCAGGAAGAGGAAGAGTTCGATGATGAAGATCAAGAAGAGTCTCATTGGGTGTACTCAATGGCTGAAGTGGTTGATGGAATTCATGCATATCCGTCTTTAGCATTCTTATGTAGAAAGCTACCTGATCCATTAAGCTATGCTGCTGAAGTTAGATATCTCGCTCACGAACTCGATGAAGAAAGAGAACGAAGTGATGCTATGGAGCAACGTGCTGCTTTAGCTGAAGCAGTTAGCTCATCAAAAACTGCGATCACACGTGAAAAAGTTGAAGAAGCAGCAACCCGACTTGTCAGTCGTCGACAAAGCGCTGTTAACCTTAAAGAGCAAGCATCGTTACCTAAGATTACTCCGATGGATGCTTGCATTTCACTTCTTCGACAGTCACTTCCAAACCTCAATTCCGACGTCGGGTATGTATTAAGTTTATTATACCTAATATACACCAAAAGTAGGTCAGTCATAATAACAAACAACAAACAGAGGACTTGCGCTTCTACAACGAGCAGCCGACGACATCTCGGGATGGCAGTCCTGACGACGTTTACTATTTTTTGCCAACCCTTTCTACTCGCGCCTGTTGCTGGAGTTCCTCTCTTCAGAGAAGCTTCTTCTTTGTTAGCTTATGTACGTTTCTATTTTTCTGTTTCTATTACTCTTTCCCGTTATGTTTTAGCAATGAATACTTGTCTTTGCTTTTGAAATAACCTAACGTGTGTGGTGCAGATCGTAGCTTATGATTGCTGCTGGACCTTTATTTTGTAATAATAAAATACTGTGGTCGTTTTGTTTCACCTTATTTTCAATTGGGTATATATTTTTTGCCGAATTTGAAGTGGAAAACAACAAAAACGAAAAAAAAATATTTATAATAATTGTAATGTCGTGTTACATCTAGGTATCTACATCGAGGGGTTGTATTCTAAGTTAGCTAAGGACTACTCGTTCCACATGCTGCTGAACAAGTCCGCACTTGGTGGAAACGCATGTTCTCCCATTGTAGAACTTCTTGAGAGGCTTTCCTAAAACGCTAACATTATTTTTGTGTGAGTAAAGTGTAGCTTGAGTCTTTGCTTGTTCTTTTTAGAAAAAAACATAAACATGTGTTTTATTCTTGGGTTGCACTCCAAGGACAAAAAAAAGAAAGAGAGGGGAAAAAAAAATTCGATTCGGCATTTGTTCTGTACGTCTATTATTGAAATTTCCCACAAAATTACATCATCACTCTTACCCCTAGCAATGGATTCTTAGACGAGAAGCTGATGATGCAGAACGGGTGTACAGCATGTGAAGGTTTATATTTGTTTATCAACATCGTTAATTTCCCCACAGACCATATAAATAATAATAATTGAAACATAATAACAATAATGGTAACTATGAGAACACTGCTCGTATTGTCTGTCGCGGTCTCAAGTTGTTTAGGACAATGTGATACAAAGGGGGTAGACTCATGTGAACAAAACTTTGCTGCTTGCCAATGGAATGGAACGCAGGGATGTGTCGTGCAGCAATGCGCTGGACTGGCTGAAATGCCTTGCAATTCTGACACAGAATGCTTTTGGAGACAAGGTTGTGTTCCTTCGAGTGGAAGGGTTTTGTGTATGGCCGGACCCGGATGTGTACAGAAGTCATACTGCTCTCAAGATGCTTCGGGAAGGTGTTCCCTTCTTCCTGTTGAATCGATGTGCGCTGCTAAAACAACTTCTCAAGATTGCATTGGAGGAGTATGTGATTGGTTAAATGAAAAGTGTACTACCTACGGATGTGTTTTCCGACTCACTGAACCTGAGTGCAGCGCGGATCCAGGCTGCGTATTCAATCAGGGTTCCTGCTTGCGATCACCAACTGCAACTTGTGCCCAGGTAGGAACTATAGAGTGCCAGCAGAAAGAAACGTGCGGTGTTGACACTAGTACCACAAAGAACGAGTGTATTGTTTGTGCTGGGCTCGATCAAACAAGGTGTGCTGCTACGGAATTGTGCGAATGGCGGGGCACAGCTTGTGAGAAGTCATTTTCTTGCGAAATATTTTCTACTGAAGCAACATGCACTGCTGGGAAGTGCTTCTGGGAGGCAACTCAAAACGAATGTTTTGGTAGTATGGTATGCTCAGAGTTGTTAGTATCTGACTGCACAAGGAGTGTCGGTTGTGAAGTATTACAAAATAAATGCGTCTACAAGAACTTGCCTGTCGATGAATGTGTCAACTTAGATACGGCGTCTTGTAGCTTTTATTTAAACTGTACCTACTCCCCTCACGTGCAAGCTTGTGTTGCATCTGACAGATGCACATCGCCTGAGCTTTGTCAGAGTGTCGATGGTTGTGATCAAGTTGGCCCGCACCAATGCGCATTGCTCAAGAATAACGAAAAGGATACCTGCAGTGGCTACGCATTACAGGGACAGTGTGACCCTGACGACAAGTGTGTGTGGATTAACAATCAGTGTTCCTTCATGTTGGGGTGCCTAACAGATAATGAAGCACAATGCGTCGCGAAGCCAATATGCAACTGGAATGCCACAGAACAACAGTGTAGCAGATCTGGACCTGCTTGCGACACCCTTGACTTTTCATCTGCTTGCAATGGTGCTGCATGCACGGGTATCGCGTCATTCTTTGTTGATACTTTGGTAAGTAGAGGTGCTTGGGTTCATGACGCATATCCTCCTGAGGTGCGGCCAAAGACTGTTATTAGTTACCCTGCTCCAAGGGGTCTTGCCTGTTTAGGTGAAGACTGCTCTTTCTGTGCACCTGGTAACCTTATGACGTTGGACGTCAAATTAAGCTGCACTACCGCTGGTGGAGTAGCAACAATCACGCAGCTATCGGGAACAGACTCTCAAGTTTGCGTCCCTGCGTATTCATCTGTGATGACACCAACTACAGCACCAAGTGCAGTACCAGGTAACACGACAATGTCTCCGACTACAGCACCTGGTACAGCACCTAACACGACAATGTCTCCGACTACAGCACCTGGTACAGCACCTAACACGACAATGTCTCCGACTACAGCTCCGCAGACAACGATAGTGCCGACGCCGAATGTTACAGGTGCCCCGCCAACTACTTCCCCGGGTGTTGGTGTTCCTCCAACATTGACACCAAACACTTCTGCACCCCAAAACGCAGGCCCACCATCTTCCGACGACGACGGTACTCCAACCTACGTATGGATTCTTGTCGCCGTTGGTGTTGTACTTTTAATTGCGGGTATTGGTGGGTACTTTTTGTACACAAAGAAAGCACAGGGTGGGAAGGTCAGCTTTCAAGAATCGCTACACGGTACCGAGATGGGTAAGAATGCTGACTACAAGCCTGCTGGAAAGATGTAGTGGTACTTTGATAGCGGCGTAGTTTCTTTTGTTAGGAAATCTTGTTTTGCTTTAATTTTTATTTAGAATATACCATAAGTACTTTTAAGGTCTCCTCCTCCTCCTCCCCTCAAGTGATCACAATAACGTAACATCAAGAAACAGGAGAACAATTGACCTGTCCTATAATCTTGTTTCACTCAATAATGAGCTCGCCAACATTATTTCGTTCAGAGCGTGGTAGATATGTTTCAAAGCCAATCTGCTATTGACTTTGTTCGAACCTTTGCGCACATTCCAAAAGCACGGTTTATCGTTGCTAGGAAACCGCGGGTTTTACTTATGCCACATATCGTAGTCACTTTAAACTTATTTGTTTTGTTGTTTGCAATCGCAATCTTCTTTCCCAAACTCTCTCGGTCGCAGTAGTCGCAATTGCGTTCGTTGTTTTTCCATCTAACCCTTCTCTTGTTTTTGTTTTGCTTGCCCTTTTCCTGTTTGGAGCCTGTTTTCACTTTTGAAAAGGAATTCCGCATTGTGCCATTAAAAGAATAAACCTGTGTCACTTATGGGGTTCTGTTTTGAAAGAAACGAATAAAAATTAAAAATTGACATCAACAACACAACAACGAGCATTCCTCAGTTAACATGCATCATAGGGTGCTTGTTAACCCCTTGGGAGTTTGCTCGTTTCCAAAAAAAGAAAAAGTAGAGTTGTTTATCGTCAGATGTTCCCTTTTCCTTTTCGTCACCTGACTACCACTTTCCTTCTTGTACGAGAGTTGTTATGGCATTAAGCTGAGCAGAAATGGTGTATTACTATTCTTTCATGATAGTATTATGCAAGTTCACTTTCACTTTTTTGGTCAGAAGCAGTTGGGAACTGAAACTTTCTTGTTACCCATCATTATTTTCTTATTACGACTGGTATAATAAGGGTTGTTAGGGGGTTTTATTGTTTTCTTAAACGGCATAGCGAAATTTGACATATTTGATCATTTTTCTGAAGAAGGGTTTTTATATGGAAGAGAAAATAGATATGAAATTTTATTTACTACTCCCGTCACTTTTTACTCTCCCCCCCCTATATCATTTATTTTTTGTTTTTCCAAACTGGTTCAAAATTCTCTGGAAAGCGGAAAGCTGAAATTTGATCATTTCAGCTCCGTCTTTGTCATTGAGTCCTCTGCTGATATTAGTTTAGAACTCTGCTAACTACGATTTTTAAGAAACAAGAAGAACAGAATTTTTTCTCGTAAATTCAACTATCCAAGACGACCCTTTTTGTACTCAAATACTTGTCTTTTTGCTGTTAGTGAACTGTTCTCTTTTCGTCATCCCCCGCGTACGCATCGAAGATGAGTTTCTTTTGCCTCTTTTTTCTTAATTTTGGATACCATATAATCACTATAATTATTTATGATTACCCTCAGAAGCTATGGCAATCGACTGTCTATATCTTGTTAGGTTAAACATTATAATGAGCAGTGTGCTACATGATGTGTTTTACAGTCATTCGAGTTTCACTGTGGGGCATCCATTTTTTCTCTCTCACAATTTTACTTTTTACTTGTAATTTCAATAATGAAAAAAAAAAAAAAAAAAAACATAAGTAGTAGTTTTTTCTTTTCGATTTTTTTTTCTTTTTACAATTACAAAAAAATTGTTTTTAAGAAATACTTATATTTCTATAAAACACGTAAAAGGTGATTTTTTCTTACTATTTTTTTTTTCTTAAATTTCTTTTTCCCTCCCAGTCCCTTTCTTTTCATGTTATCTTTCCCTGTTATAATTACTTTCCTTATTTTCATTCATTTTTTTCATTGCTCTGTTGATAACTGAAATTGCCTACAACTTCTAAATCATGCTTAGCGATGATTAGATTCACAGATTGCATTGTTAAGTTTAATTATCACTACCAGATTATAGATTATATTATTTCATATTCAAGCATCAACAACAACTATGAATTGTATTGTTTGTTAACAATCATCAAATTATTGTCATTGTTTACATTAAAGCAATCGTCTCTGTATATCCTAATCTTACAATACATTTATGATGTTTTGCACAAAAGACTAGAGTCTCCGATCCCATAAAGGGAAGTGAGCGATACGTGTTTATCACAACCCTTACTGATGTTATTGTTTTCTATCCATCTCTGTGTATCCTTCCTAATCTCACAATACATTTATGATGTTTTGCACAAAAGACTAGAGTCTCCGATCCCTTAAAGGGAAGTGAGCGATACGTGTTTATCACAACCCTTACTGATGTTATTGTTTTCTATTCGTCTCTGTGTATCCTTCCTAATCTCACAATACATTTATGATGTTTTGCACAAAAGACTAGAGTCTCCGATCCCATAAAGGGAAGTGAGCGATACGTGTTTATCACAACCCTTACTGATGTTATTGTTTTCTATCCATCTCTGTGTATCCTTCCTAATCTCACAATACATTTATGATGTTTTGCACAAAAGACTAGAGTCTCCGATCCCTTAAAGGGAAGTGAGCGATACGTGTTTATCACAACCCTTACTGATGTTATTGTTTTCTATTCGTCTCTGTGTATCCTTCCTAATCTCACAATACATTTATGATGTTTTGCACAAAAGACTAGAGTCTCCGATCCCTTAAAGGGAAGTGAGCGATACGTGTTTATCACAACCCTTACTGATGTTATTGTTTTCTATCCGTCTCTGTGTATCCTTCCTAATCTCACAATACATTTATGATGTTTTGCACAAAAGACTAGAGTCTCCGATCCCATAAAGGGAAGTGAGCGATACGTGTTTATCACAACCCTTACTGATGTTATTGTTTTCTATCCGTCTCTGCGTATCCTTCCTAATCTCACAATACATTTATGATGTTTTGCACAAAAGACTAGAGTCTCCGATCCCATAAAGGGAAGTGAGCGATACGTGTTTATCACAACCCTTACTGATGTTATTGTTTTCTATCCGTCTCTGCGTATCCTTCCTAATCTCACAATACATTTATGATGTTTTGCACAAAAGACTAGAGTCTCCGATCCCTTAAAGGGAAGTGAGCGATACGTGTTTATCACAACCCTTACTGATGTTATTGTTTTCTATCCGTCTCTGTGTAGCCTTCCTAATCTCACAATACATTTATGATGTTTTGCACAAAAGACTAGAGTCTCCGATCCCATAAAGGGAAGTGAGCGATACGTGTTTATCACAACCCTTACTGATGTTATTGTTTTCTATCCGTCTCTGTGTATCCTTCCTAATCTCACAATACATTTATGATGTTTTGCACAAAAGACTAGAGTCTCCGATCCCTTAAAGGGAAGTGAGCGATACGTGTTTATCACAACCCTTACTGATGTTATTGTTTTCTATCCGTCTCTGTGTATCCTTCCTAATCTCACAATACATTTATGATGTTTTGCACAAAAGACTAGAGTCTCCGATCCCATAAAGGGAAGTGAGCGATACGTGTTTATCACAACCCTTACTGATGTTATTGTTTTCTATCCGTCTCTGCGTATCCTTCCTAATCTCACAATACATTTATGATGTTTTGCACAAAAGACTAGAGTCTCCGATCCCATAAAGGGAAGTGAGCGATACGTGTTTATCACAACCCTTACTGATGTTATTGTTTTCTATCCGTCTCTGCGTATCCTTCCTAATCTCACAATACATTTATGATGTTTTGCACAAAAGACTAGAGTCTCCGATCCCTTAAAGGGAAGTGAGCGATACGTGTTTATCACAACCCTTACTGATGTTATTGTTTTCTATCCGTCTCTGTGTAGCCTTCCTAATCTCACAATACATTTATGATGTTTTGCACAAAAGACTAGAGTCTCCGATCCCATAAAGGGAAGTGAGCGATACGTGTTTATCACAACCCTTACTGATGTTATTGTTTTCTATCCGTCTCTGTGTATCCTTCCTAATCTCACAATACATTTATGATGTTTTGCACAAAAGACTAGAGTCTCCGATCCCTTAAAGGGAAGTGAGCGATACGTGTTTATCACAACCCTTACTGATGTTATTGTTTTCTATCCGTCTCTGTGTATCCTTCCTAATCTCACAATACATTTATGATGTTTTGCACAAAAGACTAGAGTCTCCGATCCCATAAAGGGAAGTGAGCGATACGTGTTTATCACAACCCTTACTGATGTTATTGTTTTCTATCCGTCTCTGTGTATCCTTCCTAATCTCACAATACATTTATGATGTTTTGCACAAAAGACTAGAGTCTCCGATCCCATAAAGGGAAGTGAGCGATACGTGTTTATCACAACCCTTACTGATGTTATTGTTTTCTATCCGTCTCTGCGTATCCTTCCTAATCTCACAATACATTTATGATGTTTTGCACAAAAGACTAGAGTCTCCGATCCCATAAAGGGAAGTGAGCGATACGTGTTTATCACAACCCTTACTGATGTTATTGTTTTCTATCCGTCTCTGCGTATCCTTCCTAATCTCACAATACATTTATGATGTTTTGCACAAAAGACTAGAGTCTCCGATCCCTTAAAGGGAAGTGAGCGATACGTGTTTATCACAACCCTTACTGATGTTATTGTTTTCTATCCGTCTCTGTGTAGCCTTCCTAATCTCACAATACATTTATGATGTTTTGCACAAAAGACTAGAGTCTCCGATCCCATAAAGGGAAGTGAGCGATACGTGTTTATCACAACCCTTACTGATGTTATTGTTTTCTATCCGTCTCTGTGTAGCCTTCCTAATCTCACAATACATTTATGATGTTTTGCACAAAAGACTAGAGTCTCCGATCCCTTAAAGGGAAGTGAGCGATACGTGTTTATCACAACCCTTACTGATGTTATTGTTTTCTATCCGTCTCTGTGTATCCTTCCTAATCTCACAATACATTTATGATGTTTTGCACAAAAGACTAGAGTCTCCGATCCCTTAAAGGGAAGTGAGCGATACGTGTTTATCACAACCCTTACTGATGTTATTGTTTTCTATCCGTCTCTGTGTATCCTTCCTAATCTCACAATACATTTATGATGTTTTGTACAAAAGACTAGAGTCTCCGATCCCATAAAGGGAAGTGAGCGATACGTGTTTATCACAACCCTTACTGATGTTATTGTTTTCTATCCATCTCTGTGTATCCTTCCTAATCTCACAATACATTTATGATGTTTTGCACAAAAGACTAGAGTCTCCGATCCCTTAAAGGGAAGTGAGCGATACGTGTTTATCACAACCCTTACTGATGTTATTGTTTTCTATCCGTCTCTGTGTATCCTTCCTAATCTCACAATACATTTATGATGTTTTGCACAAAAGACTAGAGTCTCCGATCCCATAAAGGGAAGTGAGCGATACGTGTTTATCACAACCCTTACTGATGTTATTGTTTTCTATCCGTCTCTGCGTATCCTTCCTAATCTCACAATACATTTATGATGTTTTGCACAAAAGACTAGAGTCTCCGATCCCATAAAGGGAAGTGAGCGATACGTGTTTATCACAACCCTTACTGATGTTATTGTTTTCTATCCGTCTCTGCGTATCCTTCCTAATCTCACAATACATTTATGATGTTTTGCACAAAAGACTAGAGTCTCCGATCCCTTAAAGGGAAGTGAGCGATACGTGTTTATCACAACCCTTACTGATGTTATTGTTTTCTATCCGTCTCTGTGTAGCCTTCCTAATCTCACAATACATTTATGATGTTTTGCACAAAAGACTAGAGTCTCCGATCCCTTAAAGGGAAGTGAGCGATACGTGTTTATCACAACCCTTACTGATGTTATTGTTTTCTATCCATCTCTGTGTATCCTTCCTAATCTCACAATACATTTATGATGTTTTGCACAAAAGACTAGAGTCTCCGATCCCTTAAAGGGAAGTGAGCGATACGTGTTTATCACAACCCTTACTGATGTTATTGTTTTCTATCCGTCTCTGTGTATCCTTCCTAATCTCACAATACATTTATGATGTTTTGCACAAAAGACTAGAGTCTCCGATCCCATAAAGGGAAGTGAGCGATACGTGTTTATCACAACCCTTACTGATGTTATTGTTTTCTATCCGTCTCTGTGTATCCTTCCTAATCTCACAATACATTTATGATGTTTTGTACAAAAGACTAGAGTCTCCGATCCCATAAAGGGAAGTGAGCGATACGTGTTTATCACAACCCTTACTGATGTTATTGTTTTCTATCCATCTCTGTGTATCCTTCCTAATCTCACAATACATTTATGATGTTTTGCACAAAAGACTAGAGTCTCCGATCCCTTAAAGGGAAGTGAGCGATACGTGTTTATCACAACCCTTACTGATGTTATTGTTTTCTATCCGTCTCTGTGTATCCTTCCTAATCTCACAATACATTTATGATGTTTTGCACAAAAGACTAGAGTCTCCGATCCCATAAAGGGAAGTGAGCGATACGTGTTTATCACAACCCTTACTGATGTTATTGTTTTCTATCCGTCTCTGTGTATCCTTCCTAATCTCACAATACATTTATGATGTTTTGCACAAAAGACTAGAGTCTCCGATCCCATAAAGGGAAGTGAGCGATACGTGTTTATCACAACCCTTACTGATGTTATTGTTTTCTATCCGTCTCTGTGTATCCTTCCTAATCTCACAATACATTTATGATGTTTTGCACAAAAGACTAGAGTCTCCGATCCCTTAAAGGGAAGTGAGCGATACGTGTTTATCACAACCCTTACTGATGTTATTGTTTTCTATCCGTCTCTGTGTATCCTTCCTAATCTCACAATACATTTATGATGTTTTGCACAAAAGACTAGAGTCTCCGATCCCATAAAGGGAAGTGAGCGATACGTGTTTATCACAACCCTTACTGATGTTATTGTTTTCTATCCGTCTCTGCGTATCCTTCCTAATCTCACAATACATTTATGATGTTTTGCACAAAAGACTAGAGTCTCCGATCCCATAAAGGGAAGTGAGCGATACGTGTTTATCACAACCCTTACTGATGTTATTGTTTTCTATCCGTCTCTGCGTATCCTTCCTAATCTCACAATACATTTATGATGTTTTGCACAAAAGACTAGAGTCTCCGATCCCTTAAAGGGAAGTGAGCGATACGTGTTTATCACAACCCTTACTGATGTTATTGTTTTCTATCCGTCTCTGTGTAGCCTTCCTAATCTCACAATACATTTATGATGTTTTGCACAAAAGACTAGAGTCTCCGATCCCATAAAGGGAAGTGAGCGATACGTGTTTATCACAACCCTTACTGATGTTATTGTTTTCTATCCGTCTCTGTGTAGCCTTCCTAATCTCACAATACATTTATGATGTTTTGCACAAAAGACTAGAGTCTCCGATCCCTTAAAGGGAAGTGAGCGATACGTGTTTATCACAACCCTTACTGATGTTATTGTTTTCTATCCATCTCTGTGTATCCTTCCTAATCTCACAATACATTTATGATGTTTTGCACAAAAGACTAGAGTCTCCGATCCCTTAAAGGGAAGTGAGCGATACGTGTTTATCACAACCCTTACTGATGTTATTGTTTTCTATCCATCTCTGTGTATCCTTCCTAATCTCACAATACATTTATGATGTTTTGCACAAAAGACTAGAGTCTCCGATCGCAAAATGGAATGTTTAATCCGAAGGATATTGTCAAGGATTATTGTGCATTGTATACTAATTCTGTTTTGCGCATTCTAACCCAAGTTGAGTTGTTGTTTACGTTGGTGTCGCTTTTCAGCAGGTCGTTAGTATGATTTATTTATGACTTACTAGGATATTAATAAAATGGCGGTATTCCTGCCTACACCTTTTGAAAAGGGATGCAACATCAGCACGTGGACAAAAGATTTTCAGGATCAAATTGCGGTTGGAATTCAGGATCAGGGAGGAGCAGAAGGACTTATTCAAACAATAGAAAACATAACCGATGTTGTTGTTGCGAGTAATTTTACGGGTGAATTCACAGTAAAAGACAAAGCAAGCAGACAAGGTATATACGAATTGAGCAATAAGAGTAGCAACTGTAACAAGGAGATTATTGGTCATCTAACAGTTGATGGTGAAGTCTTAAATCAGAATGTACTCCATCCTGTGTTGTTGCTCACTCTGCTTCAGCTAATTGAGGCTAAGGTGGATAAGTACTACGACAATGCTGCGATTCACTTGTGGAGAGCAAGAGTGTATTTTGTGTATCAGAGAATGCTTGCTAACAGATCTCATAAGTTATTGAATCGTGTGATGGATAGTTATGATGAAATGTTAAAGTTGCCTGACGACACTGAGGGAATTCCTTCAAAGTCTGAGATTCATCTGTCCCGTGGTATGGCTCACTACTATTACCATGAACCTCATCATTCTAATGATCACATTAAGAAAGCTTATAAACTTAGTGGATTACGAGCAAAGTTAACATCAATGATGGGTGTTCGTACTGAACATCAGACTTACGAAACTGCTCAACTTATCGTTCGAGCTTCTGGTTCTGCAAAACCTGAAAACAACATCGAAAGGAAATTCCAACCAGTTGTCTGCGGTACTGAAGGTGCTAATGTCCTTGATAGACCAAGAAAGCTTCAGGAAAACATAGACTGCGGTAACGTCACGGAAGTGCAAGTCAAGGAAGACGCTGAGAATTATCCCCACATGGATATCACACAGGAAGACGACAATGAAGTTGTTGATTCGCCATTAACTCCTTTTGAGAGAGCAATCATCTTAGGGCTTTGTGTTAATGTTCGTAATAACAATCCGATGCACGGCCTTACTGAAGAAGAGCGTCTTCCATATCTCGAACGTCTCTTCGCAGAAAAGGGAATCTCCTGGACGATGAAAACCCAGATTCTGTTGCTCCGTTCTCGGATGGAAAAGCAGCGAGTTAGGGTACGTGAGCGTGCTCTGTTGCAGCTGTGCCAACTGTGTGATCAATATAGTAGTACACAGGAAGGTGAGGAGTCAACAGTTCATCGTCTTGAAGACTTTTGGTTGGTACAATACCCGTCACAGTTCGCACTGAAAACAGAACTCGCAAAGGTCTATTACGATATCGGAATGGCTAAGTCAGCCCTCGACATTCACGAAGCTCTTGAAAACTGGTCTGATGTCGTAAAGTGTTGCCGCAAACTTGACCGCAGCGCAAAGGCAGAATCTCTTTTGAGGGAGTTGCTTAAGGATGATCCAGAAAACCCAATGTTGTTATCAAGTTTGGGTGATGCTACTCGTAGTGAACAATATTATCTAAAGGCCTGGGAACTGTCTAACGGGAGACTTGCAGCCCCTGCAAGAGGACTCGGAGAATTATACTTAGAAAAAGAACGGTACGAAGAAGCCTGCGACTACTTTGAAAAGGCATGTGAACTAAACCCGGTGTTTGGAGCTGATTGGTTCTCTATGGGATGGGCAGCAATAAAAACTAAACAGTGGGCCAAGGCAGCCAGCTGCTACACAAGAAATGTCCAAATTGATATGGAAGATGGTCAGTCATGGTCTAACTTAGCTATGTGTAACTTGCACTTGGAAAAGCAGGTTCCTGCATTTCACTGTTTGAAATTAGCAAAAAAATGGTCTCCAGCAAGCTGGAAAATTTGGGACAATCTCGTTACAGTCGCAATTGATGTTGGAGAGAAGAGAGTGGCTATCAACACACTCAATCAGATTGTTCAACAAAAAGGTCGTAAGTACAAGGTTCGTCCAGAGATGCTACTAAAACTTGTGCAAAGAGTTCTCGCTGTCCGTCGTGGAGAAGAAGAAGAAGAACTAAAGATTGAGTCCCTCACTAAGGATCAACAAGAGGAACTTGATGATGAAGTTTTTGACATCGTTCCGTTTGGTGCTGACATAGGACTCGAATACGGAGACATAGAGGACACCAAGAACGTCTCTGCACAGGAAGCAGTCGCAAACGCCAAGACCGCTTCCGCCAATTCACTCGTTCGTGATGTATGGATATTTTTCTTAAACTTTCTTTTCACCAGTGATATTGTTTTGTTTCGTTTCATGTCGCAAAATGCTTTTTTAATTTCTTTCACTAATCGACCGACGTTGAAGTAAAAACAACCAAACAGATGCACAACCTTTTAGCAAAGATTACTTCCCACACGACTACTGAAGCACAGCTATATAAGGCTTATGGAGACTTCTTAATTGGTATTGATAATCCATTAGAGGGTTTCGACCAGCGATTAAAACAACTTCGTTGTGTTTTGAAGAGAGATTGGCAAGTAGACAGAACGAACGCCTTGATGGTAATTCAACAAGCAACTGAGGTTGCAGAATGTGCTGCTCTCATTACAGATGACGCTCTAGCGGCAAGAAAAGTTCAAACAACACCACCGAAAATGCAGGCAACTATGCAAGTACAACCAGTTCTTCGTTTGGCTGAGGATGTCTTTGGAAAGACTGATGAGTACCTCGCATTGAAGAAGGTTGTTGAAGCCCTGTCTTAAGAACTTTTATGTTTATTATTACAACACATCGTTGGAGAAACCTGATAGTTTTCATATATGAAATTACTTCAAACACTTTCTCAGCCACACAAAAGGAGTCCCGTTTAGCTGCCATTGCAACTATCCCAGCGGTCTCGACAGTGTTGTGCAGTGGTAGGTGTTCTTTTATTCAGTTAGTTTTATTACCCTCCCCTACCTTAGCAGACTTGCCGTCTGTGTCATTGTTGATTCATCGTTAATATCATACGAAAGACTTGCTGTAATTGATTGCGGTATTTTATTGACATCGTTTCCTGCTTGTAAACCATCTCCCTAAACAGATATAAACTGAGCACTCAACGGGATACTTGGATGGTGAACAGTTCTTATGGTCAATAGCATCTATATAATAATTTTATTTACAACAGGAAGGTGACAACAGGGGACTCGGATATGGAGACCCCAGGGGGGGACTATCCAGAGAATGCGCATCCAGATATCGCGTATCAGTTATGGAAGATTCTACACCAGGCTGGAGAAGAGATGGACCCGATGGTAAAATTCGCGGTCGATCTCAAAGCCGAAGTGGAAAAGCGTCCAAACCTTTCCCTTCGGGAACACTTAACGGACAGACTCGGAGGACTAAAAAAAGAGGAGAAAGATTTACTGGGACAAATCGAAGTAAAAGCCTACGCAAAGGAAAAGCTCGCTACGGAAATGAAGAAGCTTGATGTGACACTAAAGCAGTTGGATGAAAAGAAGAAAGTTCTACGTGCACACCAAAAGTACACCGACAACTGCTTAAAAGACTTAACAAGAAAAGAGTCAGTTCTAAAATTGGATATTATACAGACCACGGGAATGCAGGCTGTTGGTTCTGCTGATGAAGCTGCGCAGCAGCAGAGATTTCAGCAACAGCATCAGATTCCACCACAGATGCAACAAAATGTACATCCAGAGAATCCTCCTGTCGTTGATTCGATAGCTCATCAACGTGCGAGTACTTCTCCTGTTGGATATGATGCAGCAGCTCCACAATCAGATGCTCGTCGTATTGATGCAGTTCTGTGGCATCTTCAAAATGTTCGCGATCAGGAGGTCCAACGCTGCCTCACCGATTTCGAAACTTTCTGCGCCTCCGTTGACGAAGCTGCATGGGAACCTGGAACATACACCCACTGGGTACGCTGTACTCATGGTTTACTTCAACACCTTGGTGGAGCACTTCCATTTCTTCAGGCAAATATCTTACGATGCCTTATTGAAATAGTAAAGAGGTGGAATAACAACACCCAATGTGGTCGGAGTAAACCCGACGGGGAATCATCCATCACTGACGTCTTCGGACAAAATAAAGCTCTCGAACACTTTGTTAAATTACTTCACTCTGTAAATATTGAAGTTAAAGCTGACGTGGCTGTGTTGGTGACTACGCTGACAACGGACTTGTCGCTAAAAGATGCGTTTGGTCAGGTTGGTGGTATTCATGCGTTGGTTGCGATACTTAAGCAAAGCAACAGTGAATTTGTACTGGAAAAAGCTTTAACATGTGTGTGGCACTTAGCAATGTCGGACACGAACAAAACAGCAATTAGAGAGGCTGGTGGACTTGTTGCAATTGTTGACCTCCTCCATACTGAGAATGATGTTATTCTAGAAAATGCAACAATAGCTCTTGGGTACTTAACACGTGATGACTCGAATAAGGTTGCTATTCGGAAGTGTAACGGACTTGAAAAACTTATTGCGACTCTCTACTATCCTTCAGAATCAATTCAGTCAAAGGCTGCTGGAGCTCTTTGGAATTGCGCGTCCAACACTGAAAACAAAGTGGTAATCAGACAACTCGGATCCATAGCAGCTCTAATTGATTTATTGTCATCCAGAAACGAATCGGTTCAAGAAAACGCTGCGGGAGGACTGTGGAACTGCGCTGTTGACACCGAAAACAAAAGACTAGTTCGTGAATTAGGAGGACTACAGCCACTTATTCAACTACTAAGCTCACCTGTTGAGTCAGTTGTAGAAAACGCAAGTGGAACTCTCTGGAACTGCGCAGCCGTTGGAGAAAATCGAATAGCAATTAGAAAACTCGGAGGTCTCGATCCTCTTTTAAAACTCCTCCTTGCTCACAATGAGAACATCCAAGAAAACGCTGCTGGAGCCATCCGAAACTGCGCTATAAATGATCAAAACAAAATAGCACTAAAGGAACTACGTGGATTACATTTATTCATCGACCTTCTCGACCGCACAAAGTATTCAGTACTTGAAAAGTTGACCTCCACACTGTGGATATGTAGTATAAATAATGATAATAAACACGTCATAAGAGAATGTAATGGATTTACGAAATTATTGAAAGTGTTAGATCACGAGAACTTTAGTATTAAAGAAAAAGCTCTTGGAATCCTTCGGAATTGCTCTACTTTGGCAGAGAATCGTCAGGCTTTAATAAAGTGTAACGCTATTACTAAGCTGGTTGAAATTCTAAATGGTCCACCTGAGAAACTAACATCGGGTATGCGCGAATACGCTGCAGCGACTCTTTGGCATGTAGCCCGCGACGACAAAGTAACTGCAAGGAACGCAGGTGCTATTCAAGTGTTGACTAAGCTTCTCTCAGATAAAACCGATTCTGTGGTCGAAAACGCAGCTGGTTCACTATTATCACTCACTCTCAATACTGATAATCGCGACCACGTTCGAGATATTGGAGGCATTGAAGCACTTGTACGTTGTCTATCATCGGGTAATTATTTTATTCTTGAAAACGTTGCTGGTGCTCTAAAGGTTTGTTTATAATCTCTTTTTAAGTGTTTTACTTTACAATTGACTTAACCGTCTAATTATTATAAACAAACGAACACAGAACTGCACCTCCAACAACGAGAAGAATCAAAATCTTCTAAGAGAGCTTCAGGCTATTCCTAAAATTATTGGTTTATTAAAATGTGGTAATGAGAATGTAGTTAGAGAGGCAGCTTTATGCCTAAAAAACCTCGCTCAGAATGATGAAAACAACGAACTAATAGGTAAATGCCAAGGAGTGTCAGAATTAGTTCACCTTGTAGAGACAAGTCAATCTGAGTCAATAAGAAAGGTATTTATTCTCATCCTCAAGAAGTTTGCATCGAATTCTAATTTCAGTGCACAAACAAAAAAAAAAAAAACACACAAAACAGGTTGCAACGTTCTCACTCTCAACTCTGTCTAAGAACCCTGGTAACAAGGCACTGATACCCCCAAATCACGCTAATTATTAGGCAGCTCAGTCAGTCCACTGTTGCTTTCATGAATAGCAGTCTGAAAACTTGTACGCTGCCAAGTTTGGCAAACTCATTGTTAAGTAACTAATTCTCACTAGTTGATTGCGATGCTTCTTTCGATGCGGAAAAAAAAAAAAGTAAATGTATAAATAAATAGTAGTATTTTTATAAAATTGTGAAAAAAAAAAAAAAACAGAAAGAAAATACTTGTTAAAAAGAGAGAAAAATAAAAAGAAAATAAAGTAAGGCGCACGCATGGCAACGCTCCGATAAATTACCTACCTGATGTTTAGATTGTTTATTCTGTAAGTAAACATAGAAATAACATAGAAAAAAAAAAAATAGTAAATAGAAAATGATGGGAAAAAAAAAAAAAAAAAAAAAAGGGAATGGGGAGGTGAGTCGTGACGAAACGATTTCTGTGAAAGAAAAAAAAATAAAGTAACAAGTAAAAAACACTCCACCATAAAAAAAAAAAAAAAGACAAAAAAAAAAAAAAATAGAACGAAAAAAACATGAATCTTTAGATGTTTGTTTTATTTGTTTTCCCATTTTTTCTCCCCTTTTTTTTCTTTATCTGTGTCCATAGCGACTTAGTTAGCTTCTTCCTTGAGACTGGGAACCATCAAAACATTTGAACTTCAAGGTGTCCATAAACCTTGATGTGTGCTTGCTAGACGCGGCATCCAGTTAAGGTATTTTTGTTCTGTATCTGCCTAGGACGTTATTCATTTTACGTTTTTTTTTTTTTTTTTTTTTTTTTTTTTTTTTTTTTTTGGTAGAAATGTGAGCACAAGAGAAAAAAAAAAAAAAAAAAAAAGGAGGGAAAAAAAAAAAAACCAAGCAACGTATGCTGACAACGTTGAAAACGTAATGTCTTTTTTTTTTTTTTCCTTTCTTTTCTCGTTGTGTTTTAATTAACGAGTAAGATCACCATTTGACCGTGTCCTTCACATTTTATTATCTTCCTTACCGAAGACCACACCGACAAACTGCCTTAAAAAGCAGTTTATAGATCTTTAGTCAACCACCCTGCTTTATACTTTTATAACAATAAGACCGGTCTTTACCTCAGCTTGCTGCATCTCTTGGAAGGTATGTAGCCGCGGTGGGGGAAAAAAAAAAAAAAAAAAAAAAAAAAAAAAGCATAGTAAAAAAACGAAACCCATGGAAAAAAAAACAAAAAAAACTAATAGAGCAGAGTTCTCATTGAAGGATGCTAATAAATTCACGTTCCTGTTGAGCTTTATCAATGACCTGAACAGACGCGTCTGAATTCATTCAAAAAAGAGGTTAACCTACGCTTCCCAAAAAAAAAAAAAAAAACGAAAAAAAAAAAAAAAAAAAATTTTTATTCACCTTTGGACTTCGATGAACGATCGCGAAGCAAGAACGGAATTAATGTGAAGGGGGGAAAGAAGAAAGATCTATGAATAACATGAAATAAGAAAAAAAAAAAAAAAAAAAAAACCCGAAAAAAAAAAAAAAAAGAATTAAAAAAAAAACTCGGTTGGTGCGTCCCACGTCTTATAGCGCTCACCTCATTGAGTTTTTATACTTTTGGGTACATCACAAAAGCAATTTATCAAGACAGGTAGAATCATTCAAATCAAGTGCGTGTGGGTAGCCATAGCTATTTTCTTATTTCTGTTTTCTTTAGATTCTAACAAAACGTCTCACGATTGTGACCAAAACCGTGACTAAATAATAATAAAAAAAGAAATGCCTGAGGGATTCCTTGTTGAAGTAGTTCACCAACTACCTCAGAAATACTCCGCTTGGGATGATTTAGCAAAGAAGCTTCCAGATTTGAATAAGAATCGCTTACTCAAAGAAGCCGTTAACGACCTACCACTGATTGAGATAGATGATGATGAGTTAACAGAAGGTGAATGGAGAAGATGTTATGTAATATTTAGTTTTTTAATTCAATCATACGTAAATAACAGTCTTGTCCCCTGGGATCTTATTGGTGGAGCTCCAGGAACAATTGGTGAGGTTACTGAGAGACCGACAGTACCCAAAAGCCTTGCGATTCCATACAGCAAAGTATGTCATCGTGTCGGTCTACCAATGGTGTTAACAGCTTCAGGTGCTGATTTATGGAACATGACATCATCACCAGGTCCGACACAGGATTTGCAAATCACCGCAACTACTTCAGAGACTGGTTTCCATACTGTTCCATATTTGATGCATAAAAGAGCTGCTCCGTATCTTTCTAATTTATTTAAAACTGCTGAGAGTCTTACTATGAAGCACCTCACTGATTTAATTCCTTTGTTTAACTATTTTAAGAAGACGATGGCAGAAGAAACTATTCGTCTCGTTGATCCTTCAGTATTTTATAACGTTTACAGACCTCTTCTAACTGGATTCTTTCCTGATGCTGTTCTGTTTGAGGGTGTCGGAGAAATATCAGCGAAGGGACCAAGTGCAGGTCAATCAGCGATGTTTTTTATATTTGATTCACTTCTTGGTGTTAATCACAATACCACGACTAGAGATTTTCAACAGGAAATGATGTCTTTTATCCCGAGAGAGCAACGTGTTGTCGTAGAGAAGTTACAGTCAATCTTTAAAAATAATAATTTAAAATCTCTATTTCACAGTACGCCTGCCTACGCGCAAGCAGTAACTGCCTATACTGAATTCCGTAAGTCTCATTTTAGTATTGCTTCTTTTTATTTAAAAGCAGCTTCGAAAGGTACCGGCAACTCTTCTTTCAGAACTCTCCTATCCGATGCGATAGACGGAACGAAGAATGCTAAATTATGATTTTTTTTTTTAATTTTTTTTTGTTTTCTAAAATCTGTTGAAGTGAATACTGCCGTGTGTGTTGTGTTGTGTTTCTTAAGGCTTCTCTTGATAACTATATTACCTGACTGTTGTAGTAATCTATCGACTCGAATACCCTTCTTGGGTTTGATTTCATATTGTCATCAGTAGACTGCCGTAGTATGAAACTCAATAATTTATTTTTACACCCAGCAGCACAATTTCCTCCACAGTCGGATGAAGACTCCCCTGTTGCTGCTGCTGCTAGTAGGGGTTGCCTGGTGTAATGAAATAGCAGTTATCGAAGGAGAATTAAAGCCATATATCGAAGATGATGAGGGCTGCGGTAATTACGAGCTTCAGCAATGTGATGGTTCTAAAAAGTGCACAAATGGAGGTATTTGCACGTGGGAGTGGACAGAAGGACGATGCAGCTGTCTAAAAGACTTCGTTCGTTGCAGTGAATACAACACCGAAGACACGTGCATCAGGTTACCAACTTGTCCAGAAGATAAATTGAGTCGCTGCTTTTGGGACTCCGAACTCGCTACCTGCGACTGCCTCAGTCGTTACAAGACTTGCGGAGACTACCAAACTATCGGACAGTGTTTAGGGTCCTGTCCTGAATTCCCGAATAACATTTGTTATTGGGATCCATTCCGTGCTATCTGTGATTGTTATCACTCAGCTCCTGCTGCTTGTGATCTCATTACAAGCCCAGGATTGTGTAATGGGTTCTGTCCTGAGGATACATCGTCTACTTGTACATGGAGTAAAGATGCTGATCTTTGCATTTGTCAGCCTCCGCTAAATTGCGAAGATCTCAGTCAACGCGCATGCGGCGGTCATTGTGGTAACAAAATGAATCAGAACCCTAGTACTTGTAGTTGGAATGATGAGAGAATGATTTGCTCGTGCGAAGAAGAATTCTCTCTTCCGATAGTTTTGCCAACGCCACTGCCGCCTGTGCCTCCAACGCCACCACCACCATCTGTGCCTCCGACACCACCTACACCACCAACGCCACCTACACCTCCGACTCCACCGACGCCACCTGCACCATCACAGCCTTCACCACCATTGCCACCAACTCCACCGACACCACCAGTGCTGCCGCCAACTCCACCGACACCGCCTTCACCACCGTTGCCACCAACTCCACCGACACCGCCTTCACCACCAGTGCTGCCGCCAGCTCCACCGACACCGCCTACGCCACCAGTGCTGCCGCCAACTCCACCGACACCGCCTACACCACCAGTGCTGCCCCCAACTCCACCGACACCGCCTACACCACCAGTGCTGCCGCCAACTCCACCGACACCGCCTACACCACCGGTGCCACCAACACCACCGACACCACCAACCCCTCCGAATCCTCGAACTCCACCAGTGCCTCCGACTCCACCAACTCCGCCAACACCTCCCACTCCGCCTACGACTCCACCTACACCGCCTGTGCCTCCGACTCCACCAACTCCACCCACGCCGCCTACACCCCCGACTCCTCCGACACCGCCTGTGCCTCCGACTCCACCAACTCCACCCACGCCGCCTACACCACCGGTACCTCCAACACCACCAACACCTCCGACACCGCCCGTGCCACCAACTCCACCCACGCAGCTTCTGCCACTGACGCCAACAATCGTAACATATGATATTATTATGCAAATACTGTGGCCTGCTGACTGTGATGCTATCGCTGTTGTTGAACAGTATGGTGGAGCAGTAGTTATTTCTGAAATGTGCTCAACGGCGTTGAGAATAAAAATAAGACAACCAGAGCTAGTCTGTTCGTCAGTTGTACACACATCCACAGCAGAGGTACCAGAAGGTGACGTAATTGAAATTGAGGACCTCAGGTCTAATTTGATTATTCTGATGAAAGAAAATCCTGACATCTACAACGCCCTAGGAGAGGATATGAGCATAATATTAAATTCAGCTGGTTGTGATATTGATAAGAGTGTTCACACTATAAAAGTTGATGGTGAATGCAAATCTATACAATGCATAGATGGATGGGAAGGCGACAACTGCGATATATCAACTGACAAGGGAGCAGCCATCGCCCTGATTAAGGAACCCACTGAGGATTCATTATCAGCGGGAATCATTGCTGCTATTACTGTTTCAAGTTTAGTGCTTCTTGTTTTCATTGGTATTATAATCTACTATAATTGTCGAAAACCAGATCCAGTACCTGAATCAGTTGATAGCGAATCACAAAAGAATACTCCAAATGACCCTGATGCCAGCAGTGATGAAGATGATGTTAAGAGAACTTCAACACCAAAGAAACCCAGAAATGCATTACCTTATGGACTAGACGACGACAAGATGGGATGTAGTGAGAGAAAGAAACCTGTTGGATTTCCGTATGGATCATCTTCTGATAAGAAGTTATCCCTCGAAGTGCCAACATCACCTGTTGTTTCTTCACATTCTGCTGTAGGCATGACTTTACCTGTAGTGGTATCGCCTACACTGTCACATGGATCTCTTGTAGGTTTTCCAATTTCTCCTTCAGGACCGACGTCACCAGTCTTATCAGCAATTGTGTCAGTTGATGGAGCGATGGCGATAGTTCCAATGAGTGCAGTATCACCAACTCTGTCTAATGGATCTGTCTGTGGTTTTCCAATGTCACCTGTTAGTGGATCTGTTAACGTAGTCGGAGGGATGACTTCACCTCTGTCAGTTGAGTCAATTCCATTTGGTGATCCAGTAGCAGAGAGACCAGTTTCACCGCCTGTTCCTGGGATTGATCTTTCACCGATAATAGAACATGACATTGTTTATGGTATTCCTACACAACAACAATTAGAACAGCCGAGCTCTCCTATTTCAGAACTCAGAAGTCCTGGAAGTCAACAGCGTGTCGTTCAGCTCTGAAGTATTTGTTTAAGGTCACGGGGATTATCCTGCTCTATTTTTTTTTTTTTTTTTGTTAGTTATTTTTTTTTTCCTCAAATTTCTGTGAGGGAGAAAAAAAAAAAAAAAATAAATGAATACAAAACGAAAATATGTGTGATCACCACCGCGTGGTTTTCTTTTTTATCCGGAGACGGCTTTTACGTATTAAATAGTCACAGTTTATAATCACTGTTTTTCTAGGCATCGGTGATGACTCTCTTTTTTTTTTTTTTCGAATAATTCCATTCCTCCCAATCTTATTTTTTTACCCCCAAAAGAGAAAACAGTAAGCGTCCCTTGATATTCTCTTATTCTGTACTACTTCGAGAGGATGAAATTTCGTTATGTTATCAATTTTTCATTTTTTTTTTAAATTCCTTTTGTAATATGAGGGATTTTCCTGCCTGAGGTTAGTGCTTTTTGCAGGGGAGGGAAAAAAAAAAAAAAAAAAAAAATGTTTAGGCTGAAAATCCGATCCCTTCCGTGTACTCGCCAAACTAAATTCTGATGTCTCTCCCTTTGTAGCCGCCCAAAGAGCTTGTTGGGCGCTTCGGCGGTTGCGTTAGTTTTTTGTCAAAAAGAAGTAAATAAGCGGTTTTTTTAATTGTTCTTTCGGAGAAGAAACTATTTCAGGTTGTGAGCCGTTAAATATTATGGTCGTTGTTATCTATTTTCTCTCGTGCTGTTAGTTTTACTGTCTGCGATCAGGCTTATCTGAATAGTTTGTTCTTTTTTTTTTTTTTTTTTTTTTTGTTGCTTTTTCTAGGTTTCTTGAATCGCAATTGGCGCCGCTGTTTGCTTTTCCCTCCGTTTTTTTTGATTTATCTGTTTATTACACCTTTTATCTCCCAACCAAATGTGCAAATGTTTGATTTTTATTATTATTGTTATTTTTTTTTTTTTTGAAAATATTATTGCAGATGTCGATGATGATTTTCATTCACGAAGAGGGCATCTTTGCCTGTTTGTAAAAACCTCCTTCCGCACGTCGTTGAAAATCGGCAAGACGTTGGGAATGGAAGGTTTTGTTACTGTTGGTGCGTGTATATTTATTAGTTCCAAAAAGAAAATATAAACTATGAGTCTTTCCCATCTGCTCAGGTTGTTTACTTTGATCAGATTTTATCCCTATTCTCTGTTCCTAGTATGGGGAATAATTTCCGCCAATCTTTTTTTTCGTATAATTTTTACAGCAACTGCCCACAAAGAAACCCTCTATTCCGTGCCAACTGTTTTCTACTCACGACACAGATCAGCTTTCCTATTGGTGGCTGCTTGTTTTAATTTATATTTGTTAGTTTGATTCGTTGGATTTCTTGCTGTAATTAACCCGCCAGTAGGCTGGAAGGCTTGAATCTATCCTATCCCCCAATTCCACTCAAGATGGATGTAGTAGCTTGCTACTACATGTGAAAAAAAAAAAAACTCCCAACACAGATGCAGTAACTGTCACGGTGAAAGCATACCTGCTGGTTTTCCTGTGACTTTGTAGTTTGTTATTGTAGGAGGACTACTTTGGAAATAATACCTGCTTGTGCTTCATCCAGTAATGTCTATTGTTGTTTTCTCTTTTTATCTCCCGTTTCTCACTTTTTTCTTTTTTAGTAATCTTAACCAGTCCTACACATATTGACTTCTCACTACCGCAACCCTAACTTTGGGGTGCGGCTATTCTATCTTAGAGTTATATACAATGTTGATAATAATCACTACGACATGCAGACAAAAAAAAAAAAATGTTTATCGTATTGTACCTTTCGCGTGTCTGTTTCCAACTCTGTGGTGATGTGTTATTCCAGTTGTTAATTATTTATTAATCAGGTACCAAACACAACAGATTTAACAATGATAGCTGGTAGGTTCGGTGCCGTATCGGCATCGCGTAGGGCTAGCCGAACAGGAAACCGTCGAAATGACGCTGCTGCACGGGCACGACTCGAGCGTAAGAAAGCTGAAGAAACAATCTCAAAAATTATGAGCAAATATGATAAAGATGGTTCTGGTAAGTTAGAAAAAGATCAAGTGATTCAATTACTTACCGACCTGGATCACAGCACACCACAAGGTACTAAACCAACAGAGGAAGAAGTAACTTTCGTATTACAATGCGCAGACAAGTCAAGAAACAAAGCAATTGACAGAGAAGAATTAGTTGAAGCCATAGCTGTATGGAACTCCTACATCTGTGAGAAGGCAACCATTGATGAGGTAATGTCTAAGTACGATAAAGACAACACCGGATCACTTAGTAAGGATGAATTAAAATCTCTTCTAACTGAATTAAACGATGGCTGTCCAGTAACAGACGAAGAAGTAGGACGTATTATGAAACATTCTGACACCTGCACTACAGGAGATCTAAAACGTGTCGAAGTTCTCTTGGCAATTAATTATTGGTTTGTACTTAGGTTATTTAGTCGTAAGAAATTACAAGACTTTAATACATACTATTCATAACACTACAGGTACCACTTAGCAGACGAGAGCACAAACGAAAACAAAGAGGGTGGGTGTTGTACTATACTGTAGTGAGGAGGGGGATTTAAAAAAAAAAAAAAAAAAAAGTAAAAAAGAACAACGGAGCTAAATGCAGACGTCATATTGTCACCAGCACCTTTCGAGGTTTTCTTAGTAATTCTTTACAGAAATATAATTCTTTTCGAGCGCTCTGCAACTGACAACTCGTTTGGTTCCTTTTAATTTACCTTTTTTTCTATTTACGTAAGAAACTCGTTAGCCGGCTTATTATCTCTTGCGTTGCCATATTTTTTGATACAACTCTAAAGCTGGTGACTTGTAGAATAAATAAATAAAATGTGGGATCTGTTTGTTGTTGTTCTGTGTGCCTCCCTCTGCAACTATGAGGAGTTCAGTTCGAACCCCCGTGCTGATTATTTTTGAATTTATTCCCCCGTCCAGTTGTCGGATGTTCTCCTGTTGTGCACTAATCTAATTTGATTGATAGGTCTGAATGTTTCAGTTTTTTTTTTTTTTTTTTTTTTTTTTTTTTTGATGAGAAGATGAGAATATACTTATTTTAAGAAAAGAAAAAAAAAAAAAAAAATGAAAACTAAAGAAAACAAACAACTTATTTTTCTTTTCTTTCTGCGACTGTTATTCTGAGTAGTGTGAACTAATAGATAAAAAGGCGAAAAAAAAAAAAATAAATAACATTATTTATGATAAAAATAAATTTACTGAATATTTTCTATTTTTCATTCTTTGTCTATTTCCTTCCTTCGCTCATACACTACAACCCTGAACATAAGTGTCCCCTAAACCCAATTAAAGTGACCGCCTTCTGGCGGATTATGTGGAATATTGATACTGAGTGTATCTTGTGAGGGTAATCTTATAATTCAAATGGTTTATGTAGGTATATGATTGTTGGGAATAGGATAAGGACAGCTCTTGCACTTTCTTAGTATTTGTATTATTCTTACTTACAGTGTTCAACGAGAATCTATAATGAACGCTGTGATCATCACGTTGTCTGCTTTGGCTGCGGGAGCCACGAGAACTGTCATTGCGACGCCAGACGCTCCAGCTGCGATTGGTCCGTACTCGCAGGCGATTCAGATCTCAAGAGAAGGATGGACAACAACCTTCTTAGCTGGTCAGATTGGATTAGACCCTAAGACTGGATCATTAGTTCCAGGGGGTATCAAACCTGAAGCTAAACGAGCAATGGATAACATTGTCGCTATCGCTACAGCAGCCAACATCTCAATGACTGACATCGTTAGCTGCGACTGTCTGATGGCTGATCTATCTGAATACGCTGACTTCAATTCTGTCTACGCTGAGTACTTCTCAACAACACCACCGACAAGAGCAGCAGTCGAAGTTGTTACTCTCCCAAAGAACGCTCGCGTTGAAGTTAAGTGTACTGCGGAAACAAAAACAGCGAAAGCCATCATTGCAACAAAAGATGCACCAGCTGCTATTGGACCATACAGTCAAGGTATTAGAATTCAGATTACAGCTGAAAGAATGGAATACTTATCAGGTCAAATTGGAATGACCCCATCAGGAGTAGTAGTCCCTGGTAATATTACTTCACAGACTACAAGAGTTGTCGAGAACATCGCTGCTATTGCTAAGGCCGCAGGATTTCAACTGACGGACATTATTTCTTGTGAAGCTATGTTGGCAAACTTTACTGATTTCGCAGCTTTTGCTAACCAGTTCAAGCGTGCGATGCTTTTTTCGACAGCAACTGCTTTTGTTGTGTCCGAGCTTCCAAAAGATACATTAGTTGAAGTCAAGTGTATCGCCTCCGGGGGCTTTAGAAAACTCAACATTGAGTCTGCAGCAATTCCAACTCCTTCACTTGGAAATCTTCAGGGCGTTATGATTAGCACTGCGGGACCAAGCAACATTTACGTTGCTGGTCAAATTGGTGAGACTGCCGCTGGTGTCATCCCTGAGGGTATTCTGTCCCAATCAAAACAAGCAATGCAAAACATTCAATCGATATTATCACTTGCTGGTTCTTCAATGAAAGATATCGTTGAGTGTACTTGTTTGTTGCAAGATCTTTCTCAGTACAGTAATTTCAATGCCATCTACAAAACATTCTTTGATGAAGCCCCACCTGCAAGGGCCGCCTTTGAAGTTGTAGCTCTACCAAAGAACGCTCTGGTTCAGGTAAAATGTTCTGCCGTCTCTCTTTAAAAAACTAAACACGTCAAATACTGATTGATGACCTGTTCTGAAAGCTGCAGGAGCTTTCTGTGTGTCAACGATATGATGGAACTCTGTTGTTGCGAGTGTGCTGTGTCTATTCTGTTACTCTCGAAAATCTTCCTTTTTTTGTTTCTTCATTTTGTGTGTTTGTCCATTTGCTTTGTTCAAGGTTTTTACCTTGCGATGGACACCATTCTGAATATGATTGAATTACCTGGTTATGGCTGTACTTTACTACATGTTGTCGTAGCTGACAGTAGCCTTTTTACTCCAAATCGTTTTTGCTATTACTCGTCCTGCAGGAGCCACCGCTATGTGTGGCACGTGTTGATACGGCCTCAATTGTGTGGTTCGTGTGAGAAGACTAATCGCATTCGGATTCTTTTTTATTTTTATTTTTTTTATTTTCTCTTCTTCAAGATAGCTGAAATTATTATTTATTACTGCCAGTCGCGAGGAGTTGCCCTGCTCGATACTTTTACAACTGTTTTGACACGTATTTACTATTCTTTTATATTGCATGCAGTCTGGGGAAGGACAAGGATCAAGAGGTGTTCTGTCCTCCTTTTCCCACTAAATGAGTTTTCTAAGCCCACCACAACATGTTGCAACCGAGGATGCCGAGGAATTAATCAATGATATAGATTTAGAAACTGTATCACTCGTACAAATATATGAAAAAGCATGCAAACAGTGGAAGAGAAAAATAAATGCTCATGTAGTGAAGGCTTTACCGATAGCGTTGGGAGGGTTTGAGGTTGTTGAGAAATTAGATTTTAATGAATGCTACATGGGTACCTTTGGACTAGGACCACTTCTACCTGTAGTTCTTTGTTGTGAACGACTTCGTGAATTACAATTATCTGGAAACGGTCTTCGATGTGACGATACACTTTTATTATTAGAAGTTGTTGCAACCCATCCTTCAATCACTTCTGTTGATCTGTCATTTAATGAGGTTGGAACCACAGCTGGTTTTACAATACTTCAGATAGTGCAGCAAAATGAGAGAATTCGATTTTTTAACGTCAGCGATTCGCTCGTAATTGGTCCCCTCTTGGGGAAAATATCCTCAGCTTTGGACAGGAATTGCTCAAGAGACGAAACAGAATTACCACTTCAGCCTTTTAAATATATTTCACACAGAACTGTTGCTCAAGAGGAAGAATCACAAGACATAAGTGCGATGTTGTTAGTTAGAGAAGAACGTGAACGTGAAAGGCAAAAGATTCTTGATCAGCTTCCGTATTGGGTACCCGCAGCACTAGAAGAGATTACAAGTTTATTGCATACACACGAACAGCACATTGGTGACTTGATTTCTATGTTTGTACCTTTAGTTGTTAATGAACGACCAAACAGAACAATTGATCAAAGCCACTCTCTTGTTACTCAACAAGAGTTTGATAGAGTACTTCAACTTGTAGGGTGTCGTTATCCGTCTGCTTCTGAAAATCGTCAAAATTCAGAACATCGTTCTCTAAACCTCGCTAAGTTAGTTGACTGCGCTACAGTTATTGATGACGAGTGTTTTATACAATACGAATCTATGATTGGATTACTTAGAAATCATGTTATTGTTACTGGAGTTGATCATTCGTTTACTACTTCAGTACAATCTCTTATTAATAACATTTACGACACTAGAGAGAATCTGTTGCATTCATTTCATGAGATTGACTGCGGTACTGGAACTGTTACACTTGAAGAATTAATCGCGGGTCTGACTTCAATGCGAATCTGTAGTGCAGTTGGTGTGTTGTCTCAGTCTGAGAAAACTACAACTGTTTTATCATTTCTTAGTATGATTCCGTCGTTCTCTGATATTCTAAAACCCGAACACTCTGAGGGAGATGATGTCAAAGATCCACTCTTTGATCCAACACCCGTAGACTATGTCTCTTTTATTAGTTTATTCCGACCGGGAGAGTTGTCTTCCAAACGCTGGGATAAAATGACAACAACTGGACTGCAATTACTAAAACAAGAAGTACTAGAAGCGGGATGACCTACGACACATTAATCGCCTGTGATGGCGAAATCAATTCTAACCCTCTTTTAAAACATTAATCTGACTACTTGAATTGAAAGTCTTTCTAAATACGTTCATTACATTGTACTTCCCCCCTCCAAGGAATATTTACATTAAATAAAGTCCATTGGTATAAAATAATATCTATTTTTATATACAGTCTCCCTAAATACAATGGGTGTACAAGGATTAAAACGTCTTGTTGAAGATCGTTATGGAAGAGCTGTTGGACATATTAGAGTTGGAAGGGAAAGTGGTCAGTTTGAACATGTTCTTATTGACTTGAATTCTGTGTTGCATTCATGTATATCACATGGTAGGAGTACGAGGGATACTATTGTTGTAGTGTTGGAGGAGTTGGGAAAGATTTTATCTGCTGCTGTTCCAACAAAGAGTTTGACCATTGCAATTGATGGACCAGCTCCACAAGCAAAGATCCCAATGCAGCGATCACGTCGTCGACAGGCTGCACTTCAGTTAAAAGAAACAACTCAAATAACTCGACTCAACCTAACTCCAGGAACGGTCTTTATGAAATTCTTATCTGACGCTTTAGTTGTATGGGCTGCTCAATTAACTGAAGAACTTCCTGGAGTTGAGATATTTATTTCTAGTGATTCTGTTCCAGGAGAGGGTGAATCAAAACTATTCGCTCGCCTGTTGGAATTAACTAAAAACGATCATTACCTCTACTCTACTGATTCGATATGTCTTGTTGGAAATGATAGTGATTTAGTTCTGGGATCAATGTTAAGTTTGTACGCAATTAACATAACGATTTTAGATTCTCAAACTGGTACTACTGTCTCTGTTGCTGACATCATCGGACTGTGGCTTCAACCACTTAATGTAGAGCCATCTCATGGAAAAAGTTTCATTGCGGAATCTAAGATGCATTGCCTTAATACTTGTCGAATGTCATTTGCTTTATTAAGTCTTTTAGCAGGTAACGACTATGTTCCTGGTTTGGAAGGGTTGGATTCATTTTCTGCTTGGTGTGCATACACGACTTCATCTTTAACAACGTTAGTAACGAAGGATGGTAATATAAATACCAGGAGTTTGGGTGAAATTTTAAAACGAGCGAAATCAACACCTCCGACAGGCAGAGAAGACACATCCACTGTTGACGTTTATCTAAAATCTCTGAGCTGGGCGTTACTCGGTCTGACAGGTTATGGATGTCTTGATTATAAATGGGTGTACCCACACAGAGATGCACCAAGTGTTGGTCAAGTTATTACTTACTGCACCGCCCAGTCAACAAAACACATTACTAAGGGTCCATCTTATGTCAAAGGGTCTGCGTACGCTATTACTCCGGTCAGGTATTTGGCGTGTGTGTTGCCATTAAAAGGTTGGTGGTTACTGCCACCAACATACAAAGAGAAGGCGAATATAAAAAGACAACGTGATGAGAGTAGTGAGAAATCATTAGCAGTATCAACCCTGGATGGTGGTGATGTGAGTTTAGATGAAATCGTTGATTCTGTTCAAATAGTTTTGTCAACTTCGACTCATTCAAGAGAACAGTTCTCACAGCCTGTTCTTATTAAGATCGGATCTCCTCCAAAAACAACTCCGTTTGCTAAACAACTTGTTGGAATTAAACCGAATCGCCATGCTCTTGAAAAGGCCTCAGTCACACCAGCAACATTATTAGTATCGAAAACAACTCTTCGAGTTTCTGTTAGTCTCCCACAGCAGCATTGTACACCTGACGGTGATCAGATGTCAATCACTAACCCATATACTCTATTCGAATGGGTGCTACCACGAGTGAAGTCTGGAGGGGGTTCAAAAAACAAAAAAGAAAAAACCGGTATCATAATGTCATCCACTCTTAGTATGGATATGGAAGTTTGATGAGATTTAAAAAAAAAAAAAAACATTATAAAAAAAAGGGGGGATTGGAACTTTTCCAATTACGCTATAACCTACCCTATTTAAGATCAAAAAAAAAAAAAAAAAAAAAAATCATTAGTATTATGCAATCCTGATATATAGTATAATTTTATTGTCAAAGTCTTTCTATTTTAATTATACTTTAAGCCAGCAAAACAACACACTAATAATGGAGTGTTTACCTCCAGAAGTGAAGACCCAAAAATCAAAGGGACGCAGTGGAAGAGAACTTCAAACTTACCCATCAAAATTAATTAGAACTCCTGAAGAACAATACCAACGGGAGGTGAATATGTGCGCTCAAGATGAGATTGCTCCTGAAGACCTTCAACAAGCAGAACGCACGAGAACTTTATCTGGAGAGTTTTTCATGGGCTTTATTAGATCAATGCATGAAGGTACAATTCCAAAGTTATTTTCTGAATGGCTTACCGAAGATGCTGAGTGGTCTTGTATGTTAGGACTTCCTTTGTACGCTGTTGGTGTTCAGAAATGCGTAATTTTATATAATGAAATACTTCATAATTTCTTCGGGGGACCAAACTCAACAGTTACCTTCACGATTCACAAATTGGAGATGTTTGCCAAAGATCGATGTCGTATGACTGCCATTTCTAACACGACTACTCCAACAGTAATTCCTCCTTCTCTTAAACATCTTCATATTAGAATTCGAGGAAATCAAGTTTCCGAATTTTTGGTATTGCCTGTTGGTAAGAGTCTCATTCCTCCTCCCCAGAAACCAAGATTTGAACTTCCCGCTCCAACAATGGTGAGACCATGTCCGCACAATAATTGGGATAGTATAAGAATTAAGAATCAAATTGCTCTTTTACGCTGTCGAATCTGCACCTGTCAGTGGAAATTGAAAGCCGCTGATGCAAAGAGATGTAATGATTTTATGGACGGAAATTGTACCGATTCGTGTCCAAAATTACATATAAATACTAGAAAGCAAACTCGTGCTGAACTGGAACAGAGGATAGCACAGTAAGTGAAAATGTTTCCTTATTTTATTCAAATTTTAAAAAAAAAAAAAAAAAACAACAAAAAAAAAAAAAAAAAAAACAACAAAATATCTTTTTTTATCACGATGTAGCACTTTCTTGCGATTTTTCATTCAGCTACTAAATCGTTCACTAAAAATTGTTAACAGGAGCCGCAAGAGTTGAAATCCATTATCTACTTCGCGAGGGGAATTCAACCTTGACCAAGCGTGACTTATTAAGTGTGGAATATTAAAAAGTAGAAAGCTATAAGGCATCCGTTGCCAGGTGGTAATTAAACACCAAAAAGAAAAAAAAAAAACAAAGTAAGCGAAACCTTTCCTTATAGAAAATATAAAATCAACTTCTTTGTTGCGGCTCTGTAAACAATATGACTCTAATAAAGCATAAGGGAAAAAAAAAAAAAGGGAAAAACTATAATTCCACAAAAAAGTTTGCGAAATGTCGGATTTCAACACAAAAGTTTGCGAAATGGACAGCTCCACACAAAAAAGTTTCCGAAATGGACAGCTCCACACAAAAAAGTTTCCGAAATGGACAGCTCCACACACGAAAGTTTCCGAAATGGACAGCAAAAAAAAATTTTTTTTTTCAGCAACAAAAAAATTTTTTTCAGCAACAAAAAAATTTTTTTCCAGTAGAAAACCTATAATCTGCTAACAGCTCCACACAAAATAGTTTCCGAAATAGACAGCCATTTTTTTTTTTTTTTAAGTTACTGGGGCCCTGACCCTACAACCCCCTGTGGGTGGAATACGTGAAATAATTTTCTATATGAACCAAATCCAATAAATTATGATGATATTTAGCTTTTTTTACCATAAGGCTTTTCTTTTCCTCTTGCCCTATGAATAACTTGATGATGAACTTGACGATGAACTTGTTAAGGAACTTGTTGAGCTTGATGAGTACTTACGCTTCCGCCTCTTTGCAGGCTTGGCAGATGACTTCTTGGCAGCTACCTTTGGGGCAGGCTTGGCAGATGACTTCTTGGCAGCTACCTTTGGGGCAGGCTTGGCAGCTCCAGCCGTTGTGTTTTTGCATCCCCTCTTGTTGTGACCTTTCTGCAAGCACTTACGGCACGTGATTTCACGGACCTCCCCCTTACTCCTAATTCGGAGCTTCTTTTTTCTCCCAACTCCCTTCCTCACTTCCGGTGGCAGTGTGCCATCTGCTTGAAGGGCACCTAATGATGTTCGTGAAGGGTATAGCGCTGGACGATACAGCTTCCGATAACCCAGAATACTATAGCAGTGGGGAGGGGCTCCGGTCTTAATGTCAATGCTGAGGTGCATGAGAGTTCTTATAACATGCTGGCAGGGGTGCCCATACCTAGCAAAGACAGGGCAATTACAGCTGTACAGGTTTTCCACCCCTCCGATCTTTACCACCCACCCCTGGCCATCCCGTCTAATCTCATACACAGCGTTTTCCCCCTCCCCTTCCAGGGAGACTATCGTACACAAGTTGGCCTTACTGACCATGCCGTCAATGCGGAGGCCTATTGCGGGCAGTGCACCCCCCACTGGCAATGCAGCATGTTGTGTCCTTCTTTCTGCCATTTTATCAGTCCACCATTCACGAATACGTCTCAGAATTGTTATGATACTTCCTTGGCGTGGTTCCTTAAAAATGGAATTCATACACTCTGCAATATTCGAAGTGTACGTCTGGAATCTAGGTAGTCCTTCTGGCCAGAAGGCGTCACACCATCTCTCCAACCCTGTGCTGCGGATGTAATTCTCTGCTTCCTGGCCGAATTGCTCCTTCACGTCGTTAAGCAGTGCTTCAGCAGTGGCTTTTTCTTGGCACTTGGCAAGCACCCAGATAACATCTGAAGCCTGTCCTGTAGTCAAGCATGTCTCTGTTGACACGTTGCCAACTAGGTGCTTGGTGCATAGCCCATGATGGGCTATGACACCATCTAATGTGTTGTCACTCTCAAGACCTTTTTGTCTATCAGAAAAAAGGCTAAAGCGCCTGAGATGAGCACCGAAGTGGTCACGTGTGTGGGAGTGGTGGTACTGCCAGCCCTCTTGATCCTCAGAAGGCCCAATGCTAAATGAAAGGGGCACAACCTGCCTATCACCATCTAAGCCGGCAGTCAGGAACAAGAGTCCGGCATATGGACCTGTTAGCGAACATGCATCGGAGCAGCAAATCGGTAAAAGGGTGTCCAGACTTTCTGGCGTCAAAAACGACCAAAAACATCGTGAGAACGCATTGTCATCACGCCTCTCAGTGTGGAATACCATGTCAGGGTTAACTGACTGCAGATCTGCCAGGTAAGGGGCTACAAGGGCATAAACCTCGTCCTGCTTCCCATGCACAAGGTCCCGTGCAAGTTCGAGACCTCTGGTGACAGTTTTAATATTGATTGCCACCTCCCGAAAGGCTAGCAGATCCTTTTGTGCCTGCTTCGGCCCATAGTCATAGCAACCCTCAACCTTAGTTCGCAGTTTCTGGGATACCCACTCTGCAATCCCGTCGCATGCCCTGTGTTCACCAGCACTGCATTGGTGCTCCCCAATAGAAAGGATCATCATCTCCCCCTCTACCCTCTTGGACTTAACAACCCAGCGGCAGCTGTCAACTGAACACTTCAATGTTAGTCGGGTCTTATCACATCGGTGAATGCGGTAGGTTAGACCTGACCGGCAGCTAAACTCGAAGGCACGTGCAAGCAGCTGGTCTGTTGTAGGGAAGACATCCCCAACAACCAAGGGAACTGCTTGAATGTCATTCTGATCCATTTTAGAGATTAAGGCTTCTGGGAATACAAGGGCTAAGGCTATCAATTAAACAAGAATTACGAATCACTATTGGATTTGACCATGAAAAGTTAGCAAATTATAGGTTTTCCACTAGAAAAAACTTTTTTTGCTGAAAAAAAATTTTTTTGTTGCTGAAAAAAAAAATTTTTTTTTGCTGTCCATTTCGGAAACTTTCGTGTGTGGAGCTGTCCATTTCGGAAACTTTTTTGTGTGGAGCTGTCCATTTCGGAAACTTTTTTGTGTGGAGCTGTCCATTTCGCAAACTTTTGTGTTGAAAACCGACATTTCAGTAACATTTGCGTGGAATTAGAGGTTTTCCCAAAAAAAAAAACAAAAAAAAAAAAAAAACCAACAAAACAATACAAACAATACAAGCAATACAAAACAAAAAAAGCTGTGATCAAACGCTATTTTTCGAAAAAAAAAAAAAGAAAAAAAAAAAAGAAGTTATTATAAGAAAATTATGTGTTCTTTTTCTTTCCCTTTTCTTTCTTTCTTTCCTTTTCTTTGTTTTTCCATACATCGCCTTTTCGTCTTTTTCAGACGAGCAGAGGGTACTTATTCTCATGTGTGGCTTTCCCAATGTGGTTGAATTTTTTTTTTTTTTTAATATTATTGTTGTCTCCCCTCCAGCCTTTTTTTTTTCTTTCCCCCGCCTTCCCCCATCTCAAAGTTTACGAGTGAAAGAGAAAGTGACGTGCACATTGATTACTGCTCCCGGTCTCCCCTACCCGCTTAGTCAGATTTTTTGTTAGTATATTAACTTCCTCATAGAGAGAAATAAGTTTCTTTTTTAACCATGGTTGTAGCACCCATTACAAGACAAGGGCTCTCTTAAAAAAAAAAAAATGCGGAAACAATAGATACGGGCTAGGGCTCTTTATTCTTTTCAAAAAATTGCGCCAACCTAACCTAACCTGTTGTTAAGTCCAACACAAAAAAAAAAAAAAAAAAAAAAAAAAGAATCGCATAGTGTGATGCAAATCCTGTGCGCATAATGACGGGAGAGCGGAAAAATAGAACAACGAAATGTGTCCATTTACGGCCCCCATATTTAACTCATCGAAGGGATCCATTTTTTTTTTTTTTAATCTCAGCCGTTTATTTAAAGAGCCCGTAAATGGGCTGATTTGTGGGGTCGCTACAACCATGATTTACTTGATATGTTTCTCGTTCTCTATTTCCAAAAAAAAAAAAAAAAAAGAAAGCTTCTCTCACCTGCTATTAACTTCCCTTGCGATATGCAGAGGTTTTTTAGTTTTTTTTTTTTTTTTTTTTTTTGATGTATGTAGTTTCGGATTTGGAACTTTCTACCTTTTCCAAGCAAGTTCTTGTTGTTCCTCCTTTTCTTGTTTTTATTCCTGCTGAAAATGGATTCTCGTCAGAGTTCTAGTGGCGAGGCAGCAACATTTCTTTTGTGATTTATACACAACGCAGTGACAGAACTACGTATTCATAGCCTAAGTGTTCACTACCCGCAATGGATGTGTAGCAGTAAAGTAGCGAACGAGTATGTAAATCCATAAGGTTGTCCCAAATGGTACTTATTTATTTATTTATTTTTTTTTTTTAATTTTTTATTGTTGTTATGTTTTTTTTTTATTATTATTTTTTTTTTTTATATTTTTTTTAAATTCTCTAGAGCCTGGATTCCGTACTCTGGGGCTGACATTTATTTCTTTTGGTTTTTTTATGTCATTCCCACCCGTCGGCTGCAAAACTGCATCCCAGATATGTGAAACCTCACCAGAGATTACAAGCATATTTATGCAGCTATGATTGATTTGGGGTATAGTTACCCCTGAAAGTCACGATCTCTATAAAATGATTGTTTTCACATAATCTGATTGCCGCAATCCCTCCCCTTTTCTAAACCCGATTTATTCCTGCATATGACAATCGGCCACATAAGCAAGTTGCCTCTGAACGCTATGTGTTGTTATTTAGTATCTTTGTCACATCGTAGAGTCAGACTAAGGGTCTACCCAGCACAAAAAAAAAGAAGAAAAAAAAAAAAAAAAAAAAAAAAAAAAAAAAACACTCCAATCAACGAACGAAATGGAGTGCACGCTTTTTGGTCGAAGGTATTAAGGAAAAGGGTTTTTTTTATTTATTATTATTTTTTCTATTTTTTTTTTTTTTTTTGCAAATACTTTTTATTTATTTATTTATTTTTTCCCATACATCTAATTTAAACGAGGCTTTGTAATTCCTTTACATAATTAGTTTAGGTGAATGCC
Source organism: Flectonema sp. DT1601 (assembly GCA_964019425.1). Classification (NCBI taxonomy): domain Eukaryota; phylum Euglenozoa; class Diplonemea; order Diplonemida; family Diplonemidae; genus Flectonema; species Flectonema sp. DT1601. The sequence continues at coordinate 726,455 of OZ025803.1, read as the reverse complement.
AGAACAGCTATATTGATATTTTTAAGCAGAAAAAAAAAAAAAAAAAAAAAAAAAAAAGTGAACTAGACAGAATATGCGATCGTTTCCAAAATATTTTAGTTAATTCGTATTGTGTTTTATAAGGGATGGCGAGTAAAAAAAAGAATATTATATATTATATTATATTCTGGTAAAAACAATTTGGGAATCTCTGGTCGGGAGTTTTTTTTTACAATAGTGGATGTTAAGTATATTCAATCAGTAATGACAAGGGCTCTATAGAAGTAATAGAGCAGAAAAAACAAGAAGATACCACGTCGTTATAAGAAGTGGGACGACAAGGTTGTTGATTTCTCTCCAACAGTTCCGCCTCAACCTTTGCCCTCTCTGTATTCTGAGTAACACCAGATAACTATCCCCCGTGGTCGATGTGTGTTATAGAGGAGTCATACTAGTTGCAACCAGCTATCAATATTCATGCTTGCCGTTTTGAGGCAGCAAATCCTGCGCTTTTATTCTTTTTGCCTGCAGCTGTTGGTTGAAGCAGAGTAGTTTTGGGTCCACAGCATTCTGTTTCTGGATGTGAACTTGACCGTGACCTTTGGAGCCCGTGGACTATTATTTCACGTGGTGGTCAAGTACTTGAGGCACTATATTCACCCCCCCCTGAGGTTATTTCCGCCAACAGATCGCAGAGCCAGCTCGCCGAATTGAAATATGAAAGCCTTGTCAGCTGCATTGTTAGAGTTGTTGTACTTCGACCTCTGTGTTAGCAACCTTTCGCTGAAACCAGACAACACATTGGTGTCTTGAGCTCCGTTGCTTCCTTGCGCGATGAAGAGAATATGAACAAGTTTCCCCTATGAAACATAAGGAATAAAAAGATATGTGATGAACTGTGCGAATTTTCAGGGATTTGGGGACTTTTTTCGCCATCTGTTATGGAAATGCGGTATTTATTATTGCTTGCCTACTACTATATTTGTGTATGCTTGCTAGGCATGGGAAAAAAAAAAAAAAAAAAGAAAAAAAAAACTTTCACGAAAATCTTTTTTGAAGGAGTTTGGAATTGACGTCATGCAAGCATTTCATAATTAACAATCACTTTCTACTTACTTACACTGATGCATGTGACTGAGGTTGGTTGCTCTGACACTCAAAAATATGCAGAGAAATTAGTGAACATGCAGAAGGGATTTCTCCCACTGAAAAGATTAATTATTTTAACGCATGATTTCAGGGAAGGTAGAAATCCTGACTCTCTGGGAGATGAGTCGGAGGATTTCCAACCACACTCTGTTATTGAATGGAATGCTTTCCTCTATACAGGATAGCAAGTGAACTTTCTACTAATTGTAACGCTTAGTTTTCGTCTTTGGTGTATGCACTGAAGTTTGGTCTTATGGCCACAATTCTTTCAGGCTATTGCACTTGTCGGCGTGTGTTGATTTGTGTTGTTTACTTTGCCTTTTGTGAGCGGGCAAGTAGTAGCCTTGTGTACATATACCAGAGTTCTGGCTTATTGCAATTGCTTGGAATATTATCGTTTTCTTTTTAATTCTATTTCTTGCCAAAATTTAGTTTTAGGCCACCCCTCTGGTCCCCCTCCCCGTTACGTATTACTTCTGAGTTTTTGTCTTTGTCTTTGTCTTTTTTTTTTTTTTTTTTTCTCAGCGCGAATCAAAAAATATATTTTTTTTTTGCCCCCCCTTTCCCTACCCCTTCCTACTCAATTAAACGCTTTAGTTTCGTTGCTACTTTCAAAATGTTCCCAATTCTCGTTGGGTTTTGTGTGCTTCCATCCTTATCTTTTTCCATCGAGAATCCTACTAGCATCAGTTTGTCTGTAAGGCTTCCCTTTCAAACAAATATTTCAGTTTATATCTAAAGGTTGCACCCAAAGGTCTTTGTACTATAGTCAATACTTGGAAAATTCTCCGTGCTCCCAAAAACTTTATTTTTTTCTCCGTTGTACACTATCCAAAAGAATTTTTCTCCGTTGTAATTTTTTTTTTTTCTTCTTGCTTCGTTGACTGCACCCAAAAAAAAAAAAGGAGTTGTTCACAACAGCGAAGGTTTCTTTTGGGTGCAGGCAACGGAGAAAAAAAAGAGTTAAGGCGACAGGCAGCGGAGAAAAAACCTTTTTTTTGATATAGGCAACGAAGAAGGTTCCTCATACTTTTTTTTTGTTTGAAAAAAAAATGAAAGGGGAAAAAAAAAAAAGCCGAGATTCGGTATTTTTTTTTCCCCTTTCATTTTTTTTTTTTAAAGCTGTTCTACGGGAAGAGAACACGTGTTGGTGGTACTTTTGCTTTTTTCTTATCAGCTGGAATTCTATCTGAGAAAACTGGTAGTCTTTTAAGTGTAAGTCGGTTACAAGATGCCTCTTGCCGCAGTCGTATGGTAGGTATTAAAACACGAGTTGAACGCTCTGAACATACTCTTCACTAATGTCGACTTCAACAAGCGACAGACGCACTTCTTGTCCTGGCCCTAACATGCTGAATTGAAAACACGTGTCACCTGGACCTCGTTGGAAATATTATCCCTGACCCCTAGTTTTCTCACTTTTCTGCGTTTTTTTTTCTTTTTATAATTGCTTGGTTCAAAAAATTATTTTTATAATTAAAATTAATTGGAAGTAGAGCTGGGATTCTACTCTCACTCAGCATTCACCTGACCCCTAGTTTTTCTCACTTTTTCTGTGTTTTTTTTTTTTTTTTTTTTTTTGCTTTTTGTATAATTGCTCGGTTCAAATTATTTTTATAATTAAGTTGATTTAAAATCCGAGATACTACTCCCTCAGCCGCAGTCACATTAAGTACCCTTTTATTGCCGAATGCGAGTTTTCCTGGACATCATAGTATCCCTGTGTTGTAGAGTTCTTATACCTGCCTATATGTTAAGAAAACTACCTATACCGCATCTGTCTGCACACAACTTTGGTAGTTTTTGACTACAGTTTTTCTATGTCGTCAAATGGTCCCCGCTCAAAGCGCCACTTATCTTTGCATTGAAATTACCTGTGCTGTGGTTAAGGAAGGGCGAATAATAAGTCGGCGACGATCTCATTCATTTTCTTTTTTTTTTGAAGCTTTCCCGGTTGTTGTTGTTGTTGTTGTTGTTGTTGTTTTTTTTTTTTTTTTTTTTTTTTGTTATTGTTGTTGTTGAAAACAAAATAGTAGCACACTGTAGTTACTCATCGGTTATTTCGCGTTGCCAGCCTTGCACCAATCGTGGCCCGCTTGGAACCAGAATTCTTTGTGGTTAACCCTGCGTTATCTCACTTTATAGCAGGATGAGTAGACATCCTATTTCTCCAACCACATAACACGGAGTACTTATTGTGATTTCAGTCCTGAAGAAACTTTCAGAGTGAAGGGTATTTCTTTTTTTTTTTTTTTAAACTCTCAAAAACCTAATTTATTTTTCGTCTTAGGTAAGAAATGATAAACTGTCGCTAATTAGTTCCTTGGAACATGTTGTCGTAGAGGGATGGTTTATATGTTTGATGATTTGGAGTTTTAAAAAAACAATAATTTACTTTTCAAAAGGGGAACTACTAAAAAAAATGGGATCGTTGCTCGGCAGTTTAACATCTGTTAGTGGTTGTGGAGGAGAAGATGATTGGCCTATAAAATCAAAAGTTAAAAAGATGACTGAGGGATTCAACCCAACTGACATAGCAGATTGCTTTGAGAATCATTTTCAAAAACCGAGCAATGCGTCATTGGCTTTCTTTTGGTGCCTTTTAAAAACAAAACGAGAATGCATGGAAGGTATTCATGATAGTTCAATATCTGGAAGCTTCACACCATTAGTAACTGTACTCCCTGAACAGATTGGTACCGACACGAAAGAAACTATTCTTGATAACTGGAAACTTGATAAGTGGAGGAGCGAAATGACAACGATAATGTCTACCGAAGGCTGCACTCTTACCTTTAACGCTTTGCGTGAGTGCGATTGTCTTTCTGCTATTGATGGATATCACTTAAGGTTTTATCTCGAATAAAGTACCCAACCTGACAACTATTCCTCGCTATCCACTTCATTACACAGAGGACGTTGTTATTATATTGTACATGTGAAGGCCTGATTGTTACCGTCTTGCATCTACACACCTAACCTGATTGCTTTCTATTATAAACGACACGATCAGCTTTGAGGTTCTTACCATTCCTTTCTCAAGTTGTTTACGATTTTGATTACAATTCTGTCGCGGTGAGGAAAGTTTCAATCTTTTTTATTCATTCATTCTCAAGTCAGTTGTTCAATATTTGTCATCGTAGCACAGGAATGACTCACCTACTTGAGGAGCTAAGTTATTAATTCATTACGTAATTTGAAGAATCCATTGTTGTTATATTTCATCTCAGTTAAAATGAAAACCCAAATACTGCTGTTGTTGTTGTTCGCAGAAGTGACTGTTGGACAGTTTGGTGCTGGAGGATCAATATACCTGCCTGGTAATGCACTGGGCAGCAGTATCGCTTATTCGTATCCGTGGACAGGTATTGCTGAGGCCCGATCAGACAAATACACCATCGAATTTTGGGCTTGGTTTGAAAGATCTCAAGCAAACTATCAGGGATGTGTTCTTTCAGTGGCGATTGAAGGTGATGACAATGTCCTCATCTTTGGGAGAGCAACTATACTCAATTGGCACGGTGAAGATTTCCACCTCTACGAGGGACTTGACGAGTTCAATAAAGAACGTCGGTGGATTCACTACGCTGCAGTAGTGGACATGACGAAACTACCCTATCCTGAGCTTAAAACGTACGTCAACGGTAAGTATCGGGGAACACCTCACCCAACAGAATTCTCGAAGACGATGGCCCGCTACTTACCATGGTCTATGGTCCTTGGGGGTGATCAGGATGCAATATTGGGTGGATTCACACCCCCACAAATGAGTCCTGGGATGAACGACAACTTGAGAATTTGGAATAAGGCTCTTACTGTTGACGAAATCAAGTATCACATGTCCCATGCTGTCACAGGTCGCGAGGCGGATCTCTTGTCTGCTTGGAATTTCGATGAAGGGACTGGTTACTCATCACGTGAGCTTGTGACAGGACGGCCTTCTTGGGCTTTCTATTTCGGATCGGTAACAGTTGATCCTAAACTTATGATGGCTTACGACCACGAATCATTCAAGGGTGAACTTAAGACAATATGGGGATACTCTGGGGCTCGCTGTCGTGGTATTGGATTAACAATCCACGTAGCTCCAAATGTGAAGACGTTGATTGATATCCGTGATCTAACAGATACTGGCGGCTACATAATTACCAGTTTGTCGGCGGGTGAATTGTTCGTCGAGGGAACGAACACGTTGGTAGTTGTGGGACAGACGGTGACAACCAATGTGATTTACGTGGGACCCGTCTGGATGAGTGCGACGGTTGGAACTCGCCAGACGATGACATTTCGAGTTGGAGTAGAGGTTCAAACGATTACTCTGAAATACAGTCCTCCTTTAGTTCCCCGTGACTTGATAGTAGTTATTCCTGAAGACTCGAAGGTTATTGATGGTGATGTAGTTTTGGAAGAGCAGTACGACAACCCTGATGCTGTGGAAACAGTTATCGTAATCACCCGACTTCCTTCCCGGGGAAAACTCCATTATCAACAAAGTAACACCAAAGCAGCTTGGTTATTCCCCGACGTCGTTGCGGGTGAAATCACTGAACCCTACTCGTTCGTAGTTACGGCTGATGGAGCTGGTGGTTGGACTTCGCTACTGTTTGAGCCGTTTACCAATGAGTACAGCACTCGATACACGGATTTTGACTATGCAGTGGTGGACAAGGCGCGTTTCAACGACATGGATGCGATAAAACAACTCCCGCAAGCGACTGTTTACATTCAGGTTCCAGCTTCTAACGATCTGCCTGAGTTGGAAGATGGTAAAGTAAACTTCACAACAACTCAAGACACTGAAGTATTATTAAATTACAAAGTACTGGACTTCGATGGTGATGATCCTATTATCGAATTAATGTCAACACCAAAACATGGGGACTTGTGGCTGACGGATAAAGTTGGGAACAAGATCCGAAAGCTGACGAAAACAGCGGCTGGTGTGGATGAGTTGGAGCAGCATGCGACGACTTTACTGAATTACTCAACTCAGTACATAGGTCCTGACAATAAATGGGCGGCCACTCAAGCCCTGGGACCACCTATGAAGGACAAGAGGTTCGGAGACAGTGGCCTGGCATGGGCACCATTTGAAGCTTCAAATTGTGTTGATAAAGGGAATGGGGATCTATTTTGGACGGAATTTATTCACGTCAAATGGGATGTTCCGATTTACATCAAACATATTTATACATTTGAAAACGTTGGAGTTGGCAGTGTTGTGGGACTGCGGACGAAAGACAACACAACTAATACTTGGAAGCGATTGTATGCGGGAGATCACACTGTACCAGTGATACCTGATGAGTACTTGATTCAGAAGCCTCCGGGAATGTGCAGCACGTGGTACTTCGCTGACGAGCTGATCGTCGAGTTGGACGCCTGCAACACTCCTGGTTGGAATGAGATCGATGCTTTCCTCATTGTCGGATCGATAGATCCCAACACGGGATATATTCCTCCCAATAGTAGTGTCGTTTATGTTCCTGAGAACGGTTTTACGGGAGTTGACACTTTCGAATTTAAGTTGACTGACTGCCCGGGCAACCGTTTCCGTCGAACTGAGTCCTACTTCACACACATCGATGTTACAGCTGCAGCAGCTGAGAACACAGCGACGTTGGAGGGCAAGGAAGGAGCATCGAACAGAATCGCCTTCAAGGGCACCGGTCCTTGGCAAGTGACCAGCGCTCCGAAGTTCGGAAAGTTGGTATCGGGTGGGAAAACGCTGAGCAAGTATTCAATCATCACATTCCCTGAAGCTACCTACAGGGCGGATGAAGCGTTGTGTACGAACCTTCAGACGCAGTACATGGATTCCTTTGCGATAGTCAGCGGGAGTACTATGAACCAAGCGATGTCTTATAATGTTCGAGGTTGTAAGTTGAAGAAGAAGTTTCCGTTTTGGATATTTGGGATCATCGGTGTGGTGATTGTAATAGCAGGATTGGTTGGGTTTTGGTTCAGTACGAAGCAGCGTAGGAAGATGGCGGCGTTGTACAACAACAACAAGATTGCAGAAGAGTGTGCTGAAGCGATAGCATGGATGAGGCTAGAGGAGGTATCGTACCTGTCGGCGCTTCAGAATCCGAATAAGATTCAAAAAGCTTTCTTGAAGATTATTAAAACACTTGAAGAATATCGTAACTACATGCCATCTTCTCTATTGGTCGACTCGTCGGAAGAAGAAAAAAGCGGGGACTCGGATGGAATTGGTACAAAAGAATCCTCTTCGGCAGGAAAGAGTGAAAAAAGCAAGACGAATAATTCTATGCTTTCATCGGTAAACAATAAAGGAAGACTTGCTCACCTTCAAGTGGGTCAATTAAGAAATAAAGCTGTCTCCATAGTAACTATCAATCTGTCTGGCTTTAGGAAGTTAGATGAACAAATCTTGATAAGCACTCACACAGAGTACTTAAATCACACGTTGACAACTGTGAAGCGCTTTAAAGGTATTCCTGAGTCATTCACTGGTGATAGGATCTGTATCTCTTGGAATGCTGTAATGAACTGTTCTATTCATAGACAGAACGCATTAAAAGCGGCTGTTCATTTAGTTGATAACAAGAACCTTGTGATACAAGCGGGTTGCTCATCTTCTGAATGCCGTGTTGGCAACATGGGTGTTATCGGAATGAAGAAATTTGCCATTATTGGTGACTGCATTTCTGAATCATTTGCCCTCATGCGTCTGAATAAAATGTTTGATACGAGCATTCTTGCTGACGGAAAGTTCAGAGTAGAAGAGGGAAACTTTCACATGAATATCGTTACTAGGATTCTGTTTGAGAATACTTCTGTGAAGCCAACCCTTATCTACGAGATTGTCAGTTGTAAGGAAGACCTTGGCGGAGAGTGGATGTACAATTTAGCGGCATCTCGTGATCTCGTATTGGAGTGCGTTGATTCTCTCATCGCTCAAAATCCGGTATCGGCTGCCGATCTGAAGATACCAAAAATCAGTGATTTCATAGTCCAAGCGCTCATCAGGGATGCTAACTTTGTAGATGAGAAGTCAAAGCTGCTTAAGCTGTTTTAGTATTTCATTATAAAAATAGCAATTCTTTTTTAAATTTTACACGCAGTCAACTTATGATGGACAATATGTTCTTGTGTATTTTAAGTCTTTTTTTTCCCCTCTCCCTTCCTTCTTTTTCGAATACTTGTGGTGTTATTCTTATTGTGGATTGCCACCATCAGTTTTCTTTTTTTTTACATTTCAAATTGAAGTGAAAACAAGATGGATCATCGGTATTCATTTCCTCCATTAAAACTTCTTGAGAGAGTCCGATTAACTTTCGTTATTGTGCACAAAAGGTGCCTGTGTTGAACCTGTGTGTTGAACCTGTGTGCTGGCGTTAGTTGCCCAGCATTGAATGACTGCCACGACGGAGTCTGTGACCCAGCCAGTGGAACGTGCACACCGCAACTTGTTTGGCACGGTGAATGGTTTTGTTACTCTTATTATTCTAACCCCCGGAGACGATTTAACTCCCTTTTCTTCTACACAACATACATCAGTTTGGAGCTTGTTCTATTTCTCTTCTCCTGTCTTATTTTATACTCGACGTTGTATTTTCATTAGGACAGAGGTGCTTTTGTCAATCGTACCTCAGAAGCCCGAGACTTGGAACTTCTAAGCTAGATGGTGTAGCTTAATCATAAAAACTTTTTTTTTCTTTTTTTCAAACGACTTTTGCATATTTTTTTATTTGTTTACTTACTTGCTGTACTTTGGAATTTATTATTTTGCGGAAAATGCTACACTAAATTTCGTTCTGTGGGCTATTAAAAAAACTGCGCTAAGTTCTCTGAAAATTCCAAGTATGGATTTTCTTTTATTATTAAAAAAATGAAAGAATTTTTTGATATTGTGGTCTGAAAAATGTCACTTCCGCTATTCACGGTATTTAAGGACGAGAATGCAGCTCGGGTCGGTCTTTGGTGAGGAAGGGAAGGGGAGGGCGGTTGGAAGATTGACCCACAATGGCAAAATTCTTTTACAAAAACATTATCTCCAGTTCCCGGTATTGAAGAAACATAGCACCGCTCGGGAAAAGAAAGCCTATTTTTGTTGTATGTCTAGTAGCGAATTTGCAAAAGTTTTCACGTCCCTATCATGCTTACTGTCGATTTCCATCGACTTTTTCTTTATTATTCTTTAAACCCAGTCAATATCACAGCTATCTATTCCCTTCCTCTCTTATTGGTGTTTTGGTTTCCTTAAGTAGAAAAACTTCCTTCGGAATCGATTTATTTTAGGAAAGGCATTACGTAAGGGTGCTTCCCTCTCTAAAGTAATCTCTTACTGGTTACGTAACAACATTGTTATTATTATATTCTCAATCAGGTTAATGTAGCTCGTCACTATGATATTGAATAACAGATATCATGTTTTTGCAACACCGGAACTGCTTCTTTTTTTCCTTCCAACTAAACTGTAGACACAACTGCTTGTTCTGTTCAACAGAGAACCTTGTGATAAACGTTAGAAACTTTATCTTATTTCCTTTAAGTAGATTTACTAAGACACATACACAAACTCACTGATGAAGGCCTAAGGAGTACGAGTGGTATAAAATATTAAGAACTGAAACTACGTATTCCACAAATATGAGCGCGAAGAAACCTAAATAGCTTAGGCACAAAAGTTCTTGCCAAACTGTAGCTATTTTCAGACTCACCATGAAATTAGGTGTCAATGGTGCTTAAATATTCATGTCTATCAATTTACCAATGGTCTAAAAAATAAATAAATCAGTTATTCAATATTTGTGGGGAATGACTCACCTACTTGAGGAGCTAAGTTATTAATTCATCACGTATTATGTAGAATCCATTGTTGTCATATTTAATCTCAGTTAAAAAAATGAAAACCCAAATACTGCTGCTGTTGTTGTTCGCAGAAGTAATTGTTGGACAGTTTGGTGCTGGAGGATCAATATACCTGCCTGGTAATGCACTGGGCAGCAGTTTCGCTTATTCGTATCCGTGGACAGGTATTGCTGAGGCCCGATCAGACAAATACACCATCGAATTTTGGGCTTGGTTTGAAAGATCTCAAGCAGACTATCAGGGATGTGTTCTTTCAGTGGCGGTTGAAGGTGATGACAATCTCTTCATCTTTGGGAGAGCAAGTTTGCTCAATTGGCACACTGAAGAGTTCATCCTTTACGAGGGTGTTGATGAGTTCAATAAAGAACGTCGGTGGATTCACTACGCTGCAGTGGCGGACTTCACAATACCCGAACCTAAGGTCAACATCTACGTCAATGGTAAGTATCAGGGAACACCTCCCACAACAGAATTTTCGAAAACAATGTCTCGCTACGTACCATGGTCTATGGTCCTTGGGGGTGATCAGGATGCATTCTTAAGTGGATTCGTACCCCCACAGATGAGTCCTGGGATGAACGACAACTTGAGAATTTGGAATAAGGCTCTGACTGTTGACGAAATCAAGTATCACATGTCCCATGCTGTCACAGGTCGCGAGGCGGATCTCTTGTCTGCTTGGAATTTCGATGAAGGGACTGGTTACTCATCACGTGAGCTTGTGACAGGACGGCCTTCTTGGGCTTTCTATTTCGGATCGGTAACAGTTGATCCTAAACTTATGATGGCTTACGACCACGAATCATTCAAGGGTGAACTTAAGACAATATGGGGATACTCTGGGGCTCGCTGTCGTGGTATTGGATTAACAATTCACGTAGCTCCAAATGTGAAGACGTTGATTGATATCCGTGATCTAACAGATACTGGCGGCTACATAATTACCAGTTTGTCGGCGGGTGAATTGTTCGTCGAGGGAACGAACACGTTGGTAGTTGTGGGACAGACAGTGACAACAAATGTGATTTACGTGGGACCCGTCTGGATGAGTGCGACGGTTGGAGCTCGCCAGACGATGACATTTCGAGTTGGAGTAGAGGTTCAAACGATTACTCTGAAATACAGTCCTCCGTTAGTTCCACGTGACTTGATAGTAGTTATTCCTGAAGACTCGAAGGTTATTGATGGTGATGTAGTTTTGGAAGAGCAGTACGACAACCCTGATGCTGTGGAAACAGTTATCGTAATCACCCGACTTCCTTCCCGGGGAAAACTCTATTATCAACAAAGTAACACCAAATCAGCTTGGTTATTCCCCGACGTCGTTGCGGGTGAAATCACTGAACCCTACTCGTTCGTAGTTACGGCTGATGGAGCTGGTGGTTGGACTTCGCTACTGTTTGAGCCACTTCCCAATGAATACAGCATTCGATACACGGATTTTGACTATGCAGTGGTGGACAAGGCGCGTTTCAACGACATGGATGCGATAAAACAACTCCCGCAAGCGACTGTTTACATTCAGGTTCCAGCTTCTAACGATCTGCCTGAGTTGGAAGATGGTAAAGTAAACTTCACAACAACTCAAGACACTGAAGTATTATTAAATTACAAAGTACTGGACTTCGATGGTGATGATCCTATTATCGAATTAATGTCAACACCAAAACATGGGGACTTGTGGCTGACGGATAAAGTTGGGAACAAGATCCGAAAGCTGACGAAAACAGCGGCTGGTGTGGATGAGTTGGAGCAGCATGCGACGACTTTACTGAATTACTCAACTCAGTACATAGGTCCTGACAATAAATGGGCGGCCACTCAAGCCCTGGGACCACCTATGAAGGACAAGAGGTTCGGAGACAGTGGCCTGGCATGGGCACCATTTGAAGCTTCAAATTGTGTTGATAAAGGGAATGGGGATCTATTTTGGACGGAATTTATTCACGTCAAATGGGATGTTCCGATTTACATCAAACATATTTATACATTTGAAAACGTTGGAGTTGGCAGTGTTGTGGGACTGCGGACGAAAGACAACACAACTAATACTTGGAAGCGATTGTATGCGGGAGATCACACTGTACCAGTGATACCTGATGAGTACTTGATTCAGAAGCCTCCGGGAATGTGCAGCACGTGGTACTTCGCTGACGAGCTGATCGTCGAGTTGGACGCCTGCAACACTCCTGGTTGGAATGAGATCGATGCTTTCCTCATTGTCGGATCGATAGATCCCAACACGGGATATATTCCTCCCAATAGTAGTGTCGTTTATGTTCCTGAGAACGGTTTTACGGGAGTTGACACTTTCGAATTTAAGTTGACTGACTGCCCGGGCAACCGTTTCCGTCGAACTGAGTCCTACTTCACACACATCGATGTTACAGCTGCAGCAGCTGAGAACACAGCGACGTTGGAGGGCAAGGAAGGAGCATCGAACAGAATCGCCTTCAAGGGCACCGGTCCTTGGCAAGTGACCAGCGCTCCGAAGTTCGGAAAGTTGGTATCGGGTGGGAAAACGCTGAGCAAGTATTCAATCATCACATTCCCTGAAGCTACCTACAGGGCGGATGAAGCGTTGTGTACGAACCTTCAGACGCAGTACATGGATTCCTTTGCGATAGTCAGCGGGAGTACTATGAACCAAGCGATGTCTTATAATGTTCGAGGTTGTAAGTTGAAGAAGAAGTTTCCGTTTTGGATATTTGGGATCATCGGTGTGGTGATTGTAATAGCAGGATTGGTTGGGTTTTGGTTCAGTACGAAGCAGCGTAGGAAGATGGCGGCGTTGTACAACAACAACAAGATTGCAGAAGAGTGTGCTGAAGCGATAGCATGGATGAGGCTAGAGGAGGTATCGTACCTGTCGGCGCTTCAGAATCCGAATAAGATTCAAAAAGCTTTCTTGAAGATTATTAAAACACTTGAAGAATATCGTAACTACATGCCATCTTCTCTATTGGTCGACTCGTCGGAAGAAGAAAAAAGCGGGGACTCGGATGGAATTGGTACAAAAGAATCCTCTTCGGCAGGAAAGAGTGAAAAAAGCAAGACGAATAATTCTATGCTTTCATCGGTAAACAATAAAGGAAGACTTGCTCACCTTCAAGTGGGTCAATTAAGAAATAAAGCTGTCTCCATAGTAACTATCAATCTGTCTGGCTTTAGGAAGTTAGATGAACAAATCTTGATAAGCACTCACACAGAGTACTTAAATCACACGTTGACAACTGTGAAGCGCTTTAAAGGTATTCCTGAGTCATTCACTGGTGATAGGATCTGTATCTCTTGGAATGCTGTAATGAACTGTTCTATTCATAGACAGAACGCATTAAAAGCGGCTGTTCATTTAGTTGATAACAAGAACCTTGTGATACAAGCGGGTTGCTCATCTTCTGAATGCCGTGTTGGCAACATGGGTGTTATCGGAATGAAGAAATTTGCCATTATTGGTGACTGCATTTCTGAATCATTTGCCCTCATGCGTCTGAATAAAATGTTTGATACGAGCATTCTTGCTGACGGAAAGTTCAGAGTAGAAGAGGGAAACTTTCACATGAATATCGTTACTAGGATTCTGTTTGAGAATACTTCTGTGAAGCCAACCCTTATCTACGAGATTGTCAGTTGTAAGGAAGACCTTGGCGGAGAGTGGATGTACAATTTAGCGGCATCTCGTGATCTCGTATTGGAGTGCGTTGATTCTCTCATCGCTCAAAATCCGGTATCGGCTGCCGATCTGAAGATACCAAAAATCAGTGATTTCATAGTCCAAGCGCTCATCAGGGATGCTAACTTTGTAGATGAGAAGTCAAAGCTGCTTAAGCTGTTTTAGTATTTCATTATAAAAATAGCAATTCTTTTTTAAATTTTACACGCAGTCAACTTATGATGGACAATATGTTCTTGTGTATTTTAAGTCTTTTTTTTCCCCTCTCCCTTCCTTCTTTTTCGAATACTTGTGGTGTTATTCTTATTGTGGATTGCCACCATCAGTTTTCTTTTTTTTTACATTTCAAATTGAAGTGAAAACAAGATGGATCATCGGTATTCATTTCCTCCATTAAAACTTCTTGAGAGAGTCCGATTAACTTTCGTTATTGTGCACAAAAGGTGCCTGTGTTGAACCTGTGTGTTGAACCTGTGTGCTGGCGTTAGTTGCCCAGCATTGAATGACTGCCACGACGGAGTCTGTGACCCAGCCAGTGGAACGTGCACACCGCAACTTGTTTGGCACGGTGAATGGTTTTGTTACTCTTATTATTCTAACCCCCGGAGACGATTTAACTCCCTTTTCTTCTACACAACATACATCAGTTTGGAGCTTGTTCTATTTCTCTTCTCCTGTCTTATTTTATACTCGACGTTGTATTTTCATTAGGACAGAGGTGCTTTTGTCAATCGTACCTCAGAAGCCCGAGACTTGGAACTTCTAAGCTAGATGGTGTAGCTTAATCATAAAAACTTTTTTTTTCTTTTTTTCAAACGACTTTTGCATATTTTTTTATTTGTTTACTTACTTGCTGTACTTTGGAATTTATTATTTTGCGGAAAATGCTACACTAAATTTCGTTCTGTGGGCTATTAAAAAAACTGCGCTAAGTTCTCTGAAAATTCCAAGTATGGATTTTCTTTTATTATTAAAAAAATGAAAGAATTTTTTGATATTGTGGTCTGAAAAATGTCACTTCCGCTATTCACGGTATTTAAGGACGAGAATGCAGCTCGGGTCGGTCTTTGGTGAGGAAGGGAAGGGGAGGGCGGTTGGAAGATTGACCCACAATGGCAAAATTCTTTTACAAAAACATTATCTCCAGTTCCCGGTATTGAAGAAACATAGCACCGCTCGGGAAAAGAAAGCCTATTTTTGTTGTATGTCTAGTAGCGAATTTGCAAAAGTTTTCACGTCCCTATCATGCTTACTGTCGATTTCCATCGACTTTTTCTTTATTATTCTTTAAACCCAGTCAATATCACAGCTATCTATTCCCTTCCTCTCTTATTGGTGTTTTGGTTTCCTTAAGTAGAAAAACTTCCTTCGGAATCGATTTATTTTAGGAAAGGCATTACGTAAGGGTGCTTCCCTCTCTAAAGTAATCTCTTACTGGTTACGTAACAACATTGTTATTATTATATTCTCAATCAGGTTAATGTAGCTCGTCACTATGATATTGAATAACAGATATCATGTTTTTGCAACACCGGAACTGCTTCTTTTTTTCCTTCCAACTAAACTGTAGACACAACTGCTTGTTCTGTTCAACAGAGAACCTTGTGATAAACGTTAGAAACTTTATCTTATTTCCTTTAAGTAGATTTACTAAGACACATACACAAACTCACTGATGAAGGCCTAAGGAGTACGAGTGGTATAAAATATTAAGAACTGAAACTACGTATTCCACAAATATGAGCGCGAAGAAACCTAAATAGCTTAGGCACAAAAGTTCTTGCCAAACTGTAGCTATTTTCAGACTCACCATGAAATTAGGTGTCAATGGTGCTTAAATATTCATGTCTATCAATTTACCAATGGTCTAAAAAATAAATAAATCAGTTATTCAATATTTGTGGGGAATGACTCACCTACTTGAGGAGCTAAGTTATTAATTCATCACGTATTATGTAGAATCCATTGTTGTCATATTTAATCTCAGTTAAAAAAATGAAAACCCAAATACTGCTGCTGTTGTTGTTCGCAGAAGTAATTGTTGGACAGTTTGGTGCTGGAGGATCAATATACCTGCCTGGTAATGCACTGGGCAGCAGTTTCGCTTATTCGTATCCGTGGACAGGTATTGCTGAGGCCCGATCAGACAAATACACCATCGAATTTTGGGCTTGGTTTGAAAGATCTCAAGCAGACTATCAGGGATGTGTTCTTTCAGTGGCGGTTGAAGGTGATGACAATCTCTTCATCTTTGGGAGAGCAAGTTTGCTCAATTGGCACACTGAAGAGTTCATCCTTTACGAGGGTGTTGATGAGTTCAATAAAGAACGTCGGTGGATTCACTACGCTGCAGTGGCGGACTTCACAATACCCGAACCTAAGGTCAACATCTACGTCAATGGTAAGTATCAGGGAACACCTCCCACAACAGAATTTTCGAAAACAATGTCTCGCTACGTACCATGGTCTATGGTCCTTGGGGGTGATCAGGATGCATTCTTAAGTGGATTCGTACCCCCACAGATGAGTCCTGGGATGAACGACAACTTGAGAATTTGGAATAAGGCTCTGACTGTTGACGAAATCAAGTATCACATGTCCCATGCTGTCACAGGTCGCGAGGCGGATCTCTTGTCTGCTTGGAATTTCGATGAAGGGACTGGTTACTCATCACGTGAGCTTGTGACAGGACGGCCTTCTTGGGCTTTCTATTTCGGATCGGTAACAGTTGATCCTAAACTTATGATGGCTTACGACCACGAATCATTCAAGGGTGAACTTAAGACAATATGGGGATACTCTGGGGCTCGCTGTCGTGGTATTGGATTAACAATTCACGTAGCTCCAAATGTGAAGACGTTGATTGATATCCGTGATCTAACAGATACTGGCGGCTACATAATTACCAGTTTGTCGGCGGGTGAATTGTTCGTCGAGGGAACGAACACGTTGGTAGTTGTGGGACAGACAGTGACAACAAATGTGATTTACGTGGGACCCGTCTGGATGAGTGCGACGGTTGGAGCTCGCCAGACGATGACATTTCGAGTTGGAGTAGAGGTTCAAACGATTACTCTGAAATACAGTCCTCCGTTAGTTCCACGTGACTTGATAGTAGTTATTCCTGAAGACTCGAAGGTTATTGATGGTGATGTAGTTTTGGAAGAGCAGTACGACAACCCTGATGCTGTGGAAACAGTTATCGTAATCACCCGACTTCCTTCCCGGGGAAAACTCTATTATCAACAAAGTAACACCAAATCAGCTTGGTTATTCCCCGACGTCGTTGCGGGTGAAATCACTGAACCCTACTCGTTCGTAGTTACGGCTGATGGAGCTGGTGGTTGGACTTCGCTACTGTTTGAGCCACTTCCCAATGAATACAGCATTCGATACACGGATTTTGACTATGCAGTGGTGGACAAGGCGCGTTTCAACGACATGGATGCGATAAAACAACTCCCGCAAGCGACTGTTTACATTCAGGTTCCAGCTTCTAACGATCTGCCTGAGTTGGAAGATGGTAAAGTAAACTTCACAACAACTCAAGACACTGAAGTATTATTAAATTACAAAGTACTGGACTTCGATGGTGATGATCCTATTATCGAATTAATGTCAACACCAAAACATGGGGACTTGTGGCTGACGGATAAAGTTGGGAACAAGATCCGAAAGCTGACGAAAACAGCGGCTGGTGTGGATGAGTTGGAGCAGTATGCGACGACTTTACTGAATTTCTCAAGTGAGTACCAAGGTCCTAATCATAGGTGGGGGGCCCTTCAAGCCCTGGGACCGCCTGTGAAAGACAAGAGGTTCGGAGATAGCGACTTGGCATGGGCACCATTGACTGCTGTTAATTGTGTTGATAGTGGGAATGGGGATCTATTTTGGACGGAATTTATTCACGTCAAATGGGATGTTCCGATTTACATCAAACATATTTATACATTTGAAACCGTTGGAGTTGGCAGTGTTGTGGGACTGCGGACGAAAGACAACACAACCAATACTTGGAAGCGATTGTATGCGGGAGATCACAATGTACCAGTGATACCTGATGAGTACTTGATTCAGAAGCCTCCGGGAATGTGCAGCACGTGGTACTTCGCTGACGAGCTGATCGTCGAGTTAGACACCTGCAACACTCCTGGTTGGAATGAGATCGATGCTTTCCTCATTGTCGGATCGATAGATCCCAACACGGGATATATTCCTCCCAATAGTAGTGTCGTTTATGTTCCTGAGAACGGTTTTACGGGAGTTGATACTTTCGAATTTAAGTTGACTGACTGCCCGGGCAACCGTTTCCGTCGAACTGAGTCCTACTTCACACACATCGATGTTACAGCTGCAGCAGCTGAGAACACAGCGACGTTGGAGGGCAAGGAAGGAGCATCGAACAGAATCGCCTTCAAAGGCACCGGTCCTTGGCAAGTGACTAGCGCTCCGAAGTTTGGAAAGTTGGTATCGGGTGGGAAAACGCTGAGCAAGTATTCAATCATCACATTCCCTGAAGCTACCTACAGGGCAGATGAAGCGTTGTGTACGAACCTTCAGACGCAGTACATGGATTCCTTTGCGATAGTCAGCGGGAGTACTTTGAACCAAGCGATGTCTTATAATGTTCGAGGTTGTAAGTTGAAGAAGAAGTTTCCGTTTTGGATATTTGGGATCATCGGTGCGGTGATTGTAATAGCAGGATTGGTTGGGTTTTGGTTCAGTACGAAGCAGCGTAGGAAGATGGCGGCGTTGTACAACAACAACAAGATTGCAGAAGAGTGTGCTGAAGCGATAGCATGGATGAGGCTAGAGGAGGTATCGTACCTGTCGGGGCTTCAGAATCCGAATAAGATTCAAAAAGCTTTCTTGAAGATTATTAAAACACTTCAAGAGTATCGTAACTACATGCCATCTTCTCTATTGGTCGACTCGTCGGAAGAAGAAAAAAGCGGCGCGGGCTCGGGTGTGATTGGTACAAAAGATTCCTCTTCGGCAGGAAAGAGTGAAAAAAGCAAGACTAGTAATTCCATGCATTCAAATAACGCAGGAAGACTTGCTCACCTTCAAGTGGGTCAATTAAAAAATAAAGCTGTCTCCATAGTAACCATCAATCTGTCTGGCTTTAGGAAGTTAGATGAACAAATCTTGATAAGCACTCACACAGAGTACTTAAATCACACGTTGACAACTGTGAAGCAATTTAAAGGTATTCCTGAGTCATTCACTGGTGATAGGATCTGTATCTCTTGGAATGCTGTAATGAACTGTTCTATTCATAAACAAAACGCATTAAAAGCAGCTGTTCATTTAGTTGGTAACAAGAACCTTGCGATACAAGCGGGTTGCTCATCTTCAAGTTGCCGTGTTGGCAACATGGGTGTTATCGGAATGAAGAAATTTGCCATTATTGGTGACTGCATTTCTGGATCATTTGCTCTCATGCGTCTGAATAAAAAGTTTGATACGAGCATTCTTGCCGACGGAAAGTTCAGAGTAGAAGAGGTACACTTTCACATGAATATCGTTACTAGGATTCTGTTTGAGAATACTTCTGTGAAGCCAACCCTTATCTACGAGATTGTCAGTTGTAAGGAAGACCTTGGCGGAGAGTGGATGTACAATTTAGCGGCGTCTCAAGAGCCTGTATTGGAATACGTTGATTCGCTCATTGTAAATGATCCAAAGGAAGTTAAGGATCTCCAGATACCAAAAATCAGTAATTTCATCGTCCAAGCGCTCATCAGGGATGCTAACTTTGTAGATGAGAGGTCAAAACTGCTTGAGCTATTGTAAAAAAGAAAGTTTTTTCTTCTCTCCCTGATTCTTATTGCATTCTACTTGAATGTGTTACTCCTCCGCTTTTGGATATGATGACGGTTCCTCCACCCTGGTAATATTTATTTACTTTAAGAGGTGTTTGTTGTTTTTTAATTTCAATTTTACACCTAGTCACTAAACTGCTAAAAGGACTTATAGTGAAACCTTTGTCGGCTCGGTAGACTTTTTAGCCAATTACCCAGTCATCTTTTTGACCGTTTTTTTTTTGTTGTTGTTCAACTTTCGGAGTTCCCTAATTTTGAGGTGACAAGATGTTCCCCTATTGGGGGTCACCTGAAAAATATTTACACATGAGACTGTCGTGTAGTAAGGAGATTGATTTTCTTGTTGAAAGAGCTGCTTACATCTCAGATTCAGTGGCCTAGCAATGGAGACGGACTCCGGTAGAACACCTTATTGAAAATCAACTAAAGTTGATAAAAAAAGTACAAGTTTGGTACCCGTTTAATCGTCCTCACCCTTGGTTGGGTTATAATATTGTGTTGTTCATGTTGCATGTTATTTTGCGAAGACTCCCCTGTTTTCAACAGTTGTCTGTATGCTTGGCTGTGATCACATCTTGGACTTGGATTAGGAAATTTGTTTGCCGTATTATCAGACCCAAAAAGTTGATCGCCGCATTCTCCCTTTTTTTTTTTAAATTTTTTTAATTCATGTTTCTTTTCTTTTTTTTATCGCATTGTTTTTAAAAGATAAAAAAAACAACAATTCAATTATTACACACGTAACATAATCGTCAATGCAAACAAAATGATCATCTGGTCCACACTTTTTGGAACAGTTTTCTCGTCTTTTGGAGCCTAGTTCTCATTCTCTTTTTTATTTTCATAAAATTGATGCATCTTGAGATGCAGTATCAATATTCCCCTAGGGAAGTGGAAAAAATAAATAAGGGGGGAAAGAGGGCAGGGTCAAATGCCTTGATAATTGCGTCTTCACTCCTAAGAAATAAACATCTCTGGGATCAGACCTAAATACCATGGCAACCCACCTGCTTCCCTGCCTCTTTGCTCCCCAGATACGAAATGTAATTGTGGCCTAGTTGAGAGGAAAAAACCTATTTCTCCTCACAAATGGAGATTTTTTTTTTTTAAATTCAAATTGTAAAATGGAGGTAAAACCAGATCCCGGTTACGTTTCCTCAGTTAAAGTTTTTGAGAGTCTGACTAACTTTCATAGTTGCAGCTTTGGTACGGTGAATGGTTTTGTTACTCTTATTATTCTAACCCCCGGAGACGATTTAACTCCCTTTTTTGTCTACGAGATAAGCATCAGTTCGGAGCTTGTTCTATTTCTCTACCCCTTATCTTATATTTTACACCCAACTTGATTTTCTCTTTTGGTATTGTCACTCGCTTTAGACCCAAGATTTGGAACTTTCGTGGAAGTAATGTTTAGACTTGTATTCTGCTTGGTGAAGGTACTTATACATTTTCTTTTCGAAAAAACTTTGCAACCTTTTTATATGTATTTTTTTTTTAAAAAAAAAAACGGGAAGATGAACTTTGCTATAAAGTGTCACTTCCACTATTCACGGTGATCTGCAATCCCGTATCACTTCGCCAAAGACCGATTCGAAGTGGCGAACTCTTATTTGAGATCTAATCGCTTTAGGGACGATAGTTCGCAGACTACAAGAGCTAAAGTTCGTTACATCTGAACTATCTATGTTGCAGCACCTGCAATGCCCACGTCATGCGAGTTTGACATTTTTGGAACTCGCAATTGTAAGTTTCTCTTTTAAAAGAAGTATCACTCTAGGTACCCGTTATTGATGATAAAAAACACCGCCCAGGAAAGGAATGCCTTTCTTTATTTTGCTAGTGGGGAACTTGAAAGTCTTCTCGTTCTCCTGTTTTGCTGTCGATTTCCATCGCCTTTTTCTTTATACCCAGTCAAATATCGGAACTTTTTATTTTACGCACCAGGCTTTTTTTCTACCCAAATTGTTTTGTTTCCGCGAGTAGTTCGGAATTAAAAAAAAACTTCCTTCGGAATCGATCTATCTTAGGAAAGGCATTACGTAAGGGTGCTTCCCTCTCTAAAGTAATCTCTTACTGGTTACGTAACAACATTGTTATTCATATATTCTCAATCAGGTTATTGTAGCTCGTCACTATGATATTGAATAACTGATATCATGTTTTGCAACACGGAAATGTACCGATCTGTTTATTGGGTAAAAAGACAGATAAGTTTTATCGAACTCTTTCCTTCACAGAAATCATAAACAATGCAATTAGGTAGGCGTGCGCTGCTCCGTAGGTGGTGTGCTGGTGGACCACATGATGAGACTTCTAAAAATAAATCTACTCAAGCGATGCCTGAATCACGGAACCCAGAGGGTATAATAACAAAAGGAAATCCACTTCCCTCATCAAATACTGCGATAGATAAAAAAATGACTAGAGATGAACTACTACTTGCGAAGTACGGTAAGAATCATGTGGTATCGACGACAAACGCTGACGGAACTTCAGAAATCGTATATAAATATAACCCTCCGAGTGACCCAACTGCTCATCAAGAAGGTGACGTGTTAGATTTCAGTGACGGAGGATCTCACATGATGAAACATAATCCTTTTAAAGAATTAGTTAAAGAATCAAAGTCTGGATCCTGGGGAGGTGTCAGCCCTGCCGCAGTTGCAGTTCCTGGAGGAAAATCGAAATCGATATACGGATTTGAGAGGAACATGAAGAATGAAGTAACCAACTACGGTAGAGAAAATGATTACATCTCATCTACTCCAGCAGAGCTACCAGAACATATGCAATTACACTTTGCTTTAGATCGACTACCTGAGTTTGATGCTACACGTCAATCAATTTACGATAAATACCCAGGAAGACTGTACGATGAGCAACGTGAACTTCGATTACTTGAAAAGGAAGTCCTACTCCACGAGAGAAATCTCTCTCACTATCACTCAGAACTTCAAGTACAAGCAGCACGCGATCTCCGACGAGTGACAGTTCAAGACGCCGTCATGCAGAGTGTCAACAAATGGATGCCTCTAAAATTTAATGAAACAGAAGCAGCTTACATCAGACAAAACGAAGATGTTCGCGCGTCGAATATGCTAAATACATACTTCTCAGCTGTTGGAATGGCTGCTTTTATTGCTGTGTTGATATTTTATTTTATGGAGGACGGCAGCATGGATTATGCTTTCTATGCCCAAGGTGGTGAACTACGTAGTATTTCTGGTAACCCTGGCTACACGGATACTCTTGGTGCCTTAGTACAGATGGGTCAAATACATCAATTTGAAGAAGCTGTTCAGAGACACGCACTTAAACAAAGAGGGCTTCCATCAATCGCTGAGATACGAATTCATGAGCACTCCCTTGGTCCTGTATTGGGATAGCTCCTTGTTACGAACATCCAGATATTTATTACTGGTTTGTGTTGTATGATAATGAAAAAAAATCATCTGTTCAGTGATTCGAAAGTTATTTTTTTTTTAAGGCTTCTTATCTAGTTCTCATTTTATAAGTTGTGTCGGGTACGAGTGTCAAGGAGGTTGAAATCGTGGTTTTATGTTATTCTGTACTAAAACAAACCCCCCTAAATGTTTTTAGATAACATACACATTATACACATCAAATAAGAATAATAAAAAAAATAATGGAGTTCGGAATCAATTGTGGCCATGAGCGTTTTGAAATCCTTTCAAGTAAAATTTTTTTTTTTTTTTTTTTTTCCAGCCAAGAAAAGTGTAAGTAAAGCAAGAATATGAGATGCTCTGCTAACTAAGTTTTCTAGTTATGCGGACCCAGCGAGGAGTATGTCTGGAAAACATCGAAGTACTTCCTTGTCATCGAAGTTGGGATGTATATCGACGTCAGCAAGTGTACGAGCTGGTTTAGGCAACTGGGTATTTACAGAAGGAGAATGGAATGATGATTGCGAAGAGCTTATGCTAACAAACAGACGAAAACAAAAGGTATTATTTCCCAACTATAATGAACAGAATGAAGTGGTCCCACTCAAACGTGGTGTATTAGGAAATCCGATCGCATTGCAATCTTGGTATCCCAACCGAAGTAATTCATACCAACAAAATATCAACTTTGCTCACCATCTCTATGGTGAGCAGATTGATGAAGTTAGCGACAATATTTCACCGAAAACGATTGCAAATTTTATTGAAATACCAGGAGTGATGTCTGGTGGCTACACTCCATCGTCTGTTCACAGACTGAGTGTTAGTAGCAATGAAAATTCACCAATATTATCATCAATAATATACAACAATAATTCATATAGTAAACAAATCAAATCAACACCAGAATTATTAGAGAATGACACCAACGTCGTACATTACATTCCAAACTCTCGTAAAATTGATAGCAGTAGTAGCGATACTCAGAATACTTCACCTAATGAATTAAATATTAATTGTAATTTAATTATAGGAGATTGCAATTCATCGTTTAGTACGAAATTACAATCAAAGTGTGATGACGTCTCTGAACCTGATGATTCTCATCACAGTGAGACTTCTGATAGAAGTCAGAAAGTTAATTTATCAACTGAAGGCGGTGATGATTCACGTTCCCACCATGATTGTCAACATGTCAATAATGATGAACTTTGTGAAGCTGTAGGTGACTCCAATACTAATAACAGGTGTGATCATTTCAATAGAAATACGCAAAGTGATGATACAAACACTCGTATCAACAGCAACAGTCATAGTAATGAAAGTAGTAAAACTAATTTGACAACATCCCAGATGAGTGACGTTGATGATGACGATCGGATCATCTCATCAGTTTGTGAACAGCAGTCCTATCGCCAAGAAGAACAAACAGAAGAAGGTTCACACTCTTCAAACTGTTTACGAATGAGATCATCTCTTGGTAGGTTGATAGACGCGATAAGTCAACAGGACTTGACAACTTCACAACGCGAACCTAATGAGCAAAGTACCGTCGTGTCATCAAACGAGAGTGATACCTCAAACAGTAGCTTTACACCTCAAGAGAGTGACAGTAAGGTCAGCACTTTGTCAAAACAAAATAGAAATCACTCTATAATAAGTACTCAACAGACATCATTCGACAACAGACGAGTTAGTCACAGAATTCATCGATTGAGTAAGAGGCTTCCAAAGTTAGTCAGCCAAATCGGATTTGATGATAATTTTTCATTCAAAGGTGATGCCTTATCATTACAATCTAGAACTTCTATCACACAAAACAAATCATCTTTTAACAATAATAATTATGTTCTTAGTAATGCTGACGATATCAATGTTGGAACTCCGAATAGCAGTCTGCGCAATTCTTCTTCAGGGATAACTCCATTTGGAGATTTTGATGCAGCAGTTAGCAGTTCGTTTACAGAAACTAATAATGAACTTTGTGATATAAATTCTCCCATTCAACGAAAGGTGTCATCACTTCGAGAGAAGAGAAATGTTCCTCAAACTTCGATTAAGCCTTTTGATTCAGACAGTGACTCAGACTGTAGTAGCTCAACGTTGGGATGGGGTACTGGTGTGCAAATGTGGGATAAACGACAACGGGTTAAAAAAGTAAAAACTCACACTGGTGCTGGTGTTTCTGTTGCGAAGGTAACAGAGCTCCTGAAGGAGTTCTTCAAACCAGAAGTGATTAGGTCCATCACTTCTTCTTTTAATAATCTAACTAGATCATGTGGATATCGTGTAACTGACTCTAATACTTGTCATCTTCTTATGGAACTTTATGAAGTTATTGGTATTCGGTCTGATGAGTCTGCTTACACTACTCACCTATCTAAAGATGCAGCCTCATTGAGAACAAAATATGGTGGTAGAAGTAAATGTGGTCCGAGGAATAGATCTGGTTATTGTATTGATGTTGAGGGATTTTGTAAATGGTTAACATCATCACACTTAGTAAAAGGTGATCAACATAAACTTTGTACTTTCTCTCCTTTAAGTCCTACAAGTCCAACTTTCGGATCGGGTCACGTATCTGAATTAATGTCTTGCTTACAAGAAGCTCATGCGAAAGTTCCAGAAAGTCTATCAAGAAGGAGAGTAACGTCAGTCTTTTCATCTGTTCAGCAATCAGTTCGTTCACCTCCGGGAACTAGACTTTGGAATATTTGTCGATCAAATCTCGAATCACAATCATACGTTGCCATCACTCGAATTAGAAATCGACTTGAATCTCTTGGAGCTCCCTCTGCTACTAAACAATCCAATCATATTCCAAAAATAATATATAATTGGGCATTAAAAGCAAAAGAAACAGCAGCTACAAAACATGCGAACTCCATACGGTTAAAACTCTTAAAGCATCTCGGACAAGAAGGTATCGAAACAGAAAATAACAATGTCAGCTACAGAAAGCAAGCAAATCTAGAAATGGTTTCACCGCAAGCACTGAATGCTCGGATGAATTTAAGGCACCGAAAGGATATAAGAGAGGGGATTACAACTGTGTGGTCGTTGTTGCCGAAATCACCGGGATATCCACATTTTATTGATAAACAAATTTATGTTTGGTTTAACAGCGTAATTATATCGAATATCGCATCAAGTGAAAGAATAACCAATAACGAGTTAGCAGAGAGTTGGTCAGTTGACAGCAGAGGACATTGGTTCTTAGATGAGGAAAGTTTATCGATGTTGGTCTTCGAATTTGTTGACAACTGGTGTGGTACTGTCGACCCATCAGAATATTTAAAATTAATATCAGATATCCAAACATGGCTTCGTAAGGAACGAACATTCATTTGGAGTATTAAACTAGCAGAGCGACAGTGGAACAGTTGGAAAAAGAGTATCCTTCCATCATCATCTGGTAGACGACCTTCAGTTCAGGTATCCGACTCTCGATCACCAACCATATTTCCGTACGTTGATAAACGTGGTGGTGGTGGGAAGTTAAAAGCCGCAGCTCGGTCAGACAATCTAACGCTAACTGAATTACAACTTTTAAGAGAAGAGCGATTAAAAGAAGAACGGTTGCTACTAAAGCAAGAAAAACAAGCAGCACAAGAAGAATTTCTTGAACAAAATAGTTTACGAAATCGTCGACAATCCTGCAGAAGAGCTTCAATGGATACCCGACTGAGTCAACGGCGATTATCATCTCCTCTCGTTGATCTAAATTGTATTTCACGAAGACCGATGGGATCTCGATCTTCTGTAGCATTATTCCCATCACGTCAACCGTGTGATAGAATTATATCTTTAGAGTAGGTTGGTTGCCCTATTGTTCCTTCTTTTTTAAACAAAATGTTATAAGAAAGTTCAGCGCCTTTTTATTACGTTAGTCGCAACTTCTGTTGCAGGCTCAGCCTTTCCCTTATGTATTTCTGCTGCTTGACAAAAAAAATCTTTTTAACAGGCATTTCAGAAGAACAAGACAATAAGAAATGAAATGTTCAGTTTGACTATAAAATAATAATTATTTTCTCCCCTTCAGTTCCCCCTGCCCATCAACTACATGTTGTAGATTGAAAAGTGGAGACTTATTTTAATAAAGAAAAAGAGTTATAAAAAAGATGGATTTCGATGTCGACAGTCCTGACGATGCAGCACTAGAAGCTTTGAGAAATGAGCTAATGGTGAGGAAAATGGAAACTTTTGATTCAGTATTGAGTGAACCGTTACTGGTTGGGATTCATGATGGAGACACTGACGAAGACGAAGCTCAATTTGAAAACTTTTCAGATTTCCAAAGCGATTGTTCAGAAATACCTACCATGCGCTACACTGAAGCACCCGGCGCCCGCAGAGCCAGTACCCGAAATAAACCAGCCTCTTGGATTCGTGGAAAAATATATTCTGTTTGGGTACAGGGAAGTCTCTTAGCACTTCTATTTTGTGACATTGCACTGCTTCTCGTTTTGTTAGTTTTTGGATACAATCGGAAGGATGACGAGGCTTTACACGTCAGGACATGCACGATGATATTATCAATTATCTTCACTCTTGAGTCGTATCTTAGATTCTGGTGTGCGGGAATTCGTCGAACGCTGTGCAGCTACACTACTAAATATCATCATCGTGTTGGAAGGGTTCTTAGTATCGTGATTCTGACTGCTTCAACAGTGTTTGAAATATTGTTTTTAGAAGATGGTTGGTTACTACCACAAACACTAATGAGATTAGCATTAGTAATAGCTGTCTTAGTTGGTAAGTTAAGCATAGCCGCAAGAATAGGTGAGAAGACTGTATCATCGGCAAGGCGTAGATACATCGCTGGAGGATTCGATCTTGACCTGACGTACATAACCGAAAGAGTTATCGCTATGTCTTGGCCTTCTGTTAGCCTTGAGGCTCTTTATCGAAATAAAATCCATGATGTTGCAAAATTCTTAGACGCAAAGCACCCAGGTACCTACAAAGTTTATAATCTGTGTGCTGAACGAGAGTACGAGACGTCATGGTTTCATGGGAGGGTTGAAAGGATTAAAATAGACGATCATCAGCCGTGTGATTTATCAATTGTTGCAGACTTTTGTAAGTCAGCTGAGGAATACTTGTCAGCAGATCCAAGAAATGTTATAATTGTCCATTGTAAGGGAGGGAAAGGTCGAACAGGAATGATGTGCTGTTCCCACTTAGTCTGGTCTGGTGAAGAGACGAGCGTTGCGACAGCCCGTCGTCGCTTTGGAAAGATGAGAACTGAAGTCGGAGCTGCGAAAGTTCAAACAGTGGAATCCCCAAGTCAGAATCTATATTTAAGATATTTTGAGAATTGTTTAAAAGTTAAAGGCAGCCATTCATCATTGCCTAGCCTAACAGGATATGGTAGCGGCACCAGTAGCAGGTACGAATATATTCCTCCAACTCATAAGTCACTAAAAATACTTCACATTGAGATGGGACCCTTACCAGAATGCCTTGCTACTGTCCCTCACAAATTTATGAGCGCCTTATTGCAAGGGTCTGCGGGTGATGTTTTGTGGACATCTGTTCAAAATTCAGCAAGGCGGAGGCAATCTGTATTTGAGCGAATTGGTAGGAGAAATGATACTTCTGTTGGAGAGGGAAAGTATTCGATTATAATTCGACATCCTTATCGAGATGAGACATTCTCACCTGATGAATATCAACTGTTTTTAGAAACTAATAAAATAACATCTTCAAATGCCCCCCTAAATGCCTATATCCGTTATAACCTCTCTGATTGCTCTCCAATTTCTGGGAACATAAGATTTCATTTCGTACAAAATGGTTTAACCTGGTCAGAGTCTACGATTTGGACGTGGTTTCACACCTCTTTTGTTGACCCTAATGTCGGTATCTTACTCACTCGCCCGGATGTTGACGGTGCTCACAAAGACAACGAACACAAGAAATACTCTCCTAAATTTACTCTAAGACTCACATTCGATAAGAGAGCACAAATATCGGAAACAATTTCTATTGGTGACGACTATTAATTTGTTATTCTTGTTACATCCTTACACCTCATCTACGAGGCACGGGTCTGATGATTAAGAAGTGTCCCGCTCAATGCGTATTCTTCTATGAGCAGCATTCATACTGATCTGCTTTTTTCTTGCTCTGCCTGTCAGTAAATTAAAACATGTAGTGACCCCATATTGTATAGTAGCGCTGAGTGTTGATATGAAAAAAAAAAAAAATCCAAGGGAGAGCTATTCATAAGGAGCTTAACCCCCCCCGATTTAAAAAAAACTAAGCAAACGGACTTTATTCTTTGTGGTGATGTCCACATTGCTTCAGTGTGGTTTTTTGGTTTTGTTTTTTGTTGTTTTTTTTTTTGTTTTTTTTTTATATATAAAGATATCGCAATATTTAGAAAGTTGCATTAAGGATACCTACTTGTGCAAACGAACTATTCAACAGTGTGACAGCAGATAAACTTTTAATTCTTTTCCTCGCCCGTCTCTCAATCACTCACACATGTTAATTAGCCACCTTCCCCTTTCCCCTTCTCTTGTTTTTTTTAGTTACGTTTTTTTTTTTTTTTTTTTTTTTTTTTTTGCTTCAGTAAATATATTTCGTTTGTTATTTTATATAACTGTTGTTGACGTTGTATGTCATTGTCTTTTCCCTAATAGAGGCTAACTCCATGCCGTTCTTGATTACTTTAGTGCCACTACTGGATGATGGAGTCTGTCACAAAAGTAGACAGGTTTGGTGATATACAAATCTTAACAACAGTATTACCCCTCTTCCATAACTCCCCCCCCTTGAGATTTGTCTTCACACCCTTCGTCAGTTTTCTGAATTGTTGACCGTTTATCCTCGGGTATCGACGGATCGGGATTAGACAAACTCAAATAGATGAAAAAAAAAAAAGGGAAAACCTACAGATCCACCCCCAGGTTTGGAGAAACGTATACTACGGTCACGGCCTTGTGTAGCTTTTTTGACCTTTTTTCCAAATCGACAGCCCTCTATTCTGGGCGAAATTTTTTTCGAATCCGTGATAGCGCAGTGGTGTTGGTGCCGGACTGAAGCCCTGGAGGTAGGGGGTTCGAGTCCCTCGGGGGGATTTTTTTTTTTTTCCGGAATTTTTTTTCTGGGCATCTGTTCGTCTCGCTGTTACTCAATTTTTTTTAAGGCTTTGTTAACTTTTAAATACTACCAACGTGGTAGTATTTAAAGTACAAATCATCGTTAGGGTTAAGCGTAATTAAGGTAAAGAGTATGCTGACAGGTGAGTGATGACTGCAACCGACAACATGCAAGTTAGTGATTCGAACGGCCCAATTTTTTCGTTCAGCTTTTGGGGCCTGCAAACCCAGCCAAGCGTTCATTGCTTTTGATCCTTCAATGTCGGCTCTTCCTAGCCTAGACAAGCAGAATTGTCCAAGGGTTGGATAGTTCACCCACTAACAGGACCGTCATGAGACAAGTTTTACCTACTGATGGGGAGAGACCCCCTTGGGGCAGTGTAAGTCGACCGCAATACGGGGTAGTACGAGAGGAACTCCCGTTTCTAGTCCCTGGTATCTACGGTTCTCCGATCGGAGCCGTGATGCTACACAACACATCCGCAGTGACTGTGCTTGACTATGTTAGCCTTTGAAGTAAGCCAGACTGGATCACTTAGTCACCACTGGTGGTTACTTTTTGATCGTGTTAGGGCTTGCGTCCAAAAGATTACAACAATAAGAATGTTTTTTTATGAACATTACAATTAAGTAACTACATCAATAGTTGACTAACTTACTTCTACACCATGATGAGAGAATAGAGGTTAACAGGACGATGGATTACTCTCTTATGTTAAAGTTAAGTTTAACTTAACTTAAGGAAGAATTGCGCGATGACAGAAGGCTTCCAAGCGAGGTCCTAAGTCGAGTGGAAGTTTACACTATTGACCTTGAAGAACGACCCGCGTGTGAATTTGATGCAGGGTCTTTGTAAGGTACCAATGAGGTTCTGGTGTAAGACTTTCAAACGATGTTGTTAGTCAGCAACCTGCACTAAGCAATGTCTCAGAGCGACGAGTGTCCGAACGTGACAGAACGAATCAGCAGTACGGATACGACGCACGACGTCAGCGGCGGCGTTCCTGACCGAACGGCCAGTGCAGACAGTGTACCTGTTGGTCACTGGGGAAAAAAAAAAAAAAAAAAAAAAAGACCCGACAGGGGTTCGAACCGCAGCCTAGCGAATGCAAGTCTGGAATCATACCACTCGACAATTTGCGTCGTCTTCGATTTTGCGGATTTAAACACATATCCAGGGGTCAAAAAAGTTACACAAGGCCGTGACCGTAGTGTACGTTTCCCCAAACCTGGGGGTGGATCTGTAGGTTTTCCCAAAAAAACGATTCTAAAGCTACAGTTTCTGTACTTTATTGTTTTCACCACCCTGTCAGAGAGCAGTTTCAACGACCTCGAATCTTTTTCTCGAGCTAGTGAATCTCGCTAACCCGACCACCCATCCCCTCCAACAAAAGAAGAAGATCGGCAACCGCAGGTCTCACGTACGTCCGTGAGCGTGCTGCGTCTTTGCGTTTCTGCGTCTTCGCGAGACAAAGAAAAGTTGAGAGCGAACTGAAGTCAGACAGCGAGCACCTTCTCTTTTGCTGGAACATTGTTGTAAATTCTTGTTTCTTTTGTAACGAATTACTTCTCCTTCCTCTCAGTTTTCACCACCCTGTCAGAGAGCAGTTTCAACGACCTCGAATCTTTTTCTCGAGCTAGTGAATCTCGCTAACCCGACCACCCATCCCCTCCAACAAAAGAAGAAGATCGGCAACCGCAGGTCTCACGTACGTCCGTGAGCGTGCTGCGTCTTTGCGTTTCTGCGTCTTCGCGAGACAAAGAAAAGTTGAGAGCGAACTGAAGTCAGACAGCGAGCACCTTCTCTTTTGCTGGAACATTGTTGTAAATTCTTGTTTCTTTTGTAACGAATTACTTCTCCTTCCTCTCAGTTTTCACCACCCTGTCAGAGAGCAGTTTCAACGACCTCGAATCTTTTTCTCGAGCTAGTGAATCTCGCTAACCCGACCACCCATCCCCTCCAACAAAAGAAGAAGATCGGCAACCGCAGGTCTCACGTACGTCCGTGAGCGTGCTGCGTCTTTGCGTTTCTGCGTCTTCGCGAGACAAAGAAAAGTTGAGAGCGAACTGAAGTCAGACAGCGAGCACCTTCTCTTTTGCTGGAACATTGTTGTAAATTCTTGTTTCTTTTGTAACGAATTACTTCTCCTTCCTCTCAGTTTTCACCACCCTGTCAGAGAGCAGTTTCAACGACCTCGAATCTTTTTCTCGAGCTAGTGAATCTCGCTAACCCGACCACCCATCCCCTCCAACAAAAGAAGAAGATCGGCAACCGCAGGTCTCACGTACGTCCGTGAGCGTGCTGCGTCTTTGCGTTTCTGCGTCTTCGCGAGACAAAGAAAAGTTGAGAGCGAACTGAAGTCAGACAGCGAGCACCTTCTCTTTTGCTGGAACATTGTTGTAAATTCTTGTTTCTTTTGTAACGAATTACTTCTCCTTCCTCTCAGTTTTCACCACCCTGTCAGAGAGCAGTTTCAACGACCTCGAATCTTTTTCTCGAGCTAGTGAATCTCGCTAACCCGACCACCCATCCCCTCCAACAAAAGAAGAAGATCGGCAACCGCAGGTCTCACGTACGTCCGTGAGCGTGCTGCGTCTTTGCGTTTCTGCGTCTTCGCGAGACAAAGAAAAGTTGAGAGCGAACTGAAGTCAGACAGCGAGCACCTTCTCTTTTGCTGGAACATTGTTGTAAATTCTTGTTTCTTTTGTAACGAATTACTTCTCCTTCCTCTCAGTTTTCACCACCCTGTCAGAGAGCAGTTTCAACGACCTCGAATCTTTTTCTCGAGCTAGTGAATCTCGCTAACCCGACCACCCATCCCCTCCAACAAAAGAAGAAGATCGGCAACCGCAGGTCTCACGTACGTCCGTGAGCGTGCTGCGTCTTTGCGTTTCTGCGTCTTCGCGAGACAAAGAAAAGTTGAGAGCGAACTGAAGTCAGACAGCGAGCACCTTCTCTTTTGCTGGAACATTGTTGTAAATTCTTGTTTCTTTTGTAACGAATTACTTCTCCTTCCTCTCAGTTTTCACCACCCTGTCAGAGAGCAGTTTCAACGACCTCGAATCTTTTTCTCGAGCTAGTGAATCTCGCTAACCCGACCACCCATCCCCTCCAACAAAAGAAGAAGATCGGCAACCGCAGGTCTCACGTACGTCCGTGAGCGTGCTGCGTCTTTGCGTTTCTGCGTCTTCGCGAGACAAAGAAAAGTTGAGAGCGAACTGAAGTCAGACAGCGAGCACCTTCTCTTTTGCTGGAACATTGTTGTAAATTCTTGTTTCTTTTGTAACGAATTACTTCTCCTTCCTCTCAGTTTTCACCACCCTGTCAGAGAGCAGTTTCAACGACCTCGAATCTTTTTCTCGAGCTAGTGAATCTCGCTAACCCGACCACCCATCCCCTCCAACAAAAGAAGAAGATCGGCAACCGCAGGTCTCACGTACGTCCGTGAGCGTGCTGCGTCTTTGCGTTTCTGCGTCTTCGCGAGACAAAGAAAAGTTGAGAGCGAACTGAAGTCAGACAGCGAGCACCTTCTCTTTTGCTGGAACATTGTTGTAAATTCTTGTTTCTTTTGTAACGAATTACTTCTCCTTCCTCTCAGTTTTCACCACCCTGTCAGAGAGCAGTTTCAACGACCTCGAATCTTTTTCTCGAGCTAGTGAATCTCGCTAACCCGACCACCCATCCCCTCCAACAAAAGAAGAAGATCGGCAACCGCAGGTCTCACGTACGTCCGTGAGCGTGCTGCGTCTTTGCGTTTCTGCGTCTTCGCGAGACAAAGAAAAGTTGAGAGCGAACTGAAGTCAGACAGCGAGCACCTTCTCTTTTGCTGGAACATTGTTGTAAATTCTTGTTTCTTTTGTAACGAATTACTTCTCCTTCCTCTCAGTTTTCACCACCCTGTCAGAGAGCAGTTTCAACGACCTCGAATCTTTTTCTCGAGCTAGTGAATCTCGCTAACCCGACCACCCATCCCCTCCAACAAAAGAAGAAGATCGGCAACCGCAGGTCTCACGTACGTCCGTGAGCGTGCTGCGTCTTTGCGTTTCTGCGTCTTCGCGAGACAAAGAAAAGTTGAGAGCGAACTGAAGTCAGACAGCGAGCACCTTCTCTTTTGCTGGAACATTGTTGTAAATTCTTGTTTCTTTTGTAACGAATTACTTCTCCTTCCTCTCAGTTTTCACCACCCTGTCAGAGAGCAGTTTCAACGACCTCGAATCTTTTTCTCGAGCTAGTGAATCTCGCTAACCCGACCACCCATCCCCTCCAACAAAAGAAGAAGATCGGCAACCGCAGGTCTCACGTACGTCCGTGAGCGTGCTGCGTCTTTGCGTTTCTGCGTCTTCGCGAGACAAAGAAAAGTTGAGAGCGAACTGAAGTCAGACAGCGAGCACCTTCTCTTTTGCTGGAACATTGTTGTAAATTCTTGTTTCTTTTGTAACGAATTACTTCTCCTTCCTCTCAGTTTTCACCACCCTGTCAGAGAGCAGTTTCAACGACCTCGAATCTTTTTCTCGAGCTAGTGAATCTCGCTAACCCGACCACCCATCCCCTCCAACAAAAGAAGAAGATCGGCAACCGCAGGTCTCACGTACGTCCGTGAGCGTGCTGCGTCTTTGCGTTTCTGCGTCTTCGCGAGACAAAGAAAAGTTGAGAGCGAACTGAAGTCAGACAGCGAGCACCTTCTCTTTTGCTGGAACATTGTTGTAAATTCTTGTTTCTTTTGTAACGAATTACTTCTCCTTCCTCTCAGTTTTCACCACCCTGTCAGAGAGCAGTTTCAACGACCTCGAATCTTTTTCTCGAGCTAGTGAATCTCGCTAACCCGACCACCCATCCCCTCCAACAAAAGAAGAAGATCGGCAACCGCAGGTCTCACGTACGTCCGTGAGCGTGCTGCGTCTTTGCGTTTCTGCGTCTTCGCGAGACAAAGAAAAGTTGAGAGCGAACTGAAGTCAGACAGCGAGCACCTTCTCTTTTGCTGGAACATTGTTGTAAATTCTTGTTTCTTTTGTAACGAATTACTTCTCCTTCCTCTCAGTTTTCACCACCCTGTCAGAGAGCAGTTTCAACGACCTCGAATCTTTTTCTCGAGCTAGTGAATCTCGCTAACCCGACCACCCATCCCCTCCAACAAAAGAAGAAGATCGGCAACCGCAGGTCTCACGTACGTCCGTGAGCGTGCTGCGTCTTTGCGTTTCTGCGTCTTCGCGAGACAAAGAAAAGTTGAGAGCGAACTGAAGTCAGACAGCGAGCACCTTCTCTTTTGCTGGAACATTGTTGTAAATTCTTGTTTCTTTTGTAACGAATTACTTCTCCTTCCTCTCAGTTTTCACCACCCTGTCAGAGAGCAGTTTCAACGACCTCGAATCTTTTTCTCGAGCTAGTGAATCTCGCTAACCCGACCACCCATCCCCTCCAACAAAAGAAGAAGATCGGCAACCGCAGGTCTCACGTACGTCCGTGAGCGTGCTGCGTCTTTGCGTTTCTGCGTCTTCGCGAGACAAAGAAAAGTTGAGAGCGAACTGAAGTCAGACAGCGAGCACCTTCTCTTTTGCTGGAACATTGTTGTAAATTCTTGTTTCTTTTGTAACGAATTACTTCTCCTTCCTCTCAGTTTTCACCACCCTGTCAGAGAGCAGTTTCAACGACCTCGAATCTTTTTCTCGAGCTAGTGAATCTCGCTAACCCGACCACCCATCCCCTCCAACAAAAGAAGAAGATCGGCAACCGCAGGTCTCACGTACGTCCGTGAGCGTGCTGCGTCTTTGCGTTTCTGCGTCTTCGCGAGACAAAGAAAAGTTGAGAGCGAACTGAAGTCAGACAGCGAGCACCTTCTCTTTTGCTGGAACATTGTTGTAAATTCTTGTTTCTTTTGTAACGAATTACTTCTCCTTCCTCTCAGTTTTCACCACCCTGTCAGAGAGCAGTTTCAACGACCTCGAATCTTTTTCTCGAGCTAGTGAATCTCGCTAACCCGACCACCCATCCCCTCCAACAAAAGAAGAAGATCGGCAACCGCAGGTCTCACGTACGTCCGTGAGCGTGCTGCGTCTTTGCGTTTCTGCGTCTTCTAAGTCTTCGAAGTCGTAGAAGTCGCCCCTGATCGCCCCCTGACCCCCATAGAGAATTGAACCCCGGCGAATCGACTGTAAGTCGACATAAATAACCACTGAACAAAAACGCGAGTGGTGAAATTTTTTTTTTATTTAAAAAAAAAATCAACTATCCACAGTGGTAACCGTTACCTTTATTTTAATCTTAATTTACGTTATTCTTTGTGATTGTGTATTCATTTTATTGATATATTGTCGACCAGCTTATCAGTGTTTGGAGTGCGCGGAACGGGAAATTTGTCTCGCCTTGCCGTCTCTCAGGTACTCTTTGCCCCTAAGCGTTTGACGTTGTTTTGTTGAATAGAAGAAGAGTACAAGGATAAGACTAGAGATAAGCTCTCCCCTTTTCTTTCCTTTTTCCAAGTCAGAGACTCCTGTCTGTGTCGCTACAAGGAGGACCCGACTTAGACCTTTACCTTTCCCTAACTCGCCTGACCAACCCGCCTCGGCAACGGAAGAAGAAAAAAAAAAAAAAAAAAAAAAAAAAAAAAAAAAAAAAAAGCCTTGTGAGATGATGTATCATGTGATGTGGTTAGCCTGCGTCTTTGCGGGAAGTGTGACCGCCAACCATCAGCTGGAGGGAGGATCGCTGCCTTTTAGCGAAGGGGCGAATCAGGGATGTCTTGCTGGTACAGATGACGACGTGTGGAATAGATTGAATTTGGGGTGTACTGAACAGCCGATTGAAAGATCCGACGAAGGGGAACGCGCCGGTGCATGTTTGGGGCAGGCGACATCTACCATGGACTTCGCAGGTTCGACATGCGTTTATGGACAACTAGCGGTCCCTTTCCCGACTCAGACCTACGACTTTTCCGGGACGGTGGCGGTCGACCATGAGGATGCGTACAATGGGGCAAATGACGGTGTTCAGTGCATTGAGAAGCGATATGTGGCAGAACGATACGGCAACAGTCGGCACTTCGAGTGGCAGAGAAGCACGTGTGCCGTAAACCACTCCGAAGAGGGGCGATACGATGAGGAACTGCATTGTTACTGGGATCTTTCACTCACCCCGTCACAAGGAGGTGCTGAACGCTGTTCGACGAGCAAGACGGCCCATGACACGAGCCCTTGGTGCACTTTTAACGGTAGCTCGGCAGACTACGCTGGCCAAGAGAGCAAGGACCTTGACCGTAGCGAATGCCGGGCAAGGATGAAGTGCTTCCATAATTCTTCAGCCCTGGAGTGTCTCTGTGCTGTGACCAAGCATGAGCGATACCCTACACTGGATCTAGTTCTCTTTGCACATGGAGTAGAATCGGTGTTCGATACCTTCGCTCGGCACTCACACGGTTCTGATGGACAGAGGGAGACTCAGCGCGTTTGGAACAAGCTGCTACCGCTGAACGGTGGCAAAACGGACATGGGACAGGAATTGGTGGTAGAATTGAAGGGAGCACAGATGGAGCCATCCCGGTTCACAGACAGGGATAAGCGCGGATCTCTGTTAGGAAGGACACCGTTGGGGACTAGTACTGGTGGAATGCTTTCGGATAAGTCAAGTACGGGCGTCGGTTTGTGTGCGGATTCCAACTCCAGAGGTTCGATGCTCCAGAGTGACCTCCAGATGGCTGTGGACGTCTTTTACCAGTTGACGAGCGAGGGAAAGGGGGAAGTGGTGTTTGTCACGGATGGGAGAATCTATGACCCGAAAGAGCAGCAGGCGGAGAGGTCGGAGCTCAATACCCACGGCGAGAGGATGGAGCACAGCGTGCTCGACCAACTGGCAGAGACGGAGGCTGGGCCTGGAGCACTCACGGTGTCGTACTCGGGGAGTGGACACAACGTGTTTGGCGAAGGGACAGCTCCGGGGAGCTGTGCGGAGGCTGGGCCTGGAGCACTCACGGTGTCGCACTCGAGGAGTGGACATAATGTGTTTGGCGAAGGGACAGCTCCGGGGAGCTATGCGGAGGCTGGGCCCGGAGCATTCACGGTGTTGTACTCGGGGAGTAGACACAAGGTGTTTGGCGAAGGGACAGTTCCGGCGGGCTGTGCGGAGGCTGGGCCTGGAGCACTCACGGTGTCGTACTCGGGGAGTGGACACAACGTGTTTGGCGAAGGGACAGCTCCGGGGAGCTGTGCGGAGGCTGGGCCTGGAGCACTCACGGTGTCGCACTCGAGGAGTGGACATAATGTGTTTGGCGAAGGGACAGCTCCGGTGAGCTATGCGGAGGCTGGGCCCGGAGCATTCACGGTGTCGTACTCGGGGAGTAGACACAAGGTGTTTGGCGAAGGGACAGTTCCGGCGGGCTGTGCGGAGGCTGGGCCTGGAGCACTCACGGTGTCGCACTCGAGGAGTGGACATAATGTGTTTGGCGAAGGGACAGCTCCGGGGAGCTATGCGGAGGCTGGGCCCGGAGCATTCACGGTGTTGTACTCGGGGAGTAGACACAAGGTGTTTGGCGAAGGGACAGTTCCGGCGGGCTGTGCGGAGGCTGGGCCTGGAGCAATCACGGTGTCGTACTCGGGGAGTGGACGCAAGGTGTTTGGCGAAGGGACAGCTCCGGGGAGCTACGCGGAGGCTGGGCCTGGAGCACTCACGGTGTCGTACTCGGGGAGTGGACACAAGGTGTTTGGCGAAGGGACAGCTCCGGTGAGCTATGCGGAGGCTGGGCCTGGAGCACTCACGGTGTCGCACTCGAGGAGTGGACATAATGTGTTTGGCGAAGGGACAGCTCCGGGGAGCTACGCGGAGGCTGGGCCTGGAGCACTCACAGTGTCGTACTCGGGGAGTGGACACGACGTGTTTGGCGAAGGGACAGCTCCAGTGAGCTATGCGGAGGCTGGGCCTGGAGCATTCACGGTGTCGCACTCGAGGAGTGGACATAATGTGTTTGGCGAAGGGACAGCTCCGGTGAGCTATGCGGAGGCTGGGCCTGGAGCACTCACGGTGTCGCACTCGAGGAGTGGACATAATGTGTTTGGCGAAGGGACAGCTCCGGGGAGCTACGCGGAGGCTGGGCCTGGAGCACTCACGGTGTCGTACTCGGGGAGTGGACACAAGGTGTTTGGCGAAGGGACAGCTCCGGTGAGCTATGCGGAGGCTGGGCCTGGAGCACTCACGGTGTCGCACTCGAGGAGTGGACATAATGTGTTTGGCGAAGGGACAGCTCCGGGGAGCTGCGCGGAGGCTGGGCCTGGAGCACTCACGGTGTCGTACTCGGGGAGTGGACACAACGTGTTTGGCGAAGGGACAGCTCCGGTGAGCTATGCGGAGGCTGGGCCTGGAGCACTCACGGTGTCGCACTCGAGGAGTGGACATAAGGTGTTTGGCGAAGGGACAGCTCCGGGGAGCTACGCGGAGGCTGGGCCTGGAGCACTCACAGTGTCGTACTCGGGGAGTGGACACGACGTGTTTGGCGAAGGGACAGCTCCAGTGAGCTACGCGGAGGCTGGGCCTGGAGCATTCACGGTGTCGTACTCGGGGAGTGGACACAAGGTGTTTGGCGAAGGGACAGCTCCGGGGAGCTGTGCGGAGGCTGGGCCTGGAGCACTCACGGTGTTGTACTCGGGGGGTAGACACAAGGTGTTTGGCGAAGGGACAGCTCCGGTGAGCTATGCGGAGGCTGGGCCCGGAGCATTCACGGTGTTGTACTCGGGGGGTAGACACAAGGTGTTTGGCGAAGGGACAGCTCCGGGGAGCTGTGCGGAGGCTGGGCCTGGAGCACTCACGGTGTTGTACTCGGGGGGTAGACACGACGTGTTTGGCGAAGGGACAGCTCCGGTGAGCTATGCGGAGGCTGGGCCCGGAGCATTCACGGTGTTGTACTCGGGGAGTAGACACAAGGTGTTTGGCGAAGGGACAGCTCCGGGGAGCTGTGCGGAGGCTGGGCCTGGAGCACTCACGGTGTCGTACTCGGGGAGTGGACACAACGTGTTTGGCGAAGGGACAGCTCCGGGGAGCTACGCGGAGGCTGGGCCTGGAGCACTCACAGTGTCGTACTCGGGGAGTGGACACAACGTGATTGGCGAAGGGGCGGCTCCGGTGGGCTGTGCGGAGGCTGGGCCTGGAGCACTCGCGTTGGTGCCGTACTCGAGGAGTAGACACAATGTGTTTGGCGAAGGGGCAGCCCCGAGGAGGTATGCGGAGACGGGGCCTAGAGAACCCACGCTCGTGTCGTACACGAGGAGGGGGCACAGCCAGTCGAAGACAAACCGCACACTAGGGGCAGGGAGTGAGACGGCATCAACGCGGGGGCCTGGGATGAACACGACAATGGCACACGAACAGGAGTATACAAAGAGGTGGCGGGCCATGTTGGAATTAGAGATACTCAGGGATATGCCGGGTCTAGGGACACATATGGCAACAGGAATATTACCGTCTTTAGCATGTCAAAAACTGGAGCCCACGATATGGTTATTCCCTCAGCCAAAGCTAGTGGGTTGTGCGGGAACGAATGAGACCGAGAGGTATCAGGAAGAAATCACGCAACAGGTGAGGGGGCCAAACCGGGCGAGCGACAGGTGGAGACTGAGTCCACCAGCGCGATGGCACAAGAAACAAGAGAAGAAGCGGGAAAAGGCCCGGAAAACGAAAAGTGGGGGACGAACAAAGGAAGAGAGAGCGCCGGAAGATGAACAGTCGACGTCAAAGCCGAGAAGCAGTTGCAAGCAGCAGCCCCACGAGATGAGAGGTGGGGGTGCGAGCTGCCCAGTGTGTGAGTGGTCTGGGACGGAGAATGGCCTGCTGGCACACATAGATGGGAAGCATAAAGGTCAATTGGGACAGGACCAGTGGGCTGACTGCGGCATGAAGGCGTGCGGACACTGCGGACGAGCAATGAAGGGGACGGCCAGTATGCACCCAAGGTGTAGGAAGTTGAGCAGCTCCAGAGAGGTGGAGGGGGAAGCAACGCCAAGCACGTCCATAGAACTACAGAGGGAGTTCCCGAGAGTCAGTGTAACCAAGACTAAGGGGGATGGGGACTGTATGTTCCGAGCAATCCTACTGGCGAAGGGAGAATGGAATCGGCGAGTGGGTGCGAGGGTGCTGCGGAAGAGACTCGCGGAATACATGAGAGGTGAAGAGAGGACGGACCAATGGTTCGTCAACGGACTGGCCAAGGAGGACTACGCTGTACGACTGGAGAACAAGGGATGGGGGGACAACGTAGCGCTGCAGGTTGCGGCGGACCAGATGGGAGTAGTGATCATAGTGTGGGAGGCGGGGAGACTCCTAAAGATGCTGCCCCTGAGAAGGACTGAGGACATCCCGCTGTGGATAGTGCTGGATAAAGAACACTACGAGGCAGTGCTCCAAGCGGACGCCGAAATGCTCAATCGGGTGGAGGAGAGAGCCGAGGCGGTGTATGTGCTGAAGCTCTCCGAACAAACGGCTGAAGAGGCTGCGGTGAGGATAGGCCTGGGGACGGGACCAAGCGCGGGACTGAGGGGGTCTGGGCCTTACTACTGCCCCAGGGGAGAATGCTCGCGATCACGCGCCCAGCGATTTGAGGGATATAAGAACTGGGGAGGACTATTAGGCCACTTGAACAAGGAGCACCTCCTGTCAGATCGCCCTCTCACGGAGGCGGAGCAGCAGGCGATGGGGGTGCGACCATGCACGATGTGTGGGTGTCTGACGGGAAGCAGCACCGGGGTCCACCCGAGATGTAGAGAAGCCATGGCGCTAGATGGGGGGGAGGAAGAGGTTCAGAACGCCCCGTGGCCAGACGAAAAAGAGCTTGGAGAGCTGCCGTCGTGGGAGGAGATAGGGGCGGCACAGGTAGTGGTGCCAAAAAAGTTGGACGAGAGGCTGACGATGTTGTGGGCGAGAGCTCTCATGGCAACATTGCAACGGATAGCACAGCGGAATGACCCGCGGGCATGGAAGCTGCTATTGATGCTCCCGAAA
This sequence comes from Flectonema sp. DT1601, assembly GCA_964019425.1. Lineage (NCBI taxonomy): Eukaryota > Euglenozoa > Diplonemea > Diplonemida > Diplonemidae > Flectonema > Flectonema sp. DT1601. The sequence continues at coordinate 684,504 of OZ025803.1, read as the reverse complement.
GCATGCCTGGGAACGCCGGCGGTGCGGAAGGATGAGAAGGGGACAGAGACGCATAGGGAGAGGCTGACGAGCAGGCTGGAAGGATGGCTGAGGGGAGAGTATGTAGCGATGTGGAGCACGAGGGCAAAGAGGAACAAAAGACGACGGGAGAAGGAAACGACACAGGGAGAACGGTATGAGCGGTGCTGCGCCCTGAGCAGGAGAGGGAGGTACGCGCAGGCTAATAAATGCCTGGTGTCGAGCGGGCTAGCGCCGAACGCGCCGGAAGTCCTGGCGGCGATGCAGACCATCCACCCGAGTCCCATGCACGAGAAGATAGACCTGGAGGGGGTGAGAACGGGGAACACAGTAGTGTCGCCGGAGGAAGCACTAGCATCGCTGAAGACATTCCCGAAGGACACGGGGGCCGGACCGTCGGGATTAAGCGTGGAGCTCCTGAAGCAAGCGTGCGACACGGGACTGCGAGGGTTGATGCCAACGCTCTGCACTACATTAGAGCTACTGGTAAGAGGGAAAGTACCTTATGAGGCGGCACCGGTGTTGGCAGGAGCTCGCCTGATCGCGCTGAAGAAAGAGCCGACCGGGTATAGACCAATAGCAGTAGGGGAATCACTGCGGAGGTGGGCGTGGAAGATAGTGCTAGCAAAAATAAGGCCCAAGATACCAAACCTCTTAAAGCCAGGAGGACAGCTGGGGGTGGCGGTACCCAGTGGGGTGGAGGCGGTGTACGCAATAGTACGGGACTACGCGAAGAGGAACAGGGGGGCCAACAAGGCAATCCTGACCATTGATTTTGAGAACGCTTTTAACTGTGTCTCGAGGGCGGTGTTCCTGCGTGAGCTGGCGTCCACGCTGCCGGAACTGTTGCCTTTGGCATCGTGGTGTTACGAGAGACCGACGAGCCTCTTTTTTGAGGATACCACGATTCCGTCGAGGGAGGGGGCCCAACAGGGGGATCCGGCGGGGCCTCTCCTTTTCTCACTCGGGATAAAAAGCCTACTGGAGGGACTCAAGAAGATGGGACTGGATGGAAGCCTCTGGTTCTTAGACGATGGAGTGTTGATGGGAGGCGTAGACGAACTAGCGAAGGCGTACGACTACCTGGTACAAAAGGCATCAAGCCTGGGGCTAAAGGTAAAGGAGGCGAAGTGCGTATTCGTACCTCTGCGGGTGGGCCTGGAACCGAAGGGGGGCTTGGAGAAGGTGAAACAAGAGTCCGAGGGAAACTTCACCATTCTCAAGCTACCGGTAGGGAGTGGGAGCTACTGCAAGGAATACCTGCTGCAGTACGTGACGAAGCTGAAGAAAGTAAGCGAGTCACTGACGATGCTACCGGATCGGCACGTAGCGCTGACCCAGCTACGATACTGCCATTCGTATGGGAAGATGGTATACTTGATGAGGTCAATGTACCTGGAGGACCAGCGATCAGGTCTGGCAGATTTCGATGCGGTGGTGAGAAGCGTGTTGCGGGGTCTCGTGGGTGGGGATATGGATGAGCGGGCGCACTTACAGGCGGAGCTACCTTTGCGGGAAGGGGGGGTGGGCCTGCGAAACTGTGGGAGACACGCGGCGGCGGGCAGAGCAGCGTCGGCCACTGCGACGAGGAAACTGTGCGTGGAGCTGGACGCCCAATACCAAGTCGACCCTGAGGAGTGGAGTGGGGTGTGTAAAGCGCTGACGCTGGAGACCTCGGAGGAGTGCGACCTGGACCTCGATAAGGTAGTGCGACAGAGAGAGCTGTCAATGAAGATCGACGCCTCGCTGAAAACGAAGATGGTCAACGACCTGAAGGGGAGCGGAGACCGAGAAAGACTTGCACACTTCAGAGCGGTGTCCATGCCGAGGGCGAGTGCGTGGTTGGCGGAGGCAAGCGACACGGGAACCGTGATGCCGTCGCAAATTTTCCGGACCGCGATCAGGGCGCATTTAGGGCTGGAGGTCTTACAGGCGGGACAGCTATGCAAGAGGTGCAACGCTAAGCTAGACCCTCGGGGGGTGCACGCAGGGATGTGTAACCGGGGGGCAACGCCAACCATACGCCATAACCTAGTCAGGGATTTCCTGGCGAAGCAGGCAAGGGTGACGGGGATGTCCGTGGAAATGGAGCCGCAACGAATCCTAGATGGAGGGAGGAAACCGGCCGACATCCTGGTAAGCGAGGCAGTGCCGGGAACGACACGAAACTGGACAGGAAGACCGGCGGCGTACGACGTGACGGTCATCGAGGTATGCTCGCAGACAAGTCTGTCCCGGGGATCGCACTTGGATGCGAGGCGGGTCATCCAGGCGAAGGAGAGGGAAAAGGTGAAGAAATACGGGGAGGAGTGTAGCTCGAAGGGAATAGCTTTCGTTCCTCTAGTCTTCACGCGCGACGGGGCCATGAATGAGGCAGCTGCGGCCTTCATCAAGGCGATTTCTCTGAGGACACGGAGACCGGCAGAGGCGTGGAGGGCACTGTCGAAAGAGATATCAACAACGCTAGCGTATAGCTGGGCGAGAGCGGTCGAAGATAGGGGGGAGTTGCTGATGGGGGGCGACGGAGCACCTATCAGTACGGATCTACCCCCGATATTCAAGGAGGATGAGTGGGAAGACGAGATACAAGACCTGGTCGACAAGATGGGGAGCATCGGGGAGGGGCCAGACGAATCGGGGCGGTTACTGTCGGAGGCCGACCGGAGTGTGGGAAGGACTACCAGACCGGACGCTGCGCCGGAGATTGGCCAAGCTGCAAGAGATAGCACACAGAAGGCAGGCAACCAGAGGGAGGTGCAAGCCCCGGAAAGCGGGACGAGGTCCACCCTGCAGGAGCCGAAGGAACTGGAGCAGACTCACGGAGGGGCAGGGGAGCCGGGGGAGGCACGAACGGAGGAACCGTCAACTGAGGAATCTGGAGTCGGAGGGAGGACGCCGGCGGAGGGACCAACTCCGGACCGAGGGAACGCAATCACGGAGCCTTCACGAGCTGAGGAACCGGGACCCACGACGAAAGAGACAGGACGGTTGCCGGGCGCCCCGGTGGTGAAGCTGGTAGTTTCGGAAGGCAAGCCAGGAAGTGTTCCAAGGTTCAAAGGACATGGCAGAGATGTGATGGCCCAGCTAGAGCGAGATATGGCGGACCTAGACATCACGAAGCGGCCGTTATTGTCCTACGAGGCGTCGGGAAAACAAGATGACAAGTGGGCCACATCGGATGTGAGGGGATTTGAGAACACGAGAGGGACGTGCTACGCCGCAGCAACAGTTTGCAGCCTAATATGGGCCACACCACTAATAGGGTTGATGAGAGAGAAAGAAACGGCGGATAAAACGTGCGTAGGGGGATGTCTCGCCTGTGTACTGTGGAAGATGTCTAAAGAAGACCACCCAAGACTGGACGGGTTAATGGAGGAGACACGAGTCACGATCCAGGACTTCACGGCGGACACGGTCAGGAAGGAGATAACAAGGTATTCTTTGGCAGGAGGTTCGCCATTGGCTTTCCTTAAACAGATCCTAAATAACCTGGCACTGAGGGAGTGCGCGGTGTGGGGGGGGACTCTGAGGAGCCTGTTCGAATCCAGATTGAAAGCGACACACAGGTGTGTATGTGGGTTTGTGAGGCAGGAGGTGCAGCTGAGTTTCATGGTCTTGGACCCAAAGACCAAGCCGGAGACAGCAAAGATCATCCTCTTAGGAGGGCCGCTCGAAGAAGAGACGAAGAGTCCAACGATCTGCGAGAGGTGTAGATCGCCAAACAGAGACTGCACTGTGCAGTGGAGATTCGCCGAGATGCCGCCGATCCTGTTCGCGAAGGAGAGAGTGGAACAGACGACGAGGGCCGCCTTTCAGGTAGAGACTGAAAGCGGGCCACGCAGTTATGTTTTAACGGGGAGTGTATGTGGCAATGGGAGACATGCAATGACAATGGTAAGAACGCCGAGGAACCGATGGGCATGTGTGAGCGACGAACGGGTGCGGAGCAAAGAAGGACCAGGCACGGGGCCGCTTTATTGGGTGTATACGAGAATCGAAGGAACGGAGGGTCTGTTAAGTGAGAAGCTCCTCTCCATAGACCACCGCATGCGGACAAGCCGAGCACTGAAGCCACGCCCAATGGACGATAAATCGGGACGAGCGAGGCGGTGGTACTTTGACCAAAAAACACAAGTAGCGAAGGAGGCGGTGGTAGAAAGGAGGGAAGAGCCAGTTCTGCATGTGGAAAAGCCGAGGGCAGAGCAACCACCATCCCCGTCGGAGCCGAAACCTTTGGAGCCAGCATCAAACGGAGACATTGCGAAACTGACGCAAGAGACGAAGGAAGAGCCACCAGTACAAACTAACCGCTCCAAAGGGGACGGTGGGCAGCAGGCGCTGCCGCCGCCCCAGCTGCTCAAGTCTGAGGCGCGGAGTCCAGAGCGGGCAGAAGGCTCAACAACGGAACCAATGCGAATGGACGGGAGCGACCAGACTAAAGACGTCACCGAACCGTCGGCGGGGATAGGATTGCACGCAGGAGGGAATTACTCGGACACATCCCTGTCGCTATCGGAACCGCCGCCTGTGAAACCCCACGGAAATGTCGAGACTTTGGAGCCAGCATCAAACGGAGACATTGCGAAGCTGACGCAGGAGACGAAGGAAGCGCCACCAGTACAAACTAACCGCTCCGAAGGGGACGGTGGGCAACAGGCGCCGCCGCCGCCCCAGCTGCTCAAGTCTGAGGCGCGGAGTCCAGAGCGGGCAGAAGGCTCAACAACGGAACCAATGCGAATGGACGGGAGCGACCAGACGAAAGACGTCACCGAACCGTCGGCGGGGATAGGATCGCACGCAGGAGGGAATTACTCGGACACATCCCTGTCGCTATCGGAACCGCCGCCTGTGAAACCCCACGAAAATGTCGAGCGGATGCCACAGGGACTGAGTGCGGTGCCATTGACGCTGTCAAAGCAACCGGAGGACCAGGATAGACGACAGACACCGCCGGCTCCCCAGCAGTCCGTATTAAAACTACAAGAAACAGGACAGGATTTGCTACAGGTCCCGGTGAAAGTAGCCGAGCGGTCGAAAGAACCGGAGGCGCCGCCTGCGGTAAAAGAAGAGTCGAACCTGCCGGCGAGGAACCTTTCACCACCGGTGTCTATTTCAACACCAAGCCAGGACGTGCGGACGCCTACGCAGCCGTTGCGTGATCCCGAGCAGGGAGAACCGCATGCACTTGTGAAACCGACAGAGGGCGCACAGACGCAAGCGAATGGATTGGTTTCAGAAGGAGCAGCCCCACAGAAGAGCAGAAGGGAGCCGACAGAACCTAAGACGTCTAGGGAGCAAGGTCTAAAACTGGGCTTTTACGCAACAGGACCGACCACGTGGGAGACAGCACCGTGGGAAGGAGAGCAAGACCCAGAGGAGGCCCAACAAAAGAGGGAGCCACTGGTACCACAGGAAGCAAACGCTCGGGAGGAAGACCGCGAGGGATATGACGAACCGACAGCGCGTGGAACAGACGGAGAAGCTGATGTACAGATGGAGAACTATGAGAGCCAGGAAGGGGCGAACTCCCAGGAACTAATGGAGGAAGTTACAGGGGAGATTGCCGAAACGAGCGAGCCGCTAGCGTATGGAATGGATGAAGGGGGTGATATACTCATGGAGGACTGTGAACCGGAATCAAACCTTTTCTGCACGCGGGTAGCGCCAGCGGCCCCGTGTCTTGGTAGCAGAGGCCCGGACGTCACCGAACCGCAGAGCCAAGGGGGTGGGACGAATATCCAGACGCGGACCACCTGGATGGAGGGCCTGACGAACCTCGGAGACTCGTGTTACCTGAACGCCACCTTGCAGGCACTACTGAAGGGGTCGCATGTGGATTTCCAGCGGGCACGGAACACCCCTCACGTATGCGGGACGAGGTGCACAGTGTGCGCACTAGCACTGGTGCAGGGAGGTGGGTCGCAAGGAGAGATAACGAGGATCACAAGAGAATGGATGGGAAGAGGACAACAGGACGCCCACGGAGCCCTACTACACATAGTGTCGGACCTGCAGGAAAGAGCAAGACCAGGCGACCTCTTAGCAAACGCTTTCACATGCATGGTGGCAGTAGAACGCACGTGCATATGCTGTGGCGGAGGGAGCCAATCAATCGAGCTGGACTGCGGCCTGATACTGCGGGGATGGGACCTACAGTCGGCACTGGAGTCGACGACGATACCACAGGACTACGTGTGCGGACTGTGCGGTACGGGGTCTTTGCAGGAGCGCAGGATCTTGATGGAGGCGCCGGAAACGATGATCGTATGCATTGTGAACGAGAATGCCACGAAAATGGCGCTGGGAGAACAAGTGTCGATGCGGAACAGCAAGATACAGGCCGACTATAGGGTGTCCGCTGTGGTGGTCCATCAGGGGTGTCTGGGATCGGGTCACTACACGTCTTTCACCCTATCACCGGGCGGCTGGAGGTACCAGGACGATGAGGTGGAGCGAGCAACAAGCTGGCGAGAGGTGCTGTCGTCTGTCCCTTACGTGCTATTCCTGCGAAGACAAGCTACAAAGGAGATGTTCTGCGCAAATGAAGTTCCGATGATGCCACGACTAGCTCCACAGGTGGTCAGGGTAACGCCCCCAGAGCAGCACGGAATGGAAGGAAGGGATTATAGGCAAGTGAACAGTGAAATGCTCATACGGCCTGGAACGCAAAAGTCACGGACACAGTGTGAAGTACCACAATCAACACGGACCCAAAACCCACCGAACCTGCTAAGGACGGTGAAGACACTAGGTCGGTGCGAGAAGAAGAACGCCACGCGTGTCACAATACGAGCACACACAACGAAAGGCCAGAGGAGTCAACCGGCGACGCGAATGGAGAGCAAGTTCAAGCTCTATGCTATCTCGAAGGGAAGGGGACGCACTACCATCGTGAATAGCTGGGCAGAGGCCGAGAAACAGACGAAGGGACTCTCTTGCGCTGTTTATCAGGGCTTCAATAATGGAGAGGAGGCGGAGGCTTTCCTGAGAAGCACTGACCCGGAGTATAAGACAGCAGACAAGCCAGTAAAAGGCCCACGCAGAAATCGGCGGTACGCGGTCCCGTGTGGACGGCGTCCAGGAACGTACAGCACATGGAGTGAAGCCTCACTGCAAGTGCTACGCTGTCCAGGTGGGAAGGTGAAGAAGCTTTGCACGGACAGGAGAGCACGGGAGTACGTCGAAGAGCACAGAGCCACGAAAGGGTTAACGCAGCCAACACCACCACATCCAGCTGTGTACCTTTTCTTAGGCAAAACCGGAAGGGCGTGCCTGGTGCGGAGTGGCGGAGGACCAGTGATGAAGAAGTGGCATGAGACCACAGGAGAGGAAAAAGACCCCATGCTGGCCGCACTAGAATTGGCACTGGAATGGGTCACAGGGAAGGGCCTCCTGGAGGGACCCGTGGAAGTGCAAGCGTACGCACCCTTGGAACAGTGGACGAGAGAACGGTGGGAGAAATTCGGGGCGATAAGTAGCGTGGTAAGGGCACGAGGACTAGTGTTGAGGCTGGCGGACCTACCTGTCGAAGTAAAGCACACAGCTTACCAGTGGGTGTGCCAAGTGATGACAGGCGAAACAGAGGTAGAACAGAAACCGAAGCCAGCGGAACCAGTCGAGGAGCCGAAGGAAGGATCGGCAGATCCCCACCATGGACGTGAGCCCCGAATAGGATGGCGCCCAAGTGCGATCCATGAGCCTGAGGAGGGAGTGCGAGGACAGTCGGAACCGGAAGCGGCTTTTAGAGATTCGAAGAAGAGGGCGAAGATCGAGCTCATAGAATGGCACTCTGAAAAGCCCATCTATGAACTGTTCTACGCAGCAACACAGAGGGAGACGAGAACGTGTGTTGTAAGTGGCGGTGAAGTGATCCACATGTGGAGATTCCCCCTCAAGGAATGCTCGCCGAACCGCGAGGGTAAGGCGTTAGGGATCGGGATGGCGCAGCTGCTAAGTTACGGAGACGCAGTGAAGGAAATAGTGGCGTACGGCTCACTCGAGCACTCAGTAGAGTCACACCGACGATACATCGAGGTCTCGCAGAGAATGGCGCATCGACTTGGATCAACGCTGAGGCTGGAGCGCCTGCCCCCCGAAGCCAGCGAAGAGGCCTACCGATGGGTGAGAGGTGAGGAAAAAGTCGGGAGGAGATTGTTAAAGTGGAAGGAGGAGAACGGTAAGGAAGTCTCACAGGCGGTAACAAGCACACACGAGAAAAATATTGTGCCTGAAACCACCACGGAGCCTACCATGGACCATGACTCAGACAAGATGACGTCAGACTCGAGCTCGATCTGCTCCCCACCGACACAAGAAGACCGCCCCCCAGTAGGGATGTGTGGGTGCGGAAAGGAGATACCGCAAGCAGCGATCAAGAATCCGGTGAAACACCCGACGAAGGGATGGTGTGATAGGTGTGGAGAGCGGATCGCGAAGGGAACGCGGGTAGTCATGTGCGTGAAGTGTGACTACGCTGAATGCTGCGGATTGTTGGAGAGATCGCGGCGTGGGAAAGAGAAGAGGAAAAGGAAATCACGGGGATCGCGATCGAAAAACGATGCCATGTGAGAAGCATGAAACGGAAAGTGAATGAACGGAAAAAATTAAATGTAAAGAAGTGAACTTGTAAAAAATGTAAAGAAGCAAACATGTTAAAAGAAAAATGAAAAAAAAAAAAAAAAAGAAGAGTGAAAAGGAAGACAGAGTTGTATGTAAACTGTATGTAAATGTAAGAAGAAAGAAAAAACACGCTGGAAGTGGGAGTGCAACCATCAGCGCAAACACAACCACAAATATTGTTTTTTTTTCCTTTTTCTTTTCTTCGCTTCGGCGACAGATATGGTAGGACCTAGAAAACCGGCCCAAAACTTGTGTTGCAGTTTATCTTTTTAGCGCACACTCATGTAACATAAGGATCGCTGGTTCCGAGGGTTTGCTCTCCTGCCATACTTGCCTCTCACCTCCCTCAAAAAAAAAAAAAAAAAAAAAAAAAAAAAAAAAAAAAAAAAAAAAAAAAGAAACAATAAAAAAAAAAGGGCGGGTTTTCTCCCCTCTGTGTATCACAGACTGACCCATCTGTCTGTTATTTTAATTAAATTTATGCTGTCGAGTTATCTCTCCCTTTTATTTTACTGTAGAAGAAAGAACACAAGAGAAAGAAGAGAAGACTGATTCAAAGCAGCCACTTTCCCCTATTCATTAGTATACTTTACATTAGCCTAAAGTATAGCACGCTTTCCTAGGCTGGTTCTGTGCAAGAACAAGAACAAGAGAATTGTTTCATCTTTTTGTAACTGACACCCCCCCCCTTATTGAATTGCAGCTGCTCGTTGAGCTTCTGCGCAGCGGAATTTACCATCGTCATCCGACAGTGGTTATTTGTACTTATTGCGTCTGCATTTTTTTCGTAGAACGCCTAAAACCTTAAGCGACGAGCCAACTGAAGGGTTGAGACCTCGTTCGTAAACAGAATCAACCAGACAAATTACTGTAACCAGGAGCGGCCATGTACCACCACACATGGATCGATGATTGAGGAAGAGCTCTCAATCTGTCAATCCTTTCGTTAAGCATACCCCGCCTGGGTGGTAAAAAAATTATAATAGGAGAGCTAAATATTTCCTTTTATTTTTTTAATTTAACATCAGATGTTTATAATAAACTAATTCTATACTCTTTAACACAGCTGATTCATAACAATGACAGACGAAAAGGATATAGAAAAGATTGTTGCGAATATACGAAGGTTGGGTGTTGAGAAGGAAGGATGTGGACACGAAGTATGGTTTATTTCTTTTGTACTTACAAACCTATTTGGTCAAATCTCTGTGATTCAACACATTCTATCCTCAAGGGATAACTCTGTTGGATTACTTGCTATAATTAATTGAAGTACCCGAATATACAGAAGAGATCACTGCCTTGAAAGGTTCTTCTGGCATTGTTTGTAAAAAAGTTAACCAACAAATTATTTATATAAAATCAGGTACTTTATAAGAAGTTGTACAGCGATGATAAAGTCAGCGACGAATTTGATGTTGCCTACCTGGGTACTGTTTTACGAGCTGGAAAGAGACTGAAATACCTTCATTATGCTGGAGCTGCATTAATGAAAGGAGTCTGTGATGATTTGAAGATTGTAGCCTACCCCGACTCTGCTCAGGGTGTTGGTATTGATGAAGTAGTGTCAAAGGCAAAGGTAGCAGTTACACCAGAAGAGAAAACAAGCGGACCAAGCAAAGCAAAGGTTGGCAGAATAGCATCAAAGTTTGAGAGAGCCGAGGAAGCCTCAAACCGCCCCCGACAGAATTCCGTTTCAAAATTAACTTCTGCTTTCGAATCTGGTACAGCCGACACCAAGAAGTCCTCCAAAATAATAGCTGAGGAAAAGGAAGCTAAGGAAAAAGCTGACCGTGAAGCCCTTCGTAAGAAACGAATTCAGGAGAAAGCAGCTGACTCTTCTGAGGACTCAGACGAGCAAGAACTCCGTCGCAAACGCGAAGCTGAGAAAAAGAAGAAGAAAGCACGAGAGGAATTGGCTGCGAGGGAAGAAGCTGAAGCAAAAGCATCAAAAAATAAAAAAGAAAAAGAAGAGGAAGCACGTCCGGCTGCCTCAAAATCGGTTGGTAAGATGGCTGCAATGTTCGCCTCCAGCAGCAATGACAAGGAGGAGGACGATCGTTCCAAGGCTCGTGCTAAACGTGAATCTCAAGAAAAGGAAGAGCGCGAACGCCAAATTACAAAAGAAAAATCGAAGGAGTCGAAGGTTGAGAAATCCACATCATCGATATCTGATATTAAGGCGAAGGCAAAGGCCGCTGCCGCTGCAGCTGCTGCCGAAGAGCAAGAGCGTCTAGAAATGGAGAAGGCTTCAAAAGAGAGAAAAGAGGCACGTGCACTTAGACGTGCCGAGCGCGAAAAGGAAGCAGAACACGCCGACCCAGCACCAACGAAAAAGAAGGTGCAGGAAGTCGAAGAGGAAGATGAACCTGTGAAACCAAAGAAATCAAAGAGTGCTCAAATGCCGATGATGCCTATGATGGGAACTCCAATGCCAGTCGGAATGATGAAACAGAAGCGTCGAGACCGCGGTGAAGTATCAGATGATGAACAGGCAGAAGTCCCTCAACAACGAGTTGCGATGATCGGCCTGACCGCTCCTATCAAAGAGAAGAAAGAGAAAAAGGCGAGAGAAGAGGAGCCAGAGCCGGAACCAGAACCAGTCGTCAAAAAGGCCAAGGCAAAGAGACCAACTCGTGCGAAGGCTTCAGCAGCCGTACTTGATGTCCTTGCGACGGAATCAGCTCCAAGGGACAAGGTTAAAGAAAAGGAAAAGGCTAAAACTTTCACCTCCCTTCAAGACGCCGTAAAGGACGAGCAGAAAGCTGAGGAGCAGGAACGCGAGCGAAGGGAAAGAAAAGAAGCGAAGAAAGCCAAAAAGAGAGAAGAGGAAGAAGCAGAAAAGAAGGCAGATGAAGAAGATGATTGGGATAAAGCAATCCGAGAAAAGAAGGCACTCCTTCAGGAGCGTCGCGAAGCTCTTAAGAAGCAAAAAGAATTGGATCTGTCCGAAAGCGAGAGTGAAGAAGAAGTTGCTCCACCCCCAAAGAGGAAGAGTCCTGTCAAAAAGGCAAAGGCAGTAGCCAAGAAAGTAGAAGTAAGCAGTAGCGAAGATGATGATGAAGAACTTAATCAAAGGAAAGCGGAACTTCTTAAAAGAAGACAAGCTCTAGAAGAGCGCAAGAATAAGGTTGTTGTTGACTCATCCAGTGATGAAGAGGTAGTTGCTAAGAAGCCAGTAAAGACTACAAAGCCTAAATCAAAAAAACTCGAACTTTCATCTTCCGAAGACGAAGCGCCTGTCAAGAAGCCTACTAAGAAGGAGCCAGAGAAGGAGAAAGCAAAACCTAAGTCAAAAACACTCGAACTTTCATCTTCTGAGGACGAAGCGCCTGTCAAGAAGCCTACTAAGAAGGAGCCAGAGAAGGAGAAGGCCAAGCCTAAATCAAAAAAATTCGTACTTTCATCATCGGAAGATGAGGAACCGGTAAAAGTAGTGAAGAAGGAAAAGAAGGCTACCAAAGAAAAGGCTGCTAAGAAAGAAGAAAAGAAGATCGACTACGATGAGTTGGAATCTACCGACGAAGACGAGAGGCTCCGCGTAAAAGAGAAAAAGAAGAAGATTTCAAATGCATTCCAAAGTTCGACAGATGAAGACGACATCCCTGTGAAACCAAAGAAGGAGAAAAAAGTTTCAAAAACTAAGAAGGTGGAGAGCACAGATGATGAAGAAGATATCAAACCGAGGAAAGTCTCCGCAGGAATGCGTTCCAAGTTGGCAGCACGTCGTATGATGCAATCAGACACTGAATCAGAAGAAGACGAATGGGAACAAACACCAGCCAAGAAATCTCAAACATACACCAAATACCGAGTTGAAAATCAAGGCAACGTCGACTTCGAAGAAGAATCGGATGACGCGATGTTCAAAGCCACAGTTGAGAAGGTTTGATTTGCTACTTCACTTTATTACCTGTTAGAATTAGTTTATTATTTATATTTTAACCACTTTACCTACAAACAGACAAGGCAACAAGCCGCCAAGAAGAAGTCTCGCGGGCTGATCGATACCGACAGTGACTGAGAGCATCGTCTACGATGCGACCGAGGCTTGACGACCAATGGAAGCTTTTTGGTGAGCAATTTCTCCAAATCGGATGGAATGAAGAATTCATACCTATCAGTTGTACTTTATGTTTCAAGTCCTATTTATGATTGATGTCTACTAGGCGTCTTTACGAAGTTATATTAGTTGTTGTTATTGCGATATCGAAGAAAGAACCAGAGAAAGGGAAAGGATGCTCTCTTTGTACTGTTTTTAATGTTTTATTGGTTACTTGAACTTGAGTCATACATGTGGTTGAGATCTTGCCTTGTTCGTTCTCAATGAGTCTGCTCGAACGATTATACGTTATCCCTCCCCACGTTCTCTCACGCAGTAAATTGAATCTTTGCACAACCCTAAAAAGGAAATTGTGGTGAAGTCTTTTTGTTTTTTTCTTTTTTTTTTCCGTTCAATTCTTTTTCTTCGTTTTTCCTTTCCCGCATTGTCGGGATTATAGTTATTAAACCTCAACAGTTTACAGTATAAGTTGAACAAAGATTCTATACCTACAGTCACACGAACTAAAATTTGTTTATCGCAAACGACCCGAAGGAGATAAGGGAAGGAGGAATAAATTGTTTCCAAAGGAACGAATCCGAGTATTAAAAAAACAACGAAAAAAAAAAAAAAAAAAAAAAAAAAGATAAGAAAGAAAAGGAAACTGCGTGACGTTTTCTTCTCAATAATTGCAAGTATCGTGTGATATCGGACTCGTGTTTACATGCTAAAATAGTTTGCTAATTTCTTATTGTTTGTTTTTGTTGATTGTATTATTTTAGTTCAGGAGGCATAATGGAAGACTACTCATATTTACAAGTATTTCAAACCTTTTCTTGCTTCCTAAGTTTAATTTAGTTCCGTTCATCGAACAGGTATCCCCCTCCCCGCCGCTATGTTAAAAACAATGGCAGGTACTCGCATGCAATGGCGAGGGCTATCACTGTCGCGTGTATTGCTGCAACAGGATCACTATACAATTTTGGGTGTTCCAAGAAATGCTTCTCCAGAAATGATAAAAAAAGGATACAGAGTAATGGCTAAGAAATACCATCCTGACGCTGGAGGACAGAAGAATGCAGACATGTTTTCTAAAGTAAACGACGCATACAGAACTTTATCAGATAATCAAAAAAGACAACAATACGATGGAACAACTGCTGCCAGAGGAGGTGGTCCTGTACCTGGAGCAGGAGCATCATATGGATCACAGCAAACCCCCGGATTTGAGGGTTGGGAAAACATGAACTTCGATTTCACTGACAGAGCAAAAAGTCCCAACCAAGGTATGGACCTAAACAGAATGTGGGAAGACATCTTCGGTTCTGGTACTGCTGATGGTCGTGATCGTTCTAAAAAAGCAGCGAGATTCAAACCACAACGTGGTGCAGATATCACTGTTTCGAAGACTCTTTCTTTTAAAGAAGCTGTAGAAGGATGTGTTCAAGAAGTTTCATACTTTTATCAAAGGAGGTGCATTCCTTGTCGAGGTAGTGGATCAAAAGATGGTCAACCCGTATCGAAATGTACTCAATGTGGAGGTAGAGGGAAGACATCAAAATCAAACGGTTACTATCACGTTGAACAACCTTGTCCAGCCTGCAACGGAATAGGTGAAATGATAAAAACACTCTGCGGACAATGCGGAGGCTCTGGAACAGTAAAAGACCGAACAACACAACAAGTAACTGTCCCACCAGGTGTTGACACCAGAGATAGATTGAGAGTTGGCGGAAAGGGTGAAGCTGGTATTCGAGGTGGAACTCCAGGAAATTTATTTATCGACATTAGAGTAGAAGACACTACTCACTTTATAAGAGATCAAGAGGATATTCATTACATAAAACCACTCACTGTTACTCAAGCAATTATTGGTGGAAAGGTTATCCTCCCAACGATATCCGGAGATGTAAACCTTACAGTTCCACAAGGAACACAACAAGGTGAGGTTGTTGTTCTCAGAGGTAAGGGAATTAAAAAAACTCAAAGCAACGTATCTGGGAATATGTACGTTCATTTTCATGTAGTCATCCCAAAGGAATTGTCAGCTAAACAGAGAGCAGCAATAGAACACTTTGATGAGGACATAAAGGCAGTAGACTCACAAAAGGAAGTCATGTTATTTAAAGAAACTTACAAAAAAATGATAGATTTCAAAGAGCCTGTTTAAGTTCAACAGACACATCAATCACTTGGTGGTGACTATCAGAAATTGATTAGGTTAAAGCTAATGCTAAGCTTATGTATATCAGCGACTACATATCGCATGGAAATAGACCGCTACGGTATAGTTGTAGGGTGTTGGGATAGTTTTTTTTTAATTTTTTTATTTTCACTCCAGGTTTTTGTTATCTAAGATGTATTTCATGTTTTTTTTTTCTCTTCTTTTTTTTTTCCATTGGTTTTTGTTTTTGATATATTTTTATTTATTTTTATCCCCGTCAGCAGGCTGTCATTCATTTTTTTCGGTGTCTGTGGGATGGCAACACTTTTCGACGTCCTCGGAATCTCCCCTACATCGGATGAGCGAGCAATAAAGAAGGCATACAAAGCAAAAGCTTTACAACACCATCCTGACAAGGGAGGTGATCCAGCTGCGTTCAGAAATGTAAATGAAGCCTACGACATTCTTATTGATGAAGAACAACGAGAAAAGTACGTTCAACTTGTAAAATCTGGAACCACTTTAACTGACTTGGAGCAATTTGTAGCTCAACAAGAAGCGTTAGCAAAGGAAAATAATATTTCACGACCTTCGTCAAAGTATGAAAGAACTTGTAGAACTTGGATAAGGGGAAAATGCAACAACAAAAATTGCATGTACCGACATTATAAGACTGCTTCAGCTGATAGAGCCCGTGTGAACAAGTTATGTCACGATTATACAAAAGGATATTGTAGGTTTGGAAATGAATGTCAATTCAAGCATCCTGGAAACCTAGAAGATGAAAGTTCCCTCAGCAATAGAATAACAAACTGGATTTGCAATGATATATGGCAATCGTGTAATACAGAGAATGATATTTTATCTCATCCTCGACGTTGCAAATCATGTGGAGCTAAACGAAAGCTCAACAGATGTAAGTTTCCACTTGGGACATCTGTTCAAATAATCGCCCCTCATCCAACAGTTGTTGAGGACACTTTGAGTCGGATTTTGTTCTTTTCAAGAGATGGTGTCTACAGAAGACCGATGCTCAAACTCCTCCAAACAATGAAAAGCACACCTTTTCACTCTCATATGATGCCAGTAGTGAGAAAGTTCTATCCGAGTGCTGGATGTTATCATTGTGTATTTGGTGATGGAACATTCATGATCGTTAGTGAAAAAAATTTAAAAAAAGGAATAGATCAATGGGTTTGCTCTCAATGTAAACATAACAACAATCACATAAGAAATCATTGTACTTTATGTGATCTACCAAATCCAAATCCTATCCAAGATTGGGATTCATTTTTGGGTACGTGGAAAAGTTCTTCTGGAAACTACTACATCAACATCGATGAGCACATTGTAACTAGTAGTGAACCAACTCATTATTATACAAATATTAAACTTAGTGATGAAACCCTGTCGTATGATGTTACTATTTTAGAAGAGGACGAAGACGACATCGACAGCAGCGATGACGAGTCAGACAATGCGATGCCAGAAAAAGTGGGAACAGCATACCTGAAAGCTGATCCTCCAACGAAACTCAGCGGGGATTTCATTCTAGTTTCTGGTGGCAGCACTTCCTCAAATTTCGAAAAAGTAACGGCAAATATCAGAGGGAGTGGTACCGAGTCAAGCAGCACATTCGACTCTGAAGAATGCACTGAAGACAGAGAAAACCGCCTCTCAGAAAAACGTTCAGATCCCATCGCCTACCGAGAAAAGAAACTTAAACTACGCAAATCTCGTGGCGACCTTCCCACAAACACTACGAAGTTGGCAAGGGATGACCTTAAAAACAAAAGTATCTCACCCGACAGACCTGTTAGGAGTTCTAAGGAAAAGCGAAGGAAAAAAAGTGTTTCCTCAGATAGGCCAACCAGGAGATCATCACAACGAGAGAATAAAAGGAAATCGATAAAGGATTATTCAACTTCCCCTGATAGACCTGTCAGGAGACCATCTCGTAGGGAGAGATCAAGTTCATCAGATAGAATCCCTCGACGTTCTTCGTACAGGAGAGACGACAGGAGAGATGACAGAAGAGATAACTTTAGGGGTCGGGACTACGATCGCGATAGGAGGAGGGAACAGGAACGGAGTCGCTCCGATCGTGATCGGGGATACCGCAGAGATAGGGACCGCTACGGCAGGTGAAATTGATATTACGCTCAGATCAGACAATTACTAATTCACCTTTAAAATGATACTACTTCTACACCTGAGGTGTTGTACAATCAGAGTTGTCACATGAGACCTGAATTAAGATTACTGTCTGCGGCCATGAAGAAGTCGTCTTAGCAGCCTCGTAACCTTTCAGTGTATTCAATTTAACAGAAGTATAGTAGTGAAGATTTCTTAAATACTATTTTATATTATCAGCAAGCATCTATCACATGAATACTACTAAAGATTAAAGATAACTTTGTGATTGTGTTCATATTTTAGTTACTCTTCCTCACAGATCAAAAATGAACGAAACACCAATAGTGAAAACCTGGGTGTCACTTGGTAGGAGAGGTGAGGGGTATGAACACTTTTTCATTTCTTTAAGTTAAATTAGCTAATCACTTTACAGTAGTTAATCTTAATAAATACAAACAGAGAACCTCCCTTAGACTTCCTTATTGATCATTGCTTGCAGCAGCTTACAACAACAGGGAATGGAGTAACAGGTGGTAAGACAATAATTCAGGGAGTAATGATTCCGCACACTATAATATTCCGTCAAGCAGATCAGCTAAAATGGTACTTCACAGCAAACGGAGGTGGTATTCAACAAAAGAACGCTGCCAACATCACAATTACGGGAATACGACGTGCTTTTGCCGTCACTGGAACTCCAGAAGGACCCGTCGCGGTATGGCACAGTGAACGAAAAGATCACCGAGGGTATTTATACACTCAGGAGTTCTTCAATCAGGGTGGACTGAGTGCCTTCTTAAAAAGAAAATCTGACAGAGGAAGATGCGGAGTTCTACAACAATTCATCCTACCGAAAGATATAAAAGGAAAAGAAGGAGTCAATCATGAACTACTCGTAACGAGAGACGCCTTAGGTAGTATAACTGTACAGAGGCGATTTAATACTTTGTTATTAGAGCCGAGTAAACAAGTAGGGTTAGGCCAACAAGCATGTGTTCATCCTTGTATTAATGTTGTGGGTAAATTAACTCCACCTCCGTCAGCAGCAACAGCTCCATACAATCCAAGTGAAGTTATTGTTGGGTATGACGGAATGCAAAGTTCGGCATTGCTTGCTGTGTTGTCACCGGCTATGCAAAATATAACTTCTCGTCTTTGTGTTCTTCGTCATGAGTCAACTACGGACTCGACGTATTCTCGTGAGCTTTCATGTTTATTCAAAGTTGACAGGGATAACCAGTTGTGGCTGCTTGGTTTATCGTCTCTCAAAAGTACCCAAAAAGCAATCGACTGGCTCATCCCAGACTTTGAATTTTTCAAACAAAAAAATCCAAGTGATCGGGGATTAAAGAAGTCTAGCAAAGATTCAAAAAAAGTCGAAGGTCCTGAACAGGATTTCACCTTTGAAATCAACGCGTACGAAATCAACTCACCCGTAGTTGAGCAAGCCAGCCAACCACTTCCAAAGAAAGTAAAAATTAAACAGAAGAAGAAAGGAGATTTTATCTGTCCTAATTGCGGGATAACAACTGATGCAAGTGAAGTGAACACTACAACTTATAAATCGATACTTCGATATATAAATAGGAGGAGTAAAGAGCAGGAAAAATCTGTTACGCAACTACTTTCTTCTGAAGATGCGACGGACTTTTCAGCTCCTTTTCAACAGCCTGATTCAGCAGCCCTACTCGATCACACTCATAATTGGGTTACAGTACCTCCGGTTGTTCAAAGATTATCGAAAGGTATAGAAGAGATCCAATCATCAAAGATATGGTTAGCTCGTCAAGTATCAATCTGTAAAGGTTGCTATGCGTTATTTTATAATGAGAAAGATGAACTTGACCAACTAAGAGAATGCTATCAAAGAGAACAATCATTACTTCATGCTCACACTCAACGTATTGGTGCGTGGTCGAGTTGGCTTCCTCAGAAGAGTATTAGCAGCTGTTTAACATCACAAAAACGTCATTTGATGAATGAAATGGTGTTTACTAACTTACAAGAATATCACAGAACACTTCAGCATAAGACAAATGAAAAAAGGAGAAAGAGACACTTACTACAAGAGAGAGTTTCTCCTCCTCCTGACTATCCACAAAGAATAAACAGCTCAGGTGACATGAGCAATTCTTGTTCGATACCACATCCTCCAGTGACGAGTCCTAAGAAAGCACCAGGCTATTCTCGGATTCAGTTCGGACCGAAGTACTCACCAACAACAACAGCAAACACAGCAGTTCAGCTTCAGACTTTTAAAACTAGCAAGAACACAAATACTTCAAAACTACGATATGAAGAAGACACTGCTGATGGAACAATAAAAGACTGCCTCCACCTACTAGAACCTCGAGGTGCTGCAGGAACTGAAATTGAGAGTACCATCAGCACCGTCCTATGTAATCAACTATATAGTGAGTTAGCATCGATCTTAACTTTTGGTATTCCAGTTGAGGAGGAAGACGTTCCAACAAGGCACCGGTTCTATTCCGTGTACGGTAATAATAATAATCGAATCCCTCCTCCTGATCCTCTGATTGAAATCTCTATATTACCGAATGATGCTCGGCGTATATCAGAAAGGGAATCTGCTTCTTCACTTAACAAACATTGTAATAAAATATATGTTTGTTTGTCAGATGTGTTGCCATTATTTTCTGGTCTGACTCCACAAGAAAAAGAAATCTTATTAAGAGTTGTGTCAAATTCATATCTCAGAGAACAAGAAAAACAAAAGCAAGAAAGAATCCGAAAAAAGAAAGGCGATGCTGCAGCAAACCGAATCGAAGAGTAATCAATTCCACATCTGCCTTCGGAAGCAGGCTTAACTTATTTACACAGTTCAGATCAACCTCTTTAATTAATTTATTTGTTTTGTTTATTTACCATCCCACTCTGTTATTGTTTTAACAAGTTATCTTCGAATGTTTGTTTACACTACACTCGAGTTTTTTCAGAGATTCAATGCAAGTGAATAGTTGAGATCACAATTTCTTTTTAACACTTCTCAGAATGAATAAAATATGTTTTGAGATGAAGAAAGTTTAGAAACATTAAAAAACAATTTTCTTACCCCTGAATAGATCTCTTATTATAAACAAAAGATGGAAGGTTCGGCGGTGAAAGTCGCCGTCCGAATTCGACCCTTTAACAAAAGAGAACTAGACAATGAATCGAGTGAATCAAAAGGGAGGTGTCTATGGCCAGAAAAAGGACATGAGAGTACTGGTTTAACAACCGGAGAGAGTGGAGACTCTCGACAAGTTTATAAGTTTGATACAATATTTTGGTCCTTAGAAAGCGGAGACTCTGGAGATCAATCAGAAGTACACAAAACTCTTGGAGTTGACTTATTAAATAATACTTTCTTAGGTTACAACAGTTGTCTATTTGCATACGGTCAGACTGGTTCTGGAAAAACCCACACCATGATGGGACAGTGGGATGATGATCAACAAAAGGGTGTCATTCCGAGAATCTGTCAAGATCTCTTCACGAGAATAGAAAAACGTAGATCTGAACAACCGGGATCAACCTTTACTGTCGCAGCTTCATACATGGAAATATACCTTGAGCAGGTATATGATTTACTAAAAGCTAGTGCTTCTTTAAGGGTAAGACAAGACCCATCATCTGGTGTATTTGTTGAAGGTCTATCGAAGAGAAAAATATCAAACTTCTCATCAATTATGGATCTAATAGCTGTCGGACAGGAAGCTCGTCATGTTGGTACTACTAAGATGAACGCACGCTCTTCTCGATCACATGCTTTATTAATAATCTATTTTACATCTGTTGATCTAACTACAGACATCACTGATGGTACTGATGATGTCCGCACCAATACTAAAGAAGCAAAGATAAACCTCGTTGACTTAGCTGGTTCAGAACGTACTAAAAAAAGTGAAGTCGAAGGATACGCGTTTAATGAAGCAACTAAAATAAACCTTTCACTAACAACCCTTGGAAGGGTTATTGATTGCTTGGCTGACATGTCGCAAGCGGGAGCGAAGAAGAACATAACGCCTCCATACAGAGAATCTATACTGACTTGGGTTTTGAGTGACTCTCTTGGAGGAAATAGTAAGACGACTATGTTAGCAACCCTCAGTCCTCATATAATAAACCTTGATGAGACTCTCAGTACTGTTCGGTATGCTTGCCGAGCTCGTCAAATTGTTAACAAAGCTGTTGTAAATGAAGATCCCATGGTACGTAAAATAAAGCGTCTTCAAGAAGAACTTGAAAAGGCCCGCCGAGACCTACAAAAAGTTCGCTCTGGAGAACAACTATCTGAAATACTCGATTACAAACTAAGAATAGAATCACTTGAAAAGTCACTCTTAGATAATGAAAACAAACATAAACAAACAATACTAAAAGTTATAACACTAGAAGATTCTGAACGACGTTTAAAATCACGAGTTAAAGACCTACTAGCTGGAGGAGGTGGTACATCTGCAGCAGGAGATACCTTCTCACCCAGCTCTAGTTTTAGGAATGATCGTAAGTTCCGCAGAGAACACACTGCTGATGAGACCTCGGTTGACGCTCCAACACGAAAGATTGTTAAAAAGAAACCTGTGGCATCTGATCACCAGGCACAGCAACTCGACACCTTAAGAACTTCCCTCGAAAGAGCTGAAAAAAAATTAATCCTCTCTGAGCAAAAAGTAAAGAGAGCTGAAAAACAAAACGAAGGAAAGGAAACTCTCGAATCGAAAAAGATTACAAAGTTAGAAAGAGATCTCAAAGAGGCAAACGCAAAAATAAAAGCTGTTGAGAAAGCGAAGCCAAAGGCGAAGAAGAAACCTAAAGAAGGAGAAACAAAAGAAGATTTAAAGAAGGAAGTTGCTTCCTTATCTGACTATATATCCCAACTGGAAACTGAGAGCTCTGCAATGAAAGAAATCCAATCTGGACTAGAGAGTGAAATAGAGAAAACAACAACTGACTTTTCAGACGAAAAGGCGAAGCTTGAGTCAGAAATTGCTGATCTCGACGCTAAGCACAATGCTGGATCTCAACAGTTAGAAGTTCAAGAAGAGAAAATGGATCAAATCACAAATCGACTACAAGACTCTCAACAACAATGTTCTGATTTAGTAGAAGAAGTCACCACCGTAACACAAATGTTAAATGAACAGAAATGTGAATCTGACAAAGTTTCTCAATCATTCACATCTCAAGTTACAATCCTTGAAGAGAATCTTGAGCTATCAAAAGCTGAAGTCAGCGAACTTCATATCGACCTAGCTGAGAAGTCATCAGAATACACAAACACAAAACAAGATCTCGACAACACTAAAATAGAACTCGTTAACAAAAATAGCGAAGCCTCCGACTTGCAACGCAATTTAGAAAATACCACGAAGGACTTGTCACAGTCGAAGATTGAAACGGAAAAATTGCAATCAACTTTAGAAGTAAAAGTAAGTGAGTTGAGTACCAAAGAAGATGAGACAAACACACTCAAACAACAACTGGAAGAAAGCCAAAAGACGGCCACCGATCTACGAGAGCAACTCTCTTGCAGTAATTCTAAGAATTCAGATTTAGAATCCTCACAGTTGAGTCAACGTGGTGAAATAACTTCTCTAAAAGACCAACTGAAGAAATCCGAAACCGAATCAGAAGCCAAAGATAATATTATTAAAGAACATAAGACTGCTATCGCTAATCTGGAAATCGATTCAACAAAACAAAGAGAGAGCGAATCTAAGAAAGATGATCTCATCACCACCTTACAATCATCCAATTCAACATCACAAACTACATGTAAGGAACTGCAATCTGAAATAGTAACATTGAAAGGATCATTCCAAACTACATCTTCTGAGAAAGACAAAGTTATTTCTTCTCTTCAAAATGATAAGGAAAATAGTTTGAAAGAATTGGGCACAGCGCAGGAATTATCCAAAAAAAGTGATCAAATTATTTCGGATCAAAAAACTGAGATGGCGGAACTACAATCTGAAGTAGTGACACTAAAGACAGCAATAACTTCTTCACAGACAACATCTTCTGAAAAGGATGAGATTATTGCGACTCTGAAATCAGACAAGGAAACTGCTTTGAAAAATCTGGACACAACACAAGCAACGTGTACAGACAATACAAGCGTTATCTCAGAGTTGAAAACTGAAGTAGAAACACTAAAAGCAACTGTTGTCACTTCACAGACAACATCTTCTGAAAAGGATGAGATTATTGCGACTTTGAAATCGGACAACGAAACTGCTTTGAAAAATCTAGAGACTGCGGAAGCAACGTGTACAGACAATACAAGCGTTATCTCAGAGTTGAAAACTGAAGTGGAAACACTAAAAGCAACTGTTGTCACTTCACAAACAGCATCTTCTGAAAAGGACACTAAATTAGAAACACTACAGTCCGACATGAAAACTGCTTTAAGAGATTTAGATAACGCGAATAAGATTGTTTCTGATCAGAAAATTGAAGCATCTGAACTGCAGTCGAGTATTGCTGTTAAAGAAAAGACCATCGCAGAGGAAGAGTCCAACAGGAAGACTTCGGATGAGGAAATCATTTCATTAAAAGAAAAGATTGCAGCAAACGTTGAAGTGATCTCTTCATTAAAATCAACAGCTGAAGCAAGTCAGCAATCTGCATCGGAATCCGATGCCGCGAAGACAACAGAACTCGTCCAGAAAACTGAAAAAATTTCAAAACAAGAAATTCGTATCAACGAACTTGAAAGCAGCAACAAAACTACCTCCGATGAAGTTGCAGTCCTCACTGCTACTATTAAATCTAATGAGAAGGAAATGTTAATAAAAGATGAAAACAATCAAACCCAACTAACAACACTCGAAGAGGAGAAGTCGAACACTGAATCAGAATTACAAACACTGAAAGCAGAGCATTCGACATTACAAACCCGCATTGAAGAACTCGAGTATGGTCTAGAACAGGCAACCGACTATGTTGAAGAACTTGTTGGGGATGGTGAAACTAAAAAGGAAGAAATGGCTGAGCTTCAAGAAGCAACAGCATCTTTAGTTGAGAAGAATGAAGAACTCGAGCAGCAGGTTGAAGAACAGAAGGAAACTTTATTATCTCGCAACACTTCTATCACTACACTTGAACAGGCTCTTGATGAAATAAAACAAGAATCTGGAAATTCTGCGACAACCAATGCCGAGCTTCAAGGAAAACTCAGCGAACAGGAGGCGACAATATCAACACAGGCGACTAAGCTTATGAATCTAAGTGAGGACTCTACAGCACAAATATCAAACTTAGAGAAATCACTGTCGCAGTTGGAGGAAACAATTAGCACTCAAAAGACGGAAATTGACAACTCAAAGAAGGAAATGGAGACTTCAACAACAACTATTTCTGACCTACAAACACAACTAACTGAAAGCAGAAATAACATCCAGCAATCCGAATCGAAGGTTGAAACACTTTTGGAATCTATTTCAGCCCAAAAAGTAGAACTTGAAAACTCGAAGAAAGAAATTGAGACGTCTGTTGCGACTATTTCTAATTTAGAAACTGAAATCACTGATCACAAGACAAGCCTCCAACAATCAGAATCAAAGATCACAACTCTTCAGGAATCCCTAACTCAATCCGATGAAACTGCTGCGGCATTCAAAGTAAAGGAACAAATTCTATCTGAAGAACGTCAGCAACTCACAACACAAATGTCAGCTCATCAAACAAATAATGAGAAGGAAACAACTGAGCTAACTTCACAAGTAACATCTCTACGAATCGAAGCAGAGAATTATGCATCTGAGATTTCAGACTTGAAGCAGAAGAATACTAACTTGGAATCCAACAACACTTCTCTTCAGACAAAACTAACAGAGATCTCTGAGGAAGTGAATGCCTTAAAGTCACAAAGTAATACTGACGGGGATGTGCATAAGGAACAACTCACAGCCAAAGATAATCAAATCAAGGAATTGGAGTCCAACAACACTTCTCTTCAAGCGCAGCTAACGGAGGCCTCTGAGGAAGTCAATATCATAAAATCACAAAGTAGTACTGAAGGAGACGCACACAAAGAACAGCTCACAGCCAAAGATAATCAAATCAAGGTATTGGAGTCGAATAACACTTCTCTGAAAGATGATGGGGAAGCTCTTCAAATACGAATTAAGGAAATCTCAGAAGAAGTAAGCGTCTTAAAGTCACAAAGTAATACTGACGGAGATGCGCATAAGGAACAACTCACAGCCAAAGATAATCAAATCAAGGAATTGGAGTCGAATAACACTTCTCTGAAAGATGATGGGGAAGCTCTTCAAATACAAATTAAGGAAATCTCAGAAGAAGTAAGCGTCTTAAAGTCACAAAGTAATACTGACGGGGATGTGCATAAGGAACAGCTCACAGCCAAAGATAATCAAATCAAGGAATTGGAGTCCAACAACACTTCTCTTCAAGTGCAGCTAACGGAGGCCTCTGAAGAAGTGAATATCATAAAATCACAAAGTAGTACTGAAGGAGACGCACACAAAGAACAACTCACAATCAAAGATAATCAAATTAAAGAATTGAGAAACGGTGAGGCTGCTCTTCATATTCAACTCAAAGAGATCTCTTCTGAAGTAGAAATAATTAAATCTGAAAATACTACAAGCAATGAGTTACACCAACAAGAGCTAACAACGAAGGACTCAGAAATAAAGACTTTACAAGCAAGTGTTTCAGCTATTACGGAATTAGAAAGAGATATTGTAAATAAAACAGAGGAGATTAATAATTTACAATCAGACATAACATCATTTCAGGAAGCTGAACAATCACAAAAGGAGATTACTTCTCAAGCGAGTGATAAGATTCAGAAACTGGAATTGGAATTACAGGACTATCAGAGCAAACATTTAACATTTGAAGGAGCTATAACAAATTATGAAGAACGTGATACAGCCCTAGTCGAACTCGCTGATTACATGAAAGAGAACTTATCCATTCAAATGGCTGTTAATTCAGAATCTAACTTGTTATCGCAATACTTCAGAATGTGGTGTCTGTGGGCAACAATAAAAGCCGCTAGAGAAGAAGCAGCAAAAGAAATTCAAATGTACCAAACCTTCACAGTTGAAGAGATGGAACAGTCACATGTACATCAACTACTGTCTGGTTATTATGTAAAGTTGTTACTCAATGCAACCATTAACCTCGCTGGTCAGAATGAAACAAAACTTCACACTAGAATAGCAGAAGAACGCTCTGTTAAAAAGAAGCTCATGACTCGCGTCAATGAGCTTGGTGACCTCGTTAGAGGACTTGACCAGGAAAGGATAACTCTGAGAGAGAAACTGGAAAAACTTAGAATTGCAACAGGCTTTACGACACCACCACCAGGATCACCACCGTTTCAACCTGTTGCAATGCAGAGGTTAGGATCAGCTGTCAGCTCTGGTTGTTCGTTGAATGGATCGTTTCGGGAGTGTGAAAGTTCACTTGGATCTACTTCCAGCATTGACGACATGGCGAAGAGTAGCAGCAGTCGTGGTGTTCGACGTAAGAAGCTAACCGCACGTGAAAAACGTCTTCTTCGAGATTTCGAACAAAAGAACATCTCGAAGTTTGTTAAAAGATACAACGAAGTCACGGCCAGTAAACGTGCTGCTATATCTGAACTGGAGTCTCACAAGGCTGAGGTAGAAGAGCGCAAAGATCTTCTTTCAAAAGTGGACACGAATTGTTCTAACGATGTGATGTCTTCATTTGAGTTACTACTAATTAGATTATCAGATGTTGTTAACTATCATTCAGAACAAGTGGAGCTTTCTTATTATAAGTCGGCTGAGGGACGCATTCGAAACACTTTTCGGGGATTAAAATTCCTCGGTCGTCATCCTCCCAAGCTCTGGCATGAAATCAAAGAACAGGTGACAATGTCTTCTCACGATGATCCTGTTCTACTTCAAGACTTAGTGTTTACTAATAATGAGAAGATACGAATTCACTTAAAGCTATTGGAAGAGAAAAAAGAACTCGACACTCGTATTGCCTTCTCGTTAATGACTCATACCAGTAAATCTGGTGAATTGAATCTTCAGTAGGGATCTGTTTCTGTAATATTATCGGATCATATTCGCTAATCGCTTTGTATTATTATTGCCAATGCTTGTTTTGTTTTGTTTTGTTTTTTTCTTGTTTGGATTCCTTCCTCCGATTCAATCCTTACGGCGAACACAAGCTGTCGCATTTATTCACACATCTTATCTCTTTTTTTTTTTTTTTTTTTTTTTGCAATCCAAAAATAAAATAAATAAATTAAGAAACATTAATTAATTTTCATCTGAATAGCCTAAAGAGCCCAAAACTGGAAGGCAAACCGGAAAAAAAAAAAAAAAAAAAAAAGCTCGTGTGGTGTGCGTCTACTTTTTTATTGCAGATACCAATTGCTAGCTTTACCTTTTGTTATTATCATTGAGTATTCAATAGCCGAATTGATGTTGTGATACCAGACGTGAAGGCAAAAGACAAACGTTCTATAAATTTTCACAGTTGTTGTTTGTTAAGGATAATTTTATTTTTATCAAAACGACAAGTTTGTGTTTCGTGTTTTTTTTTTTTTGATTTATTGAAAGAACACAAATAATTTTAAACATTTTAATACTCCCACAGGAATACTCAATTAATGAAAACATTTACTTCAAACGAGGTAGCCTCCCACAACAAGTTGGGAGACTTATGGATCGTAATCGACGGCGATGTATTTGATTTGAGTAAGTTTAGTAAAATGCACCCTGGAGGTGAAGCTGTCTTGAAGGAGTTCGCTGGAGGGGATGCCACTGAAATATTTTACGAACAGCACAAAGCTGAAGTACTTCGTAGGTATCAAAGACTTAGAATTGGATCCGTCGAAAACAAAAAGGGTCTATCTCTTCTCGACAAGTTTGACCCTCTGGCTCTGTCTGAAGTTCCATACGCAGAGATTGCTGGTCTAAGAAAAGATTACCATTCTCCTTACTACCGTGAGACTCATATGAAATTCCTCAAAGGATGCAGAGACTACGTAGAGACCATCAGACAACAAGCTGAACAGTTCGACAAGGCTGGAAAGGAACCAACAAGAGAGATGCTTGAGAAGTGTGGAAACAAGGGAATGTTCGTCTCAAGAATTGGACCAGGACCATGGATGAAGAACCTTAAAGAGTATGGTGTATCACTCCCTGGAGGTATTGAAGGAGAAGAGTTCGATCAATTCCATGAGTTAGTAGCTCATGCTGAGATTGCAAGACTTGGAGTACCAGGATTTATTGATTCATTAGGAGCTGGTCACTTAATCGGATTACCTCCAGTTCTCCATTTCGGAAGTGCTGCAATGAAGCAGAAGTTTGTCCCAGCTTGCATGAGAGGTGAAAAGATCTGCGCTCTGGCTATCACCGAACCATTCGTTGGTTCTGATGTTGCTGGAATGAGATGTACCGCCAAGAAATCTCCGTGTGGTAAGTTTTACATCGTAAACGGTGCAAAGAAGTGGATCACAAACGGAACCTACGCTGACGTCTTCGTAACGGCAGTCAGAACTGGTGGAAAGGGAGCCAAGGGAGTCAGCATGTTGTTGATTGAAAGAGAACACGGAATCACTACGAAGCCAATTCACACGTCATACGCCCCATGCGCTGGAACTGCATACGTTGAGTACAACGATGTAAAGGTACCAGTTGAGAATTTGATGGGTAAGGAAGGAGAAGGCTTCAGACTTGTGATGCACAATTTCAACCACGAGCGTTGGGTGATTGTCGTCACTTGTCTTTCACAAGCGAGAGTTGTGGTAGAAGAGTGCTTCAAGTGGGCTAGTCAGCGTACTGTGTTTGGTAAGAAGTTGATTGAGCAGCCAGTCATTCGCTTTAAGCTCGCTAACATGGTATCCCAACTTGAGTCAGTGTGGTCATGGCTTGAGACTATTACTCATGAGATGAACACGATGTCATTTAAGGATCGTCAGGCGAAACTTGGTGGTCCAACTGCTTTATTGAAATACCAAGCAACTCGTGTAGTAAACCACATCGTTGATGACGCCGTTCAGATCTTTGGAGGACGTGCTCTTACCCGCTCTGGTATGGGTGCTAGAATTGAAAATTTCATGAGATTCGCAAAGTACGGAGCGGTCTACGGAGGTAGTGAAGAAATCTGCGCTGATTTGGGTATCAGACAGGCTCTTCGTACCTACCCAAAAGATGCCCGTCTCTAAGCCTCTTTTTTTTACAAAATAAACATAAAAGAAAAATCATATGAATAAATGACTACAAACGCACGTAATTTCCAAGGTTACGGAGAAAAAAAAAAAGAAAACTAAAAACGAATAAGAAGAAAGGAATGATAATAAACTACCTATAATGCTCTACTCGCAAGTAACGTCCTGAATTGGTAAGGTCTCCCTCGTGTGTAGTGTGAGAGAACGACTATATACCAACGAATAGGCTGTATTCCGATATTATTTTTTATTTTATTTTTGTATTTCAACAAAAGGGGTACTCTAGATCTGTATAACTATGCCGGTTTAATCCTTACGTTCGAAATCGTAAAATCTGTTTTTTTTCCTTCTAATTGCTTCATCCCGAGTTATCGTCGCTCCAGCTCTGGGTGTTATTTTCTGTGTATTACCAACGATGGTTAAATTAAGATTTTGCTTAATTCTATCGCAATGTATAAGCTTTCTTTCGTTTTGTCTTTTTCCGTCTTTTGAGAGACTTTACGCCCCGCACCCTTGGGGGTAAAGAATTGAGGAATTGTTAGTGGAGAAGGTTTTCCTCTATTCCCCTTAAAAATGATTTAAATTTGTTTAACATAACAGCAGTGGACAGCAAATGCCATAAGGGAAAAAACAAGGGAGTTTCAGCACAAAGACAATTTCACATCCACAGTTGCTTAACAAGTCTTTTGATTGACAAACAGGACTCATAAAAACAATGCTTTCGAGAGGATTTCGCACGGGATTGCGGTATTGCAGTACCCCAACTAAAGGAATGGTTGAAATGAATATGTGCACTGCAATCAATGAAGGAATGAAAGAAGCACTAGCAACTAATAAAAGAAGTGTTCTATTTGGTGAAGACGTAGCCTTCGGAGGAGTCTTTAGATGTGCTGCAGGACTAAGAGAGGAATTTGGTAATGACCGAGTTTTCAATACTCCAGTTAACGAACAAGGATTAGTTGCGTTTGGTGTCGGGTTATGCATCGCTGGTTATGACGTAATAGCAGAGATTCAGTTCGCAGATTATATTTTCCCAGCATTTGATCAAATCGTTAACGAAGTTGCAAAATATCGCTACAGGGCGGCATCGAACTGGGACGTCGGAGGTCTAGTAATCAGAGCACCATGTAGTGCTGTAGGTCACGGATCAATGTACCACTCTCAATCAGTTGAATCATACTTCGCTCACTGCCCTGGTTTGATAATCGTTGTTCCAAGAGGACCATATCAGGCAAAAGGTCTTCTTCGCTCAGCTGTAAAGAGAAGAGATCCTGTCATGTTTTTTGAGCCAAAAATGCTATACAGAAACGCAGTAGGTATGGTACCAGAAGAACCATATGAAATTGAAATAGGCAAAGCAGACATTGTTCGTGAAGGTACTGATATTACAATGATCGGTTGGGGTACTCAGGTTCAGAGGATGGAAGACGCAGCAGACGAAGCAAAAAAGATGGGATACTCAATAGAAGTTATTGATTTACAATCAATTGTTCCTTGGGATGTTGAAACTGTAACAAACTCTGTAAAGAAAACTGGTCGCTGTATCATCACTCATGAAGCCCCAATCACGAATGGATTTGGAGGTGAACTTTCATCGTCAATTCAGGAAAGGTGTTTTCTTAATTTGGAAGCTCCTATTCAAAGAGTGTGTGGATACGATACTCACTTCCCTCTTGCTTATGAAGAATTCTACCTTCCTTCTGTTCCTAGACTCGTTGAGTCTATCAAAAAGACTATGGAATTCTAGTAACAGTTTTCACTGATGCGTAGCGATCTTTTAATATCGACAGAGAGATTATTGAAAATAAATCAATAATCACCGTGACTGTTTCTGTGGTACTTGGTATGCTAGTCAGCATAGCAACCACACAACATTATTTTCCAAATTTGTTACTCAATTACTGGAGGTGTATCCTCCTCTTTTCTGTGTTCTTCTTTTTGGTGCTTTTTTGCATTGGGAAAGCACTAACGTGTTTTTTAAAAAAAACTTTTAAAAAAAAAAAAAAAAAAACGTCCGATAACAGCAATACGGGGAACAGCGACGAGGAAAAAAAACAAAAAAAGTAAATAAATAAGCCGATCAGCTACTCTTTGTATCTACTCTCTGCGACTCTATTCGAAAGAGGTTTCTCACATCGGAAAACAGCTGCGTTTGCATCACAACCGGGAAAGAGTTTCCCCTGCTCGTGTAAAAACAGCACTTGTGGTTTGAAATAAATTGAAAAAAAGTGTTGAAAGAACAAAAAAAAAAAAAAAAAAAAAAACGAAGCTGTTCCCTGTCTCTGCTCTGTGATATCTGTCATCTCCGCCGTATGACAATTGTGAAGTAAAGTATTCGATTGGTTTGGGGATTATCACTTTTTTCTCTTCAAAAAACAGCAGAGAAAACCTTATTAAGTTAAATTATTCACAGCTACCCATGACACATGGGATGTGGAACCTCATCGGCAGCAGCTGATAGCAGTCGTGTGTACCGAATGAGCACTAATGAACTCGTCTGTACCGAACAGCTATCGATTTTAAAATATGTCAAGACTCCAATTGTAGTTTGGGGGGAGAAAGGGGAACTACTATTTATAAACAATGAGGGAGTGACTGCATGGGGATTTCCAACAGAACACGTTTACATAGGCGACAAGATAGGAACCATAATGTCAATAACAAAACCTGACAACGAAGGGTACGAAGATCTTTGCGCTGACAGCTTTAGAGTAATGTGCTATCCGTATGAAAAAGGAGAAATGTCAATGGGTGCATCTTGTAAGGTCACTTCAATGAGAAGTGATAAAGGAATAATGTACATAGCTGTAGTCCTGTTAGACTGTCAGTGTATACCAATAATACCTCTACTTCCAATGAATGTATTAAAAGAACCCTCGAGATCGAGTCTTATTTCATCGAGTTCTTCACAATCGATAGCGTCAAGTGTGAGTAGTTTTCGAACTAACGCAGTCACTAAAGATGCTATTGTGATTACAATAAATCATGAACTTATCGTAGAGTCGATATCGGCTAATGGGGTCTCACTTTTGGGGGTTGCGATGGGAAAACCGCTTTTGAGAATATTATCACTTGAAGGCATCGATGATCCGAAAGCTGTGATCGGTCTCTTGGAACAGACAACAAAACAATTATGGAAATCTGTTGATTTATCTGATCCTACTTTGACTCATTTTTTTGAGGGTTCTGCGAGTAGGACTCCCGGAACGTTATTAAAATACTTACTCAAACTTAGAAAGATCCAACCGACAGGCACACTTCCAGAAGACCTACGTTGCTACCTCAACTCACTACAGAATAACAGTTGCATTGTTGCTTCGACAAGTGGTGTTGTGTTATTTGCTAACTCCGCAGCAGCTCTTCTTTTTGGTATGGAAATTGACGATTTGAAAGGAATTCTTGTTTCGTATTTACTACCGGCTCTATTCGACGAATCCATATCTGACTATCGTCTTACGTCATCTTGTAAAACAGTCGCTATCTGTATTCAGGAGAAAACAATGATACCCGTATCAGTAGTCACTGATGAATTTAATTTATTAGGTGAAGTTGTTATTAATCTAAGCTTTCATAAAAGTAATAAGGAGAGTAGTTCTATTAATTCAATATCCGATGAAGCACTCTTTGAAAAGTACACTAAAACACGAAGGTCTCGAAAACAAACCCATAAATAGCAACGTGATGACAAGACTGGTTAGTGTTAGGTTCCTACAGAGGGATAAATATTTATCACGTTTTCACGTGATACGCATCGTACAAATCCTGAAAGGTGTTTTTTAATAAAAGATAGAATTTACATTCTGTTGATATTCAATTTTCGGTTTCTTTACTTTTCTATATTTGGTTTCATCAGCGGAAGGAATACTTTCCTTTCGACTGTTATCTTCGAGGCCGGGATCGCTTTTTTTCTTTTTTTTGTTGTTTGTGTTGGCGTGTTATTTGTGAACAAGATCGGTTTGGATGTCTCCTGCTATTCATCTTCTCATCAGTTATTAATATTTATTGCTGTCACTACAGAATATTAAAGAAAAATGATGAAATTTGCAACGCTATGCGCGCTCCCACTACTCGCCGTGGCCCTACCAGGGGAGAAATGCAACATGGATAAGTACCCGACTACTTACCCACCGACTCTGCAGAATATGACGATGCCTCACTACAACATTAACCTCGACCTCAACCCAGAGGAGAGATGGGCTGAGATCAGCGCTACTTACAAGACTGGAATTCACACATTGATTAATACATTCTTGAATCACTCTGTTGGAGGACCAAACACCAAACTTGGTCACTTGGTGAAGGAGTACCTTGACCTCGACCACTACAGACTGTTGGAAAAGATCGGTGATGAGTACGCTGGTGAGATTCGCGGAGTTGCAAAGTATGCCGACCTCGATATCGGGTATGCTACCATCATTCAAGCAGTCTATGAAATCGAGGGTCTGTGCACCAGCATTGTTGCACAGGACGCCGACGGCAGAATCTACCACGGACGTAACCTTGACTTTGGATTGTTCTCGGGATACAACTGGACTGACGGAGAAGGTGGTTTCCCTGGCGAGTGGGAACTCACTGAAGCTCTTCGTCCTCTTCTCTTTACAGCGAGCTTCCAGAAAAACGGCGTCACTATCTTCAACTCCACACAATTCGCAGGTTACATTGGTATCCTCACTGCTTCAAAGGGTGGTGCCTTCGGACTTACAGTTGACAGCAGATTCGATGACAACTTCGACAAATACCTGTTCAAGTGGATGACTACTAACTTCACTGGAACTCTTCTTACTCTCGCTACCAGAAACGCTATGATGACTGCCACTACTTACGAGGCAGCAGTTCAGCAGGTATCTTCTTTTAAAAGTATTGGACCATCATACATCATAATGAGTGGTATCAAACCTGGACAGGGAAGTGTTGTCACTCGTGCTCCAGATACGACTGCTCCGTTGAACTTTTGGGACCTCTCCACCAGACTCCAGAACGGTTCATACTTTGTGTTGGAGACAAACTACGACCATTGGAAGAAGGCTCCGATCTTTGATGACAGAAGAACTCCTGGAATGGATTGTATGAATAACATCGGACAGGCAAACTTCAACGGGTTTGAGGATCTTTGGAAGGTACTCTCAGCTGGACCAAACTTAAACAGATTGACTTCCTACACTTGGTTAGCACACCCTCTGACTGGTGAGTTTGTTTCATACAAGAGACGTTGTATTGGAGTTCACGGAGGAAAGGGAGTTCCAGGGTCTGGAACCTGGAAATTCGGATGCGCTATTTGGTAAGCCAGTTTAGCTTTTGATTCTTAAAACTTTATTCTGAACTCTTGGCTTTTGATTTCTTAATAAGTCTTTCATATTATGCGGCATTGAGAGCTGTTCAATACTACCTCCCGTTTGCTGATGTCTGAATTATTTATTGTGAGATTGTCTTGCCAAGAGTGGAATCCCAACTTTTTTGTCAACAGGAACCCATAACCTTCTTCCTGAATTCGTTTAGTTTTTTTTCGCCTCCACTTCAACGGTGCTGGCGCCATTCCCTCCTCTTTATCTGAGTGCATTTTTTAACTATTGTTTATCTAGCGTTATCATTAATTTATTTCCCCTCTATTCATTCTCGTAAAGAGAATTTCCTCTCTATTTTTCATTATCGTCTTTTTTTTATGTTTTTTTTTATAATTATTTAATCGCTTGAATTTTTGTACTTAAGTAAAAGGACTCTTTGTGACATAATTTTGTTGCTTTTGAGAGAGGTCCAAACACTGGTTATGCTTAAAATCATGTTAAATTGTCAATTTTTCTCGTGTTAAAAAAAAAAAAAAGAAAAAAAAAAAGGGAATGTTTTTTTCGAATGACGTATTAATTTGATTCTAAAGTAATACTTTCTTCATGCAGTTAGAGTTGACGCATACCCCCCTTCTTAAATATACAAATATATCAAATGAAGTAGGTGGTATTGCATTTTGGGTATTTTGAATAACTATAGCTGATTCTTGATGGCTGACAGCCGAGGAGGTTGGAGACAAGCGACGAACAGTTTTGCATTTCAAGGAAATGTTAAAGAAGGAGTAGTTAGGGAAGTTCAGGCACCTTCACCATCACCATCGCCACGAAACCAACAAAATCAAGTCACAGAAGGAGTAAAACAACAGCTTGCAGCACATCGAAACGAGTTGAAAACTCTTACACAAATAAACTCCTCATTGAAAGCACAGCTTGAAGAGTTTCAAAAGAAACAACTTCTGAGAGATCAACAGCTGCTGGACTCATCAACAAACATTGCCAGCCAACATTTAAAAGCTGCCGTGTCATCGAATTCGGTATTAGGAAAACCTTTTATCAGAACAGTTGACTCACCTTCAAGTGGTGGTTCGGTAGTATTAACAAATAACAACAACTCGTCGTATAGTAGAGGTGCTGTTTCAATAATTTATAAAAGATGTTCGGCATCGTTGAGTTTGTTACAAACTGTTTCTGTTTCTCCTTCTAAAACACCCAACACAAGTAGTGAGTACGTGCAATTACTAACTTCTGTATTATCAGAAACTCTCAGCACTGGAGGTTCTCTCTGTGGAGTTTACGGAGCGTTGCTGTTGTTGATTTGCGATAGAAATGAGCGTTCGGTTGATGATTTGAGACGAGTAATTCCACCTTCTGTTGATATCTTGTTAACTTTAATGTCGTTGGAATTACCTGGAGAAGCGATTACCTGTATCGAAAGTGTTGTGTTTTCAGGGGACATGCATGTCGATCTATCTTCTTTAAATGAACATGAGGGAATCCCTCACACGGAAGATGAAGAAATCGTCGGCATGGCACTCTCAAAACCAGGATCAAAAAATAAAGTCATCACCAGCAGCACTGTTTTAGAGAATGGGAGACTTGACCCAAAACATCACAGGTATCTATTGGAAAAACATTGTCATGTTGCGTTTCATCCTGTTATTGTTGGAGGGAATCAACCTTCTCAATCGTGTGTTGGTATTGACACCTGGTCTGGTATTTCTACGTTAGTCCCGTCGACTAAAAATAACATCACATCATCACTCTCCTCTATACATCTATCATCGAGAGAAGCATTGGTACTTTGTCGAAAGATGTGCTTTGCAGGTGGTGGTATTGGACCTGTCTTATTGAAACAAGCAGAGTACAGTCCAGAATCTATATCTGGGTTAGTAATTCATATTATTGAAAGTGAATTACCGAGATGCTCACCAGTTCTGATCTCTGTCGTCCTCGCAGCTGTTGGCTTTGTACGAAATGCTGAAAAACGAGGTCCAAATAAACGGTTGTTGCAGTTACTTATGACTGCAATAAAAGGGTTTTCTGTCCTGCCTCCCCCAACCAACCAGACTGCAGCTGCGGCGATTGAGGGATTGTTTCCACATATTCGATGTGAGCATTCTTATCGCCAGATATATAGACTTGCTCTTAATGATGCTGGCATTGCTTTGAAATTAGTTCAGGATCTCAGTGTTAGGTCTGAAGGTGGTATAAACGCAACTGCTCGAAAAATTACATCCCACCGACCTGGTGATAGTGGACTGCCATTTACTGTTGATCAAGAGTATGTTTTTAATATCTATATTTAATGAAGTTACTGTCAGAACAAAAAAATAAAAAAAATAAACAACCAGAGCCTTAAACACCGCAATGCAAATAGCATTTTTCATGGGATCGGTTCTTAAGGTACGTTAGTTCATTTTATCGGGATAAGATAATTATATATCAATGAATTACATTGAATAAAAGAATAATATACAGGAACCGGAGTACAAAACTTTCCGAAATGCGATATTCGCGAGAGAAGAGGGAGAAGATGAAGTTCATAAGGACGCCTCGCGATCTCCCAGTGGGAAGAGCTCCAGAACTGCTGGAGACTCACCTGCGAGAAGACGTCCTAAAATGGATGAAAATAACAATGAGTCTGTTCATACAGAAAAGGAAACATCTGATAACCAACAAGAAACAGATGAGATGAGAAGTCAAATGAGCTACATGTGTTTTTTTAGGATCGCAGAACAAGCTTCTAACCTCGTAATTATTATGGAAAAGGTAATATCTCAACCTACAGAATTAGCACCACTTCAAGAGTGCTTTACACACACTGTCATCGTTCTTGATGCACTTCTTAATTACTGTCCGGAGATTTCAATTTATGGACATTTGTTATTTGGACCAGTGAGTGTTATTGACGATTTTATCCAACAGAATACTCAAGTCTTAACGAGTCCCTTGTCTTCGACCCGTTTGCGGGTGTTTAGCGAAGCCGCCAGACGGATGACTCTTCTGAATGAAAACCTACGAATTCGGTAGTCACAAATCTGATATGGAAGAGGAACGGTTGCTGAACCGAATCGATGACCTCGACGGTCTAGTCAGTAAGACACCATACTGAGATACAAGATGCTGATCTTTATTAGGAGGTCGACGGCCTACGCTACTATCGCCATACACAAGCCGGTTATTTTCCCTCCACACGCCTTGAAATCTGGTTTGGTAGAACTTATTAACGAAGTTGACAACGAAACAGAAAGTACATATCTCCCACGGTACTTTAACCGAACCACTGGAGGGACAGCAATGAGGTGCATGCTTCGTTAGGAGCACCCAACTTGCAAAGTGTGACCCTCGTCTGGTACAATCATAAGAGTTTATGATCACATCTTCAGTAATAGTTATTTATTTCTTAGGATACGAATATGATTTGATGTTGTTGCGAGTTGTGTTGGAGTTTAGCCTCCGCTTTGAGATCAGTAAATCAATTATTAAATATCACCCTCCTCTTCAGAACTACACATAGATGTTGGCAGGACTTGCTATTCTCGTATCAGTTGCGATATCACAATGCGGCCTTTGTTCACCAAACTCATCGTGTATTGAGAATGATATGAGCGATCCACCAGATGTAACGTGTACTTGTAATTCTGGGTATACGTGTGCTGGTGGTTGCTTCCGACCGTGGATATCTCATACATGTACATTGACGTGTGAATCACACACTTGCACTGTTGGTAATCCAAAGACTAGGTTTCCAATATTTTGTGCATCAAATCCTTGTGTTGATACAGAGTGTTGTGTTGTAGCAACAGCAGTGCCAACTACTCCAGCGACATCTGCTCCAAGTTTGCCAACTACGTCTGCTCCAACTGTGCCAACGACACCTATTCCGCTCACTTCAGTACCGACTGCAATACCGACACTGGTTCCAACTCTGGTGCCCACAGCAGTCCCGACGGCAATCCCAACAGCAGTACCCACAGCAGTACCTACGGCAATTCCAACAGCTGTACCCACGGCAATTCCAACAGCAGTGCCTACAGCAGTGCCAACAGCGATCCCTACGGCAATTCCTACCGCGGTACCCACGGCGGTTCCAACAGCAATCCCAACAGCGGTGCCCACGGCAATTCCAACAGCAATCCCTACGGCAATACCTACCGCAGTCCCTACAGCGATTCCAACAGCCATCCCCACTGCAGTGCCCACAGCAATCCCTACGGCAATTCCAACAGCAGTGCCCACAGCAATCCCAACGGCGGTTCCTACTTCACTACCTACTGGGGTGCCTACTATGGTACCCACTGCAGTGCCTACCTTGATTCCAACATCAGTTCCAACCTCAGTGCCAACAGCACTACCAACAGCAGCACCGATTGCACCTACAGTTCAGCCAACTGCCATGCCAACGGGGGTTCCGACAAACAAACCATCAACACTAGCCCCAGCGGTTGTGCAGACTAATTTGCCTTCTGCTACTAACTCGCCACCCATTCGAACACTTGTTCCTGTGAATCTTTCTGGTGGGACTCCCGCCCCTCCTCCTAGCCTTCAGGTTTCAGTTTCTGGTGTTGGCAAACACGAAACTGAAATAGCAATTCGGATTACTGGAGACAACCTTATTAATAATGTGACAGCAGGATGTGTTTCTGTAAAAAGTACCTCTGGTGTAGTGTTGGAGGTGTTACGCATTGAGAATAACACAAACTTAGAAGCACACGCTGTTATAAAGACTCCAGAGAATAATCTGAGGACGATCTCAGAACAGATGTTTCAGGCTGAGCTGAAATCCTGTGCCGTCCAGTCTGGGAGAAAGGTAGTAAGTGAGGTAGCGACTCTATCTGTTCCGGGAAAAGAAAAGTCAAAAGTTGAAGAACACAGAGACAGCGTACAAGACTTAGCAACAGCAACAGCTTTACCCGGACTGCTTTCTGGAAGTCCTATTGAAGCAGGAAGCTTAGCAGTATTAGCCTTAGACTGTACAACAGAATACGAGTTTGGTCTCACCAGAGTATTACACCCTACGGCAATTCGCATACTCGACAGTGACATCATTGGTTGTCTCGTGGTTAATATTACACTTGCTATCAGCTGT
The DNA here is from genome assembly GCA_964019425.1 of Flectonema sp. DT1601. Taxonomy (NCBI): domain Eukaryota; phylum Euglenozoa; class Diplonemea; order Diplonemida; family Diplonemidae; genus Flectonema; species Flectonema sp. DT1601. Next base: position 644,961 of record OZ025803.1, on the reverse strand, counting down.
ATTGTCCTTGCTATAATTCTTTCTAGATTGGTCAGCTCGCTTACTTCGTACAATATTTATTGCGTCCAGGGATTCTTTGCGTTACCAGCAGCTCCTCTTTACCTCTCATTCTTTTTGTTGACTGGCGGAGTTTTCTCTACATTTTATTCCATCCAAAATGGAAGGTTTAGTTGGTTTCCAGTTTGTGCATTAAATGTTTTATTTTTCATGGGAATAGCCCCGGCTGTAATCTGGAAAGTTTCGTCGGTAGCAAACGCTAAAAGCAACTACACTTTTGATCATAAAAAATACCCTTTTCACGGTGTAGTTATGTTCTTTTTAGGTACACACGAGTGGGTTGATACTTCTCCCGCTAACCCTGTTGCATACCTAGACAGATACGGATTGTTGTATAATCGATTTACTGATAAAGCTCCTTATGGTCTTTTGTTGAAATATGTTTTAGCCTGTCTTCTTGCAGCAGCATCTGCCATAACGTCACCTAGCATGATTGTGTGTGGACATATTCGGGTTACGATGTGTCTGTTTACCATAGCCTACACTACGATATTGATAAAAAAGAAACCTTACAGAAGAGTAAAAGACCAAGTAGCTGAACTTATACTAGCTGGGTTCAAAACAACTGCATTGCTTCTTGCGGCTGTTGGATTCTACAGTGAAGATAGAGATCACGTAGCGTTTTCAATTAGTTTAACTGTGTTACAAGTTGCAATGGTAGTGTTTGTTATTAAAGTAGTAGTTGATTTGATTGCTTTCTTAGTTGTGTTAATTACTGGTAGAGAAGCAAGGATAAGAGACGCTTCTATTCATGAAGAGTGCATTGGTCGTCTTGATGGAATGGAGGAATTATTATCAGAAACCACACCTCCTAAATCAACACCAATGACTCCTATAACTCCTTATCATGTAAATGGGATAGTGTCGCCTCCGTTACCAGCGGTGTTTGGTAATAGTTCGATGAGTTTGTTTCCAGTTGGTGGTCTTCCTCCAATTGGGAAACGAAGTGAATCTCGCAGCTCACGTAGAAGTTCTATGGCGTCAGGATCTCCGAATATTAACAGAAGAAGAGCGTCATCTCCTTTACCTGATGTTAGAGTTCCTATATCACCATTGAGTGATAAAAGAAGAAGGAGTTCACCATTAGTTGATATCGTAAGTCCTGTTCAGTCTCCACTTACTCCTCCAAGTAGAAGTCGTAGGTATTCTATACCCAAGAATACAATTACACGACCAACTCCTACTAGGAGAAGGTCGTTAGCATCGACTCCGTTGACTCCTTTTGCAGATCTCGATGTGAGGTCTCCAACTGAACCTCCTGTTCGTGGAGCATTTGATGAACGTATTCCTGTTAATCATAAAAATATTAGAGTGGTTTACGATTAGAGAACTGAATTGATGATTACTTTATACTTCTGAAACATACTTCGGGAAAACTGTTTGATCAGTTCCTGTAGTTGCTATTCACTTCAGAGGTAGTCACAATAAACGACAATGCGAAGAGACTCTTCTTTTGTACGATGTTTTTTTATATTTTGGATTTGTTTCTTTTTCGCGATTGAGTATTCGAATTGCTGCAAAGCCAGCCTGCGTCAGTTTCTTTCTTGGGAAGATGTTGTTTTTTCTCTGTTAGGTCGCCCAGTCCAGACATGTACTTCGGACATGGAGCCTCTTCAGAAGGGAAAAAAACATTTCCCTCCCCTTCTTCCCTTCTTGAAGACAGAGATGGCTCTGAAACTTCACTAACTGCCTACTCGAACGTCAACATCAGAAACTGATAAAATAACAACGGAATGACAACAACGAGTTTACAACAAGATAAGAGAACTGTCAGAGAAAATATTAAGATCGGTCAGTTCAGATGAACCGTCTAAACTCTGCAAACGATCTCTCTAAAAGATAAATATGTGACTCTGCAATGGTTGCGACATTACAAAATGTGATATAGCCTCACATATGAGTGCATAAGGTTGTCTTCATAAATGAACTTTAAATTATCAACGAAACGTTATAATAAGAAGTGTTTATTTCTTTTTTTTAACTTTGTTTAAGTGTAAGGTTATAACTGACTACAGGGCAATGGGACGCTCTTCCTGATAGTACGCCGTCTCCGAATTACCAGATTCGACAATGTCTTCTGGCCAATAAGACAAGAAAATATATATTTCCCTTTTTTTATTTTTATATTTTTTCTGAATGTTACCTTTTCTTTGATTAACAACTACAAGTATTTTTAAGTCAAATGCTTTGATATTTAATTTTGTTTTTACTATTTTTTTTACCTTCTTCCCTTCGCTGCTTTAATTTTTTTTTTTTTTTTTTTTTGTTTTATTTACTTTGCTACTAAATGCACACATCCCATGTTTAAATACGCGGGTTTTTTTTTCATGCGTGTAATTATTTATTTTTTTAATGCGTAGGTAATGAGAATATTTTTTTTCACGGAAGCTGAACACTGAAAAGCAAAAAACTAAAAACACTTTTTTCCTTTTCATCGAAGAAAAAAAAGACTCGTCAGTGTTGCTTCAGTCGTGTATTGCTGCTTCTCTCACAGTCATGGCAATAAATTGTCAGACTTTAGTGAAAAAAAATATTCTGAGAATGGGGGGGGGGCATGCCTCTTCTTCTTCTTCTTATTATTTTATTTATTTCAACAAAATCCGATGCTTTTTTGTTGCGACTCTTCCTTTGTATTTTGTTGATGTTTCAATGTGGATTATGGTGATCGTCATTGTCCCCCAGTCAGATTCATGACGATGAAGCCAGGTGAATCTGCTTAACCCAAAAGGAGAGAACGGAATAGTAACAACAGAACCTAATCTGTACGTCAATACGTAGGAAAACACCTACGATTTCCCGATACTTATACTTAACTTTTTTATTTTTTGTTTTTGTACAAGTGTAATATATAATTTTTTTTGACAAATTGTGGTTTAATAAAAAAAAAAAAAAAATAAAAAAAAAATGAAAGCATGAAATTGCTTTCACATGCTGGAAGATAGTTTTTAAACCTTTTTACTTATTCTTTTGGGTATTTAAAGTTTATTTACTGTTTTTTTTCTACACTGTCAAGAAACTACCACCTTCCAATGAAAACCCTCTTTTCTTTAATAAACCTCTTTAATATGGAAAGTGGTATGATGCGCTTTTTTTGTATTTTTTTCTCTCTCTCTCTCTTTTCTTTTGCGATTTTATTTTTTCTTTTATATTGCGTTTTGCTTGTAGAAGCTGTGCGCCTTTGGTAGTCAAAAAAACGTGCTTTCCTTCTTAGCAATATTATTGAAAAAAATAGGGCAGTGACTGTTTGTCTTTTTTTTTCTTTTTTTAATTCTTTTTCTTTCAAGGCAAAGATATGTCACTTGTTTTTAATGCGAGCGTTTCCCTACCTTCATAACTTTGATTAAGAAGAAAACACCCCAAGATAACCACGGAATTCACGATTATTCTTTGCTACAAATCACGTCTTCAAGCAAAGTTAAAGCTAACAATCTAACTATAGCAAAAAGCTGTCTTGTTTTTGATGCTCAAACGCCAGCGATGATCTTTTGATGGGTCTCACAATCAATTTAATCTCAAATAAAAAATGAGTCTGCGAATGACACGAACTTTTTATTTCCTCAAACAATTTCTGATTGTAGGACTTAATTGTTGCTAATGTGCAACAAACTAGGAGTGAGCGACATCTGTTCGTTCAGCCATAAATTATTTTCTTAACAATCTTATCAAAATGTGAATGACTTTTCTTTTTTTTTTTTTTTTTTGTCTCCCGGATACCCTCATCCAAGGGATGCTATTTTGTAGCAATGTACTTCTATTCTTTTAAACACCGCCTGCGTCGTGCTTGCGGTGGGTTTGGATCGTCGCTTCTGGTTAACTTATGCCTTCTACTCGCTGTGAGAGAGTCATGGTTGTAGTATCGAATTACGAGGCTTCCCCAGAAGTTTTGACTTCCTTGACTAAACGAACTGAGCTCCTTGCATAAACTAAAGAATGAACTCGTTACCTCCCTCAGGTGTGGATATACTTAAGAAACGTTTCCAGCCGCTTCTGCTGGCTTAGTGTTCAGTCGGTGAGCACACCTAGAGCGACACATTCAATTGTACTCTAACAAGTCATAGTTCACTCTATTTCCCCGCCCTTCCTTTTTAATTTTATTTATACAATTATTTGCGTTATTTATATATTTTTTTTTTTGTATTTTTTTTATCTCTTGTTGCTTATCGTCCACCAAGCGGTAGGACTAGAAAAATACCCCTGCGGGTTAGTTATCAAAAAAAAAAAACCCGCCCTTTTTTTTTTTTTTTTTTTTTGTACCGACGTAGTCGGAGAAGAAACTATTCAGATTGAAAACCGATTATTTCTTATGGTCATGATTTATTTTCCCCGTGCGACAGGATTTTGTCTGCGTTCAACGAAATATAAGGTTAATCTGAATGGTTTTTTTTTTTTTTTGCTTGTTTCATCTAAAAGTTGGGTTATTTTGATTATTGTGTGCAGTTTACTCTGGGAAACTATTGTTTCCGGAGTGGACTTTTTCTCCTTTTTTTACCAACTTGGCTGATTGCTTTTGATCTCTTGAGTTTCAATCCTCACACCTTCATCGCAAGGTTTCTGTTTGACAAGATGTTAAACTTGATGTTGTTTTTTCGCAGGCACGAAATTCCCAACACCCCCCTCACTCGCTCAGATAGATTCTTTCGTCGTATTATATCCACCTCACTCGCGCTCTTCAAAAGAACGTTTTGTTTTTTTTTCCATTGCAATCAGTCACTAAGGTTTATTATATTAAAAAAAACAAGGTTGGAAGTGAGTTGTGTTATTGTATTCATAAAAACACATTCGTCGCCTTTCAATTTTAATTTTTTTTAGTTTTTTTTTTTTTTTTTTTGAAAAGAATTTTTTTTCGCTTACGCAATTAGCAAGTGAATTATACAAAACATGGAATACAGCCATCATCATCAATTCTTTGTTTTGGATATTTTTAGTTTTTTTTGTTTTTGTTCTTTCACCCCCCTCCACGAGGAATAGTGATGGCTTCGCAACAGTGAGAGAAAGAAACACAGCTGGGAATTCTTCTTTGGTCCTGAGCTGTCCATTGTTGTGAACTGTTTGTTGTAATCAATTCATCAGGTAGAAAAAAAGCATAAGCTCTCCTGCTGTGGAAACCTTTTTTTATTAATGATGTGTGTGATTACAACTATTGAAGTTTAGTAGCAATCCGTTCCTCACTTTTGTCGTCATTTTAATATGATCAGCATCATATCCCAACAGGGCTACTGGGGATCGTTCACAGTTGCAAAACCTTGAAAGGTTAACAGTATTTATCATAGTTTACCAACCCCCCCCCTTCATCCCCCTCCCTTGATCAGTTATAAATGTAATTCAGAGGGAGTTTACTACTTCTATTGAATCTTGTCTGTTGATTCATGTTGGGACTTAGTGTGAAGCTTTTTATTGGGTTATCCACGTAGGTATTTGAGGTGTTAATCGTCTTATATATCTTTGTTGTTTTAGCTCGAAGCTGGTCTGGAATTTGACAAAAAAAAAAAAAATGCTCCACAGAGTGCTGTAGGGTGTGCGTCGAATTTCGGTTTGAATTCCCCCCAGAAAAAAATAAAACGTTCTTTAGCTGCAGTCTCATCATGTTACTATTACGCTCTCAAGTTGAAACTCGAGTGCAAAATATCTCCCTCGCGACTTCGACGAATATCTTTTACTCCGCTTTTTTTTTCTGTTCGTTGGGTCAGTTCGACAAGCACTGCATAAGTTTATTCTGCTGTCTGAATAATGTAAGGTAATAAACTTTTTTATATATATTTTTTCTTTTTAGTAATAGTTTTTAAAAAAATATTTTATTTTTTTTAACAGCAACTCAATACAGTTAACAATGTCAGACAACGCGATTAGAGTTTGTTGCATTTCAGACACTCACACCTTTCATGAGAAATTAGTTCTCAAAGAAGGTGATATTCTGATTCATTCAGGAGACTTCACTTTAAGGGGATCGAGAGAAGAAATCACTTCGTTTGCGGAGTGGCTTGCAAAGCAGCCATATAAGCATAAAATTGTTGTACCGGGAAATCATGAATTAACTCTGGATAAGAAAAGATTTCAGGAACGGTTGCAAAAATTTGAATTCAAGCCAGCGATGTTGAATAACATTAAAAACAACTGCGATCCAGAAATATTCATCAAAGAATTAACATCCATTCCTGGATGTGTTTACTTAGATCACGAAGCTACTGAGGTTATGGGAATAAAGTTCTTCGGTACTCCGTATGTACCAATTATTTCCGACTGGGCGTTTATGCTGCGTGGACCTGAAAGGAAGGAGAAGTTCAGTGAAATTCCTTCAGACACGACGGTGTTGATTTCACACACTCCTCCTTATAAAATATTAGATTCGTCTGATTCTAAAACAGCAAAACGATTTGGTTGTTCAGAATTACGTACTGAAGTTCTGGACAGAATCAAACCAAAGTATCATGTGTTTGGTCATTGTCATTCAGGTTATGGTACTAAAGTAATTGATGACACATCTTTTATAAACGCTGCTATCTGTGATGAAGATTACTCTGCTGAAAATGAACCAATCTATTTCACTTTGTAAACGCAATGTATAAGTTTTTATTTATTTTTTTTTTTTTTATTAGATATATAATATTATTATAATTTATTATTTCATCGCCTAGATGCATGAATCGGGTTAAGATTTAAAAACTCTTGAAATTTTGATTTTTATCCCGTAAACCATAATATCCTTACCATATTATCGATAGGTTCGATAACCTAGTTAGTGCTAACCAAAAATAGATTATTTTATTTTTTATTTATTTCATATTTCCCTTCCTTTGACGGTTTTAGATTTTCCAGCTTTTGTTTTTTTAAAACTTGGCTACCAGGTATTTTAGCTGAACCATAATTACTGTTCTTGCTTTGATTCAAGTGAGATATAATTCTAGTATCAATGTACCCCCCCCCTTCCGCACACCTTTCATAATATAATGGCGGTGTGTTCTCCCTTCACTGCCTGCCCCGTACAGTGGGTCTTAGTAGTCAGTCACTTGGGGACGTCTTTTCTCACCTGTGAGAGTTGTAGTACCGAATTACTGGTACCCCGTGTGCTTCCCCAGTGGTTTCGACTTCAAAAAAAAAAAAAAAAAAAAAAAGAAACAAAATGATGTTTCACTTTTCCCCTTAGAATGCTGCATGAAAACCAATTCATTGCCTCTGAGAATGTTGATATTTATACTTTTCAGACACAGCACTGAATGTCAGATAATGAATGGCCGGAACCACTCGGTCACAAGGCACTTCAGACAGCCGCATTACTACCAGAAAACGGTTTCGGTGTGACAAGAGAAGCAAGATTAGAGACTCAAATAATAGAACTGGCTGAAGAGTATGATGAAAAAGTTAATGATTTGAAGGCTGAAGTAGAACGCATGACTGAACGAAATGAGCAGCTACGTCTAACAGGCGAGGCTGAAGCAGAAGAACGAGAGCGACTGTTAACTGAATGTATCTCTCTTAGGAAAGAGTTGGATGACTTAAAAAAGATACACGTTGACGCTAGAGATGATTACAGAGAAAAGGAAACATTCTATAAAGACTTTATACAACGTCTTGATAATGATGAAGGAGGTCAATCTGACATCTCAATGACGAATACACTCCGATCTGAATTTGAAATGAAAGAAAAAGATCTAACGATAGCAACTCTCACACGTAAATCAAACCGACAAGCACTAGAACTGGAAGCAATGAAAGGAAATCAAGGCGGCTCATCTATAAATGATTCACTCAGCGACCGGAATGAGAAATTACAACAAGAAATTGAACAGCTGGAAGGCTTCGTTGCGACCCAACAATCACTTAGAAAGGAAGCACAGACAGAAGCACTAAAACTCACAGGTGAGTTAAATAAAATGAAAAGCAGCGTAGATAACAGCGTTCTTGACAGACTACACGAAGCAGAGAGTAGGGCAAAAGAAGCTGTTTCACGGGAAGCTTTGCTACAAGCAGAGCTTGCAGACTCTCAGAGAAGAGGAATTGCTGCCCAAAGATTAGTTGATGACCTGAGAGGTCAACTAGCTGACTCTGGTGCTACACCAGCAACTACTTCCTCATCGGATGCTGATCTTCGTAAAGAGTTTGATAAAAGTCTTACGGAGTGTGCTTCACTTAAAGAGAATATCGCGCGTCTCAAATCAGATTTGGAAGTCGCGCAAAAAGCCAATTCTACCTCTGCCTCTCGGATCCAAGATATTGAGAAGACCCATCATGATAAAATAATGACTCTAGAACATGACTATGCTTCTGCGAAGTCTCTTCTTGAGGTGAAAGCGAATGACTTGGCAGCTGTTCGTGCACAGCTCTCAGCATTGGAGCTTCGCGCGGCAACATCAGCATCGTTAGAAGCGGAGAAGGTATCGCTGTCTCAACAACTTGATACCGCGTCTACTGAAATTTCTCAAATGAATGTAACAAACGCTGCTGCTGCTTCCACCATTGATGGGCTGAAGAAATCACTTTCTGATATTGAAAAAGAGGTTTGTTGTTGCATTCTATTTTATCTTATAATTATTATTCACCGACCAATAGTAAACAAAACAATACAATACAGCGATTGACAGAACAAGAAGTAATAGCATCTACGAGAGAGCTCAAAGAACAACAATTACAAGAGATTACAGAATCAAAGGACGGAGAGATCCGTGAGCAGCAACAGTCGATATCTCAACTTCAGAGTCGAGTTGAAGTCTTAATGAGTGAGTTGGAAAAAACTGAAGAGCACCTAGACACTGGAAAAACAGAGTTAGAAAGCTGCAAGCTCACAAATGTCAAACAGGAAACTGAGTTAGAAGCACTACGAGAGAAGGTAGCAGAACAAGAAGGGGATAGTGAGTGGTTGCAGAATGAAGTAGCAAAGGCCAGGGGTGTTCAGGCAAAACAGGAAGCGGAAATAAAAAGTTTACAGCAGGAAAATGAAACATTTGTGGAAACAACTGGCAGCCTGAAGGATCAGCTTTCAAAATTAAAACTTGAAAACAGAAGACTGATTGGAGACTTACGTGGTGACGGAGGCTCTGGAGCAGCACTAATCCCCCTACCAGATCACAGGGGTCTTCAGACTGCAGAAGTTGTTCAAATGCTGCGTGTTGGACTGAAGTCTTGCTCGGATATTACTGCTTCTCTAGAGAAGATAACATCACCGTCACCCAGTTCTAATGACGAGTGTGCATTTCTTCTGGCTCTTTGTAATAAATTAAGAAGAATGCTATCATCTACAAAATCATCTTCGGACTACTCACAGCTACAGGCAGCTCACACTGCTGTTGAAAAGCGCGCCTTGTCAGTGATAGCCAAGGTTAGAACACGTGATTCATAATAATAATTAGCTTTAGCAGAAAAAAAATGAAGGCAGCGGAAGAGGGAAAAAAAAAAAAAAAAAAAAAACATTGTTGTCCTTGTATAATTCCTATCCACCAATTCGTTAGTTTTTTTTGTTCTGTTTTTTTAGTTTTTTTTTTTTTTTTAATTATGATTTTTATTACTGCTGTTGCCGTGCCGCCTTCTTCCTTCGACTACACCTCTTTCGGTGCAGCGGCAGCACACGGTACTTCTTGCAGATAAATGTGCTTTGACTTATTCGGCTCTCTTTGGGCGAGATACATACTATGGTGCAAGAAAAAAAAAAAAAAAAAAAAGGAAGGGAAACAAAAACTTAGTAACTGTAATTATAAAATACACATGGCGAGCAAAAAAAGAATTCCTAAATCTTGAATTGAAGTCTGAATCTTCTATTCTTAAGAGCCTTTGGACTATTCTGTAGAAACAGATGACGCTATTTAGTTACTCAGCATCAGAGTACTTTTTTTTTTTTATTTTTTTTCAAAATTATCAAGACCTCCTAATTTTATAATTACAGTAATGTCAGAGGGGGGGCTACAACCTTCTCTTTCCGAAAAACTTGATGATGGTTTCTAATTCGTTGTTTTCACAATTTGACAAAAAATCTTTTTTTTTTTTTTTTTTTTTACTTCTTATTTTTCTTTCTTTCAGCAAACAAAGCTCTTATCATTGAATGGATAGATTACTACCCCTGAGTTATACTTATAAAAAATTAAGTTGTTTTCTCAGGTTTTTTTTGTTGTTATGCGTTGCAATTCGCTTTTACGAGTAACTCGTATCAGCAGGAAATTTTTAAAAACAATGTCGAGGAACCTATCGAGTCTCGAAGAGTTGAAAGTATTTGAGGAAAGTCAAAAGGAAACTGTTTCAGTTTGGAAGAGGGAAAATGGATATCATTTTACCGTCAGAACTGCGAATTCAGATCCAAAACAATCACTGCTGACGATCATAAGAGACGATATTGAAACAGTAGAATCAACTTTGTCAAGAGTTGCAAAAAAATTAGAAGTAGCTCTCTTAGGACCGGCACCAAAAAAGAAGAAAACTGGAGGCGTTGTAGATAGATCAGCGCCGCCACCACGAATTTCTATGAGCCTTTTATCGAAAACTGAAACACTTGATTCTCAGCAATCAAATAATTCACCAGACACTTGGAAGTCTGCGGAAAAATTGCGAATTAAAGGAATCGAAGAGGGTGACAAGTCTTGGGATTATAATGTTTTGTACGACCCTCCTGAGATTCCTTCAAAGATAATTCATTTAGAAAGAACTCCTCAAGCAGGAGTACCTCAACAGATTTTAATATTAGAACAGAAACAGTGCGATATTAAAACTGTTTGGTTTACTTCTGAAGACCCAAAACAAACTGAGGAACTCGAAGATAAAAAGAAGAAGAAAGGAGGAGCTAAACAGATTGTTAAGAAGGAATTAACTTATCAAGAAGTTCTTCAGAAAGATATTACGCAAGTCTCAGAAGGAGACACATACACACCAACATCTGATGATGGTGGGAAGGTGTTAATCTCAATGATGGTTCCGAGCAGAGGTGATCTGGTCGGACAACCGAAGTTTTTCATTTCCGGAGCAGTCATCGTTCCGAAAGATGATTTGTCTCTTGGATTTCAAAGATTTCCTTTAAAGAATACTTCAGTACTTCGTATTATGACTTACAATATTTTATACGAAGGTGCCACAGTCATATACGCAACTGGTAAGTCGATGTATCCATACGCTGATCCACTTGCTATTGAAACTGATTATAGAAAACAAAGAATTCTGAGAGAGATCAAAGAACACGATCCAGAGATTGTTTGTTTTCAAGAAATGTCTGATGCTATTCATTCTCAATACTTACTTCCGAATCTTCCACAACACGATGGAGTGTATGTCATGAAAACTGGTCAAAGTAGAGACGGTTTATCAACAGTCTGGAACACAGACAGATTTTCAAAGCAAAGCTCTCATGACATTAGTCTCGGTAAGGATATTCCAACAGACATCCCAGGCTGTGAGAACTTATACGAATATTTGAACAAGTTTGAAAAAGTTAAAACTTGCATTGAAAAGGTGACAACAGTAGCTCAAGTAACTCACTTAAAATGTACTGAAACAGGGAAGTCAATCATTGTAGCGAATACTCATCTTTGGTTTCACCCTTTGGGATCTCATATCAGAGTACTTCAGCTACACGTGTTGATGTCTTTTGCTGCGAAGATTGCTCGGGAAGAGTCAGCAGAGGGTGCTAAGATAGTGCTTTGTGGAGACTTAAACTTTCAACCTAAATCAGCACCCCACCGATACTGTATGAATAACCTTGATAAGTCTCACCAGGTGTGGTGGAATGCACAAAACTTTGACTTTTCCGCGTGGGATTTCGAGTCAGGTGAAGTTGTCGACGCTGAAGAGAAGACCACTGCTGATCCTTGTGATGGTCCAGATATCGTAACTCCATTCGTTCTTAGTGATGCTACACCAGAGTTTACGTTTACTAACTACACACCAGGATTTACAGGTCGTCTTGACTACATACTTCACTCATCATCATTGGAAGTCTCTTCTGTACACCCACAACCTCCTCGTGAGGTACTTGGATCTGAAGGAGGAGGTATCCCATCACTGATATTCCCTTCTGACCATCTTCCTATTTGTGTTGATTTTAATGAGACGACTTAGTAAGCGACGGAATAACAATCTAGCTGTGGTAATGGGTTTTACTTTATCGGTTGTCCACTGAAGAAGTGTCTTTTAAAAGAATGAATTGTGTGTCTACGTTACGAAATCTAGAGGAGAACAGCAGATGCTATACATGCGTCACAATCTAACCAATATGTGAAGAGTGCTCATAGCCTCCGTATGATGGTAATCTGCTTAGTGATAGTGTAAATCTGATCCTCTTGTGTGAATTTACTTCCCGTCTGTTAGATTGTGATCGATGAGAATGTATTGGTTAGGACGTTTTCAAGAATATTTTGTATTTTACTTTTTCAAACAGCCATTTGATTCAAAATGGACATCAGTGAGCTCGGTAATGAGCTTATAGATGCTGGGATAGATGGCAGTGTATTCGGTCATCTACACTCTCTCCCTGGAGAGGACCTCGCAGAACTGTTGGAATGGATGGGCGGGGAGGCAAAGTCAGGAAACGCAAAAGTAATGCCAGTGGCGTCAAGAGCTGTTGAAGTGACCCTACTGAAGGCACGTGATGGGCAGGGGTCAGGGTTGAAATGCCAAGAAGCGTTGAAAAAAGTATTATCTGGATTCGAAGAAGGTGTCGACGAGTACTCTGAAACACAACTAAGAGAATGGTTAGAGATTGCTTTACTCACAGTTCTATCAACTCATCACAATGATGGTGCCAGACATTCATTAGACAAACCTTGTTTAGGAGACTTTACGGAAAGCTTTCAAAGTTCTATTTCCGAATTGTACTTCGATGTTGTGTTGGCAGCGATTTCAAGTGGCAGTTTGTCTTCAGCTATTTGCGAGACCATTTGTAATCATTTAACATGTATTGGGGTAACGAGACGTAATTTACAACCTAAAGTCACAAAGACTGTTCTCTCACTTGTTGAAGTTTCAACTGACGCTGACTACTGTCCACAAGCTCTGAGAATTAGCACTACTCTGAACCGCTTTTATAATATCCTTAAAGCTGCATTCAACACAACATCTTGTCCTCAAAGCACAAAGTCTGAGATTCAGCAGGCGTTTGAAGCGGCAAAAAGTCATCCGCACGCCTCTATTTCAGTCCAACTTATCATTCAAAGAAAAGAAAAGGAAGTTCCTCGATTCGACCTTCGTATTCCAGAGAAAGGATTGCTAACGAGAAGTGAAGTAAATAGTATTATATTAGAAGGTCTTAAAGCTTTAGAACCATGGGAAACAATTGGTCAACAGCATTTACAGGGATTGGAACAAAATCAAATTGATGCTGCGAGAAAACTGCAGCTCGTTGAATTGGAAGCATTTAAGAAAGCAGCTGCGCAAACAGCTGCAACTGCAGAAGAAGATGGAGATGTTCCTGTTACTAAATTATTACATCATGCTGAAAGGAAGGAACAGGCGCTTCATGCTGGACGTGATGCGCTTAGAAATATGAAAGACGAAACCCTTCACGCGGCGTTTACTGCCCTCGCAGATTCATGTCGGTTTGTCAGTCAAGAAGGAGTTGGACCAGCGTATCACAGTATTGCTTTACTGACTCGCTTTTCTGCTCAGATCACTCAAAGTGACTCCGGTATCTCATCGTCTCTTAGTGACATCGTTCTGGAAGAGGTCTGCAGACCAAAACAGACGTTCTCACTAACACTCAACTCAGCTCTTCAATATCTCTATTCATACTACGCAACCCTCGCTCCATTTCAACTGAAAGATGATCCGATTCTACTTCAGCCTGATTTTGATTCTCGGGATGAGTCTTTCACATCACCGACTAAGACAAAGAGTGATAAGAAATTTACTTTTTCAGAATGTGACACAAACTCTGCTTATGTGACTGCTTTTAATAAATTACTAAAAGGATTAGGTCCAACACTTCTGCTGGAACCACAAGATGAGAAAGACTATCACGGGAGAGAAGCAACAACATTTCTCAGCGAACTTCTCGTCACCTGCCCAGCCATTCCAACTGATATTTGGAACTCTGTAGAAGCGGAGTTTTGTAAAAGCGGAGATGAACTTTTAATATGGGCGGGAGTCAACGGCATAGCAGCCGTCCTTCTAAACAGACCTGCCTGCGCTGACAGGTCATTGAAACAGCTATTGGTATATTGTACAGCTCCGGCAGACGAGCTCCTGAGATCGATTTCGATTAATATTCTAATTCATGATATCCTTCCTAATCATCCAACTATCTTCGACAAGACTATTTCATATATAAAAAAACAAATAATAGACCTTCTACAATCATCAGACCCATCTAGTACCGCAGGACTTCAAGGAGCAGTCACGTTATTTCTATCGCTGTGTTGTTCTGATATGTCTTTATTAGATTACCTGTTCGATTTAGTAGACGAACACATGAAGCGTCTTGCTGCGGACAAGAAGCGTGATGATAAAGAAATAAATGAGGGTCTTGCGACCATATTCCGACATGAATATCTCACTAAATTACTTCTTAAGATGGGTGTCGATGAAGCAATGAGACTTGTAAAGGAAAGACCAGCAAGTGTTTTGTCATTACACGTTCTTCAAACGATGATTAAAGAACTGAGAAATGAATTACAAAACAGCAAGGACATCTCTCAAGAAGAAGTAGATCTTATTAGTGATGAGCTATTAACAGTTCAGAATGTTGCTAAAATGATGTACGAATCTGATGGTGACATTAGATACTTAATAGCTCAATTATCGTTAACACCAAAGGATGAAATTGTATCACGCATCTTACCTGGTGTTATAAAGAAGTGTCGACCAGAACATGTAAGGTACGCAATTCATGAAGCGATTACACCACTTCCAATGCATTACTCAAAAGGAATTGGTCTCAATCCTGGAGCTGTTTTGTTATATTTACATCAATTGGTTCCGGGTGAGAATGATATTGTGATTAAACATATCGTTATAGCACTTGATTGTTGTCTTCTTGACCTCAAACACTTGTTCACAGATCAAGAAGTTGCTCAGTCACTTCAACAACTCATTACATTAGATCCTATTCCGATAGTCTTCATGAGAACAGTACTTCAAGCAGTTCATAGTCATCCGAATCTTTTGTCGTACATACTGAGTAGTATTGTTCCTCATCTTTATCAGAAATTAATTTGGGATCTTGAGGATAAGGTTTGTTGTTGTTTTTTTTATTCTTCTTTTTTTTTTTTTTTTTTTTTTTATTGTGAAATAAAAAAAAAAAGTGATCATATTAATAAAACATAAAACAGATATTATGGAGAGGTCTTCTTAAACTCATTACTGATCATCAGCCAAAAACTTTAGACACATTGCTGTTACTTCCAGAGAAGGTATGCCTTTTTTTTTGTATATTTCTTATAGAAACACTTGATGTAAATACAATATAACAACAACACCAACAGATTCTTATGGGCGCTTTAGCTTCCAACACTCAACTTCTACGATACTTAGTTAGATATTTAAATCAGGTTTGTTGGTTGTTTTTTTTTTTTTTTTTCTTAAAAAAAAAGTAGTAGTGTTTAAAAAGAGTTAAGACAACAAAAACAAAACACTCCAAAAAAACAGAATAAAATGATTCACGGAAAACTTCTCTTATCTCTCGAAAGTAATTTTGCCGGAATTCAAAATATATAATTATTGTAATGATGTGGTATTATGCAATAACAGCTGTTCTTGTGATGAGCGTCGCGTCTACGTGACTCTCTTCTTTCGAAGATATGGTTCAAAAATTTACTTAAAGTGTGCTGTTGTTATGTTTGGAAAAGCACAATTTCTTATAGTTGTCAGTGTCAGTGTGGGTCTTTTGACCAGCAAAAATCACTTCTTTAAAGCGTTCCGTTTGAAGTATTGTGTGAATGGTTTTAGGGAAGATAAAAAAAAAAAATTTATATAATTAACAATTCTCACACATAGGTGACCCTACAGTAAAAGAAAATATGCAAAACTGACACACTGATAAACAACAAAAAACAAAACAATAAAATGACTCGTTCAGTATCACCCGATTCTTCAGAATCACTTCCTGGAGATTGGATTGAGCAAGAGATGTACAACGACATCAGCGAGTCTCCTCATTTAGGATTAACACTAAGAGAAGGAGGAATAGGAGACTTATCACTTAGTCAGGTTTATGATGAGGACGTTCCTCTTGAAATGAAGAAAGAGTTTAAAAGCCTCGTCGTTGCTAAACTAGCAAGCCTGTTAGTACCAGTGATACGACGATGGTTTAGAAAGAAGAAAATCGTAAGAGACATCGATCCTTCAATGATACGAATTGCTGAAAACGCCCTACAATCGTCAAAACTGTTTCAGGTTTGGCCGATCGAACAGATCAGTTCTTTAATTGGAGGAAGTGTTGTTCAAATATCAAATCACCCTGAAGTAGTACTTCACCAAGGAGAGTCATGTCGCAGTGGTGTTTTTGTCCTCTTAAAAGGTTCTGTAAATCTGATAAAAAAAGGATCTGACACCAGCAAATCAATATCCTTATCTAAAGGAGCTCATATTCATGATCGTATAGTAGCACCTTGCGTGTTTAACGACTACTCAATGTTTACGGGTGACTGTTTAGGTTATAGTGTTGTATCTTTACAGCAGTGTACCTGGTTAGCTGTTCCTCATGAAGTGTATTCAAAGATGACTGAGGATATTAGAAATATTGATTCTAATATTTATAAAAAGATGTATCAAATTGGATTTAGAAGACGACTATTATGTTTACCAGAGAGGTATCCGATGAGTTTTAGTACCGTAACTGAAACTGAATTATTTGGAGACTTAGACATGGAGCAATGTGATCACGTGATTTCTCGTCTTGGTCCAAGGTGTTACAAAGCTGGTGATGTTATTATCCCTCGTGGTCATCGTAGTCGTGAAATGTTCTTTATATGTAATGGGATACTTGAATTCTCGAGTCCAACTACTAAAACAGTTCAAAGAACTCCGATATCAATAAATTCATTAGATCTATACATTTGTGAACGAAGCATCTTCGAAGTAAAAGCCGCAACACACGTTGATGTTTGGGTCCTGACAGAATCAGACTTTCAACTCCTCCTACTTGACAATGCTATTAAAATAAAAGTTAGAAGAGCAGCTGATCTTTGTAAAGTGAAACGACTGCTTGCGGAGGGAAACACTCAAACACACAGAGAAAAGATGAGAGAACTCGTTAAAAGGATCCCAATTGTGTCTGAGTACATATCAGCAAGAAGTGATCAATTCGTTTCAGACTTAGTACGAGCATTACGACCGAGAGTTTTTACTCCTCCAGAAATAATTGTTTCGGCAGCAACTCAATGCGACACTCTCCTTTTTGTTACCAAAGGCCAAGCAGTTGTTCATGGCAGAGTTGGATCTTTTAGTAAGACCATCACATTGGAAGAGGCACTCGGATTTACATGTTCAATAGAACACCGTTGGACACACGCGGTATCGGCATTCACAGCTTGTGAAACCTGGTGTGTTGACCAACGGGTTTTTATTTCAATTTTAAAAAAATACCATTTGCTCTCTCAAATTCAAGCAGATACAAAATCTTTAATCAACGACCCGTTGAGTGAAATAGTCGTAAGTCATGAGAGCCCAGCATTGTATCCGACTCCTGCTACACACTCTGGGAAACTGTTGAGAGGAAATAGCAGAGCATTACTAATTAAAAGAATGGAATCGTTACAAAAGAAGAAGAAACTTGCAAATACAGACTCAAGTCCATCAGTGACTCCAACTGCTCTTCCAGAAGAGGAGTCCTCAATTGGATGCAGTAGCGAGCCATCTGTTGTGTTAGCTCAGGAATCTTTGGAATCAGAAGCTGAAACTGATACTATTTTAAAAAAGGTTCAGAGAGCATCAAGTCTTGTTGGTAGGTTAGGTCTTTTATTTAAAGAACGTCAGTCTGGTCCTGACCGACTTCAACGAAAACTCAACGACGTTATGAAAAAGAGTAAAGGACAACACAAACCTCCTCCACCGATTACTATCTCTCCGAGGTCATCACGTCATGGGATTGTATCAGCTGATGGTAGTATTGGGAGGTATCGTTCCGCATCGAAATCTGCCTCGCCTCAGCAACGAAGAACAGTAAACGATGATTTTAAGCGTGGAACACAATCTCTTCCAATTACTCCTGTGGCAAAGGAAACGAAGGGATCAGGTGATAGAGATTTATTACAACATGGGAATGGACATGGGAATGGAATAATAAAGAAAAGTTCATTTTTAGCTTCAAAAAGTCCCGTTAGGCATCCATCATTCTTACTGTCTCCAGAAGCAGCTGCAGTGCCGTCACCTCCTGGTTCACGTTGTAAGGTTTTTACTAAAGTATCGGATAAATATAAAGTTGTGCCTCCACCAGAAGACGCAGCCTCAGACCCGTTAGATACGAGTGATGATTGTACTACTTCTACATCATCTCTTTCACCATCAGCATTACCCAGTAAGAGAGGATTACCAATCACAATAAAGAACAGGGCGCTTCAGACTATTCAGGTTGTATGTAATATAAAAACTACACAATCTACTGGAGAGTCTTCTCTTGACTGTTCCGTTACGGAGATTCGCTTTGGAGATGGGAATACTATGACGAATTTAACACAACTGAGAAAGGCTGTTTTGACTAAAATAACAGACAATTACATAAATAAAACGAATAAAGTAATTCGATTAAAAATTACGTCGTTTCAGAAAGTTGATGAGTTTGGTGCGCATGACATAGAGGACATATCTGACCTTAAGAATTCTGATTGTATTTTATTATACTGCTGTGAAGACTACAGTCCTGAAGTAATAGAAGCACCTGCTGAACTAAATCAGACTCTTACAAGTCCGAGACACAATAGAGTAAAGTCTCCAACTTCACAAATAGGTGATCGTCGCTACAATCTCTTGGTCTTTACTAATCATGTTACAAACACAGATCCGAGATCAGTTTGTATATATGCGAACTCTTTAAATATTCTGAGGGATGAACTCATTAATATATTCGTACTTGATGAAGCGGATAAGTTTATCGCAAAGTTGTATAAGTTGCGCAGCAGCGCCTTACTTGAGATTTCTAAAATTGGAGAAATACTCGGCAGGGATACGATATATGTTGGTATTCATAGACGGGAGAAAATATCTATGTTTCCTTCTCGGGTACCTCCTAAGCATCGGAGGGAGAATCAGCCTTCTCCTCCAAATGATCCTTGGCGTAGGCTGTCTGATTCTCAAATCCGTTCACACATAAAGGCTGAACGGCAAATATCTCCTAGAAAGAGGTATTCTTCACAAGTCGTACCTCCTCCTATGTTGTCGTCAAATCTTTTTATAAACTCGCCTTATATTAAGTAAATGATGATGTTGTTTTAGTATTTATGTTTTTATATTTAAGTTTTGGTATTATTTGTTCATTCACTGAATGTACCCTCCCCAGTTACTTCAACTATTTCACAGTTGTGTACTTATTCTGATTTGTTCTGTAGTCTGAAGGTGTGTTGAGTACGATTGTGAATATCCTAAAGAAAGGATGTTTAATTCCGTTCAGCATACTTGCAAAACCAGCTTACAAAAGATAAATTTCTTTTCTTTGGGAGACAAGTGACCCAGTGTGGGCAATCACTAGAGAATACCTGCGGGGAATATTCCTCACAAAGAATACATTTTCAATACGTGCTTTAGTTTAGCATGTGTTTACTGATCCACTTAAAAGGATTTCAATGTGGTTGTTTTTTTTTTTTATTTTTAAGTTAGCGTGACCAAATAGCAACATTTTTGCTGTTTTTTTTTTTTTTTTTTTTTTTTTTTTTTCAGATTTTCCGTTTGCTTAAAAAGAAAAAAAAAAACTACCTTTTCAGTCAATTATCATTATTTTCGGTTCTTCTTCTTTCCCTCAAATATTTCAGGTTCTAAACCTTAGATTGAGCATACTGACATCATCAGCTAGCATATTATTTATATTTGGGTAAAATACACTCTTGCCCTTTAACTTTGATACAATGCATATATTGATAACCATTTTAAGTATACTCAAATAGTTAATCCCTTTTAGACGAGTATTTCTTTTTTGTTGAGGCTATTTGTTAAGTAATTATAATTCTTTCCTATTTGATGCATCTTGTTCTTTGAGCAGTAGGCCTCGAGGTTCCAGCGATGGATTCTGAAGTCTTGTTTTTGATGGGTCGCTATAAGCGACTTCTTTTACTGTTTTTTTAAAAAAAAAAACCTCGTGCGTGATAGGAAAAAAAATAACGAAAGGAGAAGAGAGAGGGGGAAAAAAAAAAAAAAAAAAAAAAACACTTCTAGAAATCAATCAATTGTTATCTTGGCTTCATTTAGTTTAGTTTCATTTTTTGAGTTTTTTAGTTAAGAGGGTTGATATTCATTCAGAACGCATCGATTTTTCAGTGAAAACGATCGGCAATACCCAAGTCTTTGACTTTATTATTATTATTGTTGTTATTGTTGTTATGAATCTTTATTAAGACAACTAATGATGATTGGGAAAGAACTCAAAAGGGATAAGAACTGGAGTTAACTAGTTTTCATCTTTTTTCATTATTATTCATTACAGAAACAAGAAAACAAAACATATGAAGCCGTGGAGAGTCTGTATTAGGTACGCATCAGGAGGGCCTGGAGCTTCTTCGGAGGGTGGGTCAAATGTGAAGTCAACACCACCGCAGACACCACCACCACAGTCACCACCACCAACAAAGCAGCCAACAACCACAACAACAACATCACTAGCTGAGAAGAAATCTGATGACTCTTCCGATAAAAGAGGTGGAGTTCTGTCATCTGTGATGGCTTCCTTAATGAAGAAAGACATGCGTGCCGCCTACGAGTGCTCTTTGCTCCCACCTGAACAGCAAAGAGAGTTTCTTTCACACATGCGAGACATGGAACAATTAAGTAAGAAACATGATTTACAAAAGTTTAAGGAGCAGACTGCTGCTGATGTTGAAGTGGCGAAGATAAAGAGTGATTCAAAGGTCGAAGAGATTCGCGCGAAACGGGAAGCGGATGAAGAGATCGCCGTCACAAAGCACTCTCACCAAGTTGAAATCTTACGAAGAAAGATTGACGCTGAAAAGGAAATCAGGGGTGCCAATTGGAGGCATCAGAAATGGAAGGCAGTTGCCGAGAGAGAACGTCGTCAGACGATTGCTGTGGAAGCAAAAGAAAACAAAAGAGTCTGTGATAACCTCAAACATGAGCTTGAAACTAAATCTAATCACAGCGCAAAAGAGAACACTCAACAAATTGAACTTCAGACAATCCTCCACAAACAAGCGATGGAGTTGGAATCTGCAAAGGCTTCAGCAGCGAAACAAAGACTGCAGGAAAACAACTCTGCTATTCAACTTGGACCTTCATCAGATATTCAAGAACTTCGCGAACATGAAATGGAACTCGCGCAGAAGAACCACAAAGAAAAAGAATCCCAACGATCCCATGAGTGGACTCTTCACAAGGAACGCCTTGCTGCCGCTGAGAGTGCAACAATACTAACAACGGGAGCATCTAAGAAGTCTTTAGCAAGAGAAACTATTTGGAGAATGCTTCAGCTCGGTATTGCAGTTGGAGGACTTGGTGCACTCGTCTACTACGATCAACTTAGCAAAAGACAGAATGAAGAGGCGGAACAGAGAAAATGGATGGAAGCTAATGCATTGAGAGAAGAGACAATCGCTCGTGAAAATGCAGCCCAGGCTGAGGAAGTGGAACTGAAAAAGGCGAGAGAGTCAGCTGATATTGAGATTGCTATGCTTTCTCAAAAGAGGGGAGAGGACGACCTGAAGAAGGCCAACCGAGAGTACGAAACTCAGCTGCTGGCTGTCGAACAGGCGAAGGTTATGAAAGAAGCGCAAGAGATTCGTCTTCAGTATCTCGAGTCAGTAAAGAAACATGCAAGTACTGCTGCTGGTGTTTTCTTAATATTTGTTTTAACGTGGAAAGTCGGACGGGGACCTAACGGAGAAGCACAATAGTACCCTCTTTCTTCATCCAACCGGTTCTACCACAACGCACGGCGGTCAAACTTGAACTGCCTGATATTTCTGAAAGAGTAGTTGCAGTATTGTGCTATAAATTATTTATTAGAAGTTTTGCTCGATTCGTTGCTCGAGAAAGACCACGGTATTCTTTAAAAAAAAAAAAAAGAAAGGGGAAAGGGGAAGCAGACGAAAGAAAAAAACGAGAGAGGGGAAAAAAAAAACAAACAAACAAAGAAGAAATACTCAGTCAGCCGGACAGTTAAACATCACTCCCTCGTCTATCACTTTTCTGACCCTGTCTGTTCTAATTACGCTTTCGACATTTAATCAAAGGTGTGAAGTTTTTTTAAAAAAAAAAAAAATCATTTTCTTTGTGAGCTGTGATGCTAAAGGCGCTAAGCCGCCAATAGTGTCACTCTCTTAACTTTTTATTATTACCACGAACGTGTAAGACGGTTGACGGGACTAATTACAGTTAAAACAGAGAGGTATTCTCTACACACTACTAGTCTTTATATGATGATTCACAAATTGTGACTTCTGAGTGTCATACATAGTGGAGGCCTACCTCCACGTGAATCTGATTTATAATATGTTTTTATCCTTTATAGATTTATCCAAAAACCCCCTTTTTTTTTTTTTTTTTTGCTCGTAGGTTGTTAGGCTGTTTGTGTCTTTTGTTTCCCTGTAATTCTTCAATGAAAATTATATACTTGGACAAATTTTGAAGAAAAATAATTACTTCAGTGCTACTGTTGATATGGTAGTAATGTTAGTGGTGTTTTTATTTTTGCATAAAATTAAATATATTGAGTACGTATTTGTTGGTAATTAGTACCTGATCGAGGGAGATGAGAGAGAGAGAGGGGGGGGGAAATCAACAGCAAACCAAAGCACGTATAAGAAAAACCTGCGTTTCGTTTCACAAAGAAAAAAAAAAAAAAAAAAGAATAATTTTTAACAAAAAAATAAAAAACAGAAAAAAGAAAAAAAAAAAGAAAGAATTGGAAATATCAGTGTCATGCTATCTCGTCGCTTTACTATTTTTATTTATTTATTTTTAAAAATCACCCTGTTCAAAAAAAAAAAAAAGAAAGAAAGAAAACACAAATTTTTACTTTTTTACTATAACTGAGAGCATGTTCACTTGTGTTATATTACCTAATTAAATTTAAAAAAAAAAAAAAAAAAAACCGCCTCGCTTGCACTACAAACTGTGATTGCTTTACGCTTCAGAGACTTATTCGGGTCCCGTAATTAAATTTCCCTGGGTGGGGGGTAGAGAAAGGGTGTGGGGAAAAATAATGAACAACAGAAGAAAAAAAAAAAGAAGCAGAAAACCATCTGAGCAAACTGTCATTTTTCACACGATTTTTATTTTCGGTTGGTGTCTTACAACAGCTCTCAATTCCCATGAATACTTCTTTAGAATAATTAAACAGAGTTGATACAGACAAAAAATATTTTTCTTTTCAGTCCAACAAAAACAGTTTAAAAATGAAAGGAGGTAAAGGTGGACGTCGCAACGTGTCTCCGTGGGCCACATGGAGAAATGTTCCGCAAGAACCATCTTATGAAGAGAATGCATACGAAGGTCTTTATGAAGATAGTGGTTATGGAGTTGATACGTCATCAGTACCACCACCTGCAATGAATGGATGGGAAGGATATTATGAAAATGGGTATCCTCCTCAACCTCAGTACACACCAACTCAGGAAGGGTTGTACCCACCTACTGAACATTATCATTCTCAAGCACCGCTTATGTACAGCTCTACAGCAGGTTATAGTGAGTATGTTCCTCCGCAATCTGTTCCGTCATCTCCTCCACTACCACCGACATTTACTGATTCACCACAACAAACTTACGGTCAACGTGGTGACAGCTGCAGAGCACAAAAGTTTCACATCCAACCTCGTGAAGCAGACATTCGGAGACATGTTTCCCCCTGGGCTACGTGGTTACCAAAAGACGATAATCAGTCGGTTGTTAAGTGTTCAGCATAATAATATTATTTGATCGATAAGTCAAGTAAAAGACTTTACGTCATTTCATATTGTTGATCGTGTTACATATGAAGTGATGGTTCTGTGCATGTTGCCTTACCAAGAGACTTTAACCTTCCTGGTTCTATATAAAGGAATTTGTGAAGCAGTTTCTCTAGGTCCCGAGTGTGATACATGTATGTGCTATAACTTCCCCAGCAAACCCGAAACACTTTTATTTTGATGGAAAAAAACTAACCAAATCCGCAAATAATCGCGCTTCGTAGGTCTTCTTAACAAGGAGAGTGATTATGTCGATTCTACGATTATGGCTACTTCAGTGTTTTGTATGCCTTTAAACTTTCTCAAATGCTCGAATAGTGAACACGACGGCCTTTTTCCTGGCTAACTTTTTTTTCTTTGGCTGTCTCTCTTAATTTCATTTTTTTTTCTTTGTTTTTTTTTTTTTTTTTTTTATAATTAGATTTTCTTTTTTTTCGTTGGAAAATAATGAATGAAAAAGAATATTGCTGCTAAAGAAGGACGTGGGCGCAAGTATTGCGCGTTGCCTTACAGCATGTTACATACCTGGATAGGAACGAAATTAAATAAAGAGGAGTATTTTTTTTTTTCTTTTCGTAAAAAAAAAATTGAAAGGAAGGAGTGCTTTGGGCACTCCTCGGTTGAGGGATAGTTTTGAAAAAAGAAAAAAAAAAAAAAAAAAAAAACACGAGTTGGCTCTGTTCGTTTTACTTATACACGGACGACACAGCTAACGCTTGGGGAAGAAAAGCTTTAAAGATGAAGAAGGAAAAAAAAAAAACCGAGACAGAGAAAAAAAAGAAAAGAAAAAAAAAACTACACCCGGCGTGAATGAAGAAAAGGTTGCGAGAAAAAAACTTTTTATTTAAATTCCTAAGCAGGGAATCCTTCCGAAAAAAGGGAGGTGGCAAAAAGGAAAAAAAAAAAAAAAAAAAAAAAAAAACTCTTTCTGTTTCTTATATATTATGAGTTGAAAGGGGTAAAAGAAAAAATACTTACAAACTACACAATTAGTGATGAAGCTACCAACGCAGAAAGTAATAGAAGTCGCACAATTTTGTCATGCTATTCATCGAGTACGGATGCTTTTAGAATTAGTCTCCACAGTAGCGGACATGTTCTATTCCCGTATTCTGTCCTCTCTATGGTAGCTGAGTTTGGTTTATTTAATTTATATAATTAAAAAAGTTTAATGAAATAGTTATTATTTCCTTTTCCCCCCTTTTTCCTCAGATGATGACATCTTTATCTACAATAATGAAATGATAATACGACATTCTTATCGGGTGTCACGACGACATGGTGTTCGGATGTTCAGCAAACACATTGATGAGATAGTTGAACAGTCAAAATGGCCTCACATCCGAAACATGGAATTCAAGAACCTTCATCCTTCATATTTAAAACTTCACAAAGATCATGACGTTATGAGAATGTTAGAGTCGAGGTATGGACAGGCTGCTAGAAATCAAGCAGGTATCCGACCAGACGTTGCAGTTACGAATAAACAAAAAATGCAACCGATCCATATTAAACTTCAAAAAGAATATCGAACTCAATTGGAAGAAGATTGGAAGCAAATTCAGATTATAGCAACTGACATAGGACCCTACAGCTACCAAGCTTATATAACTGCTTGTCTTGATTGTGGTGACGTCGATAAAGCCTTGGAAGCTCTTGATGAGATGCGTGATTTGATTATTCAACCAACACCTGTCACCTGGACACAAATTACTACATCACTCGTAATGAAATCATCTTATGATGAGGCTATTAAAATTTTTAGGAAAAGTAATAATTTTTCAAATGAAATGTACAACGCCATCCTACCTGTCTTTCAAAGTAGACGATCAGTGGGAGAGCTGCAGCGTTTGTTTAATAAGAAAAACGATAACAAATTTCAAAAAGATCCAGCTACCTATGTGACTCTATTAGGGAAGGTTCGAAGCAAGAGTGAAGCTCTCAAAATTATTTCTGATCTTGAAAAGGAGGGAGTGAAATTATCTGAAAGGCACACATCATCATTACTGTCAGCTATCTCTAAATGGTCTGTTCCAGATGTCGATTTTGCAAATAAAATCTATCATAACGAACCTACGATATCAGAAAATCTACTAGTACGAAACACTCTTATTTCTGTATACAAATCAGCTGGTAGACAAGATCCCAAACACTACGTCGAAGTCTTAAATTTATTCAAAAACACACGCCATCCCTCCGCCATTACGTACACGCTTGTAATACACACATACGCGAAACTTATTGAAATTCAAAAGTTTAAAAAAGAAATTTCTAAAGTTAATTATCTATTCAAAGAGGCATCTGATTTGTTTAACCGAACACTAGTAGAGAATCCTCCTTCTGAACATATTTATATTTCAATGCTTCGTTGTTTGATTGCAATTGATGACTCTAAAGGTGCGTCAGAGTTGCTGTTTTCTATTTTGATGAGTAGCTGTCCTGATTCGTTTAAGTTTCGTGAAATCATGTTTATGAAGTGGAAAGGTCTTCGTCTTCCTTCACACATCCCAACAAAAACATTAACACAGTCAGAACAAGTTGAGTATCAGCAAAAACAGTCTCAACGCATTCAATTTAATCAGAAGCAAAAATCTAAAAAAATAAAGATCTTCAACTCTAAAAAGCATTCAACAACGAAGAACAAACACAAATTAGAAACGCGTCAATCTCATAAGAAGACAAATAAGCTTTCAGCTGCACCAAACACTAACTTGGAATCTCCATTTAACGGGCTTTATGAAAATGAAAAACTTAGCACTTACTTACTGAAGGCATTGACAGAGATTTAGATTGAGATAATCGATTTGTTTTTAAGAACCTGAAATCTTTAGAAACAACTACCTATTGCCTGTATTTCAATCACACATATATCTTAACTTTATAATCTCATATTTTTTTTTTATTACAGTAAACACTTTGGCGAATTTGAAACATCTGACGTACCTTATAGTTTTCCTTAAACCACAACCTTTTTGCGGGTTTTGCGGGGGCGGGGTGTCGATAAAGAACGGGGAAGGTGACGAGGTGACGGACTCTATTTACGAAGGTGGCCGGTCTTGTGTTGTTCTTTTTATGAAAATAACTCCCCTCCCTCTCAGTTAACCTCTATTCCCCCGAATATTAATATGAAGACCGCTTGTGCTGTTCTCGCCATGGCCGCCGCGTCATCGGCCCTTCCTGTGAACTACATCGAGGAGAATGAGATGTTGTTGTGGAACAACTTCAAGAGCACCTACGGAAAGAAGTACTCTGGATCGGATGAGGTGAAGAGAAGGGCGATCTTCAAGGCCAACATGATGAAGGGAGCGGACCTCGAGGAGAAGAACGCCGGAGCGACGTTCGGAATGAACGTGTACTCTGACCTGAGCGCTGAGGAGTTCAAGACGTACCACAGCTTGAACGTCCCAACGAAGGAGAGCCCACGTAAGGAGTTCAGCGAGACCGACATCCTGAAGGCAGCTGCCAACCCAGTGGACTGGAGAAGCAAGGGAGCGGTGACCCAGATCAAGAACCAGGCGCAGTGCGGATCGTGCTGGGCGTTCTCCACCACCGGAGGAATCGAAGGACAAAACTTCCTTGCCGGAAACAAGTTGACATCCCTGTCGGAGCAGGAGTTGGTGAGCTGCGACACCACCGACTCTGGCTGCAACGGAGGGTTAATGGACAGCGCCCTGGAGTGGTTGTTGAGCGCCCACAAGGGACAGATCGTCACCGAGGAGTCGTACCCGTACACCAGCGGAGGTGGAGACTCTGGAAGCTGCAAGAGCGTGTCATCGATGAGCGTCGGAGCGACGATCGATGGACACAAGGACATCGCACACGATGAAGACGAGATGGCCGCCTGGGTGTCAGCCAACGGACCTCTTTCGATTGCCGTTGACGCGACCTCATGGCAGACGTACACCGGAGGAGTGATGACCGACTGCGAGTCCAGACAGCTCGACCACGGAGTGCTCATTGTTGGATACGCCGCGGACTACTGGATCATCAAGAACTCTTGGGGACCAAGCTGGGGAGAGTCTGGATACATCAGAGTGTCCAAGGGATCGAACCAGTGCTTGTTGAAGAACTCGCCATGCACTTCCACTGTCAAGAAGAACTAAGTAAGCTGTCTTGACGATGATTCTGCGTGTGTCGTTGGACTTGACTGAACGATGGATGAACGACACGCGGAGTCTGCCTCTCTCCTCCTCGGCTCTTTTGTTCCTCGCGGTTCGCGGGTGGAAGACTGAGGGAAGCTCAAAAAAAAAAAAATTGTTATATTATGGTTTTTACCATGTTTCTGTTATTGTTTTAAATTATATTCGATGATGGTTCTTGGTCGGAGAGGATTGATTTTCTCTGATCATCACCGTCGTCGTCGTCGTCGCCGTTGGGCACCGGGCTCACTGCCGTGCTTATTTCAATTATTCTATACATTCGAAGCTTTCCATTTCGTTCGTTACTCGAACCGGTTGCTTTTGAATTCCGCGTAATCTTTTTCCTTTCCTTTCGTCGTGATACCCACTTCTCCTTGTGCGGGGGAAGTGACCATTTTTCCAAGAAAAAAAAACAAACAAAGCGAAATGCAATTCTTCCTCCCTCCCTCCCTCTTGCTTCGTTTTCCCAGAGCAACGATAATCGAATCGCTTCTGGGGTGATGGCGATTGCGAGAGCGCGAGCTTTTCAGGCTGCTGTTTCTGCGGGTCGCATACGGATTATCGCTTTTTGTATTCTCTTTCCAGTTCACAACACTTCGTATGTATACAAGAAAAGTTAGTTCTTAGCAGCGTGTGAGGAGGGGGGAGGGGAGGAACACGGTTCAATCGGAAGACTTTGCGAAAAGATGATATGGACGAGCGCTCGCCGCAGCGTACTTTTATCGTTTTCCTTAAACCACAACCTTTTTGCGGGTTTTGCGGGGGCGGGGTGTCGATAAAGAACGGGGAAGGTGACGAGGTGACGGACTCTATTTACGAAGGTGGCCGGTCTTGTGTTGTTCTTTTTATGAAAATAACTCCCCTCCCTCTCAGTTAACCTCTATTCCCCCGAATATTAATATGAAGACCGCTTGTGCTGTTCTCGCCATGGCCGCCGCGTCATCGGCCCTTCCTGTGAACTACATCGAGGAGAATGAGATGTTGTTGTGGAACAACTTCAAGAGCACCTACGGAAAGAAGTACTCTGGATCGGATGAGGTGAAGAGAAGGGCGATCTTCAAGGCCAACATGATGAAGGGAGCGGACCTCGAGGAGAAGAACGCCGGAGCGACGTTCGGAATGAACGTGTACTCTGACCTGAGCGCTGAGGAGTTCAAGACGTACCACAGCTTGAACGTCCCAACGAAGGAGAGCCCACGTAAGGAGTTCAGCGAGACCGACATCCTGAAGGCAGCTGCCAACCCAGTGGACTGGAGAAGCAAGGGAGCGGTGACCCAGATCAAGAACCAGGCGCAGTGCGGATCGTGCTGGGCGTTCTCCACCACCGGAGGAATCGAAGGACAAAACTTCCTTGCCGGAAACAAGTTGACATCCCTGTCGGAGCAGGAGTTGGTGAGCTGCGACACCACCGACTCTGGCTGCAACGGAGGGTTAATGGACAGCGCCCTGGAGTGGTTGTTGAGCGCCCACAAGGGACAGATCGTCACCGAGGAGTCGTACCCGTACACCAGCGGAGGTGGAGACTCTGGAAGCTGCAAGAGCGTGTCATCGATGAGCGTCGGAGCGACGATCGATGGACACAAGGACATCGCACACGATGAAGACGAGATGGCCGCCTGGGTGTCAGCCAACGGACCTCTTTCGATTGCCGTTGACGCGACCTCATGGCAGACGTACACCGGAGGAGTGATGACCGACTGCGAGTCCAGACAGCTCGACCACGGAGTGCTCATTGTTGGATACGCCGCGGACTACTGGATCATCAAGAACTCTTGGGGACCAAGCTGGGGAGAGTCTGGATACATCAGAGTGTCCAAGGGATCGAACCAGTGCTTGTTGAAGAACTCCCCATGCACTTCCACTGTCAAGAAGAACTAAGTAAGCTGTCTTGACGATGATTCTGCGTGTGTCGTTGGACTTGACTGAACGATGGATGAACGACACGCGGAGTCTGCCTCTCTCCTCCTCGGCTCTTTTGTTCCTCGCGGTTCGCGGGTGGAAGACTGAGGGAAGCTCAAAAAAAAAAAAATTGTTATATTATGGTTTTTACCATGTTTCTGTTATTGTTTTAAATTATATTCGATGATGGTTCTTGGTCGGAGAGGATTGATTTTCTCTGATCATCACCGTCGTCGTCGTCGTCGCCGTTGGGCACCGGGCTCACTGCCGTGCTTATTTCAATTATTCTATACATTCGAAGCTTTCCATTTCGTTCGTTACTCGAACCGGTTGCTTTTGAATTCCGCGTAATCTTTTTCCTTTCCTTTCGTCGTGATACCCACTTCTCCTTGTGCGGGGGAAGTGACCATTTTTCCAAGAAAAAAAAACAAACAAAGCGAAATGCAATTCTTCCTCCCTCCCTCCCTCTTGCTTCGTTTTCCCAGAGCAACGATAATCGAATCGCTTCTGGGGTGATGGCGATTGCGAGAGCGCGAGCTTTTCAGGCTGCTGTTTCTGCGGGTCGCATACGGATTATCGCTTTTTGTATTCTCTTTCCAGTTCACAACACTTCGTATGTATACAAGAAAAGTTAGTTCTTAGCAGCGTGTGAGGAGGGGGGAGGGGAGGAACACGGTTCAATCGGAAGACTTTGCGAAAAGATGATATGGACGAGCGCTCGCCGCAGCGTACTTTTATCGTTTTCCTTAAACCACAACCTTTTTGCGGGTTTTGCGGGGGCGGGGTGTCGATAAAGAACGGGGAAGGTGACGAGGTGACGGACTCTATTTACGAAGGTGGCCGGTCTTGTGTTGTTCTTTTTATGAAAATAACTCCCCTCCCTCTCAGTTAACCTCTATTCCCCCGAATATTAATATGAAGACCGCTTGTGCTGTTCTCGCCATGGCCGCCGCGTCATCGGCCCTTCCTGTGAACTACATCGAGGAGAATGAGATGTTGTTGTGGAACAACTTCAAGAGCACCTACGGAAAGAAGTACTCTGGATCGGATGAGGTGAAGAGAAGGGCGATCTTCAAGGCCAACATGATGAAGGGAGCGGACCTCGAGGAGAAGAACGCCGGAGCGACGTTCGGAATGAACGTGTACTCTGACCTGAGCGCTGAGGAGTTCAAGACGTACCACAGCTTGAACGTCCCAACGAAGGAGAGCCCACGTAAGGAGTTCAGCGAGACCGACATCCTGAAGGCAGCTGCCAACCCAGTGGACTGGAGAAGCAAGGGAGCGGTGACCCAGATCAAGAACCAGGCGCAGTGCGGATCGTGCTGGGCGTTCTCCACCACCGGAGGAATCGAAGGACAAAACTTCCTTGCCGGAAACAAGTTGACATCCCTGTCGGAGCAGGAGTTGGTGAGCTGCGACACCACCGACTCTGGCTGCAACGGAGGGTTAATGGACAGCGCCCTGGAGTGGTTGTTGAGCGCCCACAAGGGACAGATCGTCACCGAGGAGTCGTACCCGTACACCAGCGGAGGTGGAGACTCTGGAAGCTGCAAGAGCGTGTCATCGATGAGCGTCGGAGCGACGATCGATGGACACAAGGACATCGCACACGATGAAGACGAGATGGCCGCCTGGGTGTCAGCCAACGGACCTCTTTCGATTGCCGTTGACGCGACCTCATGGCAGACGTACACCGGAGGAGTGATGACCGACTGCGAGTCCAGACAGCTCGACCACGGAGTGCTCATTGTTGGATACGCCGCGGACTACTGGATCATCAAGAACTCTTGGGGACCAAGCTGGGGAGAGTCTGGATACATCAGAGTGTCCAAGGGATCGAACCAGTGCTTGTTGAAGAACTCCCCATGCACTTCCACTGTCAAGAAGAACTAAGTAAGCTGTCTTGACGATGATTCTGCGTGTGTCGTTGGACTTGACTGAACGATGGATGAACGACACGCGGAGTCTGCCTCTCTCCTCCTCGGCTCTTTTGTTCCTCGCGGTTCGCGGGTGGAAGACTGAGGGAAGCTCAAAAAAAAAAAAAATTGTTATATTATGGTTTTTACCATGTTTCTGTTATTGTTTTAAATTATATTCGATGATGGTTCTTGGTCGGAGAGGATTGATTTTCTCTGATCATCACCGTCGTCGTCGTCGTCGCCGTTGGGCACCGGGCTCACTGCCGTGCTTATTTCAATTATTCTATACATTCGAAGCTTTCCATTTCGTTCGTTACTCGAACCGGTTGCTTTTGAATTCCGCGTAATCTTTTTCCTTTCCTTTCGTCGTGATACCCACTTCTCCTTGTGCGGGGGAAGTGACCATTTTTCCAAGAAAAAAAAACAAACAAAGCGAAATGCAATTCTTCCTCCCTCCCTCCCTCTTGCTTCGTTTTCCCAGAGCAACGATAATCGAATCGCTTCTGGGGTGATGGCGATTGCGAGAGCGCGAGCTTTTCAGGCTGCTGTTTCTGCGGGTCGCATACGGATTATCGCTTTTTGTATTCTCTTTCCAGTTCACAACACTTCGTATGTATACAAGAAAAGTTAGTTCTTAGCAGCGTGTGAGGAGGGGGGAGGGGAGGAACACGGTTCAATCGGAAGACTTTGCGAAAAGATGATATGGACGAGCGCTCGCCGCAGCGTACTTTTATCGTTTTCCTTAAACCACAACCTTTTTGCGGGTTTTGCGGGGGCGGGGTGTCGATAAAGAACGGGGAAGGTGACGAGGTGACGGACTCTATTTACGAAGGTGGCCGGTCTTGTGTTGTTCTTTTTATGAAAATAACTCCCCTCCCTCTCAGTTAACCTCTATTCCCCCGAATATTAATATGAAGACCGCTTGTGCTGTTCTCGCCATGGCCGCCGCGTCATCGGCCCTTCCTGTGAACTACATCGAGGAGAATGAGATGTTGTTGTGGAACAACTTCAAGAGCACCTACGGAAAGAAGTACTCTGGATCGGATGAGGTGAAGAGAAGGGCGATCTTCAAGGCCAACATGATGAAGGGAGCGGACCTCGAGGAGAAGAACGCCGGAGCGACGTTCGGAATGAACGTGTACTCTGACCTGAGCGCTGAGGAGTTCAAGACGTACCACAGCTTGAACGTCCCAACGAAGGAGAGCCCACGTAAGGAGTTCAGCGAGACCGACATCCTGAAGGCAGCTGCCAACCCAGTGGACTGGAGAAGCAAGGGAGCGGTGACCCAGATCAAGAACCAGGCGCAGTGCGGATCGTGCTGGGCGTTCTCCACCACCGGAGGAATCGAAGGACAAAACTTCCTTGCCGGAAACAAGTTGACATCCCTGTCGGAGCAGGAGTTGGTGAGCTGCGACACCACCGACTCTGGCTGCAACGGAGGGTTAATGGACAGCGCCCTGGAGTGGTTGTTGAGCGCCCACAAGGGACAGATCGTCACCGAGGAGTCGTACCCGTACACCAGCGGAGGTGGAGACTCTGGAAGCTGCAAGAGCGTGTCATCGATGAGCGTCGGAGCGACGATCGATGGACACAAGGACATCGCACACGATGAAGACGAGATGGCCGCCTGGGTGTCAGCCAACGGACCTCTTTCGATTGCCGTTGACGCGACCTCATGGCAGACGTACACCGGAGGAGTGATGACCGACTGCGAGTCCAGACAGCTCGACCACGGAGTGCTCATTGTTGGATACGCCGCGGACTACTGGATCATCAAGAACTCTTGGGGACCAAGCTGGGGAGAGTCTGGATACATCAGAGTGTCCAAGGGATCGAACCAGTGCTTGTTGAAGAACTCCCCATGCACTTCCACTGTCAAGAAGAACTAAGTAAGCTGTCTTGACGATGATTCTGCGTGTGTCGTTGGACTTGACTGAACGATGGATGAACGACACGCGGAGTCTGCCTCTCTCCTCCTCGGCTCTTTTGTTCCTCGCGGTTCGCGGGTGGAAGACTGAGGGAAGCTCAAAAAAAAAAAAAATTGTTATATTATGGTTTTTACCATGTTTCTGTTATTGTTTTAAATTATATTCGATGATGGTTCTTGGTCGGAGAGGATTGATTTTCTCTGATCATCACCGTCGTCGTCGTCGTCGCCGTTGGGCACCGGGCTCACTGCCGTGCTTATTTCAATTATTCTATACATTCGAAGCTTTCCATTTCGTTCGTTACTCGAACCGGTTGCTTTTGAATTCCGCGTAATCTTTTTCCTTTCCTTTCGTCGTGATACCCACTTCTCCTTGTGCGGGGGAAGTGACCATTTTTCCAAGAAAAAAAAACAAACAAAGCGAAATGCAATTCTTCCTCCCTCCCTCCCTCTTGCTTCGTTTTCCCAGAGCAACGATAATCGAATCGCTTCTGGGGTGATGGCGATTGCGAGAGCGCGAGCTTTTCAGGCTGCTGTTTCTGCGGGTCGCATACGGATTATCGCTTTTTGTATTCTCTTTCCAGTTCACAACACTTCGTATGTATACAAGAAAAGTTAGTTCTTAGCAGCGTGTGAGGAGGGGGGGAGGGGAGGAACACGGTTCAATCGGAAGACTTTGCGAAAAGATGATATGGACGAGCGCTCGCCGCAGCGTACTTTTATCGTTTTCCTTAAACCACAACCTTTTTGCGGGTTTTGCGGGGGCGGGGTGTCGATAAAGAACGGGGAAGGTGACGAGGTGACGGACTCTATTTACGAAGGTGGCCGGTCTTGTGTTGTTCTTTTTATGAAAATAACTCCCCTCCCTCTCAGTTAACCTCTATTCCCCCGAATATTAATATGAAGACCGCTTGTGCTGTTCTCGCCATGGCCGCCGCGTCATCGGCCCTTCCTGTGAACTACATCGAGGAGAATGAGATGTTGTTGTGGAACAACTTCAAGAGCACCTACGGAAAGAAGTACTCTGGATCGGATGAGGTGAAGAGAAGGGCGATCTTCAAGGCCAACATGATGAAGGGAGCGGACCTCGAGGAGAAGAACGCCGGAGCGACGTTCGGAATGAACGTGTACTCTGACCTGAGCGCTGAGGAGTTCAAGACGTACCACAGCTTGAACGTCCCAACGAAGGAGAGCCCACGTAAGGAGTTCAGCGAGACCGACATCCTGAAGGCAGCTGCCAACCCAGTGGACTGGAGAAGCAAGGGAGCGGTGACCCAGATCAAGAACCAGGCGCAGTGCGGATCGTGCTGGGCGTTCTCCACCACCGGAGGAATCGAAGGACAAAACTTCCTTGCCGGAAACAAGTTGACATCCCTGTCGGAGCAGGAGTTGGTGAGCTGCGACACCACCGACTCTGGCTGCAACGGAGGGTTAATGGACAGCGCCCTGGAGTGGTTGTTGAGCGCCCACAAGGGACAGATCGTCACCGAGGAGTCGTACCCGTACACCAGCGGAGGTGGAGACTCTGGAAGCTGCAAGAGCGTGTCATCGATGAGCGTCGGAGCGACGATCGATGGACACAAGGACATCGCACACGATGAAGACGAGATGGCCGCCTGGGTGTCAGCCAACGGACCTCTTTCGATTGCCGTTGACGCGACCTCATGGCAGACGTACACCGGAGGAGTGATGACCGACTGCGAGTCCAGACAGCTCGACCACGGAGTGCTCATTGTTGGATACGCCGCGGACTACTGGATCATCAAGAACTCTTGGGGACCAAGCTGGGGAGAGTCTGGATACATCAGAGTGTCCAAGGGATCGAACCAGTGCTTGTTGAAGAACTCCCCATGCACTTCCACTGTCAAGAAGAACTAAGTAAGCTGTCTTGACGATGATTCTGCGTGTGTCGTTGGACTTGACTGAACGATGGATGAACGACACGCGGAGTCTGCCTCTCTCCTCCTCGGCTCTTTTGTTCCTCGCGGTTCGCGGGTGGAAGACTGAGGGAAGCTCAAAAAAAAAAAAATTGTTATATTATGGTTTTTACCATGTTTCTGTTATTGTTTTAAATTATATTCGATGATGGTTCTTGGTCGGAGAGGATTGATTTTCTCTGATCATCACCGTCGTCGTCGTCGTCGCCGTTGGGCACCGGGCTCACTGCCGTGCTTATTTCAATTATTCTATACATTCGAAGCTTTCCATTTCGTTCGTTACTCGAACCGGTTGCTTTTGAATTCCGCGTAATCTTTTTCCTTTCCTTTCGTCGTGATACCCACTTCTCCTTGTGCGGGGGAAGTGACCATTTTTCCAAGAAAAAAAAACAAACAAAGCGAAATGCAATTCTTCCTCCCTCCCTCCCTCTTGCTTCGTTTTCCCAGAGCAACGATAATCGAATCGCTTCTGGGGTGATGGCGATTGCGAGAGCGCGAGCTTTTCAGGCTGCTGTTTCTGCGGGTCGCATACGGATTATCGCTTTTTGTATTCTCTTTCCAGTTCACAACACTTCGTATGTATACAAGAAAAGTTAGTTCTTAGCAGCGTGTGAGGAGGGGGGGAGGGGAGGAACACGGTTCAATCGGAAGACTTTGCGAAAAGATGATATGGACGAGCGCTCGCCGCAGCGTACTTTTATCGTTTTCCTTAAACCACAACCTTTTTGCGGGTTTTGCGGGGGCGGGGTGTCGATAAAGAACGGGGAAGGTGACGAGGTGACGGACTCTATTTACGAAGGTGGCCGGTCTTGTGTTGTTCTTTTTATGAAAATAACTCCCCTCCCTCTCAGTTAACCTCTATTCCCCCGAATATTAATATGAAGACCGCTTGTGCTGTTCTCGCCATGGCCGCCGCGTCATCGGCCCTTCCTGTGAACTACATCGAGGAGAATGAGATGTTGTTGTGGAACAACTTCAAGAGCACCTACGGAAAGAAGTACTCTGGATCGGATGAGGTGAAGAGAAGGGCGATCTTCAAGGCCAACATGATGAAGGGAGCGGACCTCGAGGAGAAGAACGCCGGAGCGACGTTCGGAATGAACGTGTACTCTGACCTGAGCGCTGAGGAGTTCAAGACGTACCACAGCTTGAACGTCCCAACGAAGGAGAGCCCACGTAAGGAGTTCAGCGAGACCGACATCCTGAAGGCAGCTGCCAACCCAGTGGACTGGAGAAGCAAGGGAGCGGTGACCCAGATCAAGAACCAGGCGCAGTGCGGATCGTGCTGGGCGTTCTCCACCACCGGAGGAATCGAAGGACAAAACTTCCTTGCCGGAAACAAGTTGACATCCCTGTCGGAGCAGGAGTTGGTGAGCTGCGACACCACCGACTCTGGCTGCAACGGAGGGTTAATGGACAGCGCCCTGGAGTGGTTGTTGAGCGCCCACAAGGGACAGATCGTCACCGAGGAGTCGTACCCGTACACCAGCGGAGGTGGAGACTCTGGAAGCTGCAAGAGCGTGTCATCGATGAGCGTCGGAGCGACGATCGATGGACACAAGGACATCGCACACGATGAAGACGAGATGGCCGCCTGGGTGTCAGCCAACGGACCTCTTTCGATTGCCGTTGACGCGACCTCATGGCAGACGTACACCGGAGGAGTGATGACCGACTGCGAGTCCAGACAGCTCGACCACGGAGTGCTCATTGTTGGATACGCCGCGGACTACTGGATCATCAAGAACTCTTGGGGACCAAGCTGGGGAGAGTCTGGATACATCAGAGTGTCCAAGGGATCGAACCAGTGCTTGTTGAAGAACTCCCCATGCACTTCCACTGTCAAGAAGAACTAAGTAAGCTGTCTTGACGATGATTCTGCGTGTGTCGTTGGACTTGACTGAACGATGGATGAACGACACGCGGAGTCTGCCTCTCTCCTCCTCGGCTCTTTTGTTCCTCGCGGTTCGCGGGTGGAAGACTGAGGGAAGCTCAAAAAAAAAAAAATTGTTATATTATGGTTTTTACCATGTTTCTGTTATTGTTTTAAATTATATTCGATGATGGTTCTTGGTCGGAGAGGATTGATTTTCTCTGATCATCACCGTCGTCGTCGTCGTCGCCGTTGGGCACCGGGCTCACTGCCGTGCTTATTTCAATTATTCTATACATTCGAAGCTTTCCATTTCGTTCGTTACTCGAACCGGTTGCTTTTGAATTCCGCGTAATCTTTTTCCTTTCCTTTCGTCGTGATACCCACTTCTCCTTGTGCGGGGGAAGTGACCATTTTTCCAAGAAAAAAAAACAAACAAAGCGAAATGCAATTCTTCCTCCCTCCCTCCCTCTTGCTTCGTTTTCCCAGAGCAACGATAATCGAATCGCTTCTGGGGTGATGGCGATTGCGAGAGCGCGAGCTTTTCAGGCTGCTGTTTCTGCGGGTCGCATACGGATTATCGCTTTTTGTATTCTCTTTCCAGTTCACAACACTTCGTATGTATACAAGAAAAGTTAGTTCTTAGCAGCGTGTGAGGAGGGGGGAGGGGAGGAACACGGTTCAATCGGAAGACTTTGCGAAAAGATGATATGGACGAGCGCTCGCCGCAGCGTACTTTTATCGTTTTCCTTAAACCACAACCTTTTTGCGGGTTTTGCGGGGGCGGGGTGTCGATAAAGAACGGGGAAGGTGACGAGGTGACGGACTCTATTTACGAAGGTGGCCGGTCTTGTGTTGTTCTTTTTATGAAAATAACTCCCCTCCCTCTCAGTTAACCTCTATTCCCCCGAATATTAATATGAAGACCGCTTGTGCTGTTCTCGCCATGGCCGCCGCGTCATCGGCCCTTCCTGTGAACTACATCGAGGAGAATGAGATGTTGTTGTGGAACAACTTCAAGAGCACCTACGGAAAGAAGTACTCTGGATCGGATGAGGTGAAGAGAAGGGCGATCTTCAAGGCCAACATGATGAAGGGAGCGGACCTCGAGGAGAAGAACGCCGGAGCGACGTTCGGAATGAACGTGTACTCTGACCTGAGCGCTGAGGAGTTCAAGACGTACCACAGCTTGAACGTCCCAACGAAGGAGAGCCCACGTAAGGAGTTCAGCGAGACCGACATCCTGAAGGCAGCTGCCAACCCAGTGGACTGGAGAAGCAAGGGAGCGGTGACCCAGATCAAGAACCAGGCGCAGTGCGGATCGTGCTGGGCGTTCTCCACCACCGGAGGAATCGAAGGACAAAACTTCCTTGCCGGAAACAAGTTGACATCCCTGTCGGAGCAGGAGTTGGTGAGCTGCGACACCACCGACTCTGGCTGCAACGGAGGGTTAATGGACAGCGCCCTGGAGTGGTTGTTGAGCGCCCACAAGGGACAGATCGTCACCGAGGAGTCGTACCCGTACACCAGCGGAGGTGGAGACTCTGGAAGCTGCAAGAGCGTGTCATCGATGAGCGTCGGAGCGACGATCGATGGACACAAGGACATCGCACACGATGAAGACGAGATGGCCGCCTGGGTGTCAGCCAACGGACCTCTTTCGATTGCCGTTGACGCGACCTCATGGCAGACGTACACCGGAGGAGTGATGACCGACTGCGAGTCCAGACAGCTCGACCACGGAGTGCTCATTGTTGGATACGCCGCGGACTACTGGATCATCAAGAACTCTTGGGGACCAAGCTGGGGAGAGTCTGGATACATCAGAGTGTCCAAGGGATCGAACCAGTGCTTGTTGAAGAACTCCCCATGCACTTCCACTGTCAAGAAGAACTAAGTAAGCTGTCTTGACGATGATTCTGCGTGTGTCGTTGGACTTGACTGAACGATGGATGAACGACACGCGGAGTCTGCCTCTCTCCTCCTCGGCTCTTTTGTTCCTCGCGGTTCGCGGGTGGAAGACTGAGGGAAGCTCAAAAAAAAAAAAAATTGTTATATTATGGTTTTTACCATGTTTCTGTTATTGTTTTAAATTATATTCGATGATGGTTCTTGGTCGGAGAGGATTGATTTTCTCTGATCATCACCGTCGTCGTCGTCGTCGCCGTTGGGCACCGGGCTCACTGCCGTGCTTATTTCAATTATTCTATACATTCGAAGCTTTCCATTTCGTTCGTTACTCGAACCGGTTGCTTTTGAATTCCGCGTAATCTTTTTCCTTTCCTTTCGTCGTGATACCCACTTCTCCTTGTGCGGGGGAAGTGACCATTTTTCCAAGAAAAAAAAACAAACAAAGCGAAATGCAATTCTTCCTCCCTCCCTCCCTCTTGCTTCGTTTTCCCAGAGCAACGATAATCGAATCGCTTCTGGGGTGATGGCGATTGCGAGAGCGCGAGCTTTTCAGGCTGCTGTTTCTGCGGGTCGCATACGGATTATCGCTTTTTGTATTCTCTTTCCAGTTCACAACACTTCGTATGTATACAAGAAAAGTTAGTTCTTAGCAGCGTGTGAGGAGGGGGGAGGGGAGGAACACGGTTCAATCGGAAGACTTTGCGAAAAGATGATATGGACGAGCGCTCGCCGCAGCGTACTTTTATCGTTTTCCTTAAACCACAACCTTTTTGCGGGTTTTGCGGGGGCGGGGTGTCGATAAAGAACGGGGAAGGTGACGAGGTGACGGACTCTATTTACGAAGGTGGCCGGTCTTGTGTTGTTCTTTTTATGAAAATAACTCCCCTCCCTCTCAGTTAACCTCTATTCCCCCGAATATTAATATGAAGACCGCTTGTGCTGTTCTCGCCATGGCCGCCGCGTCATCGGCCCTTCCTGTGAACTACATCGAGGAGAATGAGATGTTGTTGTGGAACAACTTCAAGAGCACCTACGGAAAGAAGTACTCTGGATCGGATGAGGTGAAGAGAAGGGCGATCTTCAAGGCCAACATGATGAAGGGAGCGGACCTCGAGGAGAAGAACGCCGGAGCGACGTTCGGAATGAACGTGTACTCTGACCTGAGCGCTGAGGAGTTCAAGACGTACCACAGCTTGAACGTCCCAACGAAGGAGAGCCCACGTAAGGAGTTCAGCGAGACCGACATCCTGAAGGCAGCTGCCAACCCAGTGGACTGGAGAAGCAAGGGAGCGGTGACCCAGATCAAGAACCAGGCGCAGTGCGGATCGTGCTGGGCGTTCTCCACCACCGGAGGAATCGAAGGACAAAACTTCCTTGCCGGAAACAAGTTGACATCCCTGTCGGAGCAGGAGTTGGTGAGCTGCGACACCACCGACTCTGGCTGCAACGGAGGGTTAATGGACAGCGCCCTGGAGTGGTTGTTGAGCGCCCACAAGGGACAGATCGTCACCGAGGAGTCGTACCCGTACACCAGCGGAGGTGGAGACTCTGGAAGCTGCAAGAGCGTGTCATCGATGAGCGTCGGAGCGACGATCGATGGACACAAGGACATCGCACACGATGAAGACGAGATGGCCGCCTGGGTGTCAGCCAACGGACCTCTTTCGATTGCCGTTGACGCGACCTCATGGCAGACGTACACCGGAGGAGTGATGACCGACTGCGAGTCCAGACAGCTCGACCACGGAGTGCTCATTGTTGGATACGCCGCGGACTACTGGATCATCAAGAACTCTTGGGGACCAAGCTGGGGAGAGTCTGGATACATCAGAGTGTCCAAGGGATCGAACCAGTGCTTGTTGAAGAACTCCCCATGCACTTCCACTGTCAAGAAGAACTAAGTAAGCTGTCTTGACGATGATTCTGCGTGTGTCGTTGGACTTGACTGAACGATGGATGAACGACACGCGGAGTCTGCCTCTCTCCTCCTCGGCTCTTTTGTTCCTCGCGGTTCGCGGGTGGAAGACTGAGGGAAGCTCAAAAAAAAAAAAAATTGTTATATTATGGTTTTTACCATGTTTCTGTTATTGTTTTAAATTATATTCGATGATGGTTCTTGGTCGGAGAGGATTGATTTTCTCTGATCATCACCGTCGTCGTCGTCGTCGCCGTTGGGCACCGGGCTCACTGCCGTGCTTATTTCAATTATTCTATACATTCGAAGCTTTCCATTTCGTTCGTTACTCGAACCGGTTGCTTTTGAATTCCGCGTAATCTTTTTCCTTTCCTTTCGTCGTGATACCCACTTCTCCTTGTGCGGGGGAAGTGACCATTTTTCCAAGAAAAAAAAACAAACAAAGCGAAATGCAATTCTTCCTCCCTCCCTCCCTCTTGCTTCGTTTTCCCAGAGCAACGATAATCGAATCGCTTCTGGGGTGATGGCGATTGCGAGAGCGCGAGCTTTTCAGGCTGCTGTTTCTGCGGGTCGCATACGGATTATCGCTTTTTGTATTCTCTTTCCAGTTCACAACACTTCGTATGTATACAAGAAAAGTTAGTTCTTAGCAGCGTGTGAGGAGGGGGGAGGGGAGGAACACGGTTCAATCGGAAGACTTTGCGAAAAGATGATATGGACGAGCGCTCGCCGCAGCGTACTTTTATCGTTTTCCTTAAACCACAACCTTTTTGCGGGTTTTGCGGGGGCGGGGTGTCGATAAAGAACGGGGAAGGTGACGAGGTGACGGACTCTATTACGAAGGTGGCCGGTCTTGTGTTGTTCTTTTTATGAAAATAACTCCCCTCCCTCTCAGTTAACCTCTATTCCCCCGAATATTAATATGAAGACCGCTTGTGCTGTTCTCGCCATGGCCGCCGCGTCATCGGCCCTTCCTGTGAACTACATCGAGGAGAATGAGATGTTGTTGTGGAACAACTTCAAGAGCACCTACGGAAAGAAGTACTCTGGATCGGATGAGGTGAAGAGAAGGGCGATCTTCAAGGCCAACATGATGAAGGGAGCGGACCTCGAGGAGAAGAACGCCGGAGCGACGTTCGGAATGAACGTGTACTCTGACCTGAGCGCTGAGGAGTTCAAGACGTACCACAGCTTGAACGTCCCAACGAAGGAGAGCCCACGTAAGGAGTTCAGCGAGACCGACATCCTGAAGGCAGCTGCCAACCCAGTGGACTGGAGAAGCAAGGGAGCGGTGACCCAGATCAAGAACCAGGCGCAGTGCGGATCGTGCTGGGCGTTCTCCACCACCGGAGGAATCGAAGGACACTTCCTTGCCGGAAACAAGTTGACATCCCTGTCGGAGCAGGAGTTGGTGAGCTGCGACACCACCGACTCTGGCTGCAACGGAGGGTTAATGGACAGCGCCCTGGAGTGGTTGTTGAGCGCCCACAAGGGACAGATCGTCACCGAGGAGTCGTACCCGTACACCAGCGGAGGTGGAGACTCTGGAAGCTGCAAGAGCGTGTCATCGATGAGCGTCGGAGCGACGATCGATGGACACAAGGACATCGCACACGATGAAGACGAGATGGCCGCCTGGGTGTCAGCCAACGGACCTCTTTCGATTGCCGTTGACGCGACCTCATGGCAGACGTACACCGGAGGAGTGATGACCGACTGCGAGTCCAGACAGCTCGACCACGGAGTGCTCATTGTTGGATACGCCGCGGACTACTGGATCATCAAGAACTCTTGGGGACCAAGCTGGGGAGAGTCTGGATACATCAGAGTGTCCAAGGGATCGAACCAGTGCTTGTTGAGAACTCCCCATGCACTTCCACTGTCAAGAAGAACTAAGTAAGCTGTCTTGACGATGATTCTGCGTGTGTCGTTGGACTTGACTGAACGATGGATGAACGACACGCGGAGTCTGCCTCTCTCCTCCTCGGCTCTTTTG
Source organism: Flectonema sp. DT1601 (assembly GCA_964019425.1). Taxonomy (NCBI): domain Eukaryota; phylum Euglenozoa; class Diplonemea; order Diplonemida; family Diplonemidae; genus Flectonema; species Flectonema sp. DT1601. The sequence goes on along the minus strand of OZ025803.1, from coordinate 601,380 downwards.
TTCCTCGCGGTTCGCGGGTGGAAGACTGAGGGAAGCTCAAAAAAAAAAAAATTGTTATATTATGGTTTTTACCATGTTTCTGTTATTGTTTTAAATTATATTCGATGATGGTTCTTGGTCGGAGAGGATTGATTTTCTCTGATCATCACCGTCGTCGTCGTCGTCGCCGTTGGGCACCGGGCTCACTGCCGTGCTTATTTCAATTATTCTATACATTCGAAGCTTTCCATTTCGTTCGTTACTCGAACCGGTTGCTTTTGAATTCCGCGTAATCTTTTTCCTTTCCTTTCGTCGTGATACCCACTTCTCCTTGTGCGGGGGAAGTGACCATTTTTCCAAGAAAAAAAAACAAACAAAGCGAAATGCAATTCTTCCTCCCTCCCTCCCTCTTGCTTCGTTTTCCCAGAGCAACGATAATCGAATCGCTTCTGGGGTGATGGCGATTGCGAGAGCGCGAGCTTTTCAGGCTGCTGTTTCTGCGGGTCGCATACGGATTATCGCTTTTTGTATTCTCTTTCCAGTTCACAACACTTCGTATGTATACAAGAAAAGTTAGTTCTTAGCAGCGTGTGAGGAGGGGGGAGGGGAGGAACACGGTTCAATCGGAAGACTTTGCGAAAAGATGATATGGACGAGCGCTCGCCGCAGCGTACTTTTATCGTTTTCCTTAAACCACAACCTTTTTGCGGGTTTTGCGGGGGCGGGGTGTCGATAAAGAACGGGGAAGGTGACGAGGTGACGGACTCTATTTACGAAGGTGGCCGGTCTTGTGTTGTTCTTTTTATGAAAATAACTCCCCTCCCTCTCAGTTAACCTCTATTCCCCCGAATATTAATATGAAGACCGCTTGTGCTGTTCTCGCCATGGCCGCCGCGTCATCGGCCCTTCCTGTGAACTACATCGAGGAGAATGAGATGTTGTTGTGGAACAACTTCAAGAGCACCTACGGAAAGAAGTACTCTGGATCGGATGAGGTGAAGAGAAGGGCGATCTTCAAGGCCAACATGATGAAGGGAGCGGACCTCGAGGAGAAGAACGCCGGAGCGACGTTCGGAATGAACGTGTACTCTGACCTGAGCGCTGAGGAGTTCAAGACGTACCACAGCTTGAACGTCCCAACGAAGGAGAGCCCACGTAAGGAGTTCAGCGAGACCGACATCCTGAAGGCAGCTGCCAACCCAGTGGACTGGAGAAGCAAGGGAGCGGTGACCCAGATCAAGAACCAGGCGCAGTGCGGATCGTGCTGGGCGTTCTCCACCACCGGAGGAATCGAAGGACAAAACTTCCTTGCCGGAAACAAGTTGACATCCCTGTCGGAGCAGGAGTTGGTGAGCTGCGACACCACCGACTCTGGCTGCAACGGAGGGTTAATGGACAGCGCCCTGGAGTGGTTGTTGAGCGCCCACAAGGGACAGATCGTCACCGAGGAGTCGTACCCGTACACCAGCGGAGGTGGAGACTCTGGAAGCTGCAAGAGCGTGTCATCGATGAGCGTCGGAGCGACGATCGATGGACACAAGGACATCGCACACGATGAAGACGAGATGGCCGCCTGGGTGTCAGCCAACGGACCTCTTTCGATTGCCGTTGACGCGACCTCATGGCAGACGTACACCGGAGGAGTGATGACCGACTGCGAGTCCAGACAGCTCGACCACGGAGTGCTCATTGTTGGATACGCCGCGGACTACTGGATCATCAAGAACTCTTGGGGACCAAGCTGGGGAGAGTCTGGATACATCAGAGTGTCCAAGGGATCGAACCAGTGCTTGTTGAAGAACTCCCCATGCACTTCCACTGTCAAGAAGAACTAAGTAAGCTGTCTTGACGATGATTCTGCGTGTGTCGTTGGACTTGACTGAACGATGGATGAACGACACGCGGAGTCTGCCTCTCTCCTCCTCGGCTCTTTTGTTCCTCGCGGTTCGCGGGTGGAAGACTGAGGGAAGCTCAAAAAAAAAAAAATTGTTATATTATGGTTTTTACCATGTTTCTGTTATTGTTTTAAATTATATTCGATGATGGTTCTTGGTCGGAGAGGATTGATTTTCTCTGATCATCACCGTCGTCGTCGTCGTCGCCGTTGGGCACCGGGCTCACTGCCGTGCTTATTTCAATTATTCTATACATTCGAAGCTTTCCATTTCGTTCGTTACTCGAACCGGTTGCTTTTGAATTCCGCGTAATCTTTTTCCTTTCCTTTCGTCGTGATACCCACTTCTCCTTGTGCGGGGGAAGTGACCATTTTTCCAAGAAAAAAAAACAAACAAAGCGAAATGCAATTCTTCCTCCCTCCCTCCCTCTTGCTTCGTTTTCCCAGAGCAACGATAATCGAATCGCTTCTGGGGTGATGGCGATTGCGAGAGCGCGAGCTTTTCAGGCTGCTGTTTCTGCGGGTCGCATACGGATTATCGCTTTTTGTATTCTCTTTCCAGTTCACAACACTTCGTATGTATACAAGAAAAGTTAGTTCTTAGCAGCGTGTGAGGAGGGGGGAGGGGAGGAACACGGTTCAATCGGAAGACTTTGCGAAAAGATGATATGGACGAGCGCTCGCCGCAGCGTACTTTTATCGTTTTCCTTAAACCACAACCTTTTTGCGGGTTTTGCGGGGGCGGGGTGTCGATAAAGAACGGGGAAGGTGACGAGGTGACGGACTCTATTTACGAAGGTGGCCGGTCTTGTGTTGTTCTTTTCATGAAAATAACTCCCCTCCCTCTCAGTTAACCTCTATTCCCCCGAATATTAATATGAAGACCGCTTGTGCTGTTCTCGCCATGGCCGCCGCGTCATCGGCCCTTCCTGTGAACTACATCGAGGAGAATGAGATGTTGTTGTGGAACAACTTCAAGAGCACCTACGGAAAGAAGTACTCTGGATCGGATGAGGTGAAGAGAAGGGCGATCTTCAAGGCCAACATGATGAAGGGAGCGGACCTCGAGGAGAAGAACGCCGGAGCGACGTTCGGAATGAACGTGTACTCTGACCTGAGCGCTGAGGAGTTCAAGACGTACCACAGCTTGAACGTCCCAACGAAGGAGAGCCCACGTAAGGAGTTCAGCGAGACCGACATCCTGAAGGCAGCTGCCAACCCAGTGGACTGGAGAAGCAAGGGAGCGGTGACCCAGATCAAGAACCAGGCGCAGTGCGGATCGTGCTGGGCGTTCTCCACCACCGGAGGAATCGAAGGACAAAACTTCCTTGCCGGAAACAAGTTGACATCCCTGTCGGAGCAGGAGTTGGTGAGCTGCGACACCACCGACTCTGGCTGCAACGGAGGGTTAATGGACAGCGCCCTGGAGTGGTTGTTGAGCGCCCACAAGGGACAGATCGTCACCGAGGAGTCGTACCCGTACACCAGCGGAGGTGGAGACTCTGGAAGCTGCAAGAGCGTGTCATCGATGAGCGTCGGAGCGACGATCGATGGACACAAGGACATCGCACACGATGAAGACGAGATGGCCGCCTGGGTGTCAGCCAACGGACCTCTTTCGATTGCCGTTGACGCGACCTCATGGCAGACGTACACCGGAGGAGTGATGACCGACTGCGAGTCCAGACAGCTCGACCACGGAGTGCTCATTGTTGGATACGCCGCGGACTACTGGATCATCAAGAACTCTTGGGGACCAAGCTGGGGAGAGTCTGGATACATCAGAGTGTCCAAGGGATCGAACCAGTGCTTGTTGAAGAACTCCCCATGCACTTCCACTGTCAAGAAGAACTAAGTAAGCTGTCTTGACGATGATTCTGCGTGTGTCGTTGGACTTGACTGAACGATGGATGAACGACACGCGGAGTCTGCCTCTCTCCTCCTCGGCTCTTTTGTTCCTCGCGGTTCGCGGGTGGAAGACTGAGGGAAGCTCAAAAAAAAAAAAATTGTTATATTATGGTTTTTACCATGTTTCTGTTATTGTTTTAAATTATATTCGATGATGGTTCTTGGTCGGAGAGGATTGATTTTCTCTGATCATCACCGTCGTCGTCGTCGTCGCCGTTGGGCACCGGGCTCACTGCCGTGCTTATTTCAATTATTCTATACATTCGAAGCTTTCCATTTCGTTCGTTACTCGAACCGGTTGCTTTTGAATTCCGCGTAATCTTTTTCCTTTCCTTTCGTCGTGATACCCACTTCTCCTTGTGCGGGGGAAGTGACCATTTTTCCAAGAAAAAAAAACAAACAAAGCGAAATGCAATTCTTCCTCCCTCCCTCCCTCTTGCTTCGTTTTCCCAGAGCAACGATAATCGAATCGCTTCTGGGGTGATGGCGATTGCGAGAGCGCGAGCTTTTCAGGCTGCTGTTTCTGCGGGTCGCATACGGATTATCGCTTTTTGTATTCTCTTTCCAGTTCACAACACTTCGTATGTATACAAGAAAAGTTAGTTCTTAGCAGCGTGTGAGGAGGGGGGAGGGGAGGAACACGGTTCAATCGGAAGACTTTGCGAAAAGATGATATGGACGAGCGCTCGCCGCAGCGTACTTTTATCGTTTTCCTTAAACCACAACCTTTTTGCGGGTTTTGCGGGGGCGGGGTGTCGATAAAGAACGGGGAAGGTGACGAGGTGACGGACTCTATTTACGAAGGTGGCCGGTCTTGTGTTGTTCTTTTTATGAAAATAACTCCCCTCCCTCTCAGTTAACCTCTATTCCCCCGAATATTAATATGAAGACCGCTTGTGCTGTTCTCGCCATGGCCGCCGCGTCATCGGCCCTTCCTGTGAACTACATCGAGGAGAATGAGATGTTGTTGTGGAACAACTTCAAGAGCACCTACGGAAAGAAGTACTCTGGATCGGATGAGGTGAAGAGAAGGGCGATCTTCAAGGCCAACATGATGAAGGGAGCGGACCTCGAGGAGAAGAACGCCGGAGCGACGTTCGGAATGAACGTGTACTCTGACCTGAGCGCTGAGGAGTTCAAGACGTACCACAGCTTGAACGTCCCAACGAAGGAGAGCCCACGTAAGGAGTTCAGCGAGACCGACATCCTGAAGGCAGCTGCCAACCCAGTGGACTGGAGAAGCAAGGGAGCGGTGACCCAGATCAAGAACCAGGCGCAGTGCGGATCGTGCTGGGCGTTCTCCACCACCGGAGGAATCGAAGGACAAAACTTCCTTGCCGGAAACAAGTTGACATCCCTGTCGGAGCAGGAGTTGGTGAGCTGCGACACCACCGACTCTGGCTGCAACGGAGGGTTAATGGACAGCGCCCTGGAGTGGTTGTTGAGCGCCCACAAGGGACAGATCGTCACCGAGGAGTCGTACCCGTACACCAGCGGAGGTGGAGACTCTGGAAGCTGCAAGAGCGTGTCATCGATGAGCGTCGGAGCGACGATCGATGGACACAAGGACATCGCACACGATGAAGACGAGATGGCCGCCTGGGTGTCAGCCAACGGACCTCTTTCGATTGCCGTTGACGCGACCTCATGGCAGACGTACACCGGAGGAGTGATGACCGACTGCGAGTCCAGACAGCTCGACCACGGAGTGCTCATTGTTGGATACGCCGCGGACTACTGGATCATCAAGAACTCTTGGGGACCAAGCTGGGGAGAGTCTGGATACATCAGAGTGTCCAAGGGATCGAACCAGTGCTTGTTGAAGAACTCCCCATGCACTTCCACTGTCAAGAAGAACTAAGTAAGCTGTCTTGACGATGATTCTGCGTGTGTCGTTGGACTTGACTGAACGATGGATGAACGACACGCGGAGTCTGCCTCTCTCCTCCTCGGCTCTTTTGTTCCTCGCGGTTCGCGGGTGGAAGACTGAGGGAAGCTCAAAAAAAAAAAAATTGTTATATTATGGTTTTTACCATGTTTCTGTTATTGTTTTAAATTATATTCGATGATGGTTCTTGGTCGGAGAGGATTGATTTTCTCTGATCATCACCGTCGTCGTCGTCGTCGCCGTTGGGCACCGGGCTCACTGCCGTGCTTATTTCAATTATTCTATACATTCGAAGCTTTCCATTTCGTTCGTTACTCGAACCGGTTGCTTTTGAATTCCGCGTAATCTTTTTCCTTTCCTTTCGTCGTGATACCCACTTCTCCTTGTGCGGGGGAAGTGACCATTTTTCCAAGAAAAAAAAACAAACAAAGCGAAATGCAATTCTTCCTCCCTCCCTCCCTCTTGCTTCGTTTTCCCAGAGCAACGATAATCGAATCGCTTCTGGGGTGATGGCGATTGCGAGAGCGCGAGCTTTTCAGGCTGCTGTTTCTGCGGGTCGCATACGGATTATCGCTTTTTGTATTCTCTTTCCAGTTCACAACACTTCGTATGTATACAAGAAAAGTTAGTTCTTAGCAGCGTGTGAGGAGGGGGGAGGGGAGGAACACGGTTCAATCGGAAGACTTTGCGAAAAGATGATATGGACGAGCGCTCGCCGCAGCGTACTTTTATCGTTTTCCTTAAACCACAACCTTTTTGCGGGTTTTGCGGGGGCGGGGTGTCGATAAAGAACGGGGAAGGTGACGAGGTGACGGACTCTATTTACGAAGGTGGCCGGTCTTGTGTTGTTCTTTTCATGAAAATAACTCCCCTCCCTCTCAGTTAACCTCTATTCCCCCGAATATTAATATGAAGACCGCTTGTGCTGTTCTCGCCATGGCCGCCGCGTCATCGGCCCTTCCTGTGAACTACATCGAGGAGAATGAGATGTTGTTGTGGAACAACTTCAAGAGCACCTACGGAAAGAAGTACTCTGGATCGGATGAGGTGAAGAGAAGGGCGATCTTCAAGGCCAACATGATGAAGGGAGCGGACCTCGAGGAGAAGAACGCCGGAGCGACGTTCGGAATGAACGTGTACTCTGACCTGAGCGCTGAGGAGTTCAAGACGTACCACAGCTTGAACGTCCCAACGAAGGAGAGCCCACGTAAGGAGTTCAGCGAGACCGACATCCTGAAGGCAGCTGCCAACCCAGTGGACTGGAGAAGCAAGGGAGCGGTGACCCAGATCAAGAACCAGGCGCAGTGCGGATCGTGCTGGGCGTTCTCCACCACCGGAGGAATCGAAGGACAAAACTTCCTTGCCGGAAACAAGTTGACATCCCTGTCGGAGCAGGAGTTGGTGAGCTGCGACACCACCGACTCTGGCTGCAACGGAGGGTTAATGGACAGCGCCCTGGAGTGGTTGTTGAGCGCCCACAAGGGACAGATCGTCACCGAGGAGTCGTACCCGTACACCAGCGGAGGTGGAGACTCTGGAAGCTGCAAGAGCGTGTCATCGATGAGCGTCGGAGCGACGATCGATGGACACAAGGACATCGCACACGATGAAGACGAGATGGCCGCCTGGGTGTCAGCCAACGGACCTCTTTCGATTGCCGTTGACGCGACCTCATGGCAGACGTACACCGGAGGAGTGATGACCGACTGCGAGTCCAGACAGCTCGACCACGGAGTGCTCATTGTTGGATACGCCGCGGACTACTGGATCATCAAGAACTCTTGGGGACCAAGCTGGGGAGAGTCTGGATACATCAGAGTGTCCAAGGGATCGAACCAGTGCTTGTTGAAGAACTCCCCATGCACTTCCACTGTCAAGAAGAACTAAGTAAGCTGTCTTGACGATGATTCTGCGTGTGTCGTTGGACTTGACTGAACGATGGATGAACGACACGCGGAGTCTGCCTCTCTCCTCCTCGGCTCTTTTGTTCCTCGCGGTTCGCGGGTGGAAGACTGAGGGAAGCTCAAAAAAAAAAAAATTGTTATATTATGGTTTTTACCATGTTTCTGTTATTGTTTTAAATTATATTCGATGATGGTTCTTGGTCGGAGAGGATTGATTTTCTCTGATCATCACCGTCGTCGTCGTCGTCGCCGTTGGGCACCGGGCTCACTGCCGTGCTTATTTCAATTATTCTATACATTCGAAGCTTTCCATTTCGTTCGTTACTCGAACCGGTTGCTTTTGAATTCCGCGTAATCTTTTTCCTTTCCTTTCGTCGTGATACCCACTTCTCCTTGTGCGGGGGAAGTGACCATTTTTCCAAGAAAAAAAAACAAACAAAGCGAAATGCAATTCTTCCTCCCTCCCTCCCTCTTGCTTCGTTTTCCCAGAGCAACGATAATCGAATCGCTTCTGGGGTGATGGCGATTGCGAGAGCGCGAGCTTTTCAGGCTGCTGTTTCTGCGGGTCGCATACGGATTATCGCTTTTTGTATTCTCTTTCCAGTTCACAACACTTCGTATGTATACAAGAAAAGTTAGTTCTTAGCAGCGTGTGAGGAGGGGGGAGGGGAGGAACACGGTTCAATCGGAAGACTTTGCGAAAAGATGATATGGACGAGCGCTCGCCGCAGCGTACTTTTATCGTTTTCCTTAAACCACAACCTTTTTGCGGGTTTTGCGGGGGCGGGGTGTCGATAAAGAACGGGGAAGGTGACGAGGTGACGGACTCTATTTACGAAGGTGGCCGGTCTTGTGTTGTTCTTTTTATGAAAATAACTCCCCTCCCTCTCAGTTAACCTCTATTCCCCCGAATATTAATATGAAGACCGCTTGTGCTGTTCTCGCCATGGCCGCCGCGTCATCGGCCCTTCCTGTGAACTACATCGAGGAGAATGAGATGTTGTTGTGGAACAACTTCAAGAGCACCTACGGAAAGAAGTACTCTGGATCGGATGAGGTGAAGAGAAGGGCGATCTTCAAGGCCAACATGATGAAGGGAGCGGACCTCGAGGAGAAGAACGCCGGAGCGACGTTCGGAATGAACGTGTACTCTGACCTGAGCGCTGAGGAGTTCAAGACGTACCACAGCTTGAACGTCCCAACGAAGGAGAGCCCACGTAAGGAGTTCAGCGAGACCGACATCCTGAAGGCAGCTGCCAACCCAGTGGACTGGAGAAGCAAGGGAGCGGTGACCCAGATCAAGAACCAGGCGCAGTGCGGATCGTGCTGGGCGTTCTCCACCACCGGAGGAATCGAAGGACAAAACTTCCTTGCCGGAAACAAGTTGACATCCCTGTCGGAGCAGGAGTTGGTGAGCTGCGACACCACCGACTCTGGCTGCAACGGAGGGTTAATGGACAGCGCCCTGGAGTGGTTGTTGAGCGCCCACAAGGGACAGATCGTCACCGAGGAGTCGTACCCGTACACCAGCGGAGGTGGAGACTCTGGAAGCTGCAAGAGCGTGTCATCGATGAGCGTCGGAGCGACGATCGATGGACACAAGGACATCGCACACGATGAAGACGAGATGGCCGCCTGGGTGTCAGCCAACGGACCTCTTTCGATTGCCGTTGACGCGACCTCATGGCAGACGTACACCGGAGGAGTGATGACCGACTGCGAGTCCAGACAGCTCGACCACGGAGTGCTCATTGTTGGATACGCCGCGGACTACTGGATCATCAAGAACTCTTGGGGACCAAGCTGGGGAGAGTCTGGATACATCAGAGTGTCCAAGGGATCGAACCAGTGCTTGTTGAAGAACTCCCCATGCACTTCCACTGTCAAGAAGAACTAAGTAAGCTGTCTTGACGATGATTCTGCGTGTGTCGTTGGACTTGACTGAACGATGGATGAACGACACGCGGAGTCTGCCTCTCTCCTCCTCGGCTCTTTTGTTCCTCGCGGTTCGCGGGTGGAAGACTGAGGGAAGCTCAAAAAAAAAAAAATTGTTATATTATGGTTTTTACCATGTTTCTGTTATTGTTTTAAATTATATTCGATGATGGTTCTTGGTCGGAGAGGATTGATTTTCTCTGATCATCACCGTCGTCGTCGTCGTCGCCGTTGGGCACCGGGCTCACTGCCGTGCTTATTTCAATTATTCTATACATTCGAAGCTTTCCATTTCGTTCGTTACTCGAACCGGTTGCTTTTGAATTCCGCGTAATCTTTTTCCTTTCCTTTCGTCGTGATACCCACTTCTCCTTGTGCGGGGGAAGTGACCATTTTTCCAAGAAAAAAAAACAAACAAAGCGAAATGCAATTCTTCCTCCCTCCCTCCCTCTTGCTTCGTTTTCCCAGAGCAACGATAATCGAATCGCTTCTGGGGTGATGGCGATTGCGAGAGCGCGAGCTTTTCAGGCTGCTGTTTCTGCGGGTCGCATACGGATTATCGCTTTTTGTATTCTCTTTCCAGTTCACAACACTTCGTATGTATACAAGAAAAGTTAGTTCTTAGCAGCGTGTGAGGAGGGGGGAGGGGAGGAACACGGTTCAATCGGAAGACTTTGCGAAAAGATGATATGGACGAGCGCTCGCCGCAGCGTACTTTTATCGTTTTCCTTAAACCACAACCTTTTTGCGGGTTTTGCGGGGGCGGGGTGTCGATAAAGAACGGGGAAGGTGACGAGGTGACGGACTCTATTTACGAAGGTGGCCGGTCTTGTGTTGTTCTTTTTATGAAAATAACTCCCCTCCCTCTCAGTTAACCTCTATTCCCCCGAATATTAATATGAAGACCGCTTGTGCTGTTCTCGCCATGGCCGCCGCGTCATCGGCCCTTCCTGTGAACTACATCGAGGAGAATGAGATGTTGTTGTGGAACAACTTCAAGAGCACCTACGGAAAGAAGTACTCTGGATCGGATGAGGTGAAGAGAAGGGCGATCTTCAAGGCCAACATGATGAAGGGAGCGGACCTCGAGGAGAAGAACGCCGGAGCGACGTTCGGAATGAACGTGTACTCTGACCTGAGCGCTGAGGAGTTCAAGACGTACCACAGCTTGAACGTCCCAACGAAGGAGAGCCCACGTAAGGAGTTCAGCGAGACCGACATCCTGAAGGCAGCTGCCAACCCAGTGGACTGGAGAAGCAAGGGAGCGGTGACCCAGATCAAGAACCAGGCGCAGTGCGGATCGTGCTGGGCGTTCTCCACCACCGGAGGAATCGAAGGACAAAACTTCCTTGCCGGAAACAAGTTGACATCCCTGTCGGAGCAGGAGTTGGTGAGCTGCGACACCACCGACTCTGGCTGCAACGGAGGGTTAATGGACAGCGCCCTGGAGTGGTTGTTGAGCGCCCACAAGGGACAGATCGTCACCGAGGAGTCGTACCCGTACACCAGCGGAGGTGGAGACTCTGGAAGCTGCAAGAGCGTGTCATCGATGAGCGTCGGAGCGACGATCGATGGACACAAGGACATCGCACACGATGAAGACGAGATGGCCGCCTGGGTGTCAGCCAACGGACCTCTTTCGATTGCCGTTGACGCGACCTCATGGCAGACGTACACCGGAGGAGTGATGACCGACTGCGAGTCCAGACAGCTCGACCACGGAGTGCTCATTGTTGGATACGCCGCGGACTACTGGATCATCAAGAACTCTTGGGGACCAAGCTGGGGAGAGTCTGGATACATCAGAGTGTCCAAGGGATCGAACCAGTGCTTGTTGAAGAACTCCCCATGCACTTCCACTGTCAAGAAGAACTAAGTAAGCTGTCTTGACGATGATTCTGCGTGTGTCGTTGGACTTGACTGAACGATGGATGAACGACACGCGGAGTCTGCCTCTCTCCTCCTCGGCTCTTTTGTTCCTCGCGGTTCGCGGGTGGAAGACTGAGGGAAGCTCAAAAAAAAAAAAATTTGTTATATTATGGTTTTTACCATGTTTCTGTTATTGTTTTAAATTATATTCGATGATGGTTCTTGGTCGGAGAGGATTGATTTTCTCTGATCATCACCGTCGTCGTCGTCGTCGCCGTTGGGCACCGGGCTCACTGCCGTGCTTATTTCAATTATTCTATACATTCGAAGCTTTCCATTTCGTTCGTTACTCGAACCGGTTGCTTTTGAATTCCGCGTAATCTTTTTCCTTTCCTTTCGTCGTGATACCCACTTCTCCTTGTGCGGGGGAAGTGACCATTTTTCCAAGAAAAAAAAACAAACAAAGCGAAATGCAATTCTTCCTCCCTCCCTCCCTCTTGCTTCGTTTTCCCAGAGCAACGATAATCGAATCGCTTCTGGGGTGATGGCGATTGCGAGAGCGCGAGCTTTTCAGGCTGCTGTTTCTGCGGGTCGCATACGGATTATCGCTTTTTGTATTCTCTTTCCAGTTCACAACACTTCGTATGTATACAAGAAAAGTTAGTTCTTAGCAGCGTGTGAGGAGGGGGGAGGGGAGGAACACGGTTCAATCGGAAGACTTTGCGAAAAGATGATATGGACGAGCGCTCGCCGCAGCGTACTTTTATCGTTTTCCTTAAACCACAACCTTTTTGCGGGTTTTGCGGGGGCGGGGTGTCGATAAAGAACGGGGAAGGTGACGAGGTGACGGACTCTATTTACGAAGGTGGCCGGTCTTGTGTTGTTCTTTTCATGAAAATAACTCCCCTCCCTCTCAGTTAACCTCTATTCCCCCGAATATTAATATGAAGACCGCTTGTGCTGTTCTCGCCATGGCCGCCGCGTCATCGGCCCTTCCTGTGAACTACATCGAGGAGAATGAGATGTTGTTGTGGAACAACTTCAAGAGCACCTACGGAAAGAAGTACTCTGGATCGGATGAGGTGAAGAGAAGGGCGATCTTCAAGGCCAACATGATGAAGGGAGCGGACCTCGAGGAGAAGAACGCCGGAGCGACGTTCGGAATGAACGTGTACTCTGACCTGAGCGCTGAGGAGTTCAAGACGTACCACAGCTTGAACGTCCCAACGAAGGAGAGCCCACGTAAGGAGTTCAGCGAGACCGACATCCTGAAGGCAGCTGCCAACCCAGTGGACTGGAGAAGCAAGGGAGCGGTGACCCAGATCAAGAACCAGGCGCAGTGCGGATCGTGCTGGGCGTTCTCCACCACCGGAGGAATCGAAGGACAAAACTTCCTTGCCGGAAACAAGTTGACATCCCTGTCGGAGCAGGAGTTGGTGAGCTGCGACACCACCGACTCTGGCTGCAACGGAGGGTTAATGGACAGCGCCCTGGAGTGGTTGTTGAGCGCCCACAAGGGACAGATCGTCACCGAGGAGTCGTACCCGTACACCAGCGGAGGTGGAGACTCTGGAAGCTGCAAGAGCGTGTCATCGATGAGCGTCGGAGCGACGATCGATGGACACAAGGACATCGCACACGATGAAGACGAGATGGCCGCCTGGGTGTCAGCCAACGGACCTCTTTCGATTGCCGTTGACGCGACCTCATGGCAGACGTACACCGGAGGAGTGATGACCGACTGCGAGTCCAGACAGCTCGACCACGGAGTGCTCATTGTTGGATACGCCGCGGACTACTGGATCATCAAGAACTCTTGGGGACCAAGCTGGGGAGAGTCTGGATACATCAGAGTGTCCAAGGGATCGAACCAGTGCTTGTTGAAGAACTCGCCATGCACTTCCACTGTCAAGAAGAACTAAGTAAGCTGTCTTGACGATGATTCTGCGTGTGTCGTTGGACTTGACTGAACGATGGATGAACGACACGCGGAGTCTGCCTCTCTCCTCCTCGGCTCTTTTGTTCCTCGCGGTTCGCGGGTGGAAGACTGAGGGAAGCTCAAAAAAAAAAAAATTGTTATATTATGGTTTTTACCATGTTTCTGTTATTGTTTTAAATTATATTCGATGATGGTTCTTGGTCGGAGAGGATTGATTTTCTCTGATCATCACCGTCGTCGTCGTCGTCGCCGTTGGGCACCGGGCTCACTGCCGTGCTTATTTCAATTATTCTATACATTCGAAGCTTTCCATTTCGTTCGTTACTCGAACCGGTTGCTTTTGAATTCCGCGTAATCTTTTTCCTTTCCTTTCGTCGTGATACCCACTTCTCCTTGTGCGGGGGAAGTGACCATTTTTCCAAGAAAAAAAAACAAACAAAGCGAAATGCAATTCTTCCTCCCTCCCTCCCTCTTGCTTCGTTTTCCCAGAGCAACGATAATCGAATCGCTTCTGGGGTGATGGCGATTGCGAGAGCGCGAGCTTTTCAGGCTGCTGTTTCTGCGGGTCGCATACGGATTATCGCTTTTTGTATTCTCTTTCCAGTTCACAACACTTCGTATGTATACAAGAAAAGTTAGTTCTTAGCAGCGTGTGAGGAGGGGGGAGGGGAGGAACACGGTTCAATCGGAAGACTTTGCGAAAAGATGATATGGACGAGCGCTCGCCGCAGCGTACTTTTATCGTTTTCCTTAAACCACAACCTTTTTGCGGGTTTTGCGGGGGCGGGGTGTCGATAAAGAACGGGGAAGGTGACGAGGTGACGGACTCTATTTACGAAGGTGGCCGGTCTTGTGTTGTTCTTTTTATGAAAATAACTCCCCTCCCTCTCAGTTAACCTCTATTCCCCCGAATATTAATATGAAGACCGCTTGTGCTGTTCTCGCCATGGCCGCCGCGTCATCGGCCCTTCCTGTGAACTACATCGAGGAGAATGAGATGTTGTTGTGGAACAACTTCAAGAGCACCTACGGAAAGAAGTACTCTGGATCGGATGAGGTGAAGAGAAGGGCGATCTTCAAGGCCAACATGATGAAGGGAGCGGACCTCGAGGAGAAGAACGCCGGAGCGACGTTCGGAATGAACGTGTACTCTGACCTGAGCGCTGAGGAGTTCAAGACGTACCACAGCTTGAACGTCCCAACGAAGGAGAGCCCACGTAAGGAGTTCAGCGAGACCGACATCCTGAAGGCAGCTGCCAACCCAGTGGACTGGAGAAGCAAGGGAGCGGTGACCCAGATCAAGAACCAGGCGCAGTGCGGATCGTGCTGGGCGTTCTCCACCACCGGAGGAATCGAAGGACAAAACTTCCTTGCCGGAAACAAGTTGACATCCCTGTCGGAGCAGGAGTTGGTGAGCTGCGACACCACCGACTCTGGCTGCAACGGAGGGTTAATGGACAGCGCCCTGGAGTGGTTGTTGAGCGCCCACAAGGGACAGATCGTCACCGAGGAGTCGTACCCGTACACCAGCGGAGGTGGAGACTCTGGAAGCTGCAAGAGCGTGTCATCGATGAGCGTCGGAGCGACGATCGATGGACACAAGGACATCGCACACGATGAAGACGAGATGGCCGCCTGGGTGTCAGCCAACGGACCTCTTTCGATTGCCGTTGACGCGACCTCATGGCAGACGTACACCGGAGGAGTGATGACCGACTGCGAGTCCAGACAGCTCGACCACGGAGTGCTCATTGTTGGATACGCCGCGGACTACTGGATCATCAAGAACTCTTGGGGACCAAGCTGGGGAGAGTCTGGATACATCAGAGTGTCCAAGGGATCGAACCAGTGCTTGTTGAAGAACTCGCCATGCACTTCCACTGTCAAGAAGAACTAAGTAAGCTGTCTTGACGATGATTCTGCGTGTGTCGTTGGACTTGACTGAACGATGGATGAACGACACGCGGAGTCTGCCTCTCTCCTCCTCGGCTCTTTTGTTCCTCGCGGTTCGCGGGTGGAAGACTGAGGGAAGCTCAAAAAAAAAAAAATTGTTATATTATGGTTTTTACCATGTTTCTGTTATTGTTTTAAATTATATTCGATGATGGTTCTTGGTCGGAGAGGATTGATTTTCTCTGATCATCACCGTCGTCGTCGTCGTCGCCGTTGGGCACCGGGCTCACTGCCGTGCTTATTTCAATTATTCTATACATTCGAAGCTTTCCATTTCGTTCGTTACTCGAACCGGTTGCTTTTGAATTCCGCGTAATCTTTTTCCTTTCCTTTCGTCGTGATACCCACTTCTCCTTGTGCGGGGGAAGTGACCATTTTTCCAAGAAAAAAAAACAAACAAAGCGAAATGCAATTCTTCCTCCCTCCCTCCCTCTTGCTTCGTTTTCCCAGAGCAACGATAATCGAATCGCTTCTGGGGTGATGGCGATTGCGAGAGCGCGAGCTTTTCAGGCTGCTGTTTCTGCGGGTCGCATACGGATTATCGCTTTTTGTATTCTCTTTCCAGTTCACAACACTTCGTATGTATACAAGAAAAGTTAGTTCTTAGCAGCGTGTGAGGAGGGGGGAGGGGAGGAACACGGTTCAATCGGAAGACTTTGCGAAAAGATGATATGGACGAGCGCTCGCCGCAGCGTACTTTTATCGTTTTCCTTAAACCACAACCTTTTTGCGGGTTTTGCGGGGGCGGGGTGTCGATAAAGAACGGGGAAGGTGACGAGGTGACGGACTCTATTTACGAAGGTGGCCGGTCTTGTGTTGTTCTTTTTATGAAAATAACTCCCCTCCCTCTCAGTTAACCTCTATTCCCCCGAATATTAATATGAAGACCGCTTGTGCTGTTCTCGCCATGGCCGCCGCGTCATCGGCCCTTCCTGTGAACTACATCGAGGAGAATGAGATGTTGTTGTGGAACAACTTCAAGAGCACCTACGGAAAGAAGTACTCTGGATCGGATGAGGTGAAGAGAAGGGCGATCTTCAAGGCCAACATGATGAAGGGAGCGGACCTCGAGGAGAAGAACGCCGGAGCGACGTTCGGAATGAACGTGTACTCTGACCTGAGCGCTGAGGAGTTCAAGACGTACCACAGCTTGAACGTCCCAACGAAGGAGAGCCCACGTAAGGAGTTCAGCGAGACCGACATCCTGAAGGCAGCTGCCAACCCAGTGGACTGGAGAAGCAAGGGAGCGGTGACCCAGATCAAGAACCAGGCGCAGTGCGGATCGTGCTGGGCGTTCTCCACCACCGGAGGAATCGAAGGACAAAACTTCCTTGCCGGAAACAAGTTGACATCCCTGTCGGAGCAGGAGTTGGTGAGCTGCGACACCACCGACTCTGGCTGCAACGGAGGGTTAATGGACAGCGCCCTGGAGTGGTTGTTGAGCGCCCACAAGGGACAGATCGTCACCGAGGAGTCGTACCCGTACACCAGCGGAGGTGGAGACTCTGGAAGCTGCAAGAGCGTGTCATCGATGAGCGTCGGAGCGACGATCGATGGACACAAGGACATCGCACACGATGAAGACGAGATGGCCGCCTGGGTGTCAGCCAACGGACCTCTTTCGATTGCCGTTGACGCGACCTCATGGCAGACGTACACCGGAGGAGTGATGACCGACTGCGAGTCCAGACAGCTCGACCACGGAGTGCTCATTGTTGGATACGCCGCGGACTACTGGATCATCAAGAACTCTTGGGGACCAAGCTGGGGAGAGTCTGGATACATCAGAGTGTCCAAGGGATCGAACCAGTGCTTGTTGAAGAACTCCCCATGCACTTCCACTGTCAAGAAGAACTAAGTAAGCTGTCTTGACGATGATTCTGCGTGTGTCGTTGGACTTGACTGAACGATGGATGAACGACACGCGGAGTCTGCCTCTCTCCTCCTCGGCTCTTTTGTTCCTCGCGGTTCGCGGGTGGAAGACTGAGGGAAGCTCAAAAAAAAAAAAATTGTTATATTATGGTTTTTACCATGTTTCTGTTATTGTTTTAAATTATATTCGATGATGGTTCTTGGTCGGAGAGGATTGATTTTCTCTGATCATCACCGTCGTCGTCGTCGTCGCCGTTGGGCACCGGGCTCACTGCCGTGCTTATTTCAATTATTCTATACATTCGAAGCTTTCCATTTCGTTCGTTACTCGAACCGGTTGCTTTTGAATTCCGCGTAATCTTTTTCCTTTCCTTTCGTCGCACTTCTCCTTGTGCGGGGGAAGTGACCATTTTTCCAAGAAAAAAAAACAAACAAAGCGAAATGCAATTCTTCCTCCCTCCCTCCCTCTTGCTTCGTTTTCCCAGAGCAACGATAATCGAATCGCTTCTGGGGTGATGGCGATTGCGAGAGCGCGAGCTTTTCAGGCTGCTGTTTCTGCGGGTCGCATACGGATTATCGCTTTTTGTATTCTCTTTCCAGTTCACAACACTTCGTATGTATACAAGAAAAGTTAGTTCTTAGCAGCGTGTGAGGAGGGGGGAGGGGAGGAACACGGTTCAATCGGAAGACTTTGCGAAAAGATGATATGGACGAGCGCTCGCCGCAGCGTACTTTTATCGTTTTCCTTAAACCACAACCTTTTTGCGGGTTTTGCGGGGGCGGGGTGTCGATAAAGAACGGGGAAGGTGACGAGGTGACGGACTCTATTTACGAAGGTGGCCGGTCTTGTGTTGTTCTTTTTATGAAAATAACTCCCCTCCCTCTCAGTTAACCTCTATTCCCCCGAATATTAATATGAAGACCGCTTGTGCTGTTCTCGCCATGGCCGCCGCGTCATCGGCCCTTCCTGTGAACTACATCGAGGAGAATGAGATGTTGTTGTGGAACAACTTCAAGAGCACCTACGGAAAGAAGTACTCTGGATCGGATGAGGTGAAGAGAAGGGCGATCTTCAAGGCCAACATGATGAAGGGAGCGGACCTCGAGGAGAAGAACGCCGGAGCGACGTTCGGAATGAACGTGTACTCTGACCTGAGCGCTGAGGAGTTCAAGACGTACCACAGCTTGAACGTCCCAACGAAGGAGAGCCCACGTAAGGAGTTCAGCGAGACCGACATCCTGAAGGCAGCTGCCAACCCAGTGGACTGGAGAAGCAAGGGAGCGGTGACCCAGATCAAGAACCAGGCGCAGTGCGGATCGTGCTGGGCGTTCTCCACCACCGGAGGAATCGAAGGACAAAACTTCCTTGCCGGAAACAAGTTGACATCCCTGTCGGAGCAGGAGTTGGTGAGCTGCGACACCACCGACTCTGGCTGCAACGGAGGGTTAATGGACAGCGCCCTGGAGTGGTTGTTGAGCGCCCACAAGGGACAGATCGTCACCGAGGAGTCGTACCCGTACACCAGCGGAGGTGGAGACTCTGGAAGCTGCAAGAGCGTGTCATCGATGAGCGTCGGAGCGACGATCGATGGACACAAGGACATCGCACACGATGAAGACGAGATGGCCGCCTGGGTGTCAGCCAACGGACCTCTTTCGATTGCCGTTGACGCGACCTCATGGCAGACGTACACCGGAGGAGTGATGACCGACTGCGAGTCCAGACAGCTCGACCACGGAGTGCTCATTGTTGGATACGCCGCGGACTACTGGATCATCAAGAACTCTTGGGGACCAAGCTGGGGAGAGTCTGGATACATCAGAGTGTCCAAGGGATCGAACCAGTGCTTGTTGAAGAACTCCCCATGCACTTCCACTGTCAAGAAGAACTAAGTAAGCTGTCTTGACGATGATTCTGCGTGTGTCGTTGGACTTGACTGAACGATGGATGAACGACACGCGGAGTCTGCCTCTCTCCTCCTCGGCTCTTTTGTTCCTCGCGGTTCGCGGGTGGAAGACTGAGGGAAGCTCAAAAAAAAAAAAATTGTTATATTATGGTTTTTACCATGTTTCTGTTATTGTTTTAAATTATATTCGATGATGGTTCTTGGTCGGAGAGGATTGATTTTCTCTGATCATCACCGTCGTCGTCGTCGTCGCCGTTGGGCACCGGGCTCACTGCCGTGCTTATTTCAATTATTCTATACATTCGAAGCTTTCCATTTCGTTCGTTACTCGAACCGGTTGCTTTTGAATTCCGCGTAATCTTTTTCCTTTCCTTTCGTCGTGATACCCACTTCTCCTTGTGCGGGGGAAGTGACCATTTTTCCAAGAAAAAAAAACAAACAAAGCGAAATGCAATTCTTCCTCCCTCCCTCCCTCTTGCTTCGTTTTCCCAGAGCAACGATAATCGAATCGCTTCTGGGGTGATGGCGATTGCGAGAGCGCGAGCTTTTCAGGCTGCTGTTTCTGCGGGTCGCATACGGATTATCGCTTTTTGTATTCTCTTTCCAGTTCACAACACTTCGTATGTATACAAGAAAAGTTAGTTCTTAGCAGCGTGTGAGGAGGGGGGAGGGGAGGAACACGGTTCAATCGGAAGACTTTGCGAAAAGATGATATGGACGAGCGCTCGCCGCAGCGTACTTTTATCGTTTTCCTTAAACCACAACCTTTTTGCGGGTTTTGCGGGGGCGGGGTGTCGATAAAGAACGGGGAAGGTGACGAGGTGACGGACTCTATTTACGAAGGTGGCCGGTCTTGTGTTGTTCTTTTTATGAAAATAACTCCCCTCCCTCTCAGTTAACCTCTATTCCCCCGAATATTAATATGAAGACCGCTTGTGCTGTTCTCGCCATGGCCGCCGCGTCATCGGCCCTTCCTGTGAACTACATCGAGGAGAATGAGATGTTGTTGTGGAACAACTTCAAGAGCACCTACGGAAAGAAGTACTCTGGATCGGATGAGGTGAAGAGAAGGGCGATCTTCAAGGCCAACATGATGAAGGGAGCGGACCTCGAGGAGAAGAACGCCGGAGCGACGTTCGGAATGAACGTGTACTCTGACCTGAGCGCTGAGGAGTTCAAGACGTACCACAGCTTGAACGTCCCAACGAAGGAGAGCCCACGTAAGGAGTTCAGCGAGACCGACATCCTGAAGGCAGCTGCCAACCCAGTGGACTGGAGAAGCAAGGGAGCGGTGACCCAGATCAAGAACCAGGCGCAGTGCGGATCGTGCTGGGCGTTCTCCACCACCGGAGGAATCGAAGGACAAAACTTCCTTGCCGGAAACAAGTTGACATCCCTGTCGGAGCAGGAGTTGGTGAGCTGCGACACCACCGACTCTGGCTGCAACGGAGGGTTAATGGACAGCGCCCTGGAGTGGTTGTTGAGCGCCCACAAGGGACAGATCGTCACCGAGGAGTCGTACCCGTACACCAGCGGAGGTGGAGACTCTGGAAGCTGCAAGAGCGTGTCATCGATGAGCGTCGGAGCGACGATCGATGGACACAAGGACATCGCACACGATGAAGACGAGATGGCCGCCTGGGTGTCAGCCAACGGACCTCTTTCGATTGCCGTTGACGCGACCTCATGGCAGACGTACACCGGAGGAGTGATGACCGACTGCGAGTCCAGACAGCTCGACCACGGAGTGCTCATTGTTGGATACGCCGCGGACTACTGGATCATCAAGAACTCTTGGGGACCAAGCTGGGGAGAGTCTGGATACATCAGAGTGTCCAAGGGATCGAACCAGTGCTTGTTGAAGAACTCCCCATGCACTTCCACTGTCAAGAAGAACTAAGTAAGCTGTCTTGACGATGATTCTGCGTGTGTCGTTGGACTTGACTGAACGATGGATGAACGACACGCGGAGTCTGCCTCTCTCCTCCTCGGCTCTTTTGTTCCTCGCGGTTCGCGGGTGGAAGACTGAGGGAAGCTCAAAAAAAAAAAAATTGTTATATTATGGTTTTTACCATGTTTCTGTTATTGTTTTAAATTATATTCGATGATGGTTCTTGGTCGGAGAGGATTGATTTTCTCTGATCATCACCGTCGTCGTCGTCGTCGCCGTTGGGCACCGGGCTCACTGCCGTGCTTATTTCAATTATTCTATACATTCGAAGCTTTCCATTTCGTTCGTTACTCGAACCGGTTGCTTTTGAATTCCGCGTAATCTTTTTCCTTTCCTTTCGTCGTGATACCCACTTCTCCTTGTGCGGGGGAAGTGACCATTTTTCCAAGAAAAAAAAACAAACAAAGCGAAATGCAATTCTTCCTCCCTCCCTCCCTCTTGCTTCGTTTTCCCAGAGCAACGATAATCGAATCGCTTCTGGGGTGATGGCGATTGCGAGAGCGCGAGCTTTTCAGGCTGCTGTTTCTGCGGGTCGCATACGGATTATCGCTTTTTGTATTCTCTTTCCAGTTCACAACACTTCGTATGTATACAAGAAAAGTTAGTTCTTAGCAGCGTGTGAGGAGGGGGGAGGGGAGGAACACGGTTCAATCGGAAGACTTTGCGAAAAGATGATATGGACGAGCGCTCGCCGCAGCGTACTTTTATCGTTTTCCTTAAACCACAACCTTTTTGCGGGTTTTGCGGGGGCGGGGTGTCGATAAAGAACGGGGAAGGTGACGAGGTGACGGACTCTATTTACGAAGGTGGCCGGTCTTGTGTTGTTCTTTTTATGAAAATAACTCCCCTCCCTCTCAGTTAACCTCTATTCCCCCGAATATTAATATGAAGACCGCTTGTGCTGTTCTCGCCATGGCCGCCGCGTCATCGGCCCTTCCTGTGAACTACATCGAGGAGAATGAGATGTTGTTGTGGAACAACTTCAAGAGCACCTACGGAAAGAAGTACTCTGGATCGGATGAGGTGAAGAGAAGGGCGATCTTCAAGGCCAACATGATGAAGGGAGCGGACCTCGAGGAGAAGAACGCCGGAGCGACGTTCGGAATGAACGTGTACTCTGACCTGAGCGCTGAGGAGTTCAAGACGTACCACAGCTTGAACGTCCCAACGAAGGAGAGCCCACGTAAGGAGTTCAGCGAGACCGACATCCTGAAGGCAGCTGCCAACCCAGTGGACTGGAGAAGCAAGGGAGCGGTGACCCAGATCAAGAACCAGGCGCAGTGCGGATCGTGCTGGGCGTTCTCCACCACCGGAGGAATCGAAGGACAAAACTTCCTTGCCGGAAACAAGTTGACATCCCTGTCGGAGCAGGAGTTGGTGAGCTGCGACACCACCGACTCTGGCTGCAACGGAGGGTTAATGGACAGCGCCCTGGAGTGGTTGTTGAGCGCCCACAAGGGACAGATCGTCACCGAGGAGTCGTACCCGTACACCAGCGGAGGTGGAGACTCTGGAAGCTGCAAGAGCGTGTCATCGATGAGCGTCGGAGCGACGATCGATGGACACAAGGACATCGCACACGATGAAGACGAGATGGCCGCCTGGGTGTCAGCCAACGGACCTCTTTCGATTGCCGTTGACGCGACCTCATGGCAGACGTACACCGGAGGAGTGATGACCGACTGCGAGTCCAGACAGCTCGACCACGGAGTGCTCATTGTTGGATACGCCGCGGACTACTGGATCATCAAGAACTCTTGGGGACCAAGCTGGGGAGAGTCTGGATACATCAGAGTGTCCAAGGGATCGAACCAGTGCTTGTTGAAGAACTCGCCATGCACTTCCACTGTCAAGAAGAACTAAGTAAGCTGTCTTGACGATGATTCTGCGTGTGTCGTTGGACTTGACTGAACGATGGATGAACGACACGCGGAGTCTGCCTCTCTCCTCCTCGGCTCTTTTGTTCCTCGCGGTTCGCGGGTGGAAGACTGAGGGAAGCTCAAAAAAAAAAAAATTGTTATATTATGGTTTTTACCATGTTTCTGTTATTGTTTTAAATTATATTCGATGATGGTTCTTGGTCGGAGAGGATTGATTTTCTCTGATCATCACCGTCGTCGTCGTCGTCGCCGTTGGGCACCGGGCTCACTGCCGTGCTTATTTCAATTATTCTATACATTCGAAGCTTTCCATTTCGTTCGTTACTCGAACCGGTTGCTTTTGAATTCCGCGTAATCTTTTTCCTTTCCTTTCGTCGTGATACCCACTTCTCCTTGTGCGGGGGAAGTGACCATTTTTCCAAGAAAAAAAAACAAACAAAGCGAAATGCAATTCTTCCTCCCTCCCTCCCTCTTGCTTCGTTTTCCCAGAGCAACGATAATCGAATCGCTTCTGGGGTGATGGCGATTGCGAGAGCGCGAGCTTTTCAGGCTGCTGTTTCTGCGGGTCGCATACGGATTATCGCTTTTTGTATTCTCTTTCCAGTTCACAACACTTCGTATGTATACAAGAAAAGTTAGTTCTTAGCAGCGTGTGAGGAGGGGGGAGGGGAGGAACACGGTTCAATCGGAAGACTTTGCGAAAAGATGATATGGACGAGCGCTCGCCGCAGCGTACTTTTATCGTTTTCCTTAAACCACAACCTTTTTGCGGGTTTTGCGGGGGCGGGGTGTCGATAAAGAACGGGGAAGGTGACGAGGTGACGGACTCTATTTACGAAGGTGGCCGGTCTTGTGTTGTTCTTTTCATGAAAATAACTCCCCTCCCTCTCAGTTAACCTCTATTCCCCCGAATATTAATATGAAGACCGCTTGTGCTGTTCTCGCCATGGCCGCCGCGTCATCGGCCCTTCCTGTGAACTACATCGAGGAGAATGAGATGTTGTTGTGGAACAACTTCAAGAGCACCTACGGAAAGAAGTACTCTGGATCGGATGAGGTGAAGAGAAGGGCGATCTTCAAGGCCAACATGATGAAGGGAGCGGACCTCGAGGAGAAGAACGCCGGAGCGACGTTCGGAATGAACGTGTACTCTGACCTGAGCGCTGAGGAGTTCAAGACGTACCACAGCTTGAACGTCCCAACGAAGGAGAGCCCACGTAAGGAGTTCAGCGAGACCGACATCCTGAAGGCAGCTGCCAACCCAGTGGACTGGAGAAGCAAGGGAGCGGTGACCCAGATCAAGAACCAGGCGCAGTGCGGATCGTGCTGGGCGTTCTCCACCACCGGAGGAATCGAAGGACAAAACTTCCTTGCCGGAAACAAGTTGACATCCCTGTCGGAGCAGGAGTTGGTGAGCTGCGACACCACCGACTCTGGCTGCAACGGAGGGTTAATGGACAGCGCCCTGGAGTGGTTGTTGAGCGCCCACAAGGGACAGATCGTCACCGAGGAGTCGTACCCGTACACCAGCGGAGGTGGAGACTCTGGAAGCTGCAAGAGCGTGTCATCGATGAGCGTCGGAGCGACGATCGATGGACACAAGGACATCGCACACGATGAAGACGAGATGGCCGCCTGGGTGTCAGCCAACGGACCTCTTTCGATTGCCGTTGACGCGACCTCATGGCAGACGTACACCGGAGGAGTGATGACCGACTGCGAGTCCAGACAGCTCGACCACGGAGTGCTCATTGTTGGATACGCCGCGGACTACTGGATCATCAAGAACTCTTGGGGACCAAGCTGGGGAGAGTCTGGATACATCAGAGTGTCCAAGGGATCGAACCAGTGCTTGTTGAAGAACTCGCCATGCACTTCCACTGTCAAGAAGAACTAAGTAAGCTGTCTTGACGATGATTCTGCGTGTGTCGTTGGACTTGACTGAACGATGGATGAACGACACGCGGAGTCTGCCTCTCTCCTCCTCGGCTCTTTTGTTCCTCGCGGTTCGCGGGTGGAAGACTGAGGGAAGCTCAAAAAAAAAAAAATTGTTATATTATGGTTTTTACCATGTTTCTGTTATTGTTTTAAATTATATTCGATGATGGTTCTTGGTCGGAGAGGATTGATTTTCTCTGATCATCACCGTCGTCGTCGTCGTCGCCGTTGGGCACCGGGCTCACTGCCGTGCTTATTTCAATTATTCTATACATTCGAAGCTTTCCATTTCGTTCGTTACTCGAACCGGTTGCTTTTGAATTCCGCGTAATCTTTTTCCTTTCCTTTCGTCGTGATACCCACTTCTCCTTGTGCGGGGGAAGTGACCATTTTTCCAAGAAAAAAAAACAAACAAAGCGAAATGCAATTCTTCCTCCCTCCCTCCCTCTTGCTTCGTTTTCCCAGAGCAACGATAATCGAATCGCTTCTGGGGTGATGGCGATTGCGAGAGCGCGAGCTTTTCAGGCTGCTGTTTCTGCGGGTCGCATACGGATTATCGCTTTTTGTATTCTCTTTCCAGTTCACAACACTTCGTATGTATACAAGAAAAGTTAGTTCTTAGCAGCGTGTGAGGAGGGGGGAGGGGAGGAACACGGTTCAATCGGAAGACTTTGCGAAAAGATGATATGGACGAGCGCTCGCCGCAGCGTACTTTTATCGTTTTCCTTAAACCACAACCTTTTTGCGGGTTTTGCGGGGGCGGGGTGTCGATAAAGAACGGGGAAGGTGACGAGGTGACGGACTCTATTTACGAAGGTGGCCGGTCTTGTGTTGTTCTTTTTATGAAAATAACTCCCCTCCCTCTCAGTTAACCTCTATTCCCCCGAATATTAATATGAAGACCGCTTGTGCTGTTCTCGCCATGGCCGCCGCGTCATCGGCCCTTCCTGTGAACTACATCGAGGAGAATGAGATGTTGTTGTGGAACAACTTCAAGAGCACCTACGGAAAGAAGTACTCTGGATCGGATGAGGTGAAGAGAAGGGCGATCTTCAAGGCCAACATGATGAAGGGAGCGGACCTCGAGGAGAAGAACGCCGGAGCGACGTTCGGAATGAACGTGTACTCTGACCTGAGCGCTGAGGAGTTCAAGACGTACCACAGCTTGAACGTCCCAACGAAGGAGAGCCCACGTAAGGAGTTCAGCGAGACCGACATCCTGAAGGCAGCTGCCAACCCAGTGGACTGGAGAAGCAAGGGAGCGGTGACCCAGATCAAGAACCAGGCGCAGTGCGGATCGTGCTGGGCGTTCTCCACCACCGGAGGAATCGAAGGACAAAACTTCCTTGCCGGAAACAAGTTGACATCCCTGTCGGAGCAGGAGTTGGTGAGCTGCGACACCACCGACTCTGGCTGCAACGGAGGGTTAATGGACAGCGCCCTGGAGTGGTTGTTGAGCGCCCACAAGGGACAGATCGTCACCGAGGAGTCGTACCCGTACACCAGCGGAGGTGGAGACTCTGGAAGCTGCAAGAGCGTGTCATCGATGAGCGTCGGAGCGACGATCGATGGACACAAGGACATCGCACACGATGAAGACGAGATGGCCGCCTGGGTGTCAGCCAACGGACCTCTTTCGATTGCCGTTGACGCGACCTCATGGCAGACGTACACCGGAGGAGTGATGACCGACTGCGAGTCCAGACAGCTCGACCACGGAGTGCTCATTGTTGGATACGCCGCGGACTACTGGATCATCAAGAACTCTTGGGGACCAAGCTGGGGAGAGTCTGGATACATCAGAGTGTCCAAGGGATCGAACCAGTGCTTGTTGAAGAACTCGCCATGCACTTCCACTGTCAAGAAGAACTAAGTAAGCTGTCTTGACGATGATTCTGCGTGTGTCGTTGGACTTGACTGAACGATGGATGAACGACACGCGGAGTCTGCCTCTCTCCTCCTCGGCTCTTTTGTTCCTCGCGGTTCGCGGGTGGAAGACTGAGGGAAGCTCAAAAAAAAAAAAATTGTTATATTATGGTTTTTACCATGTTTCTGTTATTGTTTTAAATTATATTCGATGATGGTTCTTGGTCGGAGAGGATTGATTTTCTCTGATCATCACCGTCGTCGTCGTCGTCGCCGTTGGGCACCGGGCTCACTGCCGTGCTTATTTCAATTATTCTATACATTCGAAGCTTTCCATTTCGTTCGTTACTCGAACCGGTTGCTTTTGAATTCCGCGTAATCTTTTTCCTTTCCTTTCGTCGTGATACCCACTTCTCCTTGTGCGGGGGAAGTGACCATTTTTCCAAGAAAAAAAAACAAACAAAGCGAAATGCAATTCTTCCTCCCTCCCTCCCTCTTGCTTCGTTTTCCCAGAGCAACGATAATCGAATCGCTTCTGGGGTGATGGCGATTGCGAGAGCGCGAGCTTTTCAGGCTGCTGTTTCTGCGGGTCGCATACGGATTATCGCTTTTTGTATTCTCTTTCCAGTTCACAACACTTCGTATGTATACAAGAAAAGTTAGTTCTTAGCAGCGTGTGAGGAGGGGGGAGGGGAGGAACACGGTTCAATCGGAAGACTTTGCGAAAAGATGATATGGACGAGCGCTCGCCGCAGCGTACTTTTATCGTTTTCCTTAAACCACAACCTTTTTGCGGGTTTTGCGGGGGCGGGGTGTCGATAAAGAACGGGGAAGGTGACGAGGTGACGGACTCTATTTACGAAGGTGGCCGGTCTTGTGTTGTTCTTTTTATGAAAATAACTCCCCTCCCTCTCAGTTAACCTCTATTCCCCCGAATATTAATATGAAGACCGCTTGTGCTGTTCTCGCCATGGCCGCCGCGTCATCGGCCCTTCCTGTGAACTACATCGAGGAGAATGAGATGTTGTTGTGGAACAACTTCAAGAGCACCTACGGAAAGAAGTACTCTGGATCGGATGAGGTGAAGAGAAGGGCGATCTTCAAGGCCAACATGATGAAGGGAGCGGACCTCGAGGAGAAGAACGCCGGAGCGACGTTCGGAATGAACGTGTACTCTGACCTGAGCGCTGAGGAGTTCAAGACGTACCACAGCTTGAACGTCCCAACGAAGGAGAGCCCACGTAAGGAGTTCAGCGAGACCGACATCCTGAAGGCAGCTGCCAACCCAGTGGACTGGAGAAGCAAGGGAGCGGTGACCCAGATCAAGAACCAGGCGCAGTGCGGATCGTGCTGGGCGTTCTCCACCACCGGAGGAATCGAAGGACAAAACTTCCTTGCCGGAAACAAGTTGACATCCCTGTCGGAGCAGGAGTTGGTGAGCTGCGACACCACCGACTCTGGCTGCAACGGAGGGTTAATGGACAGCGCCCTGGAGTGGTTGTTGAGCGCCCACAAGGGACAGATCGTCACCGAGGAGTCGTACCCGTACACCAGCGGAGGTGGAGACTCTGGAAGCTGCAAGAGCGTGTCATCGATGAGCGTCGGAGCGACGATCGATGGACACAAGGACATCGCACACGATGAAGACGAGATGGCCGCCTGGGTGTCAGCCAACGGACCTCTTTCGATTGCCGTTGACGCGACCTCATGGCAGACGTACACCGGAGGAGTGATGACCGACTGCGAGTCCAGACAGCTCGACCACGGAGTGCTCATTGTTGGATACGCCGCGGACTACTGGATCATCAAGAACTCTTGGGGACCAAGCTGGGGAGAGTCTGGATACATCAGAGTGTCCAAGGGATCGAACCAGTGCTTGTTGAAGAACTCCCCATGCACTTCCACTGTCAAGAAGAACTAAGTAAGCTGTCTTGACGATGATTCTGCGTGTGTCGTTGGACTTGACTGAACGATGGATGAACGACACGCGGAGTCTGCCTCTCTCCTCCTCGGCTCTTTTGTTCCTCGCGGTTCGCGGGTGGAAGACTGAGGGAAGCTCAAAAAAAAAAAAATTGTTATATTATGGTTTTTACCATGTTTCTGTTATTGTTTTAAATTATATTCGATGATGGTTCTTGGTCGGAGAGGATTGATTTTCTCTGATCATCACCGTCGTCGTCGTCGTCGCCGTTGGGCACCGGGCTCACTGCCGTGCTTATTTCAATTATTCTATACATTCGAAGCTTTCCATTTCGTTCGTTACTCGAACCGGTTGCTTTTGAATTCCGCGTAATCTTTTTCCTTTCCTTTCGTCGTGATACCCACTTCTCCTTGTGCGGGGGAAGTGACCATTTTTCCAAGAAAAAAAAACAAACAAAGCGAAATGCAATTCTTCCTCCCTCCCTCCCTCTTGCTTCGTTTTCCCAGAGCAACGATAATCGAATCGCTTCTGGGGTGATGGCGATTGCGAGAGCGCGAGCTTTTCAGGCTGCTGTTTCTGCGGGTCGCATACGGATTATCGCTTTTTGTATTCTCTTTCCAGTTCACAACACTTCGTATGTATACAAGAAAAGTTAGTTCTTAGCAGCGTGTGAGGAGGGGGGAGGGGAGGAACACGGTTCAATCGGAAGACTTTGCGAAAAGATGATATGGACGAGCGCTCGCCGCAGCGTACTTTTATCGTTTTCCTTAAACCACAACCTTTTTGCGGGTTTTGCGGGGGCGGGGTGTCGATAAAGAACGGGGAAGGTGACGAGGTGACGGACTCTATTTACGAAGGTGGCCGGTCTTGTGTTGTTCTTTTTATGAAAATAACTCCCCTCCCTCTCAGTTAACCTCTATTCCCCCGAATATTAATATGAAGACCGCTTGTGCTGTTCTCGCCATGGCCGCCGCGTCATCGGCCCTTCCTGTGAACTACATCGAGGAGAATGAGATGTTGTTGTGGAACAACTTCAAGAGCACCTACGGAAAGAAGTACTCTGGATCGGATGAGGTGAAGAGAAGGGCGATCTTCAAGGCCAACATGATGAAGGGAGCGGACCTCGAGGAGAAGAACGCCGGAGCGACGTTCGGAATGAACGTGTACTCTGACCTGAGCGCTGAGGAGTTCAAGACGTACCACAGCTTGAACGTCCCAACGAAGGAGAGCCCACGTAAGGAGTTCAGCGAGACCGACATCCTGAAGGCAGCTGCCAACCCAGTGGACTGGAGAAGCAAGGGAGCGGTGACCCAGATCAAGAACCAGGCGCAGTGCGGATCGTGCTGGGCGTTCTCCACCACCGGAGGAATCGAAGGACAAAACTTCCTTGCCGGAAACAAGTTGACATCCCTGTCGGAGCAGGAGTTGGTGAGCTGCGACACCACCGACTCTGGCTGCAACGGAGGGTTAATGGACAGCGCCCTGGAGTGGTTGTTGAGCGCCCACAAGGGACAGATCGTCACCGAGGAGTCGTACCCGTACACCAGCGGAGGTGGAGACTCTGGAAGCTGCAAGAGCGTGTCATCGATGAGCGTCGGAGCGACGATCGATGGACACAAGGACATCGCACACGATGAAGACGAGATGGCCGCCTGGGTGTCAGCCAACGGACCTCTTTCGATTGCCGTTGACGCGACCTCATGGCAGACGTACACCGGAGGAGTGATGACCGACTGCGAGTCCAGACAGCTCGACCACGGAGTGCTCATTGTTGGATACGCCGCGGACTACTGGATCATCAAGAACTCTTGGGGACCAAGCTGGGGAGAGTCTGGATACATCAGAGTGTCCAAGGGATCGAACCAGTGCTTGTTGAAGAACTCGCCATGCACTTCCACTGTCAAGAAGAACTAAGTAAGCTGTCTTGACGATGATTCTGCGTGTGTCGTTGGACTTGACTGAACGATGGATGAACGACACGCGGAGTCTGCCTCTCTCCTCCTCGGCTCTTTTGTTCCTCGCGGTTCGCGGGTGGAAGACTGAGGGAAGCTCAAAAAAAAAAAAATTGTTATATTATGGTTTTTACCATGTTTCTGTTATTGTTTTAAATTATATTCGATGATGGTTCTTGGTCGGAGAGGATTGATTTTCTCTGATCATCACCGTCGTCGTCGTCGTCGCCGTTGGGCACCGGGCTCACTGCCGTGCTTATTTCAATTATTCTATACATTCGAAGCTTTCCATTTCGTTCGTTACTCGAACCGGTTGCTTTTGAATTCCGCGTAATCTTTTTCCTTTCCTTTCGTCGTGATACCCACTTCTCCTTGTGCGGGGGAAGTGACCATTTTTCCAAGAAAAAAAAACAAACAAAGCGAAATGCAATTCTTCCTCCCTCCCTCCCTCTTGCTTCGTTTTCCCAGAGCAACGATAATCGAATCGCTTCTGGGGTGATGGCGATTGCGAGAGCGCGAGCTTTTCAGGCTGCTGTTTCTGCGGGTCGCATACGGATTATCGCTTTTTGTATTCTCTTTCCAGTTCACAACACTTCGTATGTATACAAGAAAAGTTAGTTCTTAGCAGCGTGTGAGGAGGGGGGAGGGGAGGAACACGGTTCAATCGGAAGACTTTGCGAAAAGATGATATGGACGAGCGCTCGCCGCAGCGTACTTTTATCGTTTTCCTTAAACCACAACCTTTTTGCGGGTTTTGCGGGGGCGGGGTGTCGATAAAGAACGGGGAAGGTGACGAGGTGACGGACTCTATTTACGAAGGTGGCCGGTCTTGTGTTGTTCTTTTTATGAAAATAACTCCCCTCCCTCTCAG
Organism: Flectonema sp. DT1601; assembly: GCA_964019425.1. Classification (NCBI taxonomy): domain Eukaryota; phylum Euglenozoa; class Diplonemea; order Diplonemida; family Diplonemidae; genus Flectonema; species Flectonema sp. DT1601. The sequence continues at coordinate 569,953 of OZ025803.1, read as the reverse complement.
TTAACCTCTATTCCCCCGAATATTAATATGAAGACCGCTTGTGCTGTTCTCGCCATGGCCGCCGCGTCATCGGCCCTTCCTGTGAACTACATCGAGGAGAATGAGATGTTGTTGTGGAACAACTTCAAGAGCACCTACGGAAAGAAGTACTCTGGATCGGATGAGGTGAAGAGAAGGGCGATCTTCAAGGCCAACATGATGAAGGGAGCGGACCTCGAGGAGAAGAACGCCGGAGCGACGTTCGGAATGAACGTGTACTCTGACCTGAGCGCTGAGGAGTTCAAGACGTACCACAGCTTGAACGTCCCAACGAAGGAGAGCCCACGTAAGGAGTTCAGCGAGACCGACATCCTGAAGGCAGCTGCCAACCCAGTGGACTGGAGAAGCAAGGGAGCGGTGACCCAGATCAAGAACCAGGCGCAGTGCGGATCGTGCTGGGCGTTCTCCACCACCGGAGGAATCGAAGGACAAAACTTCCTTGCCGGAAACAAGTTGACATCCCTGTCGGAGCAGGAGTTGGTGAGCTGCGACACCACCGACTCTGGCTGCAACGGAGGGTTAATGGACAGCGCCCTGGAGTGGTTGTTGAGCGCCCACAAGGGACAGATCGTCACCGAGGAGTCGTACCCGTACACCAGCGGAGGTGGAGACTCTGGAAGCTGCAAGAGCGTGTCATCGATGAGCGTCGGAGCGACGATCGATGGACACAAGGACATCGCACACGATGAAGACGAGATGGCCGCCTGGGTGTCAGCCAACGGACCTCTTTCGATTGCCGTTGACGCGACCTCATGGCAGACGTACACCGGAGGAGTGATGACCGACTGCGAGTCCAGACAGCTCGACCACGGAGTGCTCATTGTTGGATACGCCGCGGACTACTGGATCATCAAGAACTCTTGGGGACCAAGCTGGGGAGAGTCTGGATACATCAGAGTGTCCAAGGGATCGAACCAGTGCTTGTTGAAGAACTCCCCATGCACTTCCACTGTCAAGAAGAACTAAGTAAGCTGTCTTGACGATGATTCTGCGTGTGTCGTTGGACTTGACTGAACGATGGATGAACGACACGCGGAGTCTGCCTCTCTCCTCCTCGGCTCTTTTGTTCCTCGCGGTTCGCGGGTGGAAGACTGAGGGAAGCTCAAAAAAAAAAAAATTGTTATATTATGGTTTTTACCATGTTTCTGTTATTGTTTTAAATTATATTCGATGATGGTTCTTGGTCGGAGAGGATTGATTTTCTCTGATCATCACCGTCGTCGTCGTCGTCGCCGTTGGGCACCGGGCTCACTGCCGTGCTTATTTCAATTATTCTATACATTCGAAGCTTTCCATTTCGTTCGTTACTCGAACCGGTTGCTTTTGAATTCCGCGTAATCTTTTTCCTTTCCTTTCGTCGTGATACCCACTTCTCCTTGTGCGGGGGAAGTGACCATTTTTCCAAGAAAAAAAAACAAACAAAGCGAAATGCAATTCTTCCTCCCTCCCTCCCTCTTGCTTCGTTTTCCCAGAGCAACGATAATCGAATCGCTTCTGGGGTGATGGCGATTGCGAGAGCGCGAGCTTTTCAGGCTGCTGTTTCTGCGGGTCGCATACGGATTATCGCTTTTTGTATTCTCTTTCCAGTTCACAACACTTCGTATGTATACAAGAAAAGTTAGTTCTTAGCAGCGTGTGAGGAGGGGGGAGGGGAGGAACACGGTTCAATCGGAAGACTTTGCGAAAAGATGATATGGACGAGCGCTCGCCGCAGCGTACTTTTATCGTTTTCCTTAAACCACAACCTTTTTGCGGGTTTTGCGGGGGCGGGGTGTCGATAAAGAACGGGGAAGGTGACGAGGTGACGGACTCTATTTACGAAGGTGGCCGGTCTTGTGTTGTTCTTTTTATGAAAATAACTCCCCTCCCTCTCAGTTAACCTCTATTCCCCCGAATATTAATATGAAGACCGCTTGTGCTGTTCTCGCCATGGCCGCCGCGTCATCGGCCCTTCCTGTGAACTACATCGAGGAGAATGAGATGTTGTTGTGGAACAACTTCAAGAGCACCTACGGAAAGAAGTACTCTGGATCGGATGAGGTGAAGAGAAGGGCGATCTTCAAGGCCAACATGATGAAGGGAGCGGACCTCGAGGAGAAGAACGCCGGAGCGACGTTCGGAATGAACGTGTACTCTGACCTGAGCGCTGAGGAGTTCAAGACGTACCACAGCTTGAACGTCCCAACGAAGGAGAGCCCACGTAAGGAGTTCAGCGAGACCGACATCCTGAAGGCAGCTGCCAACCCAGTGGACTGGAGAAGCAAGGGAGCGGTGACCCAGATCAAGAACCAGGCGCAGTGCGGATCGTGCTGGGCGTTCTCCACCACCGGAGGAATCGAAGGACAAAACTTCCTTGCCGGAAACAAGTTGACATCCCTGTCGGAGCAGGAGTTGGTGAGCTGCGACACCACCGACTCTGGCTGCAACGGAGGGTTAATGGACAGCGCCCTGGAGTGGTTGTTGAGCGCCCACAAGGGACAGATCGTCACCGAGGAGTCGTACCCGTACACCAGCGGAGGTGGAGACTCTGGAAGCTGCAAGAGCGTGTCATCGATGAGCGTCGGAGCGACGATCGATGGACACAAGGACATCGCACACGATGAAGACGAGATGGCCGCCTGGGTGTCAGCCAACGGACCTCTTTCGATTGCCGTTGACGCGACCTCATGGCAGACGTACACCGGAGGAGTGATGACCGACTGCGAGTCCAGACAGCTCGACCACGGAGTGCTCATTGTTGGATACGCCGCGGACTACTGGATCATCAAGAACTCTTGGGGACCAAGCTGGGGAGAGTCTGGATACATCAGAGTGTCCAAGGGATCGAACCAGTGCTTGTTGAAGAACTCGCCATGCACTTCCACTGTCAAGAAGAACTAAGTAAGCTGTCTTGACGATGATTCTGCGTGTGTCGTTGGACTTGACTGAACGATGGATGAACGACACGCGGAGTCTGCCTCTCTCCTCCTCGGCTCTTTTGTTCCTCGCGGTTCGCGGGTGGAAGACTGAGGGAAGCTCAAAAAAAAAAAAATTGTTATATTATGGTTTTTACCATGTTTCTGTTATTGTTTTAAATTATATTCGATGATGGTTCTTGGTCGGAGAGGATTGATTTTCTCTGATCATCACCGTCGTCGTCGTCGTCGCCGTTGGGCACCGGGCTCACTGCCGTGCTTATTTCAATTATTCTATACATTCGAAGCTTTCCATTTCGTTCGTTACTCGAACCGGTTGCTTTTGAATTCCGCGTAATCTTTTTCCTTTCCTTTCGTCGTGATACCCACTTCTCCTTGTGCGGGGGAAGTGACCATTTTTCCAAGAAAAAAAAACAAACAAAGCGAAATGCAATTCTTCCTCCCTCCCTCCCTCTTGCTTCGTTTTCCCAGAGCAACGATAATCGAATCGCTTCTGGGGTGATGGCGATTGCGAGAGCGCGAGCTTTTCAGGCTGCTGTTTCTGCGGGTCGCATACGGATTATCGCTTTTTGTATTCTCTTTCCAGTTCACAACACTTCGTATGTATACAAGAAAAGTTAGTTCTTAGCAGCGTGTGAGGAGGGGGGAGGGGAGGAACACGGTTCAATCGGAAGACTTTGCGAAAAGATGATATGGACGAGCGCTCGCCGCAGCGTACTTTTATCGTTTTCCTTAAACCACAACCTTTTTGCGGGTTTTGCGGGGGCGGGGTGTCGATAAAGAACGGGGAAGGTGACGAGGTGACGGACTCTATTTACGAAGGTGGCCGGTCTTGTGTTGTTCTTTTTATGAAAATAACTCCCCTCCCTCTCAGTTAACCTCTATTCCCCCGAATATTAATATGAAGACCGCTTGTGCTGTTCTCGCCATGGCCGCCGCGTCATCGGCCCTTCCTGTGAACTACATCGAGGAGAATGAGATGTTGTTGTGGAACAACTTCAAGAGCACCTACGGAAAGAAGTACTCTGGATCGGATGAGGTGAAGAGAAGGGCGATCTTCAAGGCCAACATGATGAAGGGAGCGGACCTCGAGGAGAAGAACGCCGGAGCGACGTTCGGAATGAACGTGTACTCTGACCTGAGCGCTGAGGAGTTCAAGACGTACCACAGCTTGAACGTCCCAACGAAGGAGAGCCCACGTAAGGAGTTCAGCGAGACCGACATCCTGAAGGCAGCTGCCAACCCAGTGGACTGGAGAAGCAAGGGAGCGGTGACCCAGATCAAGAACCAGGCGCAGTGCGGATCGTGCTGGGCGTTCTCCACCACCGGAGGAATCGAAGGACAAAACTTCCTTGCCGGAAACAAGTTGACATCCCTGTCGGAGCAGGAGTTGGTGAGCTGCGACACCACCGACTCTGGCTGCAACGGAGGGTTAATGGACAGCGCCCTGGAGTGGTTGTTGAGCGCCCACAAGGGACAGATCGTCACCGAGGAGTCGTACCCGTACACCAGCGGAGGTGGAGACTCTGGAAGCTGCAAGAGCGTGTCATCGATGAGCGTCGGAGCGACGATCGATGGACACAAGGACATCGCACACGATGAAGACGAGATGGCCGCCTGGGTGTCAGCCAACGGACCTCTTTCGATTGCCGTTGACGCGACCTCATGGCAGACGTACACCGGAGGAGTGATGACCGACTGCGAGTCCAGACAGCTCGACCACGGAGTGCTCATTGTTGGATACGCCGCGGACTACTGGATCATCAAGAACTCTTGGGGACCAAGCTGGGGAGAGTCTGGATACATCAGAGTGTCCAAGGGATCGAACCAGTGCTTGTTGAAGAACTCGCCATGCACTTCCACTGTCAAGAAGAACTAAGTAAGCTGTCTTGACGATGATTCTGCGTGTGTCGTTGGACTTGACTGAACGATGGATGAACGACACGCGGAGTCTGCCTCTCTCCTCCTCGGCTCTTTTGTTCCTCGCGGTTCGCGGGTGGAAGACTGAGGGAAGCTCAAAAAAAAAAAAATTGTTATATTATGGTTTTTACCATGTTTCTGTTATTGTTTTAAATTATATTCGATGATGGTTCTTGGTCGGAGAGGATTGATTTTCTCTGATCATCACCGTCGTCGTCGTCGTCGCCGTTGGGCACCGGGCTCACTGCCGTGCTTATTTCAATTATTCTATACATTCGAAGCTTTCCATTTCGTTCGTTACTCGAACCGGTTGCTTTTGAATTCCGCGTAATCTTTTTCCTTTCCTTTCGTCGTGATACCCACTTCTCCTTGTGCGGGGGAAGTGACCATTTTTCCAAGAAAAAAAAACAAACAAAGCGAAATGCAATTCTTCCTCCCTCCCTCCCTCTTGCTTCGTTTTCCCAGAGCAACGATAATCGAATCGCTTCTGGGGTGATGGCGATTGCGAGAGCGCGAGCTTTTCAGGCTGCTGTTTCTGCGGGTCGCATACGGATTATCGCTTTTTGTATTCTCTTTCCAGTTCACAACACTTCGTATGTATACAAGAAAAGTTAGTTCTTAGCAGCGTGTGAGGAGGGGGGAGGGGAGGAACACGGTTCAATCGGAAGACTTTGCGAAAAGATGATATGGACGAGCGCTCGCCGCAGCGTACTTTTATCGTTTTCCTTAAACCACAACCTTTTTGCGGGTTTTGCGGGGGCGGGGTGTCGATAAAGAACGGGGAAGGTGACGAGGTGACGGACTCTATTTACGAAGGTGGCCGGTCTTGTGTTGTTCTTTTTATGAAAATAACTCCCCTCCCTCTCAGTTAACCTCTATTCCCCCGAATATTAATATGAAGACCGCTTGTGCTGTTCTCGCCATGGCCGCCGCGTCATCGGCCCTTCCTGTGAACTACATCGAGGAGAATGAGATGTTGTTGTGGAACAACTTCAAGAGCACCTACGGAAAGAAGTACTCTGGATCGGATGAGGTGAAGAGAAGGGCGATCTTCAAGGCCAACATGATGAAGGGAGCGGACCTCGAGGAGAAGAACGCCGGAGCGACGTTCGGAATGAACGTGTACTCTGACCTGAGCGCTGAGGAGTTCAAGACGTACCACAGCTTGAACGTCCCAACGAAGGAGAGCCCACGTAAGGAGTTCAGCGAGACCGACATCCTGAAGGCAGCTGCCAACCCAGTGGACTGGAGAAGCAAGGGAGCGGTGACCCAGATCAAGAACCAGGCGCAGTGCGGATCGTGCTGGGCGTTCTCCACCACCGGAGGAATCGAAGGACAAAACTTCCTTGCCGGAAACAAGTTGACATCCCTGTCGGAGCAGGAGTTGGTGAGCTGCGACACCACCGACTCTGGCTGCAACGGAGGGTTAATGGACAGCGCCCTGGAGTGGTTGTTGAGCGCCCACAAGGGACAGATCGTCACCGAGGAGTCGTACCCGTACACCAGCGGAGGTGGAGACTCTGGAAGCTGCAAGAGCGTGTCATCGATGAGCGTCGGAGCGACGATCGATGGACACAAGGACATCGCACACGATGAAGACGAGATGGCCGCCTGGGTGTCAGCCAACGGACCTCTTTCGATTGCCGTTGACGCGACCTCATGGCAGACGTACACCGGAGGAGTGATGACCGACTGCGAGTCCAGACAGCTCGACCACGGAGTGCTCATTGTTGGATACGCCGCGGACTACTGGATCATCAAGAACTCTTGGGGACCAAGCTGGGGAGAGTCTGGATACATCAGAGTGTCCAAGGGATCGAACCAGTGCTTGTTGAAGAACTCGCCATGCACTTCCACTGTCAAGAAGAACTAAGTAAGCTGTCTTGACGATGATTCTGCGTGTGTCGTTGGACTTGACTGAACGATGGATGAACGACACGCGGAGTCTGCCTCTCTCCTCCTCGGCTCTTTTGTTCCTCGCGGTTCGCGGGTGGAAGACTGAGGGAAGCTCAAAAAAAAAAAAATTGTTATATTATGGTTTTTACCATGTTTCTGTTATTGTTTTAAATTATATTCGATGATGGTTCTTGGTCGGAGAGGATTGATTTTCTCTGATCATCACCGTCGTCGTCGTCGTCGCCGTTGGGCACCGGGCTCACTGCCGTGCTTATTTCAATTATTCTATACATTCGAAGCTTTCCATTTCGTTCGTTACTCGAACCGGTTGCTTTTGAATTCCGCGTAATCTTTTTCCTTTCCTTTCGTCGTGATACCCACTTCTCCTTGTGCGGGGGAAGTGACCATTTTTCCAAGAAAAAAAAACAAACAAAGCGAAATGCAATTCTTCCTCCCTCCCTCCCTCTTGCTTCGTTTTCCCAGAGCAACGATAATCGAATCGCTTCTGGGGTGATGGCGATTGCGAGAGCGCGAGCTTTTCAGGCTGCTGTTTCTGCGGGTCGCATACGGATTATCGCTTTTTGTATTCTCTTTCCAGTTCACAACACTTCGTATGTATACAAGAAAAGTTAGTTCTTAGCAGCGTGTGAGGAGGGGGGAGGGGAGGAACACGGTTCAATCGGAAGACTTTGCGAAAAGATGATATGGACGAGCGCTCGCCGCAGCGTACTTTTATCGTTTTCCTTAAACCACAACCTTTTTGCGGGTTTTGCGGGGGCGGGGTGTCGATAAAGAACGGGGAAGGTGACGAGGTGACGGACTCTATTTACGAAGGTGGCCGGTCTTGTGTTGTTCTTTTTATGAAAATAACTCCCCTCCCTCTCAGTTAACCTCTATTCCCCCGAATATTAATATGAAGACCGCTTGTGCTGTTCTCGCCATGGCCGCCGCGTCATCGGCCCTTCCTGTGAACTACATCGAGGAGAATGAGATGTTGTTGTGGAACAACTTCAAGAGCACCTACGGAAAGAAGTACTCTGGATCGGATGAGGTGAAGAGAAGGGCGATCTTCAAGGCCAACATGATGAAGGGAGCGGACCTCGAGGAGAAGAACGCCGGAGCGACGTTCGGAATGAACGTGTACTCTGACCTGAGCGCTGAGGAGTTCAAGACGTACCACAGCTTGAACGTCCCAACGAAGGAGAGCCCACGTAAGGAGTTCAGCGAGACCGACATCCTGAAGGCAGCTGCCAACCCAGTGGACTGGAGAAGCAAGGGAGCGGTGACCCAGATCAAGAACCAGGCGCAGTGCGGATCGTGCTGGGCGTTCTCCACCACCGGAGGAATCGAAGGACAAAACTTCCTTGCCGGAAACAAGTTGACATCCCTGTCGGAGCAGGAGTTGGTGAGCTGCGACACCACCGACTCTGGCTGCAACGGAGGGTTAATGGACAGCGCCCTGGAGTGGTTGTTGAGCGCCCACAAGGGACAGATCGTCACCGAGGAGTCGTACCCGTACACCAGCGGAGGTGGAGACTCTGGAAGCTGCAAGAGCGTGTCATCGATGAGCGTCGGAGCGACGATCGATGGACACAAGGACATCGCACACGATGAAGACGAGATGGCCGCCTGGGTGTCAGCCAACGGACCTCTTTCGATTGCCGTTGACGCGACCTCATGGCAGACGTACACCGGAGGAGTGATGACCGACTGCGAGTCCAGACAGCTCGACCACGGAGTGCTCATTGTTGGATACGCCGCGGACTACTGGATCATCAAGAACTCTTGGGGACCAAGCTGGGGAGAGTCTGGATACATCAGAGTGTCCAAGGGATCGAACCAGTGCTTGTTGAAGAACTCGCCATGCACTTCCACTGTCAAGAAGAACTAAGTAAGCTGTCTTGACGATGATTCTGCGTGTGTCGTTGGACTTGACTGAACGATGGATGAACGACACGCGGAGTCTGCCTCTCTCCTCCTCGGCTCTTTTGTTCCTCGCGGTTCGCGGGTGGAAGACTGAGGGAAGCTCAAAAAAAAAAAAATTGTTATATTATGGTTTTTACCATGTTTCTGTTATTGTTTTAAATTATATTCGATGATGGTTCTTGGTCGGAGAGGATTGATTTTCTCTGATCATCACCGTCGTCGTCGTCGTCGCCGTTGGGCACCGGGCTCACTGCCGTGCTTATTTCAATTATTCTATACATTCGAAGCTTTCCATTTCGTTCGTTACTCGAACCGGTTGCTTTTGAATTCCGCGTAATCTTTTTCCTTTCCTTTCGTCGTGATACCCACTTCTCCTTGTGCGGGGGAAGTGACCATTTTTCCAAGAAAAAAAAACAAACAAAGCGAAATGCAATTCTTCCTCCCTCCCTCCCTCTTGCTTCGTTTTCCCAGAGCAACGATAATCGAATCGCTTCTGGGGTGATGGCGATTGCGAGAGCGCGAGCTTTTCAGGCTGCTGTTTCTGCGGGTCGCATACGGATTATCGCTTTTTGTATTCTCTTTCCAGTTCACAACACTTCGTATGTATACAAGAAAAGTTAGTTCTTAGCAGCGTGTGAGGAGGGGGGAGGGGAGGAACACGGTTCAATCGGAAGACTTTGCGAAAAGATGATATGGACGAGCGCTCGCCGCAGCGTACTTTTATCGTTTTCCTTAAACCACAACCTTTTTGCGGGTTTTGCGGGGGCGGGGTGTCGATAAAGAACGGGGAAGGTGACGAGGTGACGGACTCTATTTACGAAGGTGGCCGGTCTTGTGTTGTTCTTTTTATGAAAATAACTCCCCTCCCTCTCAGTTAACCTCTATTCCCCCGAATATTAATATGAAGACCGCTTGTGCTGTTCTCGCCATGGCCGCCGCGTCATCGGCCCTTCCTGTGAACTACATCGAGGAGAATGAGATGTTGTTGTGGAACAACTTCAAGAGCACCTACGGAAAGAAGTACTCTGGATCGGATGAGGTGAAGAGAAGGGCGATCTTCAAGGCCAACATGATGAAGGGAGCGGACCTCGAGGAGAAGAACGCCGGAGCGACGTTCGGAATGAACGTGTACTCTGACCTGAGCGCTGAGGAGTTCAAGACGTACCACAGCTTGAACGTCCCAACGAAGGAGAGCCCACGTAAGGAGTTCAGCGAGACCGACATCCTGAAGGCAGCTGCCAACCCAGTGGACTGGAGAAGCAAGGGAGCGGTGACCCAGATCAAGAACCAGGCGCAGTGCGGATCGTGCTGGGCGTTCTCCACCACCGGAGGAATCGAAGGACAAAACTTCCTTGCCGGAAACAAGTTGACATCCCTGTCGGAGCAGGAGTTGGTGAGCTGCGACACCACCGACTCTGGCTGCAACGGAGGGTTAATGGACAGCGCCCTGGAGTGGTTGTTGAGCGCCCACAAGGGACAGATCGTCACCGAGGAGTCGTACCCGTACACCAGCGGAGGTGGAGACTCTGGAAGCTGCAAGAGCGTGTCATCGATGAGCGTCGGAGCGACGATCGATGGACACAAGGACATCGCACACGATGAAGACGAGATGGCCGCCTGGGTGTCAGCCAACGGACCTCTTTCGATTGCCGTTGACGCGACCTCATGGCAGACGTACACCGGAGGAGTGATGACCGACTGCGAGTCCAGACAGCTCGACCACGGAGTGCTCATTGTTGGATACGCCGCGGACTACTGGATCATCAAGAACTCTTGGGGACCAAGCTGGGGAGAGTCTGGATACATCAGAGTGTCCAAGGGATCGAACCAGTGCTTGTTGAAGAACTCCCCATGCACTTCCACTGTCAAGAAGAACTAAGTAAGCTGTCTTGACGATGATTCTGCGTGTGTCGTTGGACTTGACTGAACGATGGATGAACGACACGCGGAGTCTGCCTCTCTCCTCCTCGGCTCTTTTGTTCCTCGCGGTTCGCGGGTGGAAGACTGAGGGAAGCTCAAAAAAAAAAAAATTGTTATATTATGGTTTTTACCATGTTTCTGTTATTGTTTTAAATTATATTCGATGATGGTTCTTGGTCGGAGAGGATTGATTTTCTCTGATCATCACCGTCGTCGTCGTCGTCGCCGTTGGGCACCGGGCTCACTGCCGTGCTTATTTCAATTATTCTATACATTCGAAGCTTTCCATTTCGTTCGTTACTCGAACCGGTTGCTTTTGAATTCCGCGTAATCTTTTTCCTTTCCTTTCGTCGTGATACCCACTTCTCCTTGTGCGGGGGAAGTGACCATTTTTCCAAGAAAAAAAAACAAACAAAGCGAAATGCAATTCTTCCTCCCTCCCTCCCTCTTGCTTCGTTTTCCCAGAGCAACGATAATCGAATCGCTTCTGGGGTGATGGCGATTGCGAGAGCGCGAGCTTTTCAGGCTGCTGTTTCTGCGGGTCGCATACGGATTATCGCTTTTTGTATTCTCTTTCCAGTTCACAACACTTCGTATGTATACAAGAAAAGTTAGTTCTTAGCAGCGTGTGAGGAGGGGGGAGGGGAGGAACACGGTTCAATCGGAAGACTTTGCGAAAAGATGATATGGACGAGCGCTCGCCGCAGCGTACTTTTATCGTTTTCCTTAAACCACAACCTTTTTGCGGGTTTTGCGGGGGCGGGGTGTCGATAAAGAACGGGGAAGGTGACGAGGTGACGGACTCTATTTACGAAGGTGGCCGGTCTTGTGTTGTTCTTTTTATGAAAATAACTCCCCTCCCTCTCAGTTAACCTCTATTCCCCCGAATATTAATATGAAGACCGCTTGTGCTGTTCTCGCCATGGCCGCCGCGTCATCGGCCCTTCCTGTGAACTACATCGAGGAGAATGAGATGTTGTTGTGGAACAACTTCAAGAGCACCTACGGAAAGAAGTACTCTGGATCGGATGAGGTGAAGAGAAGGGCGATCTTCAAGGCCAACATGATGAAGGGAGCGGACCTCGAGGAGAAGAACGCCGGAGCGACGTTCGGAATGAACGTGTACTCTGACCTGAGCGCTGAGGAGTTCAAGACGTACCACAGCTTGAACGTCCCAACGAAGGAGAGCCCACGTAAGGAGTTCAGCGAGACCGACATCCTGAAGGCAGCTGCCAACCCAGTGGACTGGAGAAGCAAGGGAGCGGTGACCCAGATCAAGAACCAGGCGCAGTGCGGATCGTGCTGGGCGTTCTCCACCACCGGAGGAATCGAAGGACAAAACTTCCTTGCCGGAAACAAGTTGACATCCCTGTCGGAGCAGGAGTTGGTGAGCTGCGACACCACCGACTCTGGCTGCAACGGAGGGTTAATGGACAGCGCCCTGGAGTGGTTGTTGAGCGCCCACAAGGGACAGATCGTCACCGAGGAGTCGTACCCGTACACCAGCGGAGGTGGAGACTCTGGAAGCTGCAAGAGCGTGTCATCGATGAGCGTCGGAGCGACGATCGATGGACACAAGGACATCGCACACGATGAAGACGAGATGGCCGCCTGGGTGTCAGCCAACGGACCTCTTTCGATTGCCGTTGACGCGACCTCATGGCAGACGTACACCGGAGGAGTGATGACCGACTGCGAGTCCAGACAGCTCGACCACGGAGTGCTCATTGTTGGATACGCCGCGGACTACTGGATCATCAAGAACTCTTGGGGACCAAGCTGGGGAGAGTCTGGATACATCAGAGTGTCCAAGGGATCGAACCAGTGCTTGTTGAAGAACTCCCCATGCACTTCCACTGTCAAGAAGAACTAAGTAAGCTGTCTTGACGATGATTCTGCGTGTGTCGTTGGACTTGACTGAACGATGGATGAACGACACGCGGAGTCTGCCTCTCTCCTCCTCGGCTCTTTTGTTCCTCGCGGTTCGCGGGTGGAAGACTGAGGGAAGCTCAAAAAAAAAAAAAATTGTTATATTATGGTTTTTACCATGTTTCTGTTATTGTTTTAAATTATATTCGATGATGGTTCTTGGTCGGAGAGGATTGATTTTCTCTGATCATCACCGTCGTCGTCGTCGTCGCCGTTGGGCACCGGGCTCACTGCCGTGCTTATTTCAATTATTCTATACATTCGAAGCTTTCCATTTCGTTCGTTACTCGAACCGGTTGCTTTTGAATTCCGCGTAATCTTTTTCCTTTCCTTTCGTCGTGATACCCACTTCTCCTTGTGCGGGGGAAGTGACCATTTTTCCAAGAAAAAAAAACAAACAAAGCGAAATGCAATTCTTCCTCCCTCCCTCCCTCTTGCTTCGTTTTCCCAGAGCAACGATAATCGAATCGCTTCTGGGGTGATGGCGATTGCGAGAGCGCGAGCTTTTCAGGCTGCTGTTTCTGCGGGTCGCATACGGATTATCGCTTTTTGTATTCTCTTTCCAGTTCACAACACTTCGTATGTATACAAGAAAAGTTAGTTCTTAGCAGCGTGTGAGGAGGGGGGAGGGGAGGAACACGGTTCAATCGGAAGACTTTGCGAAAAGATGATATTTGAACTCTTTTGGAAATCGAAATGTGTGTAAGAAAGTAAAAGTCTTCATATCTCTGACAGGTATTTGAGTCACTATGCCTCGACTAGGTGATGTAGTTGAGCTCTGCCGACTTGAAGGAGATGGTTGGGTGGGAATGAATCGAAGAATAGGTGTGATTGAAGAACTTCGACATTCTACAGTCAAAGTAGTTTTAACAAGTGAAACTGATGTAGTTGTTCCGAAAAACAATATAATTCCGATGGGTATAAATGTTTCAATTGGAGCTGCTATATGTGTTGAAGGTCTCACATCTCCGGATTGGAGCCATGTCAATAATCAGATAGGCAGAGTATTAAAAGCTATAGACAACCTGGGAAAGATTACTTGCAGCTTCCCAAACTATTCCACGGGGATTGCAATAATGTTAAGGAATCTGCGACAGGCAGATGACGTCGGAAATGAATCATCGAAAAGTCTAACGATGATGTTAAAGAAAGGAACACTAGTTGAGATATTCGGACTCAAGGATCCATCATTCGCTGATATGAATGGAATCCTTGGTGTTGTAGCGTCTGGAAAGGTTCGCTTTGAGGGAGGGACAGCCGGTCGTGTCCCTGTTGCTGTTGATGGTGTTTGTGTGTCGTTTCTTCCTCGTAATATTCGCCCTGCTAAGAATGCGAAATATCTTGAAATCAAAATAGATCCGAGTGATGTAACTCAAGGAATACAGTTTACGAATGACTACTTCCCTCTTGTTCAATCTGTTAAGAAACGTTCTTCTTCTTGTTTTGCAGGTATCAAACCTGGTGATATTATATTCGCTGTTGCTGCTGAAGTAACCAGCAGTCCTTCAGACATATGGAAAGTATTCCTTTCTCTTGCTGATGGTCAGCAGTGCTGTATTATAACAGTCGCTGGTAGTCAACCACGTCTGGTGTCGCATTCAACTTCAGAACGACTTCGTCATATTTCATCCCCTCACTTTGTTTAAAGTACTGAACTTTTTAAACTTATTCTTCCTGACATATAAAGGAGAGAATCAGCAGCTTTTCGGTTTTCGCTAACCTGGTGGCCTCGCTATTAACAGTCCATGAGAATGGGCTGTGACTTTCTTCAAAAGAATTTTCACTTGTAGAAAAATTAACCATTTCTTATTTGTGCGGTGAAAGCATTTGACTGATTAGAGATGAAGTGTTAAATTATCTTTTTTTCTTCAACAGATGAGCACTCTAAAAGATGGTGATTCAGTTCGGTTTACCGGGTTGGTGACACAAGGAGCGCAATACCTAAATGGAAAACAAGGAACAGTAATAGGAAGAAGACATGATGGAGGTATATTAGTAGAGACTGCAGTTGGTGAAGTAATTCCTGTAACTGAAGCTAACTTAATACCGAACAATGGAAAACAACAAGCAAGTCAGCGTCAGGGAGGAACTGTCAGAAATGGAAATACTGTTGGAAATTATGAACCTCAAGATGGAGACTTCGTAAGGCTACACAATCTAGTTAGTAATCCTAGACTTAATGGAAAGACTGGAAAGGTAATTGGAAGAAGAGTAGATGGAGGAATACTTGTTGATATTGGGTCAGGTGAAGTTATCCCAGTGATGCCTAAGAATACTCAACCTGTTGGTGATATTCAAACAACTAATCAAATTCACGGCGTAACAACAAATCAAACGCATGGCGGTGCTGCACAAGAGCGTTACTGGGAGAGAAAGAACCGAAGCTCATCTGGTGGTGGTGGTGTTGTTCCGTACGACGCTCCATCTGAATCGTCTTACCAACCAAATACAACACGATTCCCAGCAACTACTACAGTAACACAATATAACCCTGGACAGCAACCTCAACAGCAATCAGCTACACCAGTACCATATACTACTGGTTATACAACATACCAAGGAGCAACACCATCACAAGTACCTATGTATCAACCTGTCGTTATTGATAGAGGTGAAGATGATAAATATCCTGTATATGACGGGGTTACCTATGTAGGTCCTGCTCCACCACTTGCTCCTATAGTAGTGCCTTCAGCAGGACCTGTAGGACCGATGTCAGTAATTCCGTATATTCAAAATGGAATTGAGACCGCTCCAGCGATCACAACAAGAGAGTGCGAGCTGATGATCAATTTAGGAAAGCTCGCTCAAGATAATAAACGACTTCAAGTAGAGTTAAATGCTAAAGATACAAGTGATATGTATCGTAATAGACATGTTTCTTCAGCCATAGCTCATCGACCTTCAGCATTCCTGACCATGTTGGAAGATGACTTTGCGAGGAACCAGAGAGTTCCTCAATGGAAAGCAGTCCGATAAATATAATAAAATTGCGCATTTAATGTGATCATTTCTGCGGCAGTATCCCTTTATTGGGTTCGACTAGTCGCCTTCTCAGCGCTGTTGCTGTAATTCAATTTAAAACTTTATTTCCTGATAATCTATTACTGGACACTATTTGACGAAAGGTAAGAGAAAATCTATATTCTATTCATTGAGAGTGTTGTAATTTATTGTAATAGTGATCTCAAACTATTTGTCAACGTCCAAGTTTTTATATTCATCAGTAGAATTTTGTACCAGTTCCCCACCCACTTAAGTAGTTGTAATCTGTTTTATTGTACGTTTATTCAATTGTAATTTTGTTGTGGCGCATCCGAGACTTTTTACTGACAGTCATCAAAAGCTTACTGATGAATGTGTGAAACCACCAGCCAAGTCTCAACACAATGGCACATCACGTGATATATGCGAGTGCTGAATCTGTTGTTGTATTCGCAAATCAAGAAAAAAACTAATTATCTTGTCGGATCAAAAAAGTATTACTTACCTCCCAGAGAATCCACTTAAATGAGAATAATGATGTGAAATATTGTTTGTCTGTCTTTCGTTTTCGTCTTTCATTTATTTTTATGACAGGGAGGGCACCCAAATGCGGATTTGGGATATCGTTGAACTACAATTACTAGAAGGTCCGAAATGGCAGGGAATGAATGAACGACTTGGAGTACTTGAGTGGATGGACAGCGAAACAGGACGTGTTGCCCTGACAGCACACGAAGAGATTACAGTCCCAAAAGAGAATATCGTAAATTGTGAAGTAAATGTTGAAATTGGACAAGCCGTATGTGCAGTCGGACTCGGAAGCCCTGAGTGGCGTCCATTAAACCATGTTCCTGGATACGTTGTAAGTGAGTTAGATTTAGTTGGAAGGGTTTTATGTAGATTTCCTGATCCTTGGGGAGACATCCCTCTCCTCCTTTCGAATATTACAAATGTTTCAAAGTACTCAGCTCACACTGCTGCTACTTTAAAAACATTACCAACAGAACCTGTTGATGTAAGAGAAGGATTATCTTTTATGTTCAAAGAAGGTACTCTCGTAGAAGTGTTTGATCTTCGAAGTCCTGACTGGACTCCTCTAAATGGAGTTCGTGGAATTATTTGTGGACCAATTGAGTCGGAAGAAGATGGCGCGCGAGTACCTATTTCATTCCCAGAGCCTTGGGGAACACGTCCTATTCTACCGAGGAATTTAAAAACTGCGAAGGGATCTCGATATGTGACTTTAACAATTGATACTGATAACTTAACTCAAGGAATGTCCTATGAAGGAACTAGAGTTGTTTCTGTAGTGCCGGGATCTACTTCTTGGGAAGCTGGTATTAAACCAGAAGATAGAATCCGAGCGATTGCATCACAACCAACGTACACTAGTCAAGATATTGCAACCCTCATTCAATCAATGGGAAGAGGTACTCAATGTATTGTAACGGTTGAGTCTCCTCCAACTCAAGTTCAAAGACCTCAGATCTTATCGACAACAACAACACCTGACTATTCTCCTCCAGTTCCTATCATTAGTGCCTCAGAGAGATGTCAGGCTTGTGGTGGTATTGTTGAATTAGGTAGGAGGTGTCCAGCATCAGGATATATTCATGGTAGGGAACCGTATAGATATAAAACAAGTCCAACAAGTAGAAGTCGTAGTCCTGTTCACAACATTAGAAGTGTTGTTCAATCTGATGTACCGCAACTCTCTCCTCGACGCGATAACTCGTCAAGCGTTGAAGTAATCCCACCTCCATCACATCTTCCATCACCACCTGCTGTAAGGTGGCAAACAGATGAAGATTCAGACTCACTCGTTAAGGAAATCGCCCGCGCCCTCGATGTCGTCGAGCGCCGCAATGGAAGAGACAGCTATCCGTTGCCTGCTAATAATAGAGTTGGTTCTTATTATCCAACTACTAGAGCTAGTGAGTATCCAAGTTACTCTCCAATGAGATCATTTTAAACAGGGGAATGGAGCTCCATTCCCCTGATGGTTAAAATACAACAAGATTATTATACTTTTATTTTTTCTCTTTTTTTTATTAACGAATGTTTCGTTACCGTCAATCGAGATGGGAGGTGACTAACAGCTTTTTGTATCTTTGGTTCGTATTTGTATCTGTTTGTAAAAAAATTTCTCTTTTTTTTTTTTTTTGTTCTTCTTCCAACACCTTTTCAAGGAAGTAACAGCAGCAATTAAAAGGAAACGATTTAATCAAAATTTTAAGGCTCTGCATACAACCTCCCGCAAGCGAAGCAATTCTTTTTTTTTTTTTTTTTTTTTAATATTTATCTTATTGTTTATACAACAACAACCAAATAAAACGCCTGGCATTTTTATCGTCAAAGGTTTCGTTTATTTTCATGTTATTTCTCTGACCAGAGGGCTAGAAGAAAACCATTTGTGTGAAGTCGTTTCAGATAATAATAATTGAAAGTGGTTCTCTCAGCAGCCAATTATAAGAGCTAAAAATAATGTTGCCGCAAAACACATAAATCTCCTTTAGCTTTTCTCGGTTAAAGTCAGTTCACGGTTTTGTGCACAAACAAATATTTTTGCTTGTTTTTTTTTAATTTTTTTTATAATCGTTTTCTATTTCTTGAGCTTCGCTGGGTCTGTTGAGTGTGGTGTTTACATTGTTGATGTGGTTTTTTTTTTTTGGGAAAAACTATAATTCCACAAAAAAGTTTCTGAAATGTCCGATCTCAACATGAAAGTTTCCGAAATGGACAGCTCCACACAAAAAAGTTTCCGAAACGGACAGCTCCACACACGAAAGTTTCTGAAATGGACAGCTGTTTTTTTTTTTTTGTAGCTTACTGCCAGTGCATTTCGGGGTCGCCCAAAGTCATGGGGATTTATTTTTTCTCCCAAAAAAAATTTTTTTCCTACGTAAGGCAAGGCCATCCGACGAGATGAGTGAAATACACCGAACCTGTGTGACCTGGGGCTAGGCCTGACTGCGCCCCTGGATCGGCATAGCTCGGTATGTGTGCAGGGCCAGGTATAGGGATGGACGAATTTTGGGTAGAGACACTTGTCCCGACTTGTCAGCTCATACAACCATGAGAATTCAGAGTGTATTAAAATACTAGAGGTGCATCACAAGCGTCAGATAGGAGACAAGAGAAATCCAACATCATGAATCTTTAGAAGAGTGATACAGCTCGGTATGTGTGCAAGGCCGGGTCACCTACGCAGAGACAAGTCTCCGCTACACGTCGTACCAACCAAGATGAGGTATGAGAGCGCAAAAACCAAGTATACATGATCAGCGGCCTAGGGCTTGACATGAATAGCTGTGGAGTGGCGAAACCATTTAGTGTTCTCAAGTCTGAGATCACCTCACTGAGCCACACAGTACTGTCCTTTCGGAGTTTCTGTGAAAGTAGCCCACGGAACACTTTTCTAAGATTCAATCAGCCGAACTACTCCGCTACTGACTTTCACTTGATTAGCGAGCTACTAGTATATGTTATTATGTCACCTGTTGAAAAGGGAGTACTAAGAGGTTGATTCAGGCCCTACACGTATTAGTTGTAATTACAGCACCTGCTTTACCTTAAATTACCCCTTCCCTCATTGAGAACCAACCCATCTCGGCCATCCCGGTGTATTTGGGAACGAAGAAAAACCTTGTTTTCTTACCGAACAGCGAAAAATCCGAATATCACTTTCAGTGAATAGCGAAAGAAAAACCTTTCCGTTTACTGAACAGCGAAAATGAAATTACCTACCATAACAATTTTATACGGGAAAAAAAAAGTTGTTCACTAGCGAAAAGTTTTTTTGGGTGCAGGCAACGGAGAAAAAAAAAAAAAAAAAAATCATTTTGCCAACAAAAAAAAAATTTTTTTTTTTGCTGTCCATTTCGGAAACTTTCATGTTGAGATCGGACATTTCAGTAACATTTACGTGGAATTAGAGGTTTTCCCTTTTTTTTTTTTTTTTTTTTTTTTTTTTTTTTTTTCCTTTTTCGCAACAGCTTACGATGCCACTACCCCCCTAGTGTGAACCACACATTGTCGTACTGACTGTCGGATAGAAAAATCGATCAAAGAAATCTTCCGAATTTTCTCATATGCAAAAGGTAATTATAAATTACCTTTAGTTATTAGTTTCGCTTATCGAGGCAATCAGTCATTGGGACTCTTTTCGATTTTCGTTTGGATATCAAGTCTCTCTCGCTTGTGTTTTTTTATTGTTTTTAGTTATGTATCCGCACCCCTGTTAGTGAACTTACAGTTGTAAAGGCCCAGCCTCGATCTGTTACTTGCGGCCATTTAAAAAGAAAAAAGAAAACTCTTTCGTTATCTGATAGAACCTAAAGCTGCGCCGGTAGAGTGCCGCTTTCAATTTTTTTTTTTAAATTTTTATATTTTTGTTTTCTTTCAATTCGTAGTAGTAGTATTCTAAATTAACTTAGCTAAAAGAGTTTTGTTTTCCTTTTTTTTCATTTAGAGAAATTAGTTCTCCAACGTCAGTCTCTATTTCATTTGTTCTTTTAAAACACGCGATCTTTACGGATACCTGTAACTTCCATGGAGGAAGGTAAAAAAAAAAAAAAAAAAAAAACAACAGCTGAATGTGAAAAAGCTCGTTCCCTCAATGTAGTTTTCACAACTATTACTGACTTTTGTTCTTTTTGTGACTTTTTTTTGTGTGAGGTAACTGCAAACATCCCGTTTTTTGTTTTCTTAGAGAGGGTCTGTTGCACATTGTATTTCCTTATCCCACATTCCCAACTACGACTGAGGCATTTCGTCTGCTTCTTTTATGTTTTGATGATAGTTATTTGTGCATAAAAGAGATTGAGTGTTTTGTGATTATAATAATTTGAATTCCATCCAGACACACATAAATTATGAGCAGCAGCCCAGTTGTATTGAAAGTACACTATCACACTGATTTATATGAATTATCATTTCTTCTCATCAGGTATCACAGGAGGGTAGCTTCAACATGGCGGAAGAGCTAAATCCCTCACAACTCCGAGTTGAGCTCGTGAGAGGTGATTTCAGTCACGTTGAGGGGGCTGAATTGAGGTGGTCATCAGGCTTTCGATGCCTCGACTCGAAAACGAAAGAAGTACCTTTTAGCGTCCCTCCACATTACGTAGAATTAGATTGGTTGAGTGCTGGTGCACAAGGAGCTCTCGTGAAAGCTAGAGACACGAGAAATAGCAATCAAGTAGCAATAAAGATGTTGAGCTGCAGCTCAAGACCAAGACACGTGCTGAGAGAGATACGAGCGATGGGACTTTGGTTACGTCACAGTAACTTATCATGTGCTAATGAGATATATCACTCATGGTCAGATTCAACCCTTTGGGTTTATATTGTAATGCCTTTAATGGCTGGGTCTCTTGACCACTGGTTGGAAAGATTTAGGGAATGGCGAAAAGTTAAAAGTCAAGACGACCCCTCAGCAATAAGTACACCAGTCCCACATCAAACTGTTTCTATGATTGGATATCAGATGCTGAGGGGATTGTTATATTTACATAGCGGAGGGGCACTTCATAGAGATTTAGCTACGAAGAATATTTTGTACCAACCAGTCGCGGAAAACGAATCCATCTTCGAAGGAGAGCAAATATCTCGCATGCGGATGCCTAAATCTGTTGAGAAACTTCAATCAGATGTTTCTGTAGAAGCAGTTAGGGAAGCCATCTCTTCATCACCAGAAGTAATTCTTCCTATTCTTGACCGTCATGGTTGGGATGGAGATTCTTTTGTAGAACCTTGCAACGCTGGAGCTCTTTGGAGAGATCTAAAGCAGGTATTCCTCAATAATAACAATGAAGAAAAAGATTTCCTAGACATGAGTCCACCACCAGCTGGCTACGCTGGTCCACCACTTCGGATTCGAGTAGCGGTTTCTGATTTTGGTCTGTCGCGGTCTCATAATGAAACGATTTCAGATACTAATGAACAGGCTGCTCAGTTGACTGATTATGTTGTTACTCGATACTATAGAGCTCCTGAATTAATTCTTGGTCATGGACTTGGTAACTACAACGGAGAGAAAGTAGACATCTGGTCTCTTGGATGTGTAATTGGTGAACTAGTCGCTCCTAAACTAATTCCATTCCTTCCTGGCAAGTCCTCAAGAGAGCAGATGGAATACATCTTCCTCTTAACGGGTGTCCCTAACCCAGAAGAGGTAAAGCCATTTTCAACTAAAGCTGCATATCAATACGTCGCTAAACATAAAGAGAATGAAGTAAAGAGAGGAAGACGGATAGGAACTGAGTTCTCAATGTTCTTTAAAGGAGCCGACGCTGACTGTGTTGAAGCTCTAAAGAGAATGTTAGTTCTGAATCCTGAAAAGAGAGCTGATATAGCTGAGCTACTCGAACTGCCATTCTTCAAAACAGGAGCGAGACTGTGCCACAGCGATGGAGAACCAATTGCAGAAGTTAAATTAAACCCTGAAGTAGAGAAGCGTATTAAGTCACCTGGTCCTGATGACCCACCAGAAACACCCATCCAACGGAGTAAGCGACACGATATGACAGAGCAGCTTATTCTACAGGAGGTATGTTAGTTGTTGTTTTTGAAAGGTTAGTTACATTCGAGTCGAGTGGTTAAATAATAAAAATTAAAACAGATTGCCGACCATCAGCATCGTTCTGTTTGTCTCCGAAAGTTTTCTACTCGCAGTAAAGAGTCTAAAGGTGCTATTAGGAAGGTTGCATTTGTTTGTCGAGAGAAATCAATCATGCCCCAGATTCTCGACTGTGTCGCAGAGTTCATTCCTTAGGGAAGCATGGGTATGAATGTAGTCATCCAGTCCTTTTTTTTTCACTGTTTGCTCTCTTGTCTTCAAGCCCCTTTTATGTTTAGTTTAGGAACGTAGCGATGAGTCGTTATTCGGGTTTTCATGACCCGAGAAAAAAAACGCGAAAAAAAAAAACTTTCGGCTAACTCCGAAATCACAGCTGGTAATATTCTGTTATTATTTACTTTGTTCTATTTTTTTACTTCCATTCATTCTTTCAAAGACGAAATTGTTCTGTAGCACTTCTAAAGTAGTAATGATGTGCTCCATTTTTATTTTTCATATTTTTGTTATCGAATTACGTTGTTTGGAATTTATTTCAAATTTTATATTTGCTGTCAAGAAAATCGAAAAAGCCCTTATTCTTCTCTCTGATGAAGAATGGCAAAAAGTTACCTTACCACTAGACACACCAAACCCTGCAATTGTTATTATTGTAAAAAAAGCAGTTTTAGTTGATCTGTTTTCTTTACTTTTTCTTTTTTCTAATGCCCTCTATGAATGGAATTCAATAAGGCCACACTACAGACATTCCTTTAAAGAACGTTGCTTACGGTTACTTGGTGGTTTATCGACAAAGGAGAATTATATATCCCGAGTAATCCCCATATTCGACAGCACATGTGGGATTTTCTATCGATACCAACTGTTGATTTCTTATATTGCAACCAGGTTTGGCCGAACCCTATTCTCGTTTTTGGCAGTTTCAAGTTGCTTTCCGTTTAATATTAGTATCAAGTTATCCCGAGTAAAGCAGAATCTAATCTGACTTCGTGACAATGAGCCAAGCTTCTGACCAGTGGAAAAAAGCAGAAGGAGAAGCACACGGATTTTACTTTTTTTTCTTTTTTCTCTTTCATGTTTTCTTTTATATATATTCTTATTTCTTTTTGTGTGGTGCGACTGCATTTTCGTAGACAGGAAACCTGTCACAATCAGGGCCGCCACATCTACTTGAGGGGTAATTAATTTCTATTGAGTTTTTATGTATTTTACTTCTACAGGAAATCTAAATGAAATAGTACCCCCCCCCCATTAGCAGTCACTCGACATCATGCTGTTGACAAAGCGGTTATCAGCGCTACCTTCTGCTATAGTCTCCAGTAATGAGATTACTGAAAACACTTTAAATGATTTGGACGTGCTCTTAGCTCTTGAATACCGAAACACTGTTCGAAATGGACGGCCAACCATAACTGCATTGGAATTAGTGAAAACAGAAGGCAAAAACCTTCCAACACCTATCAAGTCAAAAAGAATTCCTCCATTAACAATCGCACAGAAAACTACCGCCAGAGATACTAGAAACACTCAGACCAAATCACATATGAATAGTGAGACTGCTTCTTTATTGTTGTCCTTCACAGAAGATCGTGAAAAAACACTTCGCGAGAGTTTGTATGAAATGCAGGAATCGAAACTGAGTAACTTAATAGTTGACTACAGAAGTGATGTTGGAAACTTCTTTGCAGGTAGGTGGGCAGACTTAATCGTCGCTGAAACACGCGTTCGATTAAAAATCAACCTGCAGGCTGATCGAGAATGGAATCAAATCCTCGATGAAATTTCCCTCTCCGAAGCAACCATTGAGGATGGTCTCCCAGCTGAACTTGTTGACACTCCAGAAGTACAGAGTGCTCTGAGACTCACTCTAAACTTTGTTAGAAAACGAGTACAAGAATTAGAAGATCATTTGAGTAGTGTTGACGTCAAAGAGAATATTGAACTGAGAAGAGATCTTCGTATGGCACAAGCGACTATCATAGAACTGAGATCTGAAATAAGAACTTTAAATAATAATCTCACATCATTACCAACCCAACCTTCGATGTCGGTACTTCCTTCACAGGGAGCTGGGACATTTCCTGGACCTGGATCAGGTAGAATCTCACCAATTTCTTCATGTCATTATTCTCGTGAAGAACTAGATTGCGATACGCAAGACAATGAAGAACAAAGTTCAAGCTCTTCTGCTCACTCCTCTTGTTCAGAAAATCTCCAAGAGACTTCAGAAGCACCATCATCTCCTCGATGTATCCCTCAACTTAAAACAGTTGGTGCAACACCTCAGCCATCACCTCTCTCAACACTTCGTACGGTTAATGATACGATCCTTTCAGAACAAGTTTTACAAGAATCAAGTCACAGGGGAGATCGCCGTTGGTTTGCCAAAGCAGCGAGTTACGACCAACTGATGAGTAATGCGGTCCCGAAACTTAAAATGGTTCAAATAACTGAAGACTTAGAAGATAAAACAATCTCTGAACAAGTCTTACTCGAAGGGAGGGCTCGTGTTAATAAACAGTTCGCTAAGTCTCGTAGTATGGAACTATCAAGTTTATTACAGAATATTGAAGGAGGGCTGAGGATAGAAGAACCAGTAAAGCCTCCGACTTTATATTCGGTGAAAGACCTTCCTCAGTTTGATGAAGCTGACAGAGATGAGATCACTGAGTTGGATGCTTCAGAAAGAAGAACATCTCACTCAAGAGAGACTAGTCCTCGTAGTCCTGTTCGTAGTAGTCCCAGAGGGTTTCCTCACAGAACACGAGCTGCGATTAGTGGAAATGATTCACCCCGACATCTTCTTCCAGAGTCTCCTCGTTAACAGTTCTCTTAGTTATGTTTCTTAAAGCTGAAGAGCTTTTCGTATGTTGTGATATCAGATATTGGTATTGATCAGCTACTCATTAGATGGGAACCCTGTTCTCGTATAATTACTTTCTTGTTCTCATCAAGTTAGTTATCGCAGTGACCTTTAATAATAATACTTTTTACAAAGTATTCAATTCTTGTTAGTTACTCAGACGGATATTAGTTATGTTATAATTTATCATCATCTTTTACTTTATAAGTCACACAATGAGGATGATACGGTAAGAACTTTAGAAGGAACTGTTAGATTTGTTTTATCTAATTTATTATGAGTTCTATTTTCTAAAGTCTTTATAACTAAATCAGATGCCGGCATCACATTCGAATCAGTCGAGTGGTCATCATCATCATCATCACACTGCTACTTCTCAAGGTCAGATAGGACCTGATGGGAAACGATTACCACCTGGTGTTCGAGTTCATTCACTTCCTCCAGTTGGATCAACGCCGCATTATGATGGTCCTGCGAGACCGACGTTTTTAAATCTTGCGAGTCAGATTGATGCTAGAAATGTCTGAGTGGTTAACTCATTCAAAAGGAGTTTTCATTTTCCGGCTGTAGCCTCAGTTGTATCCTACCTGTTAGTGTTGGGAGTCATTCATTACAAGCAGATCAACAAGTCTTTGCGTTCTAATTGTATCTTTTATTGTTGTTTTATGAAAACATAAAAACACACGACAACAACAACAAGGAGACAGTTAGTCATACCTGACTTGTAATTATATCTGATTTGTGAAAAGTATATTTACACTACTTCAAAATAATTATATTTTTTTGAAGAAATCTACAAGTTTAAGTTTTTTTTTTTTTTTTAATAAAAAAAAAAAAATCAACCCTTCCCAAAACTATATTATACCCCGAATAATTATAATTCCATTTAAGTCAGCTAATGTCACATCAAAAATGTCAAAACTACTTGTTTGGATAAATATTTTAATGATAGACGAAATGGAAAAAAGAGTTGCCATCGTCAAAGATTGGAAACTAAGAGCCCAACGTTGGAATAAAAGCACCATGAGAGACGTGTTACGAACTTATAATGATAACGATCCTTTCAATAAAGTGAGTGGTAACTGGAAAGAGAAGGTACCCGACTTGTCGCATATTATTAATCTAAAAAGACTTGTAAAGTGGTACGCATGTGATTACAAGACACCTGTTCAAGAGACCAACACACAAATACCACATCCTCCACAACAATCTAAAGTAAGGCAGGATAGAATCTATATTATACCTCGAACTCCAAAGTCTCGAGCTTGTGTTAAAATTCAATCATTCGCAAGACGACAACAAGCAAGGCTAACGGTAAGACAGCTGCGATATGAGAAAAAGACGGCAGAGAATTCACAAATTCGTTACCAGTCTGCGATTGTTATTCAAAAATGGTTCCGAAGTCGAGGGGAAGTTCAAATGAATTTAGAAATTGCGAAGAGAAATCGAACGGAATTAAAACAATTCAGACTTCAGAGACAAGCTGACAAGTTAGTTAATCGAATCATTCGTATTCTGAAGAGAAATGTAGAGAGAAAGAAACAACTTCGTATAGCAGACTTGAGTAACGAGGATAGTGTCGGAGCGATTGCGAGATTTATTCACAACCAGCGCTACGAGTCTGCCGGTACGATTATTTGTTTTGCAAAGTCCAAGTTGTCTTCTATTGTCCGAAAGCAACGACACCAAGTGACAACTCCCCGAAATAGTTATTCCCCGACGACTGACTCGGATGTTGTCGTACAGATTACTATTCAAGAACAGCAAGAAGTTATCCAAAGTGAACAACTGTCTCGTAACTACACAACTCAATTAGAACAGAAAGTCTTATTTAGAAGACGAAATAGTTTTGATCTTCGAAAATTATGTAATTTTGAAAACCAAGTCCGCAAACAAGTGACATTACACTTTCTAGTTGACTGGCTCATCTCTCATGTTAGAAAAAAGAGACGTCGACTACGATCTCTTGTCATCTAAAAACTTCATTTACACCAACGTTAACGTTTCGTATCATATCTTAATTATGTTTTTATTATAGTCGGAGAAAGACTTCTGTCTTTTCATTTTTTCCGAAATCAGAGGTTTATTCACACGAATACTATTTATTATAACTAAACAACGTTCACTCTAAAATAGGATTAAATTATGTTTGATAAGATGCCCGCAGTATGTAATTTAATCCTTGACGTCTTAGTAATTGGAAATGGACCTGCTGGTATGGCTCTTGTTGGGGAATTGACAGGAAAGGTATCAGCGAGATACCAAAAGGGATCTCATCCGGTTAAACAATTTGATGAAATGATGAACAGTCGAATGGCGGAAGCCAGTTCAGATCTTTTGAGAGATCTTAGGACTGATGACTTAGTAATGTCAGAGTTCTCTCATTCACCAACTAGGTCAAAGCATCCAATGGCACAGTATTTTGATTATATTAATCATCCTTTTGCTGATATAGGGGGAACTGCTTCAATGTGTTGTCTTCGATACACAAACACCCCAACAAACTTAAAAGTATTAGCAATCGGAGCCGCAACTCCCGGAGGTAGTTGGGCAACAATGCCACCAAACATGCCAGCAGCATCACCAGGTCACTGGATGCGTCTTCCTGGATCATCACATCAACGTTGGTTTGATCACCCACGTCCACCAAGAGGAGAGATTGCTGAAACTTATAAAAACTATCCTGAAGTAATGGGGATTGATGATCATTTCTTAAATTACGAAACCGTATCGAAAGCTAAATTCACACCTGAAGGATTCAACCTTGATGGTGAACAGGAATCCTACTGGGAAGTAGAAACAAACCTGGGGAAGTCATTCCGAACTCGAAACATTGTACTCGCTAATGGCATGTATGATATCCCAAGAAAACTAAATGTACCTGGAGAGCATTTAAAACATGTTTCTTACAGAGGTGTGACTGACTTAAAGGAAGGAAGTTCTATTGTTGTTGTAGGTGCAGGTCTTTCAGCTGCTGACTTCATTGCAACTGTTGATGACTCAGTGACAATTCATCATGTCTTTAGAACTGAAGCTGATAAAACTTTTATTGGTGAAAAGTTTAATACACCCTCTGATGTGTATAATGAATACTATTCTCTGTATCAACATATGACTGGTATGTCAAAGCGAAGTAACTATCGTTCGTATCCAAGTAGCGTTGTAACTTCTATTACAGAAAACAGTGTTGTCATAGATCGGACAGCAGTATCTGGTGAGAAACGACAGATTCAAATTGATGAAAACTCCTCTTCAATGAGAGTTTTCATCATGATTGGATCGCTTCCTGACTTTTCATTCTTTGATTCTGATACTCAAAAAGCGATTCAAAACGCCTCACGTCTCATTGACAGAAAAGTTCAAATCCCAGCTGATGACTGGACTTCTAAAGTTTTAATCTCACAGGTGAGATCATTGTACGCTGCTGGACCTATTCGTGGTGATAATTTTGTTCGATTTTTTCTTGGAGATGCCATCGGTATAACTCGAGATGTTATTAATCAGAAGAAGAAGTGAGTTACCAATCCCCATCAGAAGGGAAATTGATACACAAAAACTCCGATTATAGAAACAGCGTTTTTTCGCTGCATTAGTTTATGAAATTACTTGAGAAAAAAAAAAAAAAAAAAAAAAACAGCGGTTCAAATCAAATGTAATTATAAGAATCATTTTTTTTTTTTTTCAAAAACAGAAGGATAATAAATGAATATGAGAACATCATCAGGATTCGTGTCTGGTGTTTTGATCGTTTCACTAATTGGTATTGTACTAGCTTTAATGGGTCCACAACTTATGAGAGGATTAATTGAATACAGTGCCACTGATGATGACATGGCTGAGAGGTGTTTTGAACCAGCTAAAGGAGATAAAGAATGGCAACTCTGTTTAACACACAAAGAGAACATCTCTGAACCTGTTGTTCCAGCGATTGATGGAGACTTTCCAACAGGTGGTGGACAAGTCATGGCTGACGGATACGGAGCTGATCCTGAAATCCTAAACAACAACACCATGCTTCTAAATCTACTTAACAGTGCTACTGAGTGCTGTGGATCAACTGTTCTTAAACATGTTGATCACGCATTCACCCCTCAAGGTGCGACACTTCTGGGATTACTTTCAACCAGTCACTATGCCGTTCATACTGTATGTGTCGCAAATATTATTAGTCTCTCTTGTGTATTGTTTAGTTTAAATGTGATTCTTATAATAAAACACAGTGGCCAGAACGGTCAGCCTTCACTCTGGATGTCTACTTCTGCACTCCAAATGCCGTGCAGCAAGTTTTGCGGTTTGCCCGAATATTCTGCGAAGCAGTGCAAGTATGTAGCGAGTTATAAAAAAATATTTGTTTGGTACATTTTTTTTTTTTTTTGATGTTCAATTATCAGATTTATTCAAATCAAAAAAAAAACAGGCTAAAAACTGCTGCTATCGAATCGTACGTAGACCGCTGCTGTAAAATAGCTAGTCGTTGGTTGGAGGATACCATATTTCTTTTTCTTTCCTCATTTTGATAACACTGAGAGTGTTCAAGAAGTCCCTTTAAAAGGGTTGACCTTGAAGTCCGTTCCCTTAACTGTTGGAATTGGAGAGGAATCTTAGTTTTTATCAATCGAAAGTGGAAGACTTCCTTCTGCAGAGATCCGTCATAGTATTTTTAGTTCGTTGTATCGGTTTGTCTGTATCAGGTAGCTTTATCAATTCAGTTTTGGTAGTGTTGTTCTCTCATCATTTTTATTAGTATTTTGATTCGACCTATTTATAGTGCACGATTTTTCTTTGGTTACCTACGCTAGCATATTTGTTTATCAGAAAAAAATTGAAACTGGGTCGTCAATTTTAAAAAAACTTTTTTTTTTTTTTTTTTCTGTGTGCGTGTGATTCTTTCTGATTTTTACCTTTTGAAAGCAGCAAACTCTCGAGTTTGCTTGCATACATTCGGAAAGAAATGTTTTTTTTTTTAAAAAATAAATAAATAAAATCGAATTCCTGTATTGCACTGGTATGCCACTGTACAAGTCGGAATATTACGACTACATTCATTGAACGTCTTATTGACAGACGTCATGAGGCAAACATAAAATATTTTTTTGTTACCCAGTAGCTCGGATTACTTGAACTGGAAAATAAAAAACAGAAGAGGAGGGGGGGGGGGAGAAAGAAAAGAATTAATAGTAGGTAACAATAAATGTTCTGTTTTTTAAAAGAACAAAAAAAAAAAAAAAATAATAATAAGAACATACTCATTGCAGCAGATTTAAATCGCATATTTGTTGTTTTCTCTTTTCAAGTAGTGATCCATGCTGCATTATAATACACTCGTTGTATTTCCTTGTTTCTTTTATTTATTTATTTTTCTTCTCGCCTTCCAACTCCCGCATCATCACTGAGTGTGGTTGATGCGGCGAACAACTACATTACAAAAGGCACACAGAAAAAAGAAGAAGAAAAAAAAGAAAAAAAAAAGAACCCAAACAAGAAATATGATCAACCGAAATAAAACATTTAGATGAGCACCAAAAAATATATATAAAAAAAAAAGAGATTCTTTTTTTTTAATTTGAATCTCTACTGATCTGCGAAGCTATTCATAGATCATTATGTCTGTGGTTGTGGTTGGTTAGAATATTTTTTTTCATAACAAATTATTTAACCAACAGGAACATGAACTAAATAAGTAATCACAATGTTAAAAGTCATCGGGTGGACCTGTTTTTGGTTATTTCTTATATTTACATTCACCGAATATGAAAACCGCGTTCCACCACAACACGAAGGCGGACATCTATCGGAGTGTGTTAGTGAAAAGAACTGCTTGATGACTACATCACAACTTAGTAACGTTTACCAAACAACTGGAGGACGTATCATGTTACTGTCAGTGCTATCTTATATTTTTGATGTCAGCAGGTCTCCAGAAAACTACGCTAAAAAGGGAGCTTATGGTTACCTAACTGGAAAAGAAGCAACCAGGTGTCTTGCGACCATGTTCGAAAGAGATGGCGTCGAAGGAAAGCAGACTTTAAATGATCTCAACAACGAGAATTGGGATGAGTTATATAAATGGGTTACAAAAATAAACAACAAATATGAAGTAGTTGGGAGACTTACTGATTGGAATCCAGGAATGACACTTAGTGAAATTAATACAAAGACTGGCATGTCTCTATCGCCAATCGACAATACCGAGTACGACGCGTTATAAAGTTGACAACACTACTTGTGGATTTAGTTCCATCTTCCGAGTGCTAATTTAATTGTTTCTGACGTCCGCGTGTTTTCAACCTTCACATTAAGTAAGGTGATCAGTAGTCGCCTGAGGTTGTTACTGTTTTGGTTAATTAGATTATTATAATATTACATTTCATTTCCTAACTAGTCAGCTGATAATAAACTACTTATGTAAAAGGACTGTGAGTTGGTATACTTTTATTGTTGTTGTTGAAAACTAACTTTCATTCCCATTCAGGTCACACATCTCTACTGATGTCCCCGTCAAGCTCTTCCTTTTTAGAGACCCCAGCCCCGATTGTGACTGCCGGATATGTAAAGAAATTCGAAACCTACGGTAGAACAACTCCACATGTTTTCTTACCGGTTGAGCAAATTTGTGGAGAAGAAGACTGCGATGTTCTCTCTGATAGATTACTGATGATTACTCACGAGAGTATATCAATTGGTTGCAGAAACGGATCAGTAATGTACTACGCTAGGTTATCAGAGATTGACTCTGTTGTTGTTGGTAGAGAATTATTATTATTTAGATGCTGCCCACGTATTGGAACTACTGTTGATTTGTTAATTAAAAGTTCCAAAGCGGCATCGATTGTTGCGAATGCCGTTTACTACAAGTCGCAAACATTTAGACTACCACTTCCTGTAATTCAGGCTAGTGAATCTCTTGATTTTCATTCTGTCGGATGGTTAAGCGATGGGTTTGATATGGTGGATGCTTTACTTTGGGAGATCCCTCGTCGTGAAGAATCTCATCTAAACGTTCGTCCATCATCACCAGCTGAGGCAAAGGAGCTCATGATGCTTTATCAGCTTAGACACGATCTTTCAAAAGCCGAAAAAGGACTTCGCGGTGAGCCTCGTCCACTTGATAGGTACACAAGTAAAAAAACATCCATCAGATGTGCTATGCACGAATCTCTAGTGCCAGCCTTTAGTAAGATTGATGCAATCTTTCTTAGAATTGTTCAGCAATTAACCAGAAGTGGTAAGAAGATAGACTCAGTAATAGCAGTCTGCAGTGAAGCAGTATTCCTTTGTGATTTTGAAGGTAATGTTAAACGAATGCTACGTTATCAACAACTACAAGAGATCTCATCAACGATGACTACTACGACTCCAGTAGTTCAACTAACTCCACTCTCAGAGGAAGGTGAGGAGATTATGAAACTCGCGTTGATTGACGACGACAGAAATTGTCATCCACAACTCAGATCTCTTATTAACGCTCTTGAGAGGGCGGTATTGGATTCAAAAGCAAAAGTTCGCCTCACAAATGATGACGACAACCAACTATTAGAAGGGAACTTAATATCAACTGAAATAGTTGAAGAAGAAAATCGCAGAGAGACCATCAGACTGAAGCTCCCAAAACGTGGATGTAAATCTCCGATTAAAACAACACCGGAATTACCATCAGCGTTGACTCCTCGCCGTCGTGATATCTTAAAATGGCTCGTTAAATCTGCTTTACCGTACTCAGAGTCTCAACTTGAAACCTTCTCGACGGCAGTTATTGACTGTGAGACCCCAGAAGTACTAGATGTAACAAAGTACTTAATGGATACTGTGAAGACAATGTCACACAAAGAGAGAGAATCAAACAAACAAGAAATTAAAAAAATTGTTCTCCTTCAGGGAAAGGTCGCAAGCTTAGAAGCAACGAAGCGACAGGCTTCACAAAGAGAATTAGAGTTGAAAGGTAAGTGCGATAGTTTAGAATCGAGTCTGAGAGATGAAGAGACGAAAAGAACAAATAAATACCAAGAGTTAGAGGCTACTATTAATACGTTAAAAGAAACAGTGGAGCGTCTTGAAGGAGGAGTTGTTTAAACCATTTTAAAAATAGAAACCATCCCTCCTCTCCCCTCTCTTCTATTAGAGAAGTGAGCGCTACTGAAAGGCCGTAGTCCTTTTAGCCCTTTAGATTTCTAAATTTTCCAACTAATTTGTTTTTTAAGTCAGGCTTGCTTTTAATTCTGTAAGGTCTCCACTGTTTTACTTATTACTGTTTTCTTTTTCATAAACCGACTACCTTTTTTATGCGATTGTACTGCAGAATTTAAAAAAATTGATAAAACAAACGCACATAAGGAAGACGAAATGTGTTTTTTTATATACTTTTTCTGAGTAAGGTACCTTTTTTCCCCTTGCCTCATTTATTCAATGTTGGTTTCTACCAATTGTTTACATTATTTTTCATTTTTTTTATTGTGATCGCTGTTTCCTTTACTGGTTGACAGTTGTTCTTCACATTTACTAGTTGTGCTTCGATATTCGAATTTGTTATAATTATATTGGAGTTATTAACATTTATTGGATCACTTGTGTTTCCCGCCCTTCCCTGTCGATACTATGTGTTGGTCTTCTTACATGGCAACCCGTTGTAACCGGTATCAAGTTACCCTCCATAGTCACTTTCCTCTCCCCACTCATTTTCTTCATTAGCGAAGTTCTTTGCTGTAGTAAGGGTGACATACTCTAACAAAAAAAAAAAAAAAAGCAATGAGAAAGAAAAAAAAAAGAGAGAGAATTTTTTTTTTTTTTTTTTGTTTTATAACCAAGAAATTCTTGTCATTCTATCATTGATAATCAAGAACAAAAGAAAAGGAAAAAATATATTATTATTATTATCTGAAATTGTAATAGTTTAGTACTCCCATGAAATGTGAAGTTATCGTCTTCATGTTTAATACTGAGTAATCGTTTATCGGTTTAGTGAAACCTAGTTTTTGTACCTACGCGCATTAAAAGCAGTGAAGTTGCACTTGCAAAACCTTCCCCTCCCCGCCTCCCTACCTCAACTTTTTTTAAAATTTTTTTTTGTTGACTGTCGTTTTTCAGATATTCTTATCTTGTAGGAACCTTGCTGTTTAATTTTTATAGAAAAAGCAAAAAAAAAAAAAAAAAAACTGAAAAAAAAATAGTGAAAAAAAAAAAAATTAACAAGGTATTTCGTTACCTGTTTTTTTTTTTTTTTGTGTTTGCTTTCAAAACTTATGTGTGGTGCTTCGAAGTTGTTATTTTTTGTCACAGAAACTCATGATTAAAAATGTCATTTCATAGCATTGCCATAGTCGAGCTAGAAAAAAGAAAAATCCAGATGATCAATTCCTAATATATATATATTTTTTTTTTTTTTTCATTTACCGAAATCGTTCTTCGTTTCGGTTCCTGTAGTAGTATTTAGTTGTCCCCCATTAATAATTAAAAAAAAAAAAAGATAAAAAAAAAAAAGAAGAAAATTGATTTTTTTTTTATATATTTTTTTTATTCCTTCAATTTGTTTTGACTTTGGTAAAATATTTTTTTTTCTTGCTTCCCTTGAGACAGCTGCAACCTTAGTTGAATTGTTTGTGATGTACTGTTTTCTGTTATCATTTGTTTTCGCAATCTCACATTATTTTTTTAAAGATGCGGTCAATTAGGTAATGAAGTCATTAATCATACAAAACAGTAAAAAAAACAGCAAGGTCTTTATACGCTGCTACCTTCTATGAAGGCAAGACCCCCCTCCGGTCTTTGTTAATATTTTGGGACAGCGCTTAATTTATATTCAATTTTTCCTTGTTACTTAAATAATGTTAAGGGGAGAAAAAAAAAAAATAAATAAAAAGAAAAGAAGAATCTGTTTCCCATTCTCCAACCATTAGTATTTTCTTACTTTAAGACGCACTTCATTTGGGTGTGTGATCTTTTTTCGCTTAAACTGTGTACAGGAGAGCTCTACGTTCCCCTCTTATGTTCTTGTGGATCATGATTTGTGTGGTTAACCTTTCCTTTTCCAGCGATAACTGAAAATATGATAACCGTGTTGATAGGTTGCATTTGTGATGTATTTCTGAGTAAATTTTGTAATGTTATTTCTTTCTTTCTGCAGCATCCACCTTTCCCAAAACTAAGAACAACACGCGAGAGGATTGATGCCAACGACAGCCATCTCGGAGGTGACATCACCACCTCCTCGACATGTAAGAGATGAGTTTAAAAGAAAGTTTGAGACGTACGGCAGAAGTACACCTCTCGTAATAACTCCTGTAGAACAGATATGTGGAGAGGAAGATTATGATATTCACAAACGACTTTTAATGGTGACCGCGGAAAGTGTTGCTGTCGGAAGTGATGACGGCAGAGTAACTTACTACGCGAGACTATCAGAAGTCGATTCAATTATTGTTAAAGATGATTTGATATTACTTAGAGGATGTCCTCGTATTGGAACAACAGTTGATCTTTTAATTAAAAGTAACGATTCTGATCTTATTTTATCAACCCTGGAATATTATAAACATCATTCATTCAGACTACCACTACCAGTTCTTCAAGGTGATGATTCACTTAAACTTCAAACAGTTAGTTGGTTGTGTGATGGCATTGATGTTGTTGATGTTCTTCTTTGGGAAATCCCACGTAGAGAAGATCGTTTACTTGAAGTACGACCGCAAAGTCCAAAAGAAGCCAAAGAACTACTAGTGCTTCATCAACTACGACGAGACCTCAATAAAGCATCAGAGTTAGGTCTTCGCGGTGAACCACAACCTCCATTGGCTGCATTCGCTCCCCTTGCTGATAGTCTTCGTAAGTCCCCTGGTTCAGTTAACATTTGTGCTATGCATGAATCTTTAATTCACTCTTTTGAAAATATCGAAGCAATCTTTATCAGAGTAGTACATCAATTAACAAAGTCTGGTAAAAAGATCGACTCTGTAATAGCAGTCTGTCGAGAAGCTGCTCTTCTCTGTGACTTTGAAGGAAATATTAAACGGATGCTTCGATATGTTCAGCTTCAAGAAATAGCAACCTCAGACCATGATGAATGTGCTGTAGTTAAACTTATTCCACATGATGATGAAGGCGAGCAAGTCATGACGTTATCTCTCATTGATGATGAGCGTAATTGCCATCCACAAGCAAACTCACTCCTAAACGCCTTTGAAAGAGCAATTCTAGACGCAGGTCTTAGCATTCCAATAGCAAGCCTCGACGATAATGGAATAGTGTTGTCTCCACCTCCACATGCAGCCTCAAGAACTACGTCTGACACTGACAATACAACTGTTGAATATGAAGAACAACAATCTAATATTGATGAAGAGATTAATGACACTCCAGACTTTATTAAGAAATATGCGAGCAAAGTAAGTCCTGAAATATTTAAGAATGCTCGATTAACTACTTTTGAACCGTCTCCTGTAAAATCAGAATTAGCAGGTGAGATACCCGTAGAGGAATTGAATGAAGAAGAGTCAGTTGTAGAGATCATCACAACTGACTCTGATATGGCTCCACTACCTCCTCCTATTTTTAGAGGAATTAGTGGAATCCCACCATTTGTGAGTGGATCAGGTGATGCGACTACACCACAAGTTCGATCAGAAATTAGTTTCTCTTCTCCGAGACGTCGTGAGATTCTTGACTGGTTGGTGACATCTGCTCTTCCGTACACAGAATCTGAACTTCGAACCTTCTCCGCTGCTGTTATCGATTGCGGAACACCAGAAGTTTTAAAAGTAACAAAATATTTAATGCAAACTGTCAGAACTATGGCTGACAAAGAACGAGAATCAAACAAACAAGAAGTACAAAAGGTTGGAATACTTCAGAGTAAGGTAACAAGCTTAGAAGCAATGATGAAAGAAGCAACAGCCAAAGAATCAGACTTCGAAATTACTTGTGAAGGTTTAGAAATGCAAATATCTGCGAGGAATGCTGAGATTACAAAGTATGAAATCGACACCCTAAATCTGTCTAGCAAGTGTAGACAACTTGAAGAGACAATTCGTTCTTTAGAACAAAAGGAAGATCAGACAGCACAGTTGGAGTTATTAAATGAAAAGATATTCGAAATGAGAAGCCGAGCTGACAGCGATGATCACCTCCGATCGGAAATACAACTTTTACAAGAAGCGAATTCAAAACTAACAACGAAGGTCGAAAGTCAAGCACAAGAACTTGAAAAACAAGAGAAAGAACTCGTCGCTTCAAAGTCTCAGATTGTAACAAAAGTTCAAAAGGAAGATGACAATCAGTCAGATCGAAGTACAGTTACGATTCCTGTAGTAAGCACTCCTCGAAGTAGCAGCAGCTACATAAGTCTTGGCTTAGACAGCATTGCGACTACAACTACGGCAGCTAGCGTCGCTTCTGAGCCAACAACGCCTCGGGAGAAACCTGCGAAAAACCCCTCCACTCCTGACAGCCTCAGTCTTTGTAAAGTCTCCAGTATTTTAGCTAGACTATCTGAGAGGACGAAGAGTATCTCAGATGGTTACGCTAAACCACTCTCTTCTCTCGATGATTTATCAGACAGTGCTAAGGTAAAGAGAAGAAATAGCGTCAGCAGTATTGGTAGCTCAAGTTACACAAGTACTTTCAGTAATAAGAATAAAACAATTGACAGCAACATTCCTCCTTTTGCGGCTCCTTCAATCACATCGACTGTAGAATCAACAACAACAACAACAACACCAACACCATTGCCATCATCATCGTTGGTAATGTCGAGAACAAAGCCGACCTCCGTTAAAACTTTCGGAGAGGGCTCAGCTGCTGCACTCGACGTCGTTGAAACATTTGATGAGCAGCCCAAACCGGAGGCTTCTGAAAGCTCAAAGAAAGTATTTGGATTGGGAGAATCTCAACTCCAATCAGAAGGAGGAACTTCTGAGTCATCTCGTGATTCCGCTCCGTTGAAAAGTTTCAGCGACATGTTGGAAGAGGCGAAGATGAAAGCAAAGACAAGACTCGATAGAGATCCTGAAGGTACCGACGTCACTATGCGAACAATGTTAGAAAGAGCGAGAAACCGCGAGCAGAGAGCAGAAAATGAAGTGGCTGACGGTGGAGCTCCACAGTTTTCAGGATCACCAGAAATGTCAAATGTTCAACCGACTTGGAGATCATCATACGAAGACAATCCTTCTCTCTGTTCAGCTCTGAAAGATTACGTTACGACTGTTTCATTGAGTCCAGATAATATTAGTGATGGAGCTGTGACTGCATCACCACCTCCTCCACCTAATCACGCTCCTATTATTTCATCAGCTTCAATATCAAGAGTTGAATCATCTGATAGATTAACACATCAATCAGTATCAGTAACAACAACTGATTCTAATGATACGACTGTTGACCAATTCACTACAGAACTTCTCGATGCCGGACTTAGAGATGATGAACAGCTTGCTGTAAAGCGTCTTGGAGTTCGCAACAGGTATGTAAATAATGTCAATGACAGAGAGTGATGTCAATAAAAAAAAATTTTAAAAAAAAAAAAAAAAACAGCCGTCATCTAGAGTTCGTTACTCTGGCTGAATTAAGATCGTCTCTACCTCAGCCATCTATTGACAAGCTGTTAGGTTTTTATAATCTGGTAGAGCCTGAAATAGCTGATCACTTCTTATGTCTTCGTTAGGTTTGTTTTTTGATATTTTATTTTATATATTCATTTCAAGAATGAATTGTTTGATACAATGGGTTTAAAAAAAATAAAAATAAACAGATGACTGTTCTCCTTAGATTATTTCCCCTTTTACGTTTATATGTTAGTTCCCTCTGGCATAAAACAGAAGAGTTATTTTTACTTTTTTTTTTTTTTTTTTTAGTTTTTCTTTACGAGCTGTGCAAACGGCAGTTTGTACAGCGAATATAAATATAAATAATTTTTTATATTTCATCTTTGTCATCAAGCTGATTTCGTAGAGTCTTCACTTTGGGAGTAAGGGAAGAGGGCAGCGATATTGCAGGCTTCGTTACTTTTTTCGGTTGAGTTATGTCGAATCTATAGTTACGTAGCCTTATAAAGTATTTTTTTTTCAAGCTGATTTTCCCCTTTTTTTCTTGCTCTATGTGTTACAACGAATTAAATCAATACAATCTCTTGCCTAACACGATGATTTTTTTTTTTTTTTTGTTGAAGAAGTTAATTTAATAAAGAAAAATAAATGTTGTAAGTCGTCCTATAGACCCATTTCCACCCCTAGAAAGTTGTCCCCAACCTCCTCCCCTTTGTTAAAGTTAATTCATGTTTCCTTCCCCCATTCATTTTTTTTTTTTTTCTTTTATCTCTTGTTTTTTTTTTTTTTTTTTTTTTTGCTTTTTTTGTTTTAAAAAAAAAAAAAAAAAAATTAGTAGTAAAAGAATGGTAATTATATTCTCACATAGACAATAACCTTTTTTTTTTATGATTGTGATCTTGTTTTGAGAAAAAGTTAGTTTTTTTTTTTTTTTATTAAAAAAACAGGTCACACACACACACCACACAAATGAAGTAGCTTTCATTGAGATTGCATTAAAAAGTTATTCCTTTTTGACAGTTTGTTTTTATATGAACCTACCAGAGTGTTTCTCTGTGAAACATCACAATCAAAATCATCACGTTCTACTTGATGAGAGAAAACAGGAAATCTCATCGGGATTCTGTTTAGAATGTGCTGCCATAACAATGCAATTAAATAACAATGTGAGAATTGACGTTGAATCAGAACAAATTCGTGTCGCTTTACAACAAGTACTCGACAGCAATGAGTTAATGATGATTGCCAGCAGGGGAGGTTGTTCTGAATCTTTTATTGATTTAATAAATCTAATTATAAAAGGATGTTGTGAATGCACTCAAACAGATAATGACAAGAGCAGGCCTCGCTACTCGCAATATTTTGAAGAAATGGCGATCCAGTTCGCTTCCGTCTGCGGGACGACTGTTTGCTCTCCTGCTTTTTTGGGGGCTTTTTGGGGAAATTATATAAATTGCAAAACATCATTAGGGGCTTCCTCTGCCGTGTCGTTACTGAGTTCAGTTTTTTCTGTTTGTCCTGAGGCTGCTGAACTTCTAGTCGAGTGTCACTTTGACGTCTTAGAGAACTTTCTTACTGTTATAGAAAGTGGTTCTTTTCCTCACATATCGGAGGGAGCTATTGTCAATGATGAGACGCTAGCGAGTGTTGTTTATGTGTTTTTGAAGGTGGTGCAGCAATGTTCGGTTGCAGCTTTCTTTGAAAAACTCTCCGAATGTAAATTACTCGTTGTTGTGACAGCTGCGCTTCAGATTGCTCCTCCTCGCTCTGCACTTGCTGCGAACGTAATTGCGTTCTTGAATACCTGCTGTGTTAACTCAACTGATATTATTGAAAGCCTTCCATTCTATGAAGTTGATCTCATGTTCCATCGAAGTTATGTAGCTGTCTCTCTTCCTAAAGCGATATGTCGATTTCTTCTTCAAAAAGATTCTGACATCCAACAAGCATTATTAGTGTTACTCGAACGGCTTTGTACAGCAAATGGTTACGTTGAGGCACTAGCGGGAACTCCTTTACCAGATTACTTGGTCGGATGTTTAACTTCTGATGATGATGAACTTTTAGTTAGAAGTTGTAATTTATTAAATTCTTTTCATTGCAGTGGATACTCAAATACTTCTAAAGTAACCGTCGCTGTGGAAGGTATTCTTGAAGGAATATCAAGACAGAACACACGAAGTGGTTCAACAGCTACTTCAAAAGGTGTGATCACCAATCTAATTCATTTAACACGTTCTCTAACAGCAGCTATTGATGCTCTCATTTTATTGAAGGTATCTGTCCGGCTATCTCTCCATCGTCGAATAACATCATCGCTACATGTTCTTTTAATGCACTCTGACAGGAGAGTTGCTGTAGAAGCAACCGCAGCTGCTGGTTGTTTTTGTATGCTTCATGAGGTTGTTAATATGATTGTTGATAAAGAATTAGTTAAGAGTATTACACAAAGTTATCTCCGACATGAATCTAAAAAAGATGATTTTGATGATGACAAAGAAGTTACTTACGCAGCTGCTTTCGATGTAATAATTGAAATGTATCGAAAGTCATCAATCGAATCCGTTCAGTTTGATGAACAGTTAGAAGTTGCAATCTCTTCTCTCGTTCGGAAATCACCTCAATCTGATCATCATAGATGTACTCTGTTGTCTATTGCTAATCACATTCTGTGTTTAGATGCCAGTGATAGTTTACATGTAGTAATCAAGAAACACTTTCTTAACTTATCACTGAGATGGAATGAACTACCAGAAGGAATAGCAGAGTGCACTGCTAAAGACTGTCTTCATAGACTTCTACAAATAGAACTGTCAGATGTCGCAAGTGAGACAGACATAGATAAACAACAGGATGTGTTACCATGTGTTGGAAATGTTTTACACATTAACAATTGCAAAGGGAACGTAATGCTGTTTAAGATCTTGGCTGTTCACTTTGATGTAATGTGGTCAGAAGTAAGGATATTCTCTAAGAGACAGGTGGGTGATTTTTGTAACGAATGTGTCTCAGTAATTAGCAACCAAACATCTGCGAACATGACCCACTCAGCAACCTCCCAACGACATCTTTGTTTGAAATTAATACTTAACCTCGCTAGCGGATGTTGCAGTGATTTTGTAATTCCTCAAACAGTTGATTTTCTTTTTGAATATATTAAAGAGGTGCATAACGATGGTAGTAATGTTTCTCTTAATATTCTTGAATTTTTTCTTTTACACCATCCTCCAGAGGAGTTTATAATCAAACAACTAACCACTCCAGAACGTTGTAAGGCTGCTTTTAACAATCCAAACATTGATACAACTGGTGTGTTGTGTTCTATGATAGAGGCTTCAATAATGGATGAGGAGAACTCATCAGCGAATGTAAAACTTTTAAAGTCTGTTGCTTTCTGTGTAGGTAACATTGTTCAACCGATGTTGTTAAACGAACATCGACAAGACATTCAAGAAAGCTGTCGTAGAGTATTGTTATCTTGGGAAGCTTCTTCTCAACAATGTCATGTAGAACTTGCTGCTGTCATTACGGTTGCATATATTGTCGTGTCTGATGAAGTGCTTCCGTTGGAAATAATAACTCGTTCAGCTGTCACTTTACTACACGTCTGTTTGTCAACACCGTCGAGACCTTTATTTAGTGAAATAGAGCAGTCGTTGAGCATCCTCAGATATAATTATCCGTCACACTCACATGGTGAGAGTGATTATGGTTTCTGTCCGTACTCTTTGATAACGACACTAATATGTGATGAGAGCTTTGAAATATATTCAAATCCAGTTGTGGTACCTCTTGTAGTGAAAGTATTGTTAAAGATTCTGGAAGGCAGTCACCCCATTGGTGTAGATCAAGATGAAAAGATTTGTCCAGTCATCAGTCTGCACCATCTTATGAAGGTATCTCATTATTACTTTTTGTATCAGCAGAGTAGTTCAGAAGCTGTTCAGAGTTGTGATTGTCTCATGTCGGATGTGTTTATGTTGATTGCAGTAGCAGCTCATCAAAATCGTGTTGTGAATTTCTCTTTTGAAAATCACAATTTTGATGACTTTATAACTTTTATAATTGATGTTTGGTTTTCATCAACGGTATCGACTCGTATGCTTATCGTTAAAACTATTCAATCACTTCCTAAAGAAGTTCTTATGGAAATATTAAATAATCCAACACTGGTATGGATTACTTCTCCATCTTCATCAGAGACGGACACCGCTTCTATTGAACTTTCAAAATTAGTAAACAGCTTCCAATAAACTTGAGGCTGTTCACATACCATCTCTCATTAGTAGTTTATGTGTACTCGTAGAAGGGCGTGTGTGTTTTTTTTTTACTTTTTCTTTGTTTCCCCCCCCCGTTTTTAACAGTTTTGACTACAATACTGGATTAGGGAGACGTGGATTTCTTTTAGTTTTCCTGAATAGTAATTATGAGTACCGCTAACGTTATTTCTCATCTCAAAAGTGACAAATTAGACGTCATGTCCGGCTGGCGTGGGAAGGAGGGAGAGGAAGGTGCAGCACCAAAGTCATCAAATCATTTAGATGTCACGGAACTTGCTGGAGCTGTTGGTGGAGGGGGAAGTAAGGGAGCAAGTGCGGGTGGTGCCAGAGGAGGTAAGAGGGGATACTCAGTAACACCTGGAGTAGTACCAATGCAATATTTTGTTAATGATTTGGATATGTTGGATGCGGGTTCAAGAAGTCTTCCCGTCACACCTTCACAAACTCCAATTCTCGCCGGAGGATCAGTGAAATCGATGTCCCTTCGCCCTCCTTCTTCAGGTAGAATTGGAAGAAGATCTGCTCCAAACACTCCATTTATGAACGCTGATGGAGTTCATCCGGAAATCGCAATGGGTCTTTTTGGAGCTCCTGAAACCTGGGCGGATGACATCCCAGAAACCCCTCCAATGGCACGCCAGACACCTCCATTCCTCGGAGCTCAAATGAGAAATGCTCTCATCGGGGGAATGATGGATCAGGCATCTCTCAATCACGACATGATGAGAATTATGTCCATGATGCATCCAAATCAGGAGAACTTTGGTGGTCACGAAGGAATGCGTAATAGAATGGGAATGCATCACCACCATCATCATCATCATTCTCATTTACACCATCATCATCACCACCATCATGGACATCACGGTATGGGTGGAATGGATGAAACAGTTAGACTACAGGTAGATCCTCGTACTACCCTTGATGTACCAAAAGCCCATCTTCGAATGACTGCTCGTGCAGACGCGCATTTACGCAACCACGGACACGTCG
This sequence comes from Flectonema sp. DT1601, assembly GCA_964019425.1. Classification (NCBI taxonomy): domain Eukaryota; phylum Euglenozoa; class Diplonemea; order Diplonemida; family Diplonemidae; genus Flectonema; species Flectonema sp. DT1601. Next base: position 526,178 of record OZ025803.1, on the reverse strand, counting down.
GTTGGTGCCAACGTCATCACAACACAGGTAGTTGCAGTTTCGGTCAGGGATGTGCATTTGCTCACATTATTGACTCGATGGTTGACTACTACAGAAATGAAGCAGATGGTGAGGCTCAAAACAACCATCACATGGGAGGAAAAGGTCGCATGATGGGAATGCACCATCAGCACCACCACCAACACCAACACCAACACCAGCAAATGAGAGGAGGGAGACCACCACCACTCGCAGGTTTGAGTGGAATGGCTTGGCACCCAACTCAGATGCAGCAACAAGAGGAGGCCCAAAGTGAAAGCAGATCTATGTGGGGTGCCAGGTCTGCTCAAAAGGAAGAGCCTTCGTTGTCTCAAATGTTGCAGCTGCACGCGAACAAGAAGCAGCCGCAGAGCACCCTATCGAGCACTGCGATTCCTTACACTAGACCAGCTCGCTATTGGAGCACTCAGAAGGCACCTCCAGGGTCAGCTTTTGTTCTAATTACTGAGGCGGTGACTGATGCTATTTCAGATGTTCTAAAGGACACCCATTCGGAATCCATTCCAACCTTTCAAGACAAAGCGCAGGCAGAACTGACAGGAACAGTAACCTGGGCGATGAACTCGAAGTGGTTGAGAAAGCAACCTTGGGGTACTGCGCCTGCCCTTGCCATCGACCTGAGTGTCGCTGCCGGATTGAACGAGAGACCAGTTGGTATCCTCAGCGGTAAGGTAAAGCGTATTATTAGATCAATTGTAAGAGGAAAGGTGAGACACGTTGACTTGTCGCTATCTGAGAAGGAGGTTTCCAGACAGGCTTCAAAAGACATGGGTCTAGCAATCGCAGCAGAATTCAAGGCTCAGATTGATGACCTGCAGGAAGTTGAAACCATTTCATTGAATCGCTGTGAACTATCGTCAGGAAGCATTTCCGCTATAGCTGCAGCACTTCCTCCACGTGTTGAATTAGTTGAATTATTAGAAGTAACTGGTGCTGATAGATTTACTGGTATAATGACTCTGATTGCTCAGCTAAGATCTCGTAACCAGTCCTCTACTCTTCGTATGTCAATTAAGACTCTCGATGAGGCGAAGGAATTTACCGAATTGTTGAATGGACTGGAAGCAACTCAGGCTGCTCCAATTGTCAAACTCGACATCCGCAGCGGTCCTGAAATCACTCACGAAGGCCGTGATCTCCTTAGCGCTGTAGTCGTACCTGGCATGATCGTTAAAGTCCCTTCTCTTTACCTCCCTCCTGCAGCTAACAAGAACTCTACGGCACCAAAACCTGATGAGGTTTGTATCTCATGCAACGAGTTTTCAATTATTCGCGCTGCTGAAGCTGCCAGCTACCTGCAATCCGAAGCCGCAAAGGACGTTCAGAGAATTGTGTTTGACGGCATTACTTCAGCTGCAGCACCTCTGTTGGCTGAATGTTTCTACACTGTTCTAAAGAATTCTAATATCGTTTCATTAGAGTTGAAGATCTCAAGAGATGAGAAGGAGAAGGGAGCACTTCAGTCAATGCTTCCAGTACTTGCGAGTCAGGCAATGATTGCTGGTGAATACACAAAGCTTCGCAACTTGATGATTGAGTTGGCTGATGCTCCACAGCCTGACCTCCTTGATGTCTGCCTCCTTCTTCCAGTGAAGCACATCCTTATCACTGCATACTCGGATAGAAATAGTCTTGAAAGAGTACTTCCTCCGTTTGTTGATAAGATAAAGAAGTTGTCTCCACTAAACTTGACGACTATTATGATCGACTACGGAAGAGGTCAGGGATGTGAACACGGAATGTGCAGAGTAAAGGGACCATGGGAGAAGTGTCACATGGAGTGGGTCTCCGAGGGTGATGCCGATGAGGCTGCGGATGAAATGAGAGAACCAAACAGCACTCCAATTCAGTGCGAAAGTCGCTTTGACCTTCCGGGAAGATTTAACGCACTTCGAATTGCCGCTGAGACTGTTGGAAAGCCACTTGCGGAACCTCCTTTGAAGAATGCTGCTCAAGTATCATCTGTTGAAGACTTTACTGCTGCTCTGAAGAATCAGACTGAAATCAACCGAACGTCTGTCATCCTAACCGCAGCTGAAGAAGAACAGGTAATCGACATTTCTGAGATTGATGTGAATGAGTTCTCATTAATTGAATTCGTACACTGCCACGTAAATATTGGAAGCAAGACTGTGAAGAACTGCGTCTTCAGAGGAGGTAAGATAATTGTTGATGGAGGGTCAATCACCACTTGCACTATTATCGATACTGAGTTAGAAGTAAAAGGAACCTCAACTCTCGACGAGAACAGAATTATCACCAGTTTTGGTGAGATCCCAAAACAGTTAAAGAACAGCGTTGTTATGATGAGAAGAGTTACTGATGTTCCTGCTCGTGAGGTTTGTTATTTTGGTTTATTTCCTGTTAATGAAATTTGTCACTATAAAAATATAAAGAAATTCAAAAAATACAAACAACAAAACAAAACAGAACGGTAACATTGTTATGCCAGTTCCTAGCTGTGAGCTATCATGGCACTCATCAAACACTTACTTCAAGAAGGATACGATGCAAACTACCAGACTTTCAATTGGTTCAGCACACTCAGCTGACTCCATCAGAATGCTTCGATTCGCTGACTGCGTCGCAGAGATGCAAAGTCGGTATGTTAATTACTCAAATCTGTTTGTAGTGTAGTGGAACTGCTCATGTGCGAATGCTTCCTGTAAGGGGTAATATTTTATTTATTTACAAAAACTCAACGCAGGAGAATGTCGGTCGTCGCACCTGTTGGATTCGGATGCGACCAGAAGGGAGAGAATGTCTGGGTATGTGTTTATTAATATTTTACTTATTATAATCTCAAATCATGGATGAATTCGATTGGGGAGAAAACAACAAAAACAACAGGTCGTCTTTGCAACTCCTGGAGGTTCCTTGACAGACAACAGAGGATTTCAGTGGGCTGTCGACAACGCAGCACACAAAGCTGGTTCTGGAGTTGAGACTGTGCTGACGGAGTTGCACTCGGTATGCGTGAGCTTCATTAATTTGTTTTTAGACTAGTCAAGCAAGGAAGAAAAGTAAACAATAACACCAACACAGAACGACTTCACTCACGGTTCGATCTCAGCTGATAACTTCTTCGTAGTTCCTCCAAATCAGTGGTACTTGGGACCACCATCACAGAACACTGAGGTATGTTATTAGAAAGGTTGTCAAGTCTTTTGAGGAAGTTTACAAACTTTAAAAAAAAAAAAAAATAGGAAACCGCTGCGTCAGACTTAGAAAAGCTTAATAAAATAATCACCTGGGCGGAGGGAGGTTGCCGTCCTGAAGGCGAGAACCTTCAGGAAGCTAAGTAAGTGCAGCCTTCAATATCTCTCGGAGGTAGTCAGTTTGTTGTTATTTCGTTATCATGAATGACTGCCTTTACTTGGTGTTAGTAGTTGACTTGCATAAACAGAACCGAGTTTATCACAGCAATGGAAACAAACGAAACCTATCAGGAAAATTAAGAAAAAGAGAAGCAGAAAAAACGTTGTCTTATCCCAATAAAGGCAAGATTTTTGCGCCTTCCAAAAAAAAAAAGCCCCCCTGGTTTCCCCATTACGAAGAATGAAAATTGAAATACAACAACCGCTAATCGGTGTATCATTTATTTAAATTTAAAAAAAAAAACAAGAGAAAGAAAGAACAACCCAGTTACGGATCAACAAGTGTTATGAACTCGAGGGAGAAGAGGTAAAAAACCATTGTCAATAAGAAAAAAAGAAAAAAGGGGGAAAAAAAAAAAAAAAAAAAAAAAAAAAATATCATCCTACTTACTTATTGACAGTAGACTTTTTTTGCCATCCCGTGTACAAGAAGCACACTTTTTAGTCAGATTCCCAAAATCAGAGCCCCTCCAAAAGCATCATTGTTCCCCCTGTCCCTGAATATATTGTGCTCATCACAGTAATCAGAGACTCGATAACGCATTTAGAGTTCAGTGAGAGGTTTTATTTAGGGTTGCACTGGCAAATGTTTCTAGTTGTGCGTGAGTCTCGTTGAAAAAAAAAAAAAAAAAAGAAAAAAAAAAAAAGGGAGAAACATAAACCCTAAAAACCAACAGAAGAGATCAAGATCAGGTGATCACGATCAAGTGTTATTATTGTTTGAATAAAAAAAAATAAATAAAAAAAAAAAAAACAAACAAAAGCATGAAAAAAAAAAATAAGAAGAAAAAAAAAAAATCCCTCCTCCCCTCCCTAGTTGTTTCCCCCCTGCTCGCACCTTTTTACTGTGACCTAGCCATAAAAATAAAGAAATCACTTGCGCGCGCGAACATGAAAAAAAAACAATTAATAAAAGGCAGTGCTTTATCTACTGCAAATGCAACACGTTGATTAACTACACAAGATCCTCTTTACTTCGTGTTGCTTGTTACATATAACTTCCAAGAAAGCATTGACGGTTTCCCGTTTGCTGAGTCGGAGAATAAAAATTGGAGTTAATAAGAAAAGTAATCTTTTTTTTTTTTTTTTTTTTTTGCACACTAGAGACCTTCTGAACAGTGTGTGTTGTTTCTCCTTGACGGAGGTGTTTTGTTTGCTTTGAACAGCAACAGCCCACCAACTGGAACCCATGGAAGGAGGGAAAAGAAACCTTTTTCTTTTTTTATAATAAAAAAAAGTAAAACCATGAAATCTATCGTTTGTAGGAAGACTGGCCCGCAACTCTAATGTGTCTTAATTGTGATAATGGGGAGAAGGAGGAAAAAAAAAAAAACGACGGAATTGAAAATCTTAAAAAGAAAGGAGTCTTACGCATGCCCTGAGTAGCACGAATTAAATAAACTGAAAAAAAGATGATTCTTTTATCCTGACTCTTTTTTTTTGTTTTCCCTCCCCAAGTTGGATCTTTTTTCTATTTTTTTATTTGACTTTTTCCGGGCAAGTTTTCAAGGAAAAAAAAAAAAAAAGAAAGAAAGAAAAGTGTTCAATCTACCTTCTCTTTGATTTCCGTAGGATATTGTTGTAAAAAAGTGTAAAAGGTGGCGAGTATTTTTGTTCCCCGCTTTTTTTTTTTTTAAATTGTTTCCCCACTGTGTGTAGCTCGTCCCCCGTGACGATCGTGGCATTTCGGCAGACTCTTTCCGATATATTTTTCCTTATATCTTTTTAATAGGCCTCTTGCATTGTTGTTTCAGATCGGAACGCACCTTGAACAGCACGATAGCTTGACGCCCCTGTAGTATAGTTTGTGAATACGTGGACCCCATTCGATGGGTTAGGTAACAGTCCCCTTTAAGTCTGAGCTCTCACCCGCCTCCCCATTGGGGATGTAATCGCATTGAGGCGTCCTTTTTATTTTTATTTTTTTTTTTTTGCGAGTCCGAGAATTATAAGCGCTTACTTCCGTTGTATTCGGAAGACATGATATGCTGACCCCCAGCAGGGCTTCTGCACAACTCATTCTGCGAGTTAGTAGTTGTGTCACACCTTGGAGTCACAACAACTACCTTTTTCTTTATAATGAATATTCTTTTTGTTTCGACAGTTTTTTTTAAGAAAAAAGAACGTAAGGTGAAAAGGGAAAAAGAAAAAAAAAGGAGAAAAATAAAGATGGTGAGACAAGTCTTCTTAGCTATTCACAATAAAAAAAAAATCAAGCATGGGAAAAAGGAAATTTAAAAAAAAAAAAACTAAAAAAAAAAAAACCTTCATAGGAAAATGAAAGAATCCGCCCTTTTATAAAAATACCATCAATAAACCAAAAAAAAAAAAAAAAAAAAAAAATCCGTTATTTCGTTTCGTAGTGCGGGGTGCGTAAGACACGTTGGAAAAAAATAGGGAAATCTGAGGAACACGTCGCGTAGCGGTAACAGCCTGACAGGAAAGAAAAAAAATAAAAAAAATAAAAAAAAGGATAAAATGTGTTGTGGAGGTAGCGGGCCGAGAACGATAGTCAGTAAACCAATAATTTAAATAAGAAAGTCGCAAAGAATAAAAAAGGAATACAAAACAAGAACGAATCAAGAGCACAAAGAAGAAGCCCCCTTCACAATCAAAGTGGGTGGAGGAGGTTTCGAGGATGACCTTTATGGAATAGTTATTTTTCCAGTCGAAAGTACTCCCTGAAGCTCCCGCCCCTCCCTCAGTGCAAGTTGCTCCTCTTTTACTGCAGTGCTTTTTAGTGAATGTTGTTGTGTCACTTGTTTACTATTTCCCTCAAAAACAGAAATATATAAATGTGAAGTGCTAACTTGTACTCCCTCTGCCTTATATTTTAACCTTTGCGTCCTTTATGTACATCTCTCTAGTCAAGGAAAACCACACACAATGTCTGGGACTAATGAAAATGAAATCGATGAGATCCTTGACGGATGTGTTAGACAAATGAAACATCTTGTTGACGCCTCAGTTGATTTAATGGCAAAGCATGAGAAGACAGTGACGAAGGTAAATCAAAACTGGAAGGCTGCACTAAAAGTAAGAGATGCAAGAATAGCAGAGCTAGACGAAAGCCTTCGAAGGACTACAGAGAAAGGAGCAGAACATATTCAAGTTCTGTGCAAGGAACTATCTGGAAAACAGGGAACTGAAACCAAACGACTTGTAAGAGAATTAGCAAGAATGAAAAGACTTTTGGTAGCTTCAGAACAATCTGCTGAAGTTAACAACACTGAACGCGAACATCTCGTTGAGGCTGTGACTGCTAAAGACGACATAATCCGTGATACTGAAGCCCAACGTGATGACTCGATGCTCCAAAACAGCGCTCTTCGTATTCAAATTGAAGAACTGAAACACGAAAAGAGAAATTTAAAAAGAACCCTTCGTAGTGTTAGCGGCAACACTAACGACGAAAATGTCAGCCCACCAAATAACATTAAATATCAAAGAGAAAGAGAGAAAGAGAATATGATTTTTAGTACGATTTCCTCAACAGGTGGCATTCCATTAGCTCAAAAGTCACCTCTCCGCTCTCTCACAACAAACAGTACTCCGAATTCCTATCAGCCAAGGAAAGTGAGGAGGTCTACGCGTAAAACTCCTGAGGGTGTTACCCGTCGTGTTGCGTTTGATTAAAAGAAGACAAACATGTGATATGTTTCTGTTTTGGTCTCGTCATCTCTTCTATTATTGTCAAAAAGAACTTATTCTCTATTCCAATGGCACCTTAATTGCGAACTTTAGAAATAGCAAAGAGAAAATATTCTGTTATCGTAGATGTTTTTTTTTTAATTCTTTTTTTTTTAGATATTTTTAAAACAAAACTTTTTATTCTTTCCCTTATTTAATTTCTCTGTAGTTAATGTTTAAGTTGTTATTTAATCGTACAGGAACCTCAAGAGAATGGTCAGATTCCCTGAATTTATCAATTTTTGCTGCTTATTACATTAGTCATCTCCCAATAGATCTTTTTGCATCAACACAATGTTAAAAACCCTGTCTGCTGTAGGCTTGCTAGCGCTCACTGGTCTCACAGAGGGACAAGTGTGTCACTCACTGACACTACCGAATGGAGACTCAAACATAAAGTGGACTGATTCGAAGGGAAAGAGCTGCTCGTGGTATGGTAAGAGGAATCGGTGCGCTAAAAAGGGAAATAAACGCCGCAACACATACGTTGCTAACGAGGCCTGTTGCGAATGTGGTGGAGGAGCTACGTGTTCTGCGACGAGAGTCCGCAAAGCCTGGTCCCTTTTGACTTGCAGTGAGCGACAGGAATACGTCCAGGCGGTGAAAACTCTGAACGCCGAGCAGCCCGACGAGTACCGTAAGTTAGTAGTCCTACACGATTTCAACTTTGGGTTTGCACACGGAACTAGTTCGTTTCTTCCTTGGCACCGTTGGTACATCCTGGCTTATGAGAACGCAATCCGCAGCCTGCGGGGATTTGAGTGCTTGACTCTTCCTTATTGGGATTGGGAACGTGACGCACAGAGTCGAGAAATGAGTTCTGTTCTTCGCGCAGAGACATTCGGTGCGTATCACTCTCCCAGTGAGACTTGTGTTTCTGACGGGATAGGAGCCGGTTGGAGTGACCACAACATTGAAAACGTCGGATGTTTAAATAGAAACTTTGGTGGGTTTGGATCTCGTGGGTTCACAGGATCCCTGAGCATGAGGGAGCTGATTACGTCAAACCCAAGTTATGAAACGTGGAGACCAACATTTGAGGGAAATCCTCATGCTGCCCCACATAACTGGGTCGGGGGTGACATGAGCTCAGCCTTCTCACCTGCAGATCCCCTGTTCTGGTTACACCACGCTAACGTTGATAGAATGTGGGGAATCTGGCAAGACTACAACGGGTACGATGAGGTGTCGAAGGACGACTTAGATCCCAGACTGCATTACGTTGCATCACCTGCGACAAGTGAGCATGATCTGGACAGTACCATGCCCTTTACAGTGGACGGCCGTGGAACTGAGAGTGAATACCTAAGAACACCCGTAACTATTCGAGACATGCATAATATGATGAATCTTCCTGGGGGTCATTCAGTCGTCTACGGTAACGATAACTTAGTTCACTTAATCGGTGCCCCAGCTGCAGGATCATGGAACTGGTTTACTGCTGCGGATGAAGCGAAACTGACATGTTGCGGAGACGGAACAGTTGATGAGAATGAGCAATGTGATGATGGGAATGTAAATGACAATGACGGCTGTTCTTCTTCGTGCTTACTAGAAGGATCCTCAGCTGTTGCCCTGCCTCCGACAGTGCCAATGATAAACCAGGTCTCATCGAACCCTATCATTCAACAGGCATTCGAAAGAATGACAAAAGAGATTGATACAAACGGGGGGAACACCGCAGCGATGTGGCTCGAACTCGCCTGGATTGAGTGCACAGAAACTGAAGCTGAGATGAAGAACATCTCACCTGTTACCGACGAGATGATAATTAGAATGGGTATGAACCCAGCAACCGACAGGCAATTGTTCACTCCCTGTGGTATCCTCCCATCGCGAAACAGTAAGAGCGGAATCACGCAATCGATTCCTTCAAAATAAAAACAACAGCAACGATTCTGACACTTCACTTGATTTGAACTTCTTAAAACTTATTATTTTAAAGCTTTCCTTTTCGTCCCTTTGGCTTCAATTACCAAAGTCAATGTTATCCTGCTCTCTTTTGCTCACTTCACAGTTGGTGACTTAAATATTTCTATTAGCTGTGCATCTAGTCGGGAATCGATTTCGACACAGATACTTCAGACTTCTCTTCGCCTTAAGCCGAAGTGAGAAGTTGCTCGGTCGGGCCAGTAAATAGTTTTCTGTTTTCTTTCCTTTTTTCTTGCATCAGGTTTACTCAGAGGATAATTTTACTTCAGATATTTCTTTGTTTCGTTTGAACAGTGAAAGCAACTGCCGTGTGCTACGCTACTCATCCACCCATTTGAGATGGTGATCACCATGATTCTTGTTGCAGAAACGCTGTCGAACAACAACACGTGTTTGAAGTTAAATATGTCTATTATGAGATTGTATACCTGAATCTCCCTCTCTAAGTCATCCGCATAACTTGCTATTCGTCACTTAATTGAAAACCACTGTACTCTGACTTACAGTTGAGTCTCAGAGTAGTCATTGCGCCCTCTCTTTTGATAATAATATCAAGTGACATGATGGTCACTTGATCTTTTATTGCTCTCTTTCTGGCTATATTACTTTTCTGTTTTTTGTAATAACAGCATTACTTCAGAAGTGATATCAGATCAATCTAGGTTATGATTATTAATTCATATTAGGTGAAGTCAGGGGGAAATATGAATCCAGCAGGTCATGCAGGAGGTCACCACCACCAACCGCAACCAAAATGGAGTTTACAAATGATACTAATGGTCAATCATTGGGCTGCTAGTGGAAGAGCAGCAGCTAAACTGAAACAAGACGAGTTGAATGAAGTTCAACAAGACAAGAAACAGTCTGAGAGAGCGAGTAGTGTACTGTCAGTGGGAAGTAGCAGCAGACATGACACGTTTTTTGGTAAAACATTAGTAGACTGGATTATACAGGAATATGATGAAGAAAGAGACAATTCTATTCAATACGGCAGACAGATGATTCTCGCTGGAGTTATTCAAAATCCCAGCGGAGCCGCATCAATCGACTTCGACAGTTTTAAAGACGATTTCAGTGCATTCTCTCTTACATCTTCATTTCAAAGATTAATGAAGATTGGTAAATACCAAGACAGTCCAAAACCATCATCATCGAGAAGCAATAACAGAACTCCCAAAACAACTGATCAACTAGAGAAGATTGCCTGCATTTTTAGAGAACCCCCACCAAATCCTTCAGAAATAGACGTTGATACGAGGAACTTCATTGAAGAAGGCCTCCATTTCTTCTCACCTCCAACATTTGATAAAAGGTTACAAGAACAGTTAGTGTCAGGTATAATTACAATGGTTGGAGTTATCAGTCACATCACTCCTCCTTTATCATTGCCTGATGATATTACTGGTCCACCAGTTTTACAGATTGGTACTGCTAATTTCATCCTTATTAATCTGACTAATATCGAAGAAGAGAACACATATCTAATATTGTCGTTGCCGGATCATTTATCTGAAAGACAGATTCGTATTCTTGGAGAAGATTTTCAGAACAATATGAGATTTCTACAAGGACCGTTTAAGGTTTTAGCAGCGAGACTTCCAGAGGCTCTCCTCAAGAAGGAAGTCGAAAGAACTGGAACTGACTTAGTACAAACGATGAATATAAGTTCTACTGCGATGCCAATTGTTCCATACACAAAAAGTCAAACTTCTATATTGGCATACAGACTTGGTTCAAAGTGTGGTCAGAGTACTCTTGGTGCCTACATGAAAGCAAGTCATTTGGTTGATAAGATGATGACCAGGAAGGGTGTGTTGTCAGCAGCCGTATTTAATGAAGGAAAGGTAGCAGCGCATGAGATGACTGAAGAGCTATTGAAATTGATTGGAATTAGTATTCTTGAGAAAGCTTCAAAAGTGAATGATAAAGGATGGTCGAACAATAGTGATGATAATCTCCCTTACCTACCTCAAGGGTTTTCAAATATCAGATTTGACCCTCTACGATATGGATTGTCACTCAGACATGAGAAGTCAAGTTCTAATGACACGAGTGACTTAATTCCTATTTACTTAACTAAAAAACAAGCTGAAGAGTTTAAAGGCTGCGACACAGAAGACACACCATCAACCCTCCTCCCCAACTACTTCAAACAAAATAATGATGATGGTGGAAAATGGTTTGGTCTTTATCTTCAACACAAAGAATTAATGTGTTGTGTTATGATTGTTCCTATAAAACAATTATTCGGAATCATAAACAGTTCGATTGATAAACAATTTCGTTCAGTTTTGGCTCATTCAATGGCTGGCTTAATCCAACAAGGAACAGTACCGCAAAGTGTTGCACCTGCTGAATCTGGTTCATATGCAATTTGGAATCAAATTGATGAAAGCTTTATCAGCAACAACTCCAGCACTGCATTTACTTCCGAGTGTGCATTCGCACACTTCACTATCGATGACCTCAAAGATGAAGGTCAGGAAGTCAATCGAATCATTCTCTCAAAAGGACCAAACTCACAATACTTCGCAGCAAGAAATACTGCAAATATTAAATCGTTCTTTGAAACATCACAAGCTGGAGGTCAGCGTTCGATGTCTCACACAGAAGAAAAAGCAAAGGAACAAATAGGAGTATACCCTTGTCTTCTATGATGTTATATTTATGAGACTTTGAGTGCCTTGTTAGTGATTATCTCGTTTCCGAGATAAAACAATTCTTTTTAGTTTTACTGGTAAGAATATCAGTTGTTTGATTTGAAGTGTGTGTGTATGACTACCCGTCCGTGTGCTTACTCTGGTCCAGCTTCGAATCCTCACTCGTCGATTAGTATTTAATGTGAGTAGTATAATCTGTAGTAATTATTTTTTTATTTTTTTTTCCTTCTCAGGTCCAGAGTCAGGGAAAGAACTCGAGAAAGACAAATGTATTGAACTCATACCCCGCATACGGCGGGAACTACTCAAAGTCCGTCAGAATGCTTCGAACAGAATCTATTTATCGTGAATTTGAGAAAGGAAATGATACTGAAGACTTAGAGGAAGGAATGCGAAGATCGTTCAGTCAAATGTGTGAAACAATTGTTTCTGACAGAACAACACTGCATTCTGGTACTAAAAAATCTGTTGAACAATTCAACAGAAACTTTGTACCTTCACATAACCTTCGATATCTAATGTCAAATAAAGATGATCCTGACAAAGTCTCTGACGCAATTATCCAATTCCTAACTCACATCACTCATTCAAAAGCCTATCGAGCGAAAGCAGTGAAGCGTTACATTATATCAGCGAGAAGTGTTAAAAAAGCTTTCATGAATGCCACCACATTAGGAAGGCAACTTCGAGAAGCTGTAAGAGTATGGTGGAACGAAGAAGAAGCAAAAGCAAAAATTAAAATGAGACAACGAATTCAGCAATATCAACACACTGGATGCGGTCAATCATCAAGCCTTCTTCTATCAAGGTATGGAGGTTATTCTGTAGCTCCTGATGACAAAGCTGAGGCAACAGATTTGTTGTATCGTCAGAGACTACTTCGGTTCCGAGAAGATATGCAAATCTGGAATTCTACCCAAGGTAAGGATGAAACAACTCTGATGGAGTTAATAGCAGAAACAAAAAGATGGATGGAAAGTAAAGAAAATGAAAAGCAACTAAATCAATCAGGTAACTGGGTTACATCACCAACCATACCCCGAAGTTATAGAGGTTACCTTCCAGAAGTTGGTAGTAAACCTTTAGAGACTGCTTCTGATTTGAGACTTCGACTGGAGATGTTGACAGTCAAATTATCAACCTTGAGACAAAAACGACCTACATTCGAATTCACCCCTTCCAACATCACCGTCAGAGACTTACTGACATCGCTTGAAACAGTCAAGCAACGACAGAAGATTCCACAGAAAACTCTTGAGAACTTACACTCTGCATGCCTTGTCTTTAAGGGGCCTGGTGCCCTAAAGAAATCACCGTACGAGCAACTTGGAACGAAACGTAAAAGCGTCAGGTACTTTCAACCCTTACCACTTGTCACTACTCCAAACACGAGAAACTCAGCTGCTGTTGTGGAGCCTCAGCAGCTTACAAGAAAGCCGAGGTCACGTAGTAAATTATTTTCTACTTTCGTATCAAATCAGATTGTCTCTCTTAATAAGATCCCGACAAACAATAAACCATTTGATCCAGGGATGTGTATATCAGCTGCTCAGTTAGCGGCGTCATCAAAAAAGCTCCTCAAATTACGAAAGAGTTCTCGTCCTCCGAATAACTACAACAGTAGTGTGAAAGTATTAAAGTCTGCTGAGTTTTATTCTGCGAGAGTGTGGCCAGCTGCTCAGCTTGCTTCCTGTCGAAAGATAAGAACTCCGAGTGCTAAGAAACGAATGCGTGAGAATAACTCAGCGCAGAATGAAAATTTGATGAGACCATTTCTGTTCTTTCAAAACCACTTAATGATTACACAGAGTGAGCTACAAGCTCGCCTTCAACTGATAGTTTTTGAAGTATCAGCTGCTGAAGAGCTCAGCAGGCGATTTTTAGTTCGATCACAAATCATCCGCCGCGGTATCATAAAGGACACGTATTGTATATTGACGGCCTTCATAGGTCATAGATATGGAGTGTTATCAAAAGACTAACCTCCTCTTTGTTATTGTTCCTCTCTCAGTTATGTTTAGCTCACCTTGTTCTTCTTCTGTTGATACATATGGTATGGTGAGTATCTATGTATTGTTGTTCTGTAAACAAGTTGTTTAATAAATTAGTTCTCACAGATGGCGGATGTGATGTTGAATGACGCGGGGTCGCTGAATATGTTTGCTGCTGGAGGGACAATGTTAGTACAATCGATTAACCGAATAGCAAGCTGTCCTCGAATCGGTTTATTAAAACTGCCGATGAAAATAACGAAACAGACTTCAGGTGAGGTTTCTTCTTTAGCTGCTGACAGTGAAGCAGAAGTCACTGATGAAGATGATGTGGAACCTGAGCGACTACCTTCAAGTAGAAGGATAAGTTTGAATTTATGTGTTACTTCTCGTTTTGGTAGTAACCCTGCACTAGACTGGGAGTCACATAACAATTAGAACTCTTTTATCATTTAGTTTGTAACATTCTAAAGGATGATGTTGGTTTCCTATTCAGATTCTTATCTTCAAGGACTTGTTAGCCGTTGAATTTTAGTGGTGTCTTTATCTTTCCTGTTTCAAACAGAGACTTTCTCAAGGTTGGCCTTCGGCTACTTGTCAAATGTCAGTCATCTGATGCAACTCAGATGTGATTTTTTAGTATCATCATAATTTCATTTTAATTCGATTATCCCACTGTCGAAAAAAATAATCCTAATTGGTAACTTGCTACGGAGGCTGTATATCGAGATTTACTTTGTGCGTTCAAAACGATTTTATTGTTGGATAATAACTTTGGCTATAGCTTCCTTCCCTTTGTATCTTTGTGGTAGTAAAAGGTGGTGAGAAGTTTTTGAAGTCGAATGTTCGAAAAAAATTAGTCCATCGCCTAGTCTCCTTTTCCTTAAAGAAATTGTGCACAAGTTCTCTTGCTGCTGTTTTTTCTTTGTAGAATTTCCCGTCTTCCTATTTTATTGGAGTTTTTCATTTACACCTTTCCTATTTTGCTTTGCATTCCTTGATACGAAAAAGCTCAACATTTCCGATACTAAAAACAAGCTGATGAAATGCACTTGTCCCTTCACAACGATTCCCTCATTTTTTTTTTTTTTTTATATATATTTTTATTTGTTTTTCGCACGTTACTGAAAACTACAAGGTAGCTAACAGTGTTGACTGCTGAACTTGTTGCGTGCATGTGACACGCCCTTTATTTTTGCGGGAATAATTATGTTAGTAATTTATGGTTAAGTCTTTCTACCTCTCTAGAGCCCGGCAAAGAAAAAGGGGGGGGGGGAAAAAAGAATTGAAAAGAAAAAAAACAAAAAAGCGATGCCAAACATCAATTAAATCCCCCCAAAAAAAAAAGAAACAAACTTAATGTTACGAAATTAAGAAGACAAAAGAAAGAAATCTTTTTTTTTTTTTATGATTAATTCAAACTGTAGAAGCAGTTCTTAGTATTTGACACACATTATTATTAATAATGAATAGCTGACGTAATTATTTACTTTCTTTACTTCACATTTGAACATCGATAGCCATGCTGTGTTCAGGATACCAACAGTTACTGCTTTATCTGATTTATCATATTGAATTGATTACTATTTTCTTTTTTTTTCTTCCAGCAATTACACACATAAGTCGCATGACGTAAAAATAAGAAATGAATAAGAAACAAATAATACTCCTGCTTCTGGTAGCAGCAGTGGGAAGTGGGATGTGGCAGATTTTACAACCAGTTAAAGAGAGTGAAATTTTGATAAGAATAAGGACAAGAAGAGTCAAGGTCAACGTAAATGAAACAAAATTGTTGAAATCACCTGATGAGTGTCTTGATAATTCGTTTAATAACGGTTTGGATAATTTATTTGATAATATCCCAAACTCTCCCGTTGGTATTTCACTAAACACATCGATACCAATCACCAGTCTGCTTCAATCTGACATGATGTTAAATAACTATAACGTCACTACCGGTACTCACACCACCATCACTATAACATCAAGAGACTCGTTAAAGAATAGAAATTGTAATGATGGTGACTTGTGGGAAGTTAACGCGAATTCTTCTTCAGAACTGGTTGGAATTCAAATAAAATCACTTGGATTTGGTAAATACACGGGATTGTTTACACCACGACTACCAGGAACTTACGACATATGCCGTAAGCTGCTCTATACTTCAAGAGTTAGGGGAGCACCTAGGTTATTTAATACATCGAAGTCAACATATCGATACGGAGCTTTCAGAGATTCATTCTTCATGAAGAATGAAGACATTATTAAAAAACATAGTGATTGGTGTCCAGGAGGACAACAAGCAGATATTGATATGAAGTGTATTCAACTTATAGTAACAGGCACTCCAACACTACCAACTGAGGTCTGCAAAGATACTTGGAATGATGGTTTAGTTGGTTCGTGGGTATTCGTTCCAGAGAAAGACGGTAAGAGAAGTTGTAGTAGCGGCATCTGTGTTGGTGATCTCAACTTCATAAAATCAGACGGATGGGTCTACGTTCCTTACTCCTGCCATCTCCGAATCTACAACAGAGAAGCAGCATGGAATTGTTTAGCAAATAAATCGATTGTAATGTTCGGTGATTCTACACTTCGTCAAACCGCAACAAACCTCTTTGAACTCATTCTGGGAACACCTGCTTTAGGTGACAAGTCGTTCAAGTGGGTTTGGGCACAGTGCCATCGTAAAACTATTAACATGCACAACGGAAACAGGTGCAAACACAATTCTAAATGTCTAGGAAAATACCGAGCATCCATGTACTGCCCGGATTATAACACTATAAGACAATGGGCTGGTAAGAGACCAAGTCCATTTAAGAACAATGACCATGTTTTTGGTAGACTAATATGGGGTGGCGGAAGAAAGAAAAACAGCCTATGGGGAGTTCGCCCAGCAGCATTTGATCATTTTGCTGATGAGGGATGCTCTCACAAGGGAGGATGTACAAAGCAGAGGAGTGAGTTAGAACACTCACTTAAAACTGAAAATCCTGATATCATCATTTTAAATGGATTTCTGTGGGATCAGGAAAACCACGATTGGGACAAGTTCTACGCGAAAGTCAATCAAACTATTTCATTCATAAAACGATTAAATCCAAAAACGAAGATCCATTTCAACAACGCTCATCCACAATGTGCGGATGACCGACGAAATGAGTTTCCGATATTCTGTTGGAGGATATTAATTGGAAAGATGCAGCAACTTGTTGCAGCTGAAAACAATGAAAAACTATTACACCAACTCAGTAAAGACCATCCAGAAGTTGTAATGTCTGATAGATATTCGATGGCTTTATCTCACTTGTCGAATGAGTTTTGCCATCAGGGAATGCATTTTGGATCCAGTGTTGCTGATTGTTTGATATTCGATGTTGATCATCCCCAGTCTTGTCTTCGAAACTGGCGGGTTGATAAATTCATGCAACAGTTTTGGTTGAATCATGCATGTCCTTCAAACGTACTTCCGATGTCGGAATCTCCTTCTGGAATTTCAATTCTTGATGGGGTTCCTGACCATCTAGGGAATTGGGTCAATAAAAAAACTGCTGTTGATCCGAATGATCTTTTCAAGCAGTTTGGTGTCGTTATTAAAAGTTAATCAAAAAAAAAAAAAAAAAAATGTCCCCCCACTGGTTTTCTGGTCAGTGAGATAAAAAAACATGGTTTTCCCTTTTATGTTTTCTTTTTTTCTAAACGTAATTTTCTTTGATTAACAACTACAAATATTCGTCAGTCAAGTACTTGATATTAATTTTGTTTTTAATACCTAAAGTTGTTACTGTTTTTACATTCTCAAAGTTTCACCCTCCCTGGTTTTTAAGTTTTGTTCGTTTTTAAGAATCCACGATCCGAATTAATATCGTCTCTCTCTACAGCCGTTTTGATTCGGCCTGATTTAGCAGACATGTTCGAAAATTCTCCTTTCAGTATCAGTCGCCCTGTTCCCCGATTTTAATTTTTTTTATGTTTAATTTTGATTATTCATTTTAACCCTTAATTTTATTAAAATACATCAATCAAGTTTTATTTTTAATCTTGATATTTTATGATTTAATAACATAGATGGAAGTGCCCTCCAAATTTGGAGGGCGCCTGGTGAAAATCAGCCACAAAAATTTGTAGGGCCAAAATAACCGTGTGAGAAAAAAAAGAAGTTTACTGGTGGCAAGTAAACTGATATCCCAGAGACGCATTTGATCAGGCGAACCGGAGAAAAGTCAAATAAGATGCGATTCGACCCTCGCTGAGGGCAGGGGTGTGTCAAAATGAGCTCGGCATTATATTAAATTTAATTAAAAAAGCGCCCGTGAAGACCGGCCTATTAACAGGTTAGCAGGAACGCACTCTCCCTCCTCGAATCCCTCTGTATTCGACTCGGTGCATTCTGCGGGCTAATCAGCTCCTTGTAGATCTGGGATGCATCGTCCACTGAAATGAGTTTCAGCTTCAGGGATTGCAGGAGGCTCCGGAAGCTCTCAAGGAGTGGCCCATTGTTTTTGCCATTGACCGCCGAACCATGACCTGGAGGTCTCAAGTTCGAACCCCGTGACACCCTTTTTTCTCTTTTTTGAAAGACTGCCAAGCATGTCAAAATTTTTTTTTGGCTTCTGCGTCAAAATACTTGTGCGTCAGTGTAAGTCCCCGTCAATTTAGCTGTCTTATAGTAATAAAAAAGGTAAAAAAAAGCGCCCTCCAAAATGATATTTATATTAAAAGCGCCCTACAAGCGCCCTACACGCCCTCCAAATTGTAGGGCACTTCCATCTATTAAATAATATATTATTATTATTATTATTAATTTAGAGAACTGTTCAAAATATAAAAAAAGAAATTATAATTTTTTTTATTTTTTTTACCAATCTTTCAACTTCTGAGCAACAACGATCTCCTCTCTTGGCTAGGGATTCTTTACGGTTGTGTGGTATCAAATGACTGATATCCCGTATGCTTACCATATGTACAAGTGTTAAGATAAAAACTACAAGAGATAAAAAATAAATAATCTAACTATGTTAAGGACCCCCTCGGCCTTAATCCATAAGAATCTCAACAGGATGAGGTCAAATTACGTCTGCTGTCAGCGATGCACAATACGCAATGTCCAGCAGTGACTGATTATTAATAGTACTATATTTTAACAGCAGCATTAATATACGCTACTGGTGTTGGCAGCAGACTTGTCGTCCAGTCACTGACAGATTTAAATATCATCCAGGGCACAGTTAAGAATGAGTTATCAATTAACAGGCCTCACTTATAATATAAAGTTCTGTTGTACTTTTTTTTTGCCCGACGTATTCTCTACACTGAAGCTTTGTTTGTTAACATGTTGTACTTTCCTTACCATCCTTTCATATGACAGGGGGGGAAAACCACGACGATGAGGAGCCTGGCAGCACTTTTTGTAATTGTGACGGTGCTCATCCAATGCTCTCTCGGAGCCTCGGTTGTGTCTGTCTCAGAAGACAGAATTGAGAATTTAGTAAAGCAGCATAGCGTTGTAGTAGCGCATTATTTCTTACCGTGGTGCTCCCATTGTAAACACGTAATGCCGGAGTATGCAAAGGCCGCTGAAGATATGGGAAGCAAGGTTTACTTTGTTGAGATCGACGCATCTTCGGGATCGAGATTTTGTGACTCATTCCCGACCATTCTCATCTTCTCTGATGGAGTTTCTTCATCTTATGTTGAGTACACGGGAGAGAAGAAGGCAGAAGGTATTGTCTCCTTCCTAACAAAGTTCACAACTGTAGGACAGCTTCATCGCCCAAGTAGTGATGAGGAAGTGAATCACATAATAAAACAATTAACTGATGATATCGTTGTTTTAGCATACTTCGATCCTTCTGAGACCAGTGAAAGACTCGCATTTGAGAAAGTCGCAAGGAAGCTAAGAGGATCACTCGTCTTTATTGAAATTTCATTTCAGACGGATGTAGTAACCCCTGCCTTAGAGATCAGAAGTAACACTGTCGTGACCAAATTTAAGGGTGAGTTTGTCTTCGAAACTCTTCACCATGAAATCTCAAATGCGCTGTACCCTGAGGTAGTTGAAATGACACCTTCTCTCTTCGACAAATATGTTAACAGAAAGCTTCCATTTGTCTGGTTATTCCTCGATAATGAAAAGGATCTTGAGGTATTCAGACCTGTTGCATCTGAGCTACACGGAAACTACTCATTCGTCTGGGTAAAGGGAACTTCATACGCCACTCTGATGGATAACCTTGGAATCAAAACACGTACTCTTCCGCAAGTTGCCGTAGAAAACGGAGATGTTCACTTTGTATACAAAAATGAATATAAATTACAAATGCTTAAAACCTGGTTAGATGATGTTTCTGCTGGAAAGGTTCTCCACACAACACGTTCTGAAGACCGTTCTCACAGTAAAACTGTTGGAGGGCTGACGACTTTAATTGGTGACACGGCAGCTGATCAAATCTTTAAGGGAAATGTTGTTGTCTTGTTCTACGCCCCATGGTGTGGTCACTGTCAGGCTATCCTACCTGTTTATCAGGAATTAGCTAAATTAGTATGAATTACTGCAACCCTCTTTTTTAGTACTGTAGAAAAAAACTGCTTATCAATTATTTACAACAAAAACAAAAAAACAGCTTGAGAAGGAGAACATCAGAATCGCGCAAATGGATGCCACAAAGAACGATCTTCCAACTCCACGTCAATTTGAGGTTTGTAATATGTGACAGCTGTCTCTAAACAACTTTCTGAGAAACATTATAACTAACACACACAGGTGACTGGATACCCAAACATCTTTTATTTCAAAGCACGCGGTCAGGCAGTGGCATTCAACGGAGAGCGTACTCTACAGGTATTGTACTCTTGAACGAAGTGATAGTAAATTTTATTATACAAAACAAATGAAATAACTAAATACAGGGGCTGTTGAAATTCATCAACAAAAACACCGGAATTTCTGTCTCAGGAACTAAGACAAGCGATGAAGAGGAAGAAGAGCTGTGAAAACATTCTTCCAAGTCAAAGCTTATTGATTGAGGAAATCGTGTTTGTTTAAAATGACACTACTGATGTGTCTGGATGACTTACCGATTTACTGGTAGTCGTTAGCTTCACATTCTTTGGTGAAAACCAGACTTTTTTTTTTTTTTTTTTTTTTTTTTTTTTGATCTTCTAAAACTAAGAAGAGATAAAGAGAAAAGACGTTTAAAAAAACTTTGAAAAAAAAAAAACTAAAAAAAAAAAAAAGAAGGATCTAAAAAAAAAAAAAAAAAGTTTTATAGTCAAAAGGTAAGCTAGGATGACAGTGTTCTGAGTAGTGTGTACCGTAGACGGGTCTCTAGGGTCCCAGTACCGCATACGATTTGAGGTTTAATTTCGTTTTGTTATAATCAAAGACGTGTTCAAAGAATCTTTTAATCTAATCAGGTAACTAAATATGCAGTCAGAAATTCACAGATTGTACGAACAAAAAACGGGTAAGGAACCCGTTGGTGAGATCAAAAGTTTCATTGATGGACTCACCATTAGAGAAGTTGCTAGGATTTGGAGTTTAATGGGGGACGGTGGTGATTTCGTTGCAGCCCTCCAGAGGGTGGTCGCTTTGAAAATTACGAAAGCTGGTGGTGACTCCAGTACGGTAAGCGAAGACGATGGTCTTGCGGATATGATCAAACGATTAAACAGTCAAAAAGAACGTCAAATTGAGGAAGAAAAATTGATTGCAAAAAAGGCTGAAAGGGCCGAGGCAGCAAAACAAGAAGCCGAAATGCGCGCTGTTAAGGAAAAAGAAGCTGCGGAAAAAGCAGCGAAAGAACAAGTAGTGGCTGAGAAAAGAGCAGAAGAAGAAAAGAAGGCAGCTGAAGTTGCTAACAAAGCAAAAATTGAAGCTGACCTAGCCGCTGCAAGAGCGGCAGAAGAAGAGAGAAGAGCAGCAGAAGCTGCAGCTGCTGCGGCAGCTGAAGAAAGAGCTGCTGCAGAAGAAGCAATGAAAAAAGCTCAAGAAGCATTAGCTGAGATGAAGAAACAGGCTGAAGAGGCCGAAAGATTAAAAAAGATTGCTGACGAAAAGGCAGCTACTGAGAAGGCTGAGGCGGAGAGAAAAGAAACTCTCAGAGAAGCAGCCGCCGAGAAGGCAGCAGCTGAAGCCGCAGTCGCTGAACAGGCTTCACGGGAAAAGGACGAACTTGACAAGAAAAATGCGGAGATCGAAGAGAAAAAGAAGCAAGAAAAAGAAGAAGAGGAAGAAGAACTCCACGATGAGACAGTCACTGTTACTTTGGAAGGGGCAAAGGAGCCTCTCGGACTGGACTGTCTGGCGGGAGCTGGTAGAGTTCGTATCATCGACGTCTCAGGTTTGTATTTGAACCTGCTATTTACCTCTAATCACACATTACAATTTAAACAAACACAAACAGGTGCCTGCTTACGTGCTGGAGTAAAGTCAGCATCTGTACTTCTTTCAGTTGACGGACATATTGTTGACTCACAGGAGACTCTGATTGAAGCTGTCGGAAAACTCCGCAAGGAAGAGAAAACTGTTTTCGATGTGGTATGTGCCCTTAAAGACATTACTATTACTGTCGTAAGTATGCAAAGTTTGACTTCCACAAAATGACAAACATAAAAATAATTTAAAAAACAGGTCCTCCAACCACCAGCACACGTCAGTGACGAAGACAAGGAAATTCTCCAAAAGGTATTTTTCGAAGGCATTTTTTTTCTTTTAATCATTTAATGTAATTCAGCAATCACCATCACCATAAAACAGTATAATCAGCAAAAGGAGGAAATAGCGCAATGGATGGAAATGGTTGAAGAGTGTAAGAATGTTAACATTGAAATGAATGTCCAAAGAGGTATCGATCTCGTTGACAAGGGTTCGAGCAGAGTATACTGTGAAGTTAAACTGCGTCAAGTGAAAGGAGGTAAGGTCACTTCTGGGCATCCAAACCCACAGAAAGTAGCAACTCCAGTTTGTACTAATTGTGAGACGAAGAAGGGATCAAAGACTCTCAGTGATGCTGTGTATGTGTTTATTCTTTCTGAGTGTAGTAATCCATAACCTTGATATGTGATGGTTACAAACAATCAACTACAGGTGGCCAAGAAATGAAATCTTCAGATTCAACTCTCCAAAGGGAGACTGCATTCGAGTTTCCATCTTCGCCAATAAAACATTCGGCAAGGAATACTTAGGAAGAGTTGATCTAATGTTGGATGAACTTCTTGAGGATCTTTGTGCCGGTCCAATCGTTGCCAGATGGCAAATTCAGGGAGGCGATGAAGGCAGAGGACCAGTAGGAGGGGAACTAGAACTCGCCTTATGCCTTGAAGCATGTGATGGTAAGAAGGGTAAGTAAATATTGTATTTTACCGAAATGAATTGAAGTGAATCAAACATGGCTGTTACGCCACCTCCTTAAGTATTATCTTAGGGGTGAACAGCATTACCAGCTTCGGCTGTTATGATGCCGTCCTACGCTGCGTTGAAAAGTTTTCTTCGCATCTGTTTGTTACGTTGAGCAATTTGCTTCTGTTCTGCGGTCCGTTTATAGTTTGCCCTCCCTGTGTACCTGCTGTAGTCAACTGTATCACGTTCATTTAGTTATCTTTGATACAATACTTATATTTATGTCACTATAAATATGCCCCATACAGTTAACCCCCCTCGGACCTCAAAAATTATCAAAAAAAAAAAAATTCAATACAAAAAATCCTTCGCACCCATCCTCACATGTGTAGTTTATTAAGAGGCCCAACGAATCCTCTGTCCCCATTCTCCAGGTAGAATCTGTAGGTTCTCCTGGTTTAATAAACTGCTTTACTGCGCAGTTATGTAACACAATGAACGAGAAAGGGAAAAAAAGAATAGGGAAGGGGGGGGGGGAAAAAAAAAAAAAAAGGCACGTATTAAACGGTTCAATCAATATTCAAAAGCTGAGTTCTCTCATTTTTTTTTTTTTTTTTTTTTTCCCGTATTAATTCAGCAAGATTTTGCTGAATTCTATTTAATGTGTTGCAAACGGTTCTAGTCATCTTCACTGGAAGGAAAGATTTCGTGCACACAAAATAAGAAAATAAGAATTGGTCTTCTTTTAGCTACGGTCCTTTCTTTTGGTATTTAAGAAAACTAAATTATTTTGTGAGAAGACGTTAGAAATGAGCATTAGTTGACTAGAGGCAGGCTGACCCATTTTATAACGCAAGTCCTTTCACAGAAGCCTCATTGGGATTTGTCCCGCTTTCTGAAGTGTTTGCGTAACGAGTTGTGGTCCTTTCGATTTCCCCCTCCCTTTTTTTTTCTTCCTCCTGCTTGACGGTCGCAGTAATGTGATATCACTTTTAGAACTCTGTTAATACAGAGTGCGAAGTACGTAGAGAGAGTGAACAAATTGAAATACTGTGTCTGTGTTTCAGTGATGAGAAAAAAGAATCAGACACAATGCTCTTCTCTCTGGTGGGAAATCCCATTGCGAGGCACCAAAGCGGTGAACGAATGCGCCTGTTTGTCTGATTTAGTTAACAAAACGTTTTTCCCCCCCCCTTTTTTTATTTTTCTTCTACTTTTTTTTATGAAAAAACTGATTTGAATCTTATAAGTTACTGCTTGCCATCCGAAAGCAATTCCCGTCGTCATGTCGTCATTGGAAGAGAGAGTTTAAATTACTAACAATGTACCTTATCCCTGTTTTGTGTTATCGCTTGGTGTTTGGACAAGTGATTCAATGTATTATTATTATCTCACATTTGTAGTGTTCCTTCATTAATTTGGACTTTCTGTGCACTGACTTTCCTTTGGTTATTGGGTATTAGCTTTTTAGGTACTGTGCCGCTTGTTGTTTTTTATTTTTTTTTATTTTGTTAGTGTATCGTGTAGTGCTACTTTGATTACTAATTGTTTTGTTGTTGTTGTTGTTGTTGTTGCTTTCTTTCAGAGAATGTCTACGATACAAAAAAAAGGAATAAAAATAATTAAGTCTACTTAGTTTGGCTTTGCGAATCATTTTTTTCTCGTTCTTGTTTTTTTCTTTTTTCTTCTTTGTCCCCCTTCTGCCGCGCACGAGTTTTCTCTCCCGCACAAAATTGTTCAAAGAGCCCCTCCTTGCCTGATGAGTGTTTTTCTCTTTTTTATTTTTTTTATTTTCTCGGATTCTTATTTTTTTAAGTAGTTGTGGATGATTTTTTTTCCCCTTTCATTTGCAACGTATAATTCCACGGTTGCATGGTACAGTTTTTATTGTATTCTCACAAAGGAACAGTTCATATTTCATCATTTCCATTGTTCTTTCCGGCCAGCGAAGATATAAACGAAAAAGAATGACATCGCTTGTTTCACGACTGCTATTCGGTGTTGAGCAGTCGAATCCAATTGAAACCCCAAAAGAAATAATAGATGACAGATATCACTATGGATCAAAACATTATTTAGATTATTATGACTCTTCTACACTTGAGGATCGTGTGAAGGAGGAAACTGCTGAGTTTGATCGAGTTCGAGAGGTTCGTAAAACTAGAGTTGGAGATATCGCTAACAGAAGACAAGAAGATATAATGACAGAGCACTTCGCAAAGGTCAGAAGGATTCATGAAATGCTTGCTGAAGTAGACAGCAAAGAGAACATGGCTTTGTATAGTCCAGACAATATGATGCATCGTAAGAATCTTAATTTTGACGAATGGAAGAGACGAGAAACAAGTCTACTAATCAAAAGACGAGAGGCAGCTATTGAAGTTGACAAGCTGCGACCCGATCTCAACAGGAGATCTGTTAGAGGATGGCTTTCAGCAAAACTCGCAGCAAACAGCGCTGTCGACATCAATTCAAGTGTCTCTGAACCCGGAAATTGGCCAAAAAGAAAACATTACTACCCAGTAACAGACTTCTCTACTTTACAACATGCTGATCAAGATTGTGAAGAAGAACACCTTCTAGTTCAGAGGATATATGACAAAAGAACTGACGTACGAGTATTCTATACGGCTTTATTCCCAACTGTAACTGCTATTTTATTGTCCTTCAGGAGAACCTATACCAAGATTCCTGCCCTTTGCGCTGCTCTTATCGGTGGAGCAGGGTCTGACGCGCTCTCTGCCCATCTTCGTGCGGGAGATTTTGAGAGAGATTATCAGGATTTCAGAATGGCGAAGTACTGTTGGTTTGTTAAGAATAGACCAGGTTTTACTGCTACTGCAGAGAGGGGTGTAAAGAAAGCTTCAGCTACGAAATTATACAACAGTAATAGCATTCATTCTAAATTTGGTTAACAAGTTGGTTAGTTCCAGCAATCCTACTTTCGCATGTGAGGCATGGCTGTTATAACAATATTACGTAACGAGTGACTTATTGAGTGAATCCTTCAAAGGGGAAAATATTTTAGTTATTTGAAGGGAGGGTTTTTTTTTTTTTTTTTATTTACATATGCAAAAAAATGGAAAAAAAAATTTAATTCATTCACACCAGTCGTGTTATTTATATAAAATGGTTATTTATGACAGTGACTCGGACTATTGTGAAAGTGTTGAACGGGAAAAGATAGTTCATGAAGACTTGAGTACACCAGCGTCACCAGCAGTTGAAAGTGTTGTTCCTATCAGTTCACTTGATTCAACCATCCTCATTGCTACAACTCCAAAGAAAACAAGTTTTTTTGATGCGAAGGACAACAACAGTAACCCACTTACTGGAAAAGACTTTGCCAAACTTTCACGAGCATGGGAATCTAAAGCGACGGAAGAGATATCCACAATCCAAGATGATGTAATTAAAAGTAGATCGTTCTCTCAATATCGAAATGTGAAAAGTAGTAACAGAGAAGCAGAAACTGCAGCAAACAATACACAGGCTGACACAACAGTGAATAACAAGACGGCAAAGTCAAGAACTGGGAGATTTAGGAATGCAGGAAACAGTTCTGCAACAACAGGAAGTGCGGCGCCTGTAAAATTATCGTTTCATTCGACAGCACCACAACTGGAAGTTGAGACGGGGTTTGCTGCTCGTGTGTATGCTGAGCTGCTGGATGTAAAGAAACAGATACAACAACTTCAAAAAGACAGACACCAACTCCG
Organism: Flectonema sp. DT1601; assembly: GCA_964019425.1. Taxonomy (NCBI): domain Eukaryota; phylum Euglenozoa; class Diplonemea; order Diplonemida; family Diplonemidae; genus Flectonema; species Flectonema sp. DT1601. The sequence continues at coordinate 499,427 of OZ025803.1, read as the reverse complement.
AACTACACGTAGAAAAGCACAACGAGAACTACTTCACGAAAAGAGGAAGTACGAAGCACTACTTCAATCAAATGGAAACCTTTGTGTTCATCGTAAATACTACACAGTATCTCACTTAGGAGCTTACAGAGAACGTGAAACTCGTCAGAAGACATTCAGACCAACTGGAACCAACAACTCTCCAACCAGATCTGAATTAGAACATGTCGCCACTCCTCCACAACAAGGGAGAGAGAGAATTGAATCAATAAATGGACGAATAGTTAGCGAAACAGCTCGAGTAATTGCTTATAAAAGAAGACTTGTCAGCATGCATAATGAACTACAAGTACTTACAGCAGCAATCACCGACTGTAAATCAAAGTCAGCTTACACAAAGTACGAAAGGCTTTCCCAGTTGATGGAATCACTAGAGCAGCAGGCATTTCAATTACGAGAAACGTTAAAGAGAAAGACTACAGTTGACTCTGCTAAAGCAACAGCAGCAGCAGTTCAGAAGTCAAGAGCCAAACTCGCTCAAAAAGACTCGGAATTGGATAAACTAAAAGTAACATACAAAGAGTACATTGAAAGAATTAGAAAGTTACAATCAGAACTAACAATCGCAAGTCAGAAGGTTGAGGCACAGGCTGACACTTCTGAAAAACTAGCTGCCAAAGTAGAAGAAGCTCGCACGGCTTCAAAATCCAAACGCGATGGTCTTCCTGAAGAAAAAAAACGCCTCACAGAACGTCTCAAACAAATCGAAGAACATATCATCCTCCAAACTGAGAAACTCAATTCTACTAAACAAAATGGAGAACGAGAGCTCGAGATGCAACGAGAAAACCTCAAAAAGAACAACAATATCGCAAACCACCTAAAGAGCGAATATGAAGAAAGGGAACGCGCTCTGGAAAGAGATCGACAAGTAGTTAAGAAGATGAAAGAAGCCTTGCGACTACACCAAAATAATTGGAGTGAAGAGGAAGCTATTCTGGAGGGAAAATGTGAAGCAGCAAAGATGGCTCGTGGAAGTGACACGTGGGCATCAGAAAAGAAGGAACTGGAAGACCGAATCGAATCTCTCAGGTCAGAGTTAAATCAAATTGAAACCGACAAAACAAAATCTTCTCTCGAACATCAGCAGAAGTTAACTGACATTCGAAGTACTGCTGACGCTCGACAACAAGTTCTAATGAAAGTACAAACAGACAGCTAACTGTGAGTACTCGTTAGGAATATCTTTCTGTTGTTTTATTTGTTTCGTTATATTACTTTCTTAAATATGTTACGTCTTCCGGCATTGCAAAATGCAGGTCATCTCTGGATTACAAGTCGGCGATTAGTATGCCGAATTCCCTTTTCTGGTAATCTAACTTAAGTACCAAATGAAAAAATAACAGTACAATAATTCAGGTAAATTTGCAACTTTTAATTTGTAATTTTTTTTTTTTTTCAATAACAGAAAAAAAAGCTGAAAAGCAATCACAATGAACCAACACCCTCCTGAGTCACTTGTGAGCTATGAGAATCCGGTACTCGTATCGGAAGTTCACAAGAGAAAGGTCACTAAAGGACCTGCTCAAGTAGCTGAGGAAACATTAAATACGATTGTTCCTCCAAGAAAATGGAGGGAAGAAGACGCTGAATGGATACAATATGTATCAAGCACACCAGCTACTAAAATGGACGTAATAAACTTACAAGAAATATTAGACGCAAAGTTACAACAACGACATGCAAGAGAAATGGGAATTTGTCCCGTGAGAGAAGATCTTTACGCACAAACATTTGATGAATTAATTCGTCAAGTGACAGTTAGTTGTGTTGAGAGAGGAATGTTATTATTAGGAATTAGAGATGAGGTTCGAATGAATATAAATACATATAAAACGCTATACGAATCTTCTGTAGCATTTGGTATGCGAAAAGCATTGAAAGCCGAGCTTCTCCGAGCTGATATGGAAAATGAAATCCGAAATCTCGAAAATGACAACTCCGAATCCTCAGCAAGAGTTGAGGAGCTTCTCGCAAAATGTCAGGTAGTTGAACAGGAAGAAGTTGAAAGACGTAAACGAGACTTTGAAAACCATCAGCAGGAAGTTGCTTTACTGAAAAAGGCAAACGCAAAACTAACTAATAATCTTCAAAACCTTTTAGGAACCAGTAAGAAGTAATTTATCGCAATAGATAAACGCCTTCTGCAACACGAAGGCGGTGGAACATCCTGTTCAAGATTGAAGCACACCAGAAGTGGTTTGATTTACATATTTATGTTTCGGTTTTGTTAAACAAAAAATCATCTTAAAAGATGACGTAAAAGTTAATTAATTACAACTTGTAGTCCAAAAGATTGGATTTTTTTTCTTTTTCTTCATTGGAGAGTTAATATGATATTATTTCCCCTGCAGCGATTGTTATCAAATCTGTATGAGAGAAATTTGATTAGAAATCTTAGCAGAAGCTCAGAAGCACACTCGTTACTTTAATTTCAACAGGTACCAACACCAATTGATGTTATCTTCAATAAGTAGCAACCTTCCAAATCCAGCATGGGGAAGGTACGTCACGAAGTATTTTAGAGGTGAAGACATCGTTGAGAAGCAAATTGCTACAACCACTGCCCCCAGTGGATGGGCAGACATCGATCCGACTACAACATCTGTTCGAGAGTGGTACGAAAGTAAAGGATTTACAGTGAGAAGTGGCGGCATGTACGGCTGTGACTTCGTATTGTATAGAGGAGATCCCAATTTATATCATTCAGAATATTGCGTACACGTTACATCACATGCTGACTCCCTTAGTTGGTTAGAGCTTCAGGGGCTCGCTAGGCTTGCTGAAAAGGTTCGAAAAAGTCTTTTAATTTGTGTTTTCGACAGCGATTCAAAAGCAATTTTTGACTTCTCCCCACACCGAGTTGATGTCCCATTTGACAACGCAGCGGCAAAACGTAAGTCAGAGTCTGATAGAAAAGATCTTAAACATTGTAAAGCATGAGCAACACCCAACCCACAGATGCTCTACTTTTTGTCTTATACTGTTACTGTTATTGTTGTGTGGGAATGAAGGTGATAATCGACAGATTGTTCCATAGTTGTTATACTTCGTCTATAGACTCTTCCTGTCTTTGAATTTAATTCTTAATTTTATTATTCATGCATGTTTTTCAGTCCCCTCCCCGCCCAAAGATGCTCGCAACTCAGCAGACGTTTAACGCAGGGCAACAAATTGTTCAACAACCGTGCTTCGTGATGCCTACTTTTGTATGTGTTTTGTTTTGTATTTCTTTTTCGTATGTAGTTGGTTTAGCTATTTAGTTGTAGAAATAACACAACAATTAAAAAAAACAGCAACAAAACGGTCCTGGTATGCAGCAATTCGTTGCAGTCGACCCAAATGCAGTTCACATGCAGCCTCAGATTACGGGACAGGTTCCTATGAGAACTGCCATGGCCGGAAGCCCAATTGGCAGCGTGTCCAGTGCAGCGTCTCCAACGGCGAGGATCGGAGGAAGTCCGGTACTCAATCACACAGGAAGTCCTATTAATACGATTCCAATTGCAAAACGTGTAAACAAACAAAAACAAATTATCGTAACTACTCCACCACCTGATGCAGCAGTCGACGTCGATGATAATGACATCGCAAATATGCCACCATCGAGTCACAGACCCTGCATTCACAACGACTGGGATGACGTCCGCACTCGCAAAGGCTCAAAGATCCTCCGCTGTCGTGTCTGCCAACGCAAATGGAAATTGCCGTCCAGCAGCGTCCCCAGATGTATTCATTTCCTCCGTAGCCACTGTCCCAATGAGACCTGTCAGCTCCTTCACGTTCACAAGAAGAAAGAAGGACTTGAAGATCGTTTCAAGCAGTTTGGTTCAGCTGTCCTTGACGCCATGCCACCTGCTGCCAAACAAGCAGCAGAGTGTGTTATGAAAGGAAGAGTTCCAATATCCCCTGAGAGCCGCAGAAGAGTTTCAATTTCTGACGCCTTTGATTTTGTCAGCAGCAATGGTTGCGGTAGCTATGGAAGAAGGGGAAGTGCGAGTAGCGACCACCCGTCTCTCATGAGTGATGAACAGCGAAGAGGAAGTACTGCAACATCAGTTTCAGAACCGCCATCGCTTTTGTCAGCTGAGAACCAGCGCAGACTCAGCCTCGCAGCCTTCTCTGAACATGACAGAAGAACATCAACTTTCAGTACCGACGGTATGATGTTTGATGGTGGGCTACCACTTCCGGCTGTTTTTGACAACAGGAGATGCAGCAACGTCTCAGAATTAGAACCTGCGACTAGAGCTGCAATTGTTGCTGACCTTCAGACCCTAAAGTGTGGACCAGATGGTGTTGATGGACAGTTCTCCAGCTACCGTCTTGGAATGCAGGAAGAAGACTCCGTTGGAGGTATCAGATCTAGAAGATCATCAAATGGAAATGTTTCACCACACCAGTTGTATGAAGGAGATGGTGTGATGCAAATTGAAGCTGGTATTATCATTCAACATGATCAGTTATCACCAAAGATGAGCAGTGGCGCAAACTCGAGAAAATCCTCTCTTGGTGGAGCACTTGCGTTTCCGGTCCCGCAGGTGCCTCAGCAGCAGCCACAACAGCCACAGACAGGCTCGAGATCGATATCTCCAGTTAATAACGCTAATGGTTTACCTCCAAAACCAAAAGAAAACGACGCCGTACACGCCCTCTCTGAACACGAGGTGGACGCGATGCTTGTTGCTCTCGAGAACAAGAAGAGAAAGAAGTAGTCGATAACGTAATAGGTATTGTGCGGCAGGGGAAAGAATCTCCTTTTTTTTTCATTTTTTATATCAGAACAGTTTTCTTTTTTTTTTATTTATTTCCCTTCCTCTTCTATTTCCTTTTTGTATCATTTCCTGAACCCTTTCCCGCTCGGGAATTGGAAGCTTACTTCAGCAGTTCGTTTGCGATGCATTTTCTCTCCCATGTCTGTCTCCTCCTTCCCAAGTCCCGCACAGACCTGTTTATGAAGGTCCCGGCAGCCCCCGGACACACTCTCTCTCTGTCTCACTCGTTCTCTTCCCTGTGAGACGTAAATAAGGAAGGCACCTGCTTCTTAGTATTCGTCGAACACTTCACCCCAATACGATTCCCAAGAAAGAAACGACGTGGGGAAGCCAAAAGAAATATTAATAGAACGACTTGAAACAAAGCAGGAAAAAAAAAAAAAAAAAAAAAGACAAAAGACAAAAAGTGAGAGAACAGAAATCTCTCTGTTGTTAGCAATCACAATAACGACAACTGCGACAGGAATAGTTAGAAAGGCTGAGGCACTGCTTCACTACCTTCTATCACTTCACAGCACATTACGTTAAGACTCTGCATCCATACTTGTTGGTTACTTCCCGTTTATCCCTCACTACCCTTTTTAGGAAATGTCACAGACGGCAGAGAACGTTCTTCTTATTTATTCAATAACTTCTCACAGTTATGCCCCCGGGAAACGGGAATGCCGCATAGAAGTTGTTTTTTTTTTTTTTTTTTTTTTTTTCGACGTCTCCCGCTCCTAAAAGAAGGAAATGACAAACTTCTATTGTTCACTTGCAGAGAAGGTTACGATTCTGTTTTAACAATCGTATTCCTTAAAAAAAAATTTTTTTTTTTTCTTTCTTTTTCCTTTTCTTCCCCCTGCTTTCTGTGTTCTAGCTCGTTGAAGAACACTGAACAACAGCAGTTAGAACACAAAAACAGTGATCAAATGAGAACTTGCATTTTTAAAACTCTCCCCATGGGGTCTTCTATTAGAAAAAGGAGATTTCTTGTTGCAAGTGATCTGGGACACATCAAAAAAAAAAAAAAAAAAAAAAATTAAATATCATTTTTGAATATGAGATCACTTGGTGATCGATCTGTCGTTTTTTCTCAGTTGGTACATTGTAAATAGGAATCAGGTGACATTCGCTATTTATTTTTTTTTGTTAACATTTTTTTTTCGTTTCCTCTTTTTTCTTACTTTTCAGTTTTAATGTTTTTTTGTAAATTTTTTTTTTTTTTTCTTACTTGCAGCCGTTTCCAAGCCTCAGAGGAGCGTATTAACTAGTTCTCAGAGAAGGATTCGCAAACACGAAAAAAAAAAAAAAAAAAAAAAGAGAGAGAGAGAGAGAGAGAGAAAATAAAAATAAGAGCGGGGAAAAAAGAAAAAAAAAAAAATAAATAAGAAGAACTCTCTTCCCATCAGTATTTTGCAACGTTTTTGCTTTCTTTTATTTCTTTTCTTTTTCTTCTTGTTTAAAAGCGAAGAGAATTGTTTTGGAAAAACCTTTCTTATTGGCATCGTTACATGCATGCCGCCACTTTTTTCTTTTTTTAAAATTTCTTTCAAATAGGTACTCCGATTCAGGCCGATTTGTTTTCTTATGAAGTTAAAAAAATAATAGGGGATAATTTAATATTATGATTAAGTAAGGGGAAAAAAGTTTCTTTTACCATATCTACGGATCTTGGTAGAGGTAAAAAAAAAAAAAAAAAAAGAGAAGAAAAAAGTCCCAACCTTTCCCCCAGAATTAGGTACATACGTTCTGTCATTTTTTTACTCTATCTGTTTCTGAAAGTATAAAGAAAAAAAAAAAAAAAGAAAAAAAAAAAATCTATATAGTTTTTTTTTTTTTAAAAATGGGCCCAGCTGTTAGCTAGGGCAAAAAGAGGCAGAGGAGAAAATATATAATTTTCTTTTTTTTTTTTTGTTTTTTTAAAAAAAAAAAAACCGCTTCGAAAAATAACATTTTCTTTTTTTTTTTCATCACAACCTTGGCACCGTAAAATTCCATGGCGGAGTAACGTTGGTCATGGATTAAAAAAAACAACAACAACAACAACAACAACAAATATGATAGTTAAATGTTCCTGGGTGTCCAGTACATTTCCTTTTTTTTTATTCCCACCATTTTTTTTAGCCTGTTCACTTCCCTCGGGGTAATACCGCTCTTGCTAAGCTGAAGTAGAATTTTGATAAGAAAGAAACAACCCTCATCTATGATGTGTGAAATCAAGCTCAGCTCAGTTTATTTTAAAAGAATGGTTTTCTGTTTTTAAGAATTGTACTGTAGGATTGCTTATAGTGTTTTTTTATTGTAATATCTGGTTGTTTATATTCGTTAGCTTTATCCAAATGTGTCTGAGTTGGTTCTCAGATTACCTTTCCACCCCCATCCCAACCACGAAACACGCTACGGTCTTTGCGAGTTGCCCTTATTATCCGAAAGGACATGCGGGTGATGTTTGGAGTGGAACCAAAGTGATTCGTTAGTAGGAAAGTTTCTTCTTTTTCCCAACAACTGAGAAGAAAAGATATAATGAGGTTAACAACAATAGCAACAACGACAAAAAAAAAAAAAAAAAAAAAAAGGGAGAGGGAAAAAAAAAATAAAAGCTAATAACCACTTTTGATATGCATAATCTAAATTGTGTGAATACGTGCACGCTGCTGGACGTTTCCTGCAAGAGACGGCGTTCGTTCGCAAGTACATTGTCTTCAGTTTGCGCATTATTTATCCCCCCCCCTTTTTTTTTTTTTTTTTTTTCTATTTTTCGAGCCATAAAGAGATATCTCTAGTCCTTAAAAACAACACCATTGTTTGCTTGCGTACAGACTTAACCTTCATTTCATGTGGCAACGGTGGAGAAAAACAAAAAACAACGATCACATATTCGGTAGTTTTTGATTCCACTGGCTGCTTTTTTTTTTGGTAAGACTCGCGAAAAAACCGAACGGTAAAAAATAAAGAATTTTTTTTAAAAAAAAAGAATAAAAAACAAAAAAAAAGAAAAAACTACGTAAGTTTTTATGCTCATTACCTGTCTATGAGACACGAAGAGAGAGGCTTTTGTTTCCTACAGCTAGCTAGGGCACATTAACACAAACAGAACACAAGCAGGTAGACAAACACATGCAATTGTACTAATGGACTTTTTTTTTTAATTTTTTTTTTTTTTTTAATTATGTCACTTACTACACTCAGCCTTCCGGAAACCAAGAAAATTATAAAATTCTTGCTGCCTGAAAAATGTGTCTTGCAGATTGTTACTGGCTGGTTATGTGCGGTCGTGACAAGCAGTGGTCAAGTTCGATTCTTGTTGAAAGAATGACTTCGACTCTATTTCTACGACTTAACCTGACATTGCTTATAACGAGAGACTCATATATGGTATCCTTAAAAAACTGTTTGATCAGTAGTGGCATCGCAACTTACGATTTTGTATGACTTTGCTTGTAGCGAGCATAGTAGGAGGGTACCTGTGGATCGTTGCTCTTTCTTTTTTATATTTTATTTTTTAGTCATGTTCTGTTGCTTTGTGTAGTTTTTACAAGTCCTCATTCAGAGTCTACGAGACCCGCAAAAAACGGTTAAGAAAGAAGAAAAAGAAAAAAAAAGAAATTTTCCTAGTAGCGAGAGTGGGCACTGCCCATGTTTGAAAGAATCGAACAAAGAATTAGAAAGAAAGAAGTGTTTTCCCAAAAGTTTCAGAAACAGGAGAAGAAGAAAGAGATGCGTAAGGCTTTTCGTAACGCACCGAAGAGGCGAATTTTAGGTTTCCCTTATTAATGAATAGTTGTCGGTCTCTTCTTTATGCACTCCCAGCCCCTCCATTTTCCACTCACACATTACATCCCAGCTGAAAGTGTTGGTTGATTATTGGCTTCTTTTTTTTATTCACATTTATTTATTTTGTTCTTGTTTCTCTACTAGGGATTAACTCGTGAACCTCTACTTTGGGGGAGAGAGAAGAAGAAAAAACCGTATCAGGACCTTAGTCGTTGTCGAGAGTGTCTGGGGTATGTGGTACCGCATATATTTTTTGCCTCTGCGCTTTTGACGAAAATCGTAAGCTGTATTAATTATTGTTATGTGGCTTTTTCTTCGTCAAACTGACGATGAGAGCATAAAAAACCAGTAGTTGTCAGTAGTTATAGTACTGAATATTTTACAATTTTTCTTTTTTTTTTTTTTTTTTTTTTTTTTAAGCCTTCATCCTCCCACCCCTTTCCTCTTAGAAAACTTCCTTGCGGCGCATATTTTAGCAATAATACGGAGCGAAGAAAGCAACAAGATGAGTATAGGTAACTGAATAATTCTCTTACGTGCCTAAATGCATTTCACATTTCTTACAAAAAGGAACGACCTTTATTTAATACATTGCATCATTCACATCATTTTGCAGACTTTTTTTTTTGCGAGTTCGATTTCTTTTTTTTTTTTTTTTTTTTTTTGTATTCACTCGTTTCTTTCATGAAAAGTTTTAGTATTGGTTGTCCTCGTTAACCAATACCGTGCGAGTTAAAAAATTTTTGTTTGCAAAGCACAGCAAGAAGCAACATCCCTTTCAGACCACTTTTCACGGTACCTGCAACACGTAAAAATTACATAGGGATCGTTGGCCGCATGTGCCTTTCGCAAGCGAAATATTTTCCCCACATCCTAAGTCTTTCCTTTTGCCATTTAATTTGTACGTATCATGATTTCTTTTCCTTATCTGCATTGCAATTTACCCGTTGTAATATAGAAAGGAATAGGGCTGAAACTGTCTTAACAGCTCACGTACGTACAATAACGTTTTTTTTTTTTTTTTTTTTGATAGTTTTTTCTGCTGTAAAGAAAAAAAGAGTTAAGATGGTTGCTTATGCAACCGTCGACTGTAAATGCGAGTGACCATTAATTGTTCAAAAGGTGTTGAATTGATAATGCTACATTGTGGTAGTTTGCGATGAGCTGTTGTCTGATTTTATTACGTGACTGCTGAAACGCATTCTAACGTATTGTGCCATTCATTTCTCTCAGCAATCAAATAACTGAAGGCTGTTTGACTTCACACTACTAATATATATATATTTGAATGAGCTTTCGTCGAAATTTTGCTTTTTTTTTTTATCATATCTGTTTTTTTTTTTTTTTAGACCGCAGCTTTTTGCGCGGAGAAAAAAAAAAAGAAAAGAAAAAAAAACACACGTTTTTTTCTTAATTCCAACTAAGAGTGTCTTTTAGTTTGGAATCATGTTTTGCTTCTTTGTTAGTCAGATTTCTGATTACGTTCATCTTAATTTTTCATTTTTTGGACCGCAGTTTTTGCTCGGGAACCGAAAATAAATTACTTCATTCTGATTGAAGCATTCCTTCATTTGAGAATCCGTCTTAACTCTTAACCCTGGTCTAGTCAGGTTTTATTTTCTGATTACAAATTAATCTTGGAATATAAAAAAGGAAATTTTAGACTGGTTTATTATTATTATTTTTCTTTTTTTTGTCTGAGGGATCGCAGGTCGGTCCGTCCTCATGTCTACCTAGCTTGGTATACTTATTCGGATTTTAGTATCTGATGGAGGCAACTACTTATCATTGTTTTGGACTGCCACTGCAGGAATACCCGAAACGGAGTGCTCATTCTGACTGAGGTCGCCTTAGTTGAGAATCTGCTTGATTTTTTTTCGCACTCTTGATCCATATCATTCTTTTTGCCCCACCACTACCCCGTTTTGTTTATATCTTTTCCTTTGATACATGTCTCACTGCAGTTTTTCATGCAGATACATAACATTCTGATTGGAGATATACTTCAATCGAGAATCTTTTTTCATCGGTTTTAGTTTAATTTCCACCTTGCGTTGCTTTCTTTGGTTGATTCCTCCTTTTCTTTAGCGGTTCGATATGATGGGAGGACCATAAGCACGTACATCTGAAAAAAAAAAAAAAAAAAAAAAAACGAGAAATCTGACTCCGATTTCTTGGTTGAAAAGTTTTTTTTTTTTTTTTTTTTTTTTTTTAATTCCCCAAAAAAAAAAAAATAAGCGAGTTTTTATCATTTTTTTATGTTATATATTTTTTTTAATTAGTATTCATGAGACACAAGGAAGTTGAATCCATTTTTTTTCTTTTTTGGATATCCCGACACAAGTCTTACAATTCTTTTTTTTTTTTATTTTACAAATAATTGAACTCGCGAACGTCGCTATTCTTTCTATTGGGTTCTGCCTATGTATGAGCCTGAATTTATCCCTTTTAAAAAGGAAGAAAAAGATTGCTGTCCTCACAAATCGTTGGCAGCTGCGTGATACACAGAATACGTCACGCAGGTGATATTGCTTGAACAAAGTCACCTCTGATCATTCGATCAGTAGAGCAGTTAAGACCTTGTTATACATTGTTGTCTTGTTTTGTTGCATTGTCGCCGTTGAGGGTGGCATTTTTTGGTCATCGAAAAAAAAGGAAGAAAAAAAAGAGAGAGAAAAAAAAACGACAAACTGGAAAAAAAAGAAAAAAAAGAAAAAACCCCCCAGAACGAGCGGAAAAATAAATGAATGAATAAATACAACAGAAATGAAATGCTGAAGTGAAAACAACCCTCCCCCCACATCAGGCTCATCCCACCCACTGGCTAAGATTCTTTTTGCCCTCTTTTTTCACCCGATTCCCTGATTCTTACCCTGCTTCCCCGTTGCTTGCAGCCCGAAAGCAAGCTATTCTTTAGTGTTAAAGTTTCAAACAACTTGAAAAAACCAATTTCTGACAGGCTACTAAAGAAGATCCCAAAACTGTTTCACTAATAGTGTAATAGTAAATATGATGCGGTCAAACTCACACCGGCAAGCAAACGCGGGAGCAGCCTTGGCCACAGTACTTGCGATAACAGTAGCATTCGTATTGATGTTGAAAGGTTACAGAAATAATCAGGCAGTAAGAACATATATGAGTGATGTTGATGAGGTACGAGAAATGCAAGACCAGCTGAGTGAACAAATGGATTTGTTAGAAAGAAATGCAACTGAGGTTGGAGAATTACTAACCCAGTTACTAAAGGGAAATATCGACGGCAATGAAGCTTCTGAAGTTGATGATTTGGAGGATGTTCTGATTTCAAAAATTAGAACTCTAAAAAAGAATTTTGACGACCAGGCGAAAGAGTTACAAGAAATAAGCAAAACTAATCAAGAATACTTCCGACAACTTATAGACGACACGACTAAGGCAACCTCTGCGGGAGGGAAACCCGGAGGCGGAGAGTTATTTGTCCCACCGGGTACTTCAAAATGGCTAGTCAAGTGGCACAATAACGGCATATCAACATCTCCTTTATTTGAAAGTGAAGCAATTGCTTACCAGTACTACGTTAATATTGGTGACTATGCTAAAAAGTTAATCGCCTTTGATGGTCACAGATGGATTCTTCTTAAAACCTACGGTGGTCAGCAATGGGTGTCACTAATGACCGACGATGGAACAATCCAAAATGGGTAATTAATGTTAATTAACAATATATTCTTTTTGCACCGACGTAGTCGAAGAGAAGAAACTATTCCGATTGAGGGCTGATATTTCTTGTGGTTGTTCATAATAACCTTCCCCCCTGAACAATTAATTGCAGAGTGTATCCCTACACTAACATTACCTTTAGTCACTGTATCTAGAACTGATACAATACATTTGTATTTCACGTACAAAATCGAACAGTTAACCCCCCAAACAATTAATTGAGATTATTTAAATCTTTTGTTACGGTTTGTTTAATAGAATAAATGTGCTGGTAGCTATGCAGCTCCTCTTTAAAGTGGTGCTTATCAGATTTATTATTGAGATTTTCGCTATTGGGGGGTCCAATAATTCCATTTTCGCTATTCAGTAAAAGAATTTTTTTTTTTTTCGCTGTTCACTGAATATGATAATTTTTTTTCGCTATTCACTGAAAGTGATAATTTTTTTTCTCCATTCAGTAACAAAAAAAAAAAAAATTTCGCTGTTCATGAAAAAAAAAAAAAAAAAAAATTCAAAAAAAAAAAAAAAAAAAAAATTGGCACTTTTTTTGCCCACCAAAATATCCTTGAACATTTTCATACAAATCTGTGAATAAATGGAAAAAAATAAGGAGGCGTTAAAGCTCTCCGCCAGGTTGGAACGACTTTTTCATCGCTGTGTCGAGGCCTTTCTGCTGGTCTGACATCAGTGCATACCCGTCGAAAAAATCTTCACCAAGCGATTTTCCCCACTACGTGGCTTGTCTTAAACCCCCTTCCCGAAGAACAAGAAGCGAGGGTTACCCTCGCGCGAAGTGCATCAAAGGATTGAAAGGTTCCCTCAATACTAGGTCTTGTGTCAGCCAAAGCTGAGGCAGGCTGAGTTTCAGTGGCAGCAGGTTGAGTTTCAACTATGTTTCCGGGCATCTTAGAGATTGAGAATAAGAGTTCGTAGTAAAAGAGTAAAAGCCTAGAGAGACAGAAAAACGTTTATGATTAGGAACTTGTACGTTTTACCGAACGAAGCAAAAGTAAAACGGCACAAAGCTTTTGTCCAAGTGACAAAAAAAATTGTTCAAGGTACCAGCATGTTCCCAGGAAAGAAGAAAAAGAAAAAAAAAAAAAAAAAAAAAAGGAAAAAAAAAAAGGGGGAAAAAATTTTTTTTTTGGCAGTGGAAAAAGTTGTAACTTGTAGTGAACAGCGAAAAAAAATTTGCAACTTGTAGTGAATAGCGAAAAAAAATTTATAACTTGTAGTGAATAGCGAAAAAAAAATTTCAACTTCTAGCGAATAGCGAAAAAAAATTTGTAACTTGTAGTGAACAGCGAAAAAAAAATTTTTCTTTTACTGAACGGCGAAAAAAAATTATCACTTCTAGTGAACAGCGAAAAAAAAGTTACTGCTTTTAGTGAATAGCGAAAATGACATTATCAGGCACCCCAATAGCGAAAATCTCTTTATTATTTAACAAGACCAGACTAGCAGTGATAAAGAGTTACCTAATTATTCCTTCTGACAGATACTTTTACGTCGACAAACTCCAACTACACAACAATGGGAATTGATGACATGTTCACTGAGGCAAACTTTGCTGGATTCATGGCCGAGTTCAACGCTTCGAAGCATGGTAAGGCCGGCGGTTCTCTTCTCTTTCAGAAGAGTCGTCTTGAGAGCAACACCACCAGTGATGATGAGGCATCTGGCACTCTCAGTTCTCTTTCTGATGAATTCCCAGAAGTATTAGCAACAGTTGCTCAAGATCCTGCGGCAGTTGAAGCCCCAGGAAGACTTCAGCAGAGAGAGAAGCAGATTCGCATCGGTAAGACAACTCACGGCTACCAACAATACCTTTTAAAGATTCCAAAGGAATTCCGTGACGTTAACTGTATGGACACTCCTCCAACGTCACCGAGATCATTAACAATGAGCAAGAGAAACTGGGACAAAGAACTCAGAAAGTGGAGAAAATTCCTTCACCAGTTTGATGAAAAGGAAGCCTCTGAAGGAACAACCGAAACTGAAGAGATCACTCCAGTGAACAGCACTCCAGAAGTTGAGATTCTGCCACAGCAGCAGATCTTTCACAACCAGCTTGCTATGCAGCCACTCGCATTCCCAATGATGCCTTTCATGATTCAGGTTTGTTTTTAAGTATCATAATTGAAACATCTTTTAATAA